>CM052809.1:33932517-34089366 GCA_028533885.1 Nasua narica
GAGCACGATCACAAGTAGGCAGAGAGGCAGGCAGAGAGAGAGGCGGAAGCAGGCTCCCCACAGAGCAGAGAGCCCTATGTTGGGCTCAATCCCAGGACCCTGAGATCATGACCTGAGCCGAAGGCAGAGGCTTTAACCCACTGAGCCACCCAGGTGCCCCAGGATCAGAGTTTTCAAGGGAAGACGGAAATACGGGTATTTCTTTAACACTGATTTTTAAATGTTAGCAACTCATTAAAATAAATACTTAAACACTGAGCCAACTCTCTACGGGCCACACCTAAGTGGAGGCAGAGTTCAGGTCCTGTGCCCCCATTTTCTGACCCTTGCCTTTGTCTTTAATCTCAAACCTCGACGGGTGTGATCATGCTGCCTTATTAACAAGAAACATCTGTGGCCCAAGCACCACATCTCTCCCTCTGTCTAGTCACTGTAGCAAGGAGGAGGGCAGCACACTCATTTCCCAGTGTCTGCTGTAGGAGGCAAAGCTAAAACTGAGCAGGCTCGGGGGAGGCCAGCTCTTCCAGCAGGGGACGGGAATCTGTCCCTCTGTCCCCTCCAGGCTGCTGTGGTCGCATCTTGGGAGTTGCCTCCAGCTTCCCTGGGTGGTTCAGCTACACACTGACTCCTGCTGCGTTTAGCTATTTTGTGTGTCTTGAAGGAGAAAGAAAAAAACTCCCTCTGAAGCTCTGAAAAATACAGTTTGGCTTCAGCTTCCTCTGTTCAAATTTTAGGGGTGAGAGTCATCTCCACACTCAGCAGACCTCATTTTTTCTTCGGCACACCCCAGTTCAAAAAAAGTATGAGGAATGTTTCTCCAATGTAGGGAGGTTGAGTCTGAACAGAGAAACCCACGATTTCAGCAGTGGGTGATGTGAAAAATCACTTTAAATCATCACTGAAGGGCTGGTCTTTCAATATGATACTTTGGTGTACAATTAGATCTGTTGCAACAGCAGAGGCAAACCTCTCTACTTTGAAGTTCAGACTCAACACAAACCTCTATGTTCATTCATCCTCCTGAATTTCTCCCAGAGACCCTAGCATTGGGAAATCAATCTTGCTCACTGTTGTATCCCCAGCACCTGGCGCAAACATTAATAAGTATTTGTTGAATAAATGAATAAAATGAAAGAAGGGCTTGGATCGGTTGGGCCTGAGATAATATCTATGCTGTGATTTATTCATTCAAATATGTTGGAATGAACTCAGGTCCCTATGGAGTGTGCTTCAAGAACAAAAGGTGGCCGCTGTTCAGATCACTAGGAGACTTTTGTTTTGCTGTGCAGGGTGGAATCTGAGGGCAAGAGCTGATTTTTCTCAGAACAACGGCGAGGGAGAGAGGATTTCTGAGCGGATGGGTGGGTGAGCAGGAGCAGCATATGGGCAAGCCACGGGGAGAGAGGAGAGAGACGACGGGGTGTGTTATGTACCTCCCCGGGCCAGTCCCCGTATAAAACCTTCAGCGAAATACGCACTGTCATCAAGGATTTGGGAGTCAAGCAATACCGTCTGTTTTAACAGCGAAACTGATGTGCATGTTCAACACAGAAAACAAAGATGAATATACCCAAATCCCCTCCTTGGAGCAACAAACCGTCGAGGATACAACAGCCAGAGAAACAAAACCTTGTACACAAATATGTTCTCACGCTGCTCAGAGATATTTGAAAAACACCAGTGACTAAAAGACTTTTTGTCCATTTCCGGTGTGTCAGGCATGTGCTGGGCCCCAGTGATATGGTAGCAAAGAAGACAGTCGAAGTCCCCTCCCCTCAAGGAAAAAGATGCTATTAATCTAAGGAATGGGCCAGGCAGTCCATGATGGGGGCTCTGAAGGGAATAAAGAGGACGTGACCTATGCTGACGATGGATGAGATTCAGCATTAACTAAGTGGTCAGGTTTGGGCTCTCTCAAGAGCGACAAGTGAGCTGAGACCTGAAGGATGGGAAGAAGCCAGCTACACAAAGATATGTGGAGAAAGCTTCCCAAGAGGAGCAAAGAGCTTCATCCAAAGGACCCAAGGTGGTACAACGCAAGTGATGAGGAGGAGGGTGTAGAAGATGGTCAGAGAAGCAGGTAGGGGCCACATCAGGAAGTCAAAGAACATGACTAGGTCTGCGAGGCTAACGGGTGGACTGGCAAAGACTCAGAGCCGATGCTGGAACGTGAAGGTAAAATGTAATCACAACACAAGGGCCTTGGCATGCACCATCTCTGGGGGGATGTTCTCAAACACTGGCTCTCCAGGGGGCAGGAAATAATTTAGTCTAGTTAATTGCCCTTCGGGACTGCTCTGTGTATGCATGTAAAACTATGGATTATCCAGCCCCAGATGCAAATGAAAAGGGCACAGTAGGTCACTGGTTTTCCAGAAGACTCTTCTCACTCGAGGTAGAAGTGAGAATGCCAATTAGCCTCATTTCTGTGGAAGGGAACTGGGAGAGGAGAAACACCCAGAGAATTGTGCTTCCGATTGGCTTGCAAATCATAACCACCACCCCAAAATTAAGAAAAGAGAAAAAAAGCTCCTTTGCTCTTGGGACCTTAAATGATTAGAAAGAGTTGTTATTTGGCTGATTTTCACACTTCATTAGCATATGCATAATTTAACAAGGGAACATGCTGGGGGCTGGCACGGGTGAGGGCAGCTCTCCATACCCACGGGCTAAAAACTGGGGCAGCGGCATTGGGAGCGCTTAATTATGCCAGCAAGGCAACAGAGTATAGAGTGGGGTGAGCACACGATGGAGGCGTGGAACAGGCACTTAGAGACACTCTGGTGTCTGCTTTCACCCACAAACACGCCTGCTCTGAGAGCTGTAAGGCAGGCCTGAATGTTCTTCCCAAGGACAAAGTCTCATGTGTTAATCCTCACATTCCCCCCTCTACTGGCCATCAACGCCCTATACCAAACAATTACATTTCTTTCTTGAAAAATCTGGGATGCCAAGAAGAGTCGAGTATTATACTGTGGTGGTCCATATCATATTCCACTGGGCACTGAAGAGAAGAATATGGGGGGGCACCTGGGTGGCTCAGTGGGTTAAAGCCTCTGCCTTCGGCTCAGGTCATGATCTCGGGGTCCTGGGATCGAGCCCCGCATCGGGCTCTCTGCTCGGCGGGGAGCCTGCTTCCCCCTCTCTCTCTGCCTGCCTCTCTGCCTACTTGTGGTTTCTCTCTCTCTCTGTCAAATAAATGGGTAAAATCTTAAAAAAAAAAAAAAAAGAATATGAGGAGGTGTCTTAGGGACTGAATAAAACGGCCTCTAGGAGAAGGCTCAGACCTTCAAATTTCACTCCTCGATTCCCTGATTAGATCCAGAAGCAGAGAACCAAGGACAAAATTTACAACCAATCCTGTAATTTTAGTTAACATTTAGACTTTCTTTCCTCCACTCAAGGTATCCCTTAAATCTCAAGATGAAAATAAAGAAAAGGCTACCTTCAAGGAGAGGACTCAACTAGGCCTGGTCACCTGCCGTTCTGGTCTCGTTTCTTGGCTCGTGGCCTTGGAAGGACACACATACAACTCAATAGTTGATGAGTGGAATCAGAATGGTGTTTCTAAGAAGAACAGGCAGGGAGTTTTACAATTCTCACCCTGGATCTCACACTATCACCACATTCAATGTCATGGAACTTTGAAATTGGGACTATATCGTATTGATCTATCTTGGTCGATTAATCTATTCGGAGAGGATGTACGCATCTTTTTCTGCTTCTGATACCTTCTCAGTGTCAATTTCCCTTTCTTCTGTTAAGAAACCCCTGTGTTTTCTTTTTCTGAATCCAATCTGCTCTGTGTATGTGTGTGTGCCTTTAAGGCCTGAGCTAATTGGCATACTCTGTCCCCCTCCCAGCAGTGATTGGGCCAAGCACAAAACAATACTCCAACTTGGACCAATGAGAGTTAGGTTCAGGCTTCTGCTTCTGCTGCTGCACTGAGAAGACTGTAATATAGTACTTTCCCCCACTTCACACCAACTCCTCACAGCAATCCAAACATGTCAAACATTTTCATACCTCCGTGCTTTTGCAGATGCTATTCCACTTCTTGAATGAATGAAGAAATCCATCAGTTCTTCCATATGTTATTTTGGCTTGAATCCCCAAACCTTATGCTATCATATTTGACTTAATAAGCATGCACTCATTACCGTTACACCAGACCACCGGCTGTCTCCCCATCAACCATTCCTCTCTTCGTCTGCCAGCAGTCCCCTAGCTTTCCCCCTTGTCACCCCTAAGTCATGTGGGTAGGACCCTTCCTTCCCTCAGCACCAGAGTTAGGCTCTAACTGGCTTGAGTTCACCAGGCAGTCTATCTTACTGAGTATGGGGAATAGACTCAGGGTTGGGCATGGAATACAAACAAAACAAATGAGAGGTCAGAATGTATTTCCCAAGGACTCCAGGAGATGTGAAACCCTGCAGTACATCAGTCCATTCTCTACCACAAACAGAGCCTGCAAACAACTGCTGGGCCTCCACACAAAGTGGAGCAGAGAAATTGTCGATCCTGGGTGACACGGCTGAGCTCTGGATTAAGCCTTACCTGAAGTCAGTATTCTTGCGAACTTCTCATTTCTGTGTGTCAGATTTGTGATTAAGTAAAATTTTAGTAGGATTTTTCAGTCTGGTAACCAAAATATTCCCAACCAACATTGTGACCAAAAATGTTAAATAGCCTAAGAGTCAAGGCAGAACGCTGTAGGAAGTTATGAACCACGTTCTAATCGAGTCTAAATTGTTGATGCATTCATTCATTCAACAGGGGGCGCCTGGGTGGCTCAGTGGGTTAAAGCCTCTGCCTTCGGCTCAGGTCATGATCTCAGGGTCCTGGGATGGGAGCCCCGCATTGGGCTTATCCCTCTCTCTCTGCCTGCCTCTCTGCCTACTTGTGATCTCTCTCCCTCTGTCAAATAAATAAAATTAAAAAAAAAAAACGCATCACATATCATTCATTCAACAAATATTTGAACAATTATACGCCACATAGTGTTTTAGGGCATTAGGAGCATAGCAATGAACAGAAGGAACAAATACCCTCTTGAAGCACCAATTCTAGTGGAGGAGATATTTAATAAACAAGCACAATGATAAGTAAGTAAAATATATCGTATATTAAAGATGACTATGAGCAGATAAGAGGTGGGGCCTATCAAAAGGGCCAAAGGTAGAAGGGGATTACAATTTCAAATAGTTACTTAATAAAGGCTCTTTGGAAAAGATAACACCTGGACAAAGGCTTCAAGGAAACTGGCTACCCATGCGTGTTTATGTGGGAGAAGAGCAGTCCATGCAGAAGACAAAGCCAGCACTGAGATCTTGAGTTCTGTTGAGTGCAAGCAGCAGAAAGAAAGCCCCCGACCACGGAGAAGGCAGCAGGAGTGAGGTCAGAGAGGAAACGGAGGAGCTGATGATGAATGAACTTCCAGGTCACCATAGGAACCCTCTTACGCTAAGTGAAATGGAGAGTCTTTGGAAAATTATGAACAGAGGGGTGACAGGATCTGACCTACCTTATGGGAATTAGACTGCCTACTGTATGGAGAACAGATCTGGGTTGTCAGAGGCAAAGGTGGGAGCAGGGGACTGTTACCCAACATATGATAGTGGCTTGGATCAGTATGGGAGCTGTGAAATGATGAAGAGGGATGAGGTTTTGAGCAGAATTTAAAAATAGAGCCAGTAGGATTTCCCGATGCATTGTATGTGGAGTGTGAGTTAAGAATGACTCCAAGGTTTCTATGGGGTGGGGTGGGGATTGCCAACACATGAAAAAGGGACCACTGTAGGCAGAAAAGGTTTGTTCAGGAGGTGATCAGGAGTTCAATTTGAAAATAGTAAGTCTATGGGGTGCCTGGGTGGCTCAGTGGGTTAAAGCCCCTGCCTTTAGCTCAGGTCATGATCTCAGGGTCCGAGGATCGAGCCCCGTATCGGGCTCTCTGCTCAGCACAGAGCCTGCTTCCCCCTCTCTCTCTGCCTGCCTCTCTGCCTACTTGTGATCTCTCTCCTCTCTGTCAAATAAATAAATAAAATCTTTAAAAAAAATAGTAAGTCTGAGATGTTTTAGTAAACATCCAAGTAAAGAGTCTCAACAAGTTGGATATGTAAGCCTGGAGTTCAGGAGAGGACTGGACTAAAGAGAAGACTTTGAGAGCTGTCAGCATTTAGGTAGTATTTTCAGCCAGAAAACTAGACAAAATAACAAAGGGAGCAGTTGTAGATGAAAAGAACAGATCCCAAGGACCAATTCACTTAGTCAACTCATTTAATCCCCAAGATAACCTTATGAAGTCAGTTATTACAGATACCCTAGACGAAATCAGTCTAGAGATGTTAAGATCATACAGCAACCTGGCGAAGAACACAAAGGCTTGTCTGTCTATCAACACTTTAAATTGGCATGCAGGGACCAAAACCCAAGCAGTCTGGCCCCAGAGTCTTTGCTCTTAAATATTACTCAATATTGCCACTTGTTCCCAAGAGGACTGTTTAATCAGCTGGTAGATGTTTAAGATTAGCAATAAACAGAGTGTGTAGGACCTCAGGGTGACCCACTAGGTTAAAAGAATTCAGTGTCTTGCCTCCAGAGCTAGAATGGACTACAAATACAAAGCCGAGATAAAGGAAAGAGTTGGACTTGGGAGCTGCAAGACCAGCTTGCTCAGTGGTCTTCATACTTAGTTAGATTCACTTGGGTGAACCTGAGAAGACAGAGGTCACTAGGCAACTACTGTAGACATGATTCAGTAGATACTGGATGGAGCTTAGGAATTTCATATTGCCAAAGATCTCGAGAAATTCTGAACACCATTTTGAGGAACGCTATCACAGGAAATCTGTGTTGGCTCATCTCTGTCCAACAGCTTTTACCCAAAAGATCAGTAAGATTGAATTTCACTTCATCTTAGCTTCCCAGATAGGACGGAGACAGAAAAGCAAAAAACAACAACAAAAAACAGCTTAGCTTGGAAAGATAGTTTGAAGTTATTCGCAAAGATCTTTAGCCTTTCTTTGTTAACCAATAGTCAATTTCCTACTTGAACTAAAATTGATCTTATTCTTTACTTATTCATACTAGTACATGAAATAGTGCCTGAACTTTACACAGAAAATGATGGATCGTTACTAAACACTCATTGAAAAAGGTAAGATGTGTGAGAAATTTATGCCGTGCATTTACCAGTGGAGACCCATGCTTCCTTGGACGTCTTCACCTAATGGCAGTTATGATCAAAGTGTAATAGCATTTAGCTTCAGGCCGTGAGTGACTACCCTTTATAAAACAGTGCCAAAGCAGAGCTATAAATAAAGTGGGTTGGTGTGAATGCCCACTTCCTTTTTACCTCTGTTCAAATAGACAGGCACAGAGCTGTTCAGAAATGCACACAACTCCAATAATTCAGCAAGCAGTTGAGTATGTCCAGAAAAACATGAGGAACATAGCTAATATTTGCTCCCAATTTGGTTCGAATCTAAAGGTAATTGCAGGAATGAGTTCCTCTAATACCAAATGCCATCACCAAATGTTTGCACATTCTCTTGCTTTCTGTTTCTACTTAGGGCTTTGAAAACAGTCCTTACAAACTGTCTCTATTTTGGTGATGTGACTAATCACCATATTAATATGGTGCGGTTTCATTTTTATTTCAGACCCAATGGCTCATCCCATTTTTTGGTTTAATTGGAAGGCTATCAAATAAAATCGGACTAATTTATAAAGTCAGAGAACCAAGCCAACAAATAGTGATTTCTCCTTCCCGTCCACCCCCTCTCACATTTTTGTGCAAGTGAAGACAGGGGGGCAAGAAGAAGTTCTCATTCCCATGCACCCAAAAGTCCATCCACAATCCATTCTTTTAACCACGTTGTATTAAACATTTACGCAGCAATATATTGTGATTAAGATCGTGAACTCTGAGCTGCATGGCTGTGAATATCTTTTCGGTTTCTTCATCTACAACTGGGGCTAGTACGAATATCTGCCTCACGAGGAGTGTTAAGAAAATTAGATGTTATAACACACGTAACATCGCTAGCATCGTGTCTAGCCCACAATACATCCTCTGCCCTGATGAAGAGACTACCATGTTTGTTTCTGCGCATGCTCACTGGGAAGCACACAGGCTCCCCCAGCTTGGGCTCCTCCCTGGGCATTTCGCTACGGTGCTCAGCTGCCCGCTGGCTGCCTGACAAGTGTCTCCGCTTTACCTCTTCCCCTGCAGCCGCTCATTCAGTGGTTGTGCTGCTGACTCGGATGATGGTACACCGATGAATAACACCACCCACAGAAAAACGGCACTGCAGTGATCTAACATCGGAAGAGGGTTTCAGAAATGCAGTGGCATCATCTTCTTACTAAATTGAGGAATGAAAAAAAAGGACATCTTCATGAGTGGTCCACGTGTGCCAGGGAAGTCGGTGCACTGCAGTGATCTGCGCCCCTGCTTCCAAGTCTATACGTGGCCGGTTATCCCTTAGCCAAGCCATTAAATAATGGCAGAGTCCTGGAGTAATAAGCAGGACTCGAAACCACCCACCTGGTCTTATGTATGATGCCCTTTTTATTACGGGACAGGTATAGGTTATTGGGAGATAACAATGCTACTTCCCTGGCATCTGACTGCTCTGAGCATTTTTTTTTCTTTCCATTTCCCTTTAGGGAGTGCCTCCCTGTGTCCCCCATGGTCCTTGGGGGAAACAGGCAATGAACACAAGATCCCTGAAATCAAGATGATGATAACCTATGGAACACACTATTTTACCAACAAATGCCTAGCAAAGGACGTGGCCCATAAGTGATGCTTATTTTATTATTTTATTTTATTTTACTTAAGATTTTTTTTTAAAGATTTTTTAAATTTATTTATTAGAGAGAGAGACTGAGAATGAGAGGAGAGAAGGTCAGAGGGAGAAACAGACTTCCCGCAGAGCCGGGAGTCCGATATGGGACTCGATCCCGGACTCCGGGATCATGACCCGAGCCGAAGGCAGTCGCTTAACCAACTGAGCCACCCAGGCGCCCTTTACTTAAGATTTTATTTAGTTGACAGAGAGAGATCACAAGTAAGCAGAGAGGCAGGCAGAGAGAGAGGAGGAAGCCAGGCTCCGTGCTGAGCAGAGAGCCCGATGTGGGGCTCGATCCCAGAACCCTGAGATGATGACCTGAGCCGAAGGCAAAGGCTTTAACCCACTGAGCCACCCAGGCGCCCCCATAAGTGATGCTTAAAAAGAATCTGCTGAACAAATGAACAAATGTATCATCTGGGAAGTCCCATCTACAAGTCCACGATAGAAAATGAAACTAACCAAATCATAAGCAAGAAGCTTCTGTTGGTGAAACGCACCGTCAGAAAGCATTCTTTGTCCTTCAGCTCCTACGCCTGGCAATGAAGCACAAGCTTTCAGTCAGGCCGCAGATTCCCGATGAGAACATGCACCCTGCACGTGCTGCATTAGCCAAGGTCTACTGGAATAGACCTACAGTAGACGTTGGTCTTTTGGAGTAGACGCAGTGATTTGATGGAGAGCTGCTGGCAATGGGGTCAGTCTGTCTGCACCAACCTGTGCCCCTACCCCAGAGAAACCCCACCTTGCAAGGTGGAAGTTGCCCATCAGCTCTTGTGAGTGTCTTCAGAGTGAATTCTTCATAAGCTCCTGACACCCCTGCCATGTCCTCCTAGCACGGAGATCCATATACTAACAGGTACTGTTCCAATTGCAGTGCATAGAATCACAGGCTCTCATGTACAGCCTACCAGGTAGTATTTGTAGTGGGAATATAATCATGCTTCAAAGGGTTTCAAGATACCCAAGAACTTGAGGGTGCACCATCTGTGGATTCCTGTCATCACAGAATACAAATAATTGCTTTTTAAAAAATCCATGCCACTATTGCTAATTTTTTCATTTCCATAAGCTACCCCACTAACCACCTCTGGGTATTTACACAGTTTATCTAATTATGCAGTGGTTGTGAGCGTACTGAACCTTTCACAGTGCATCTGCGTATACTGAATCACCCTCCTATTTTTTTTTTTTTAAAACTAGTTCTCTTGCTTTTGTTTCCTTTCCGTACCGTTAGCAGGAGGACAATAATACCCGTCTTTCCGGCCCCCCAGGAGGGATTCATGTTTTAAAAGCTGAGGAGCTGAAAGACGCTGCTGCCTTCGTGGTGAGTGTGGTATCGCAGGATACACTTGGCCCGGCGTGCTCACCCAGACCTATCTGATGGGCATCTCCCACTCTCCGCGGTTACTGTCATCTGATGGTATTTATTGAACACGCAGTCACTGTCTTGTGAGCTCCAAATTAATGGATGACTCCCGAGAACCTCATTTTAGAACCTTATCCCCGTCTTTGTTATCTGTATTTGTTTGTTTCAGGGCCTGACTCTTTAATTGGCACTGAGGACTCCAACACATGACTACAAATCTCCTTCGGAAAGCTCCGAGAGCTGCTGCCTTTCGACGCACCCGGGGTAGCTCCTGGAGTTTGGAGGGTGGCGGGCGCCGGGCAGCCACAAGCACCACAAATCCAGAAGAGAAGCCAGTGCCTCTCTGGGCTACAGGCCTGGAAACGGACAAACAAGCTGCCGGTGTCCGGGGGATCCTCCCCTCCGTGACCACTCCGCTCTTCGCAGGCACTTCTGTGATTTCCTGTCTCCTGCTCTGGAGCTTTCCATTTTGATCCCCCAGGTCCTACAGGAGCTTGGGAGTCTGGTTTCGATCCTCTGATTGGCTTTTCCCCTCTGATCCTTTCTGATTCCCTCAGAGGGCAAACTGGCCCATCCCTTGCCTCTGTTACCCCTCTGTGTTCACTGTTGCCTCATTCCGCTTCAGTTTTTCATCTTCCATGGAGACTTAACCTCCCCAGTCCAGGTCATACCATCGGAGGAACAGGTCATGCCTCTTGTAACCCTGACGTCCCCTACCTTCCCGCATGAAGCCTTCCCCAGTGGTCCTCTGCTTCTCTTACCCACAACTGGCCTAGTCCTTGATTTAGATCTTCCCTCGAGCACATTCTGTGCTGCTTGGTCTGACGAGCTCCTTACAGACTGATGTGTGCAAGGATCAACCTTCATGGTCCGGCCACGCTCTGCGGAGCACTGAGCCCGGAGCATATGCTTAAGAAATCTCCTAGAGCAAATCAGTACTTTAAATTATGCAAGTACTCAAGAAAGTTCTGGTGAGGTTAAAATCAACACCTAACATAATCAAACCACGTGCCGGTACTAAGTACAAAAACAGTAAAAAATAACAACAGTAAAAAATGAGTATTTACTTGGCTGTTGACAATGTGCCGGGCATGTGGCTAGGTGTTTTGCTTGGGTTTTCCTTGAAGTCTCTCAACTTTGTGAAGCTGGCAAGAGTCTTCTAGGTGGAGAATTGCAGCTTCTCGAGTTAACTTCCTCCAGGGCATAGAGCTGATGACCGGCAGATCTGGGACTCGGGTCCACATCTGTCTGATCCCACAGCTGGTTCTCTCAGCAGCTCTATTGCCTTGTCTTCTTTTTCCTTGTGGGCCCATTAAGAAAGATCTATTCAGGCTTAACCGGGCTGATTTTGAGACTTTATAAAACCTTATATGTAAGGATAGGTGATGGATACAGCGAGTACTCAGAGGTGACTTTTCAACTCCCGTAGGGAATGGTTGCTGATTCCCCTTCCATGGCAGACAGAAGAAAGTCATTGCTAAAAAAAGTTTACCTATTCTCTAGTTCTTAGGTGACATAATGATTTCTTCATGGAACAAGGGGTGGGGGGCAATCTAGGTTATTAGGACAAATCCTGTTCCCTAGCTATCTATGCTTCTTCTGGTCTTTGTGTTAAAAGGTTAAATCTACCAAGCCAATTTAAATATGAACGCAGTAAACATTTTAACTAAGGGTGAGGGTTCGGGGGGGGGGGGGGTGGGGATTGGGGAGCATTAAAGTGAAAATAAGAGAACATGAGAAATTTGGGGCAGTGCTTGCAGGGAGTTCTGTTCACTTTTATTAAATGCCAGTGCTATAGAGTGCAAAGCCAGTAAAACAAGTGTGAAACCAACTGGGATTTCTCACCCTCAGGCTGCTTGAGGCGACACATACTGCATCCCTGAAATACCAGGTTTTGCAAGGCTGGGCTACAGTTACTCTCCCATGCTGCAGAATGGCACAGTGCCAACTGAGCCTGGGACAACACACGTCCACTTTTCAGTCTTGGGTGAAGAGGGCTATAACCCAGAAGAACAGGGGGAAACAAAAGAGATTCAGCAAGAATGGGAATAAAGCATGAATCACAGGCAGAAGAGATTATCATCAACAGCTTAAAAAAAATCTGCCAAGGCTATATAGCTTCCTGCTAATGACTGTGACTGTAATTTCTGCATATTTTAACAGATGTTCTGTTTATAAAACTGCAACCGGATTTAGGGGTTATGAATAAAGCCAGGAGGCCCTGGAGATGTTTCTTTGTATGATTAACTGACCACAGGCCATTTGTTTTACAACAAAGATGCTCAATGATCCATAGTCCATGATTTATACCAGCGCATGTATACTAATGGCTGATGTCTCCATGGTACTTCTCATTAGCATCTGAAGGGGGATTGGAGGAAAACAGATTATGGGAATAGCTCCCCATTGCTCTAACATGATAGTTCATTAGTGGGTGTGGAATCGATCCGAAAGAAAACTAAGATAATCATAAGCTGAAATCTGAATTATAAATTATAACAATTATGGAATCCAATTCAATGATAAAAGAAAGAATATGGCTTTTCATCTCCCTAGCTATATATACCTTGGTAAATCAGGAATGAGAGGATTTTTTTTTATCTTCCAAATAGAAGACAAATCACATTAAAATTCCAATAATAATAAACATCATAATAGTGCTGACTTGTATCGATCACTTAACTACGCATCAGGCATCTGCTGGGTGATTTACATAAATTATCCCACTTCACTCTCACGTTATGTATTAACAGGACCCCCACAGACTGGAATCAGGAAAACATCACTGGTCCCTGGCTACTTGTTCCATTTCTCATGACCCCTCTCCTTTGCTCTTGTGTGTTCTCTGAGGCTCTCTCTACCAACTGCACCTGTGTGCTTACCTATATTCCCTGCTGCCTGATTGATTACGTCACAGCCTGACTTAACCTTGTGGCTTCATTTCATCCTAAACTCTCAAAACTAAATATCTTGGTGGTATTTTTTTTTTTTTGGTCTAAATTCCCCAAAGAAGGAATCTGGTAGTCTTAGCTAAAGCTCTGGTTTTTTGAGAGGGCCTGGGGGGCGATGGGTACTAGGCCACATCAAAGGTCATGAGCCAATCCACCAATTGGCTGTTTTTTTTTTTTTTTTTTAAAGATTATTTATTTATTTATTTGACAGAGAGAGAGAGAGAAAGAGAGAGATCCCAAGTAGGCAGAGAGAGAGGGGGAAACACACTCCCTACTGAGCAGAGAGCCCAATGTGGGGCTCGATCCAAGGACCCTGAGATCACGACCCAAGCCGAAGGCAGAGGCTTTAACCCACTGAGTCATCCAGGCGCCCCTGGCTGCCTTTTTTGTCTGGTCCGACCAGCTGTGGTGGGACAAGGTGGGTATGACAGAGGGCACAGAAGAGGGCACTTCTGCGAATCCTCTGAGTGGAGATGGAATCAGGCCAGATTCCTTTAGATGGGGAGGTCACCATCAGCAGGTCAAGTTTAGCCGTGAGGATGGTGGGCAAAGGTATAGGCTGTGAGATCGGGCTGCCCGCCTCTGCCTCGTGTTAGCTGCAGGACTGCAGGCAGTTATGGAGTAAAACTGACTTTCATTCACTCATCCATAAAATGGGACTATTATAATTGATGTGGTTATTATGGGAAGGAAAGGGGGATATACGTGCTTAGCACAGTACCTGCTGCAGAATCCACATTTCATCAGTCCCAGCTATGATGATAATGCTTGGACTACATTTCATTAACAACAAGTTATAATTGCAATAACTTCTCTGTAGATGAACCCAAATTCAAGGACAAGTTAGTTTCCAAGTGGCCTCACTTAACCGTGCTGGAACAAGACTGAGGAAGATGTGTGTGTCCATCATTCACATCAACTCGGTCATTTTGTTTTTATTGTGGACCAACTAAAGCTGGTTCCTCAAATGGTTCTTATCTCTTGAGGTCCTTGGTGTTTAACAGAAGTCAGGGGGTGTCCTAGACCTTCCTGAATGACCCTGACAAATGCCCACTGGTGCCTGGGGCTTCAGGAAAAACAATCAGCTCTCAGCAACTCACCACAAATCCCAAGTCTCCTGTTTTGTGCCCCTCTTCCTACCATCCAGGGTCCCAGCTCCCAAGACTGTTCCTCCTCTTTGTCTCTGGAATGCATGAGATCCTTCCTCCTGTTTGAAATGTCTGGGTCAGTACTCACCACCTGGCAGAGCTACCCCCAAGTTTGTTGGATAATTAAATTCTACGCAAGAACTCAACAGGGGGTGGCAAACAAGTACGTGAGGGCACTGCCTGGCCCTGGAAGTCTCACCTGAGCGTAAATGATCACCATTTGCGGGTATTTGTGAGCACAAAAGACTCAGTAAGTGCTCCTGGAACATCATCTCATTCCATCTGTTGCCAAAGTTCACAGTAAGTATCAGATCCAAGGGAGGATAATGAATTATGTGAAAATGAACTTGTGGCTTGAAATTTCAGTATCCCCAGGTGATGCAAATAGGCGCATTTGAACTTGCTCTGAAAAATCCCGAGCTTTGGGACCTGAACGTATGGTCCAAATTATTTAGCCAGATGAGACATGGGATTTCCTCTAAGTAGGGTTTTGTCTACATGTTGGTAAACAGTTGTCCCTCATCTCGGACACTCCAAGTCATGGTAGGGGTGGGACAAGAATGTATCAAGGTCTTTCAGCAAAGGGCACCCTCAGAAAAAAGGAGACCAAACCTTCATGTCATGCCCCAAGGCTCAGAAGCCAGCACCAGCTATATGAGTCTTCTGAACCCAAAGGATTTCTGGGGAATTGGAAGGAGTCCAGCGTGGCTATAAGAATGAACATTAAGATAAATTTTACTTCTGTCTTCACTATCGAGATTAATAAGATGATCAAGGAACTAAAGCCAAAGCCATGAGGGACGATCATGCCACAGAAAGTGGGATGCACAGAGAAAGGAGGAATGAACTTTGTTGATGGGCTGCTCTTTCCATAGGATCTAAATGCTACTTCTCCCTTGGAAACTTGTTTATTCCACAGAACCCATGCCTGGCACTGTCGATCCTTCCGAATGCTTTACAGCTATCATTACTTAGCCTGAATTAGAGCACTTTGAAGCATGTATGGAGAGACTAAATCCCCAGGCAATTTGCGATGCAAAATTTTCCTACATTGTGTATTTGTCAGTACTGTATAAAGCCCACCATTAGAACGCCGCCAGCCCAAGCAAATGCCTTATGTGGGAGAACGCTCCAACACAGTGCTGGGTGTTACCAGCCACATTTGTTAACTTTAGTACAATTTAGACACTTTTAAAGATAAAGGTCATTAATATTTCAACACATCATTAAATTTAAATTCAGAAGTGAGAACTATTCTAAGTGAGAATCCAACCAGTTGTAATTAGGCATTTAATAAAAATTCTCTATGAGAAGAGAAATACTCACTGGATACTGAGAGGGGGAAAAAAAAACCCCACAACAGAATGAACGTTCAGGAAATGTTGTATTCTAGCTAAGTCATGTGGCTTAATTTGAGCCATTAACGAATCTAGCAAATTAGGTTCCTCAAAACCCAGCTATTTATGTAGCTCCTAAAAATACAAGGAAATCTTAGCCCAGTCAGCCCGGCATAACAATAAGGAATGTGAATATCAGTGTTAGGCCCACCCATGTCTAAGCCTACCACTTATAAATTATGTGATCTTTGGATAATTATTTTGACTCAGTTTTCCCATCCGCAAAGTGGACGGGAAAGTGGGAACTACCTCCCACTGTTGCCGTAACAATGAAATAAAGTGATAATCACAGCAAATATTTATGGGGCACTTATCATGTCCTAGGCATTATTTTAGGCATCTTAAGATACTTTTTTATTGAATCCGCCCAATGAAATAGACATTTTTATCTCTTCTTAATCATGAGGAAATGGAGGCTTAGTCAAGATCATGAACTTGCACCAGGTATCATGATGGGCAGCTGGTGTACAGGAACTGGGACGCAGGCCCATCTGGGCACGGAGTTCATGGTTCTGGTGCCCGCCTTCGGCCCTCCACCTCCACTCTTGACCCACTGCCCTTCCAACCAACTACATTCTCAGTTCCCCTGGAAGCACCTCGACTTGCCAGTAACTATCTGCCAAGTGAATGAATGAGTCTTTGAATACTGTTTCTGCTCAGGAGCCATGAGAAGTCTCTCATCCTGAGCCACAAGTACAGCTGAGACAGGGGACCTTTTGAAATTACTGATGAACCAACTGCACACTAATCTCTTCAAGTTGGAACAAAAAGGGGCTGACTGCATCATTGCGCTAATAACCTTGACCACAAACCAAAGCAATGTGCTTGAAGAAAGGCATCATGTTCCGTGGCTCCCACTCTGGGCTGGGCACCAGAGAAGAAACGAGCCTGAGTAGAGACAAGGCCACCTGGTGGGGCCTTGGGGTCTGGGAAGGAAGCCCAACACAGTAACCCTCTCATTCCAGGAGCGTGACTTCTCAAGCTCCAGAGTTGCTTCGGCCCTCCGAGAAAGGCTGTTGGGTCCCAAGATGACAGCACGAACAAGAGCAATTCTCTCGCAAGCTGTGGGGGTCAGATTTTATGTGCCGAGAAGAGATTAACTTTACTGTAATGAGAAGGATTTAATTGTAGACAGCGATTAGCCAAATGATTAGGTCAATGGAATGCCGGTCAAACTGCACTCAGGGATATATCCATGGCTCTTCTGACATGGGAAAGCATTTGGGGACCCCGAATAATGTGAGCAGAGTCATCTGTACACCTTCCCAAAGACCAGACTGACTCTTTTCTTTACCAGCAACGACAGCGTGCTGACTCAAGGAGCACTTGCCCCCCTACTCTTGGAACTGGAGAAGCCCAATAAAACAGCTGGGATCCTTAAATGCTGTTTTTAAAAGTGGGGGAAAAAATCTTGCCTATTGTAGCTTTTCTTCCTCTAATTGCAGCAAAAATCAATGGTTTTGCAAATTCAAAGCAGAAAGATCTTCCCCATTTACTTAAGAAGCGCTTTGGGCAGGAGATGGAATTTTTGCACTAGCCAGAGCCCTCCGACTCAGTCACAGCTGTATTGCTATTGACCTGTGAAAGGAATTCCGGTCGTGGAACTTGGCAAGCCCAGATATGCCTAGAGTACAAACTATACCTTAGGAGAAAAATGCAGGGATTTGAAAGTGGTTTTTTATTTAACGGCTACCTTACTGGCTCACAAAGCATATCAACAAATGGATTACACATGCAGATGTGTCTCCAGGGAAAAGCTGTGTTTGCCAGCTCCTCCAAGCTGGGACCCCAAAACGAGCGGCTCTGTCTGTGACCTAGACCTGATCTTTGGAGGCCACAAATTCATTGAATTATCAGCAACTTGACGCATCTGAATCCCTAATTCTTGACATTCATCTCTTAGGATCCCAATCACATGATGGTAAAGACTGAAAAGATGGAAAACAGGCCTGACCCTAATCATGGCCACTGAAGCTGATGAAGAGAAAACACTGGAGGCGGGGGGTGGGGAGTGGTAAGCCAACTCTTTCTTAATTCTTTGGGAAGTCAAGTGCCATTTCCCCTTGTCTTGACAAAGCATTTGGGAAATGAGAGAAATGATAATATGAACGGAGTAGACCACTGAACATACAGGAAAGGAAGGAGGTAGATTTAGGTGTGCACCTGGGTTACACGTGTGCACGCATGTACACATCCACACGCGCGTACATATACCCACACACACATCCGTTTATTTGGGGTCACCCAGAGCCAGTAACAGGGCCCATAACTGCAAACTTTAATGCCTCCTCACCAAGTCGTTTTAAGAAACCGTGCAGCTCACGGCTACCAAGGAAATGTTTCCTCTTCTCTGAGAGTTTGCTGCTTCATTTCCACCTTTCCCAGCTGGAGCCGCCACTCATTTTCAGGCTCTCTAGGAATAAAACATAGCACTCCCGGAAATGGCTTGTGCACCGGCCTTAAGAAACTGCCACAGCGCAGCTCGTAGAAAATGCCCTACGATCCTGGGTTTGCGACATAGAAAAGAGAAAGGAGAGACATCTGACTCCTTTTACTCTCTGTTGTTTTTTTTTTTTTTTTTGCTGAGTGGCATCTTCAATGCCAACGGCCCCTAAATCCCCACCAAGACACACCAGGCCTGGAGCGTCCTCGGGATGGAGAAGTGAGGGACACAGGCGCCCTGGTGTGTAACGAAGGGACCGTGCGGTCAGAGTCAGCACATCTGAGCATTCGCTTCAGCTTCAGGAGAAGTTGCCACCAGGAATAGTGTGGGCAAGAGGAATCATCTTCCCCCTTTGTTTATCCCTGGCGGGCAAATGGAAAAGGAAGGACGAGACCAAAGGACATTTTACGAAGTGCTGAGTGCCATGTACTAATGCCAGAGATGGCAGCTGTCCAGGCAAGTGCAAAAGGTCACGTGACATTGGCAGGGGTAACACGAGAACTCATCTCAGCCTTGGTCCTACTTCTAATGGTCCCATGCACCAAAGCCTCCCCCTCCAGGTCTCCAAGGCCTCTTGGGAAAGAAAGGGTATTGTTCTTCTACCTCAGTCCCCAGGTGCTCAACAAACTGGACACACTGTGCCTGGACCCTTGGCCAGCAGCCTCTGCAGGCCCTGGTGGCCTGGAGAGATGGGCACCTCGGGCCCCACCCCGATCCCTGGCATCACCGCCTGCATTTCACAAGACACCCGGGTCAGCTGTTCGCACAGGAAAAAGCCTGAGGACCACTGGTTTTCAAAATCCCTTCCAGCTTTATCATTCGATCATTGGATCATAAATGGTCCAGAGCTGGGCAGTTTCCCAGAACGGCCATTTCATGAGACTGTGCACAACTTGCTCTTCATGGCTGAGGAGGCATGCTGGTGTTTGTTGTTTCTAAATTCACTTCTGCTTCATCAAAAGGAGTCTGGTCAGCTCTCTCTGTTGATCCTCTACCTCCCTCATCACAAAACTCATCAACACTGCTATCCAGATGTGCGTCACATTAAAAGATACTATACCAAATTTGCTGAGTCCTAAACTGTACCAGATATATAGTATTAAGGATGTTCATATAGTGTTCATAAAGAATGCCATTTAAGACATAAGGCAGCCCTGGGAAGTAGGTCCTATTTTCATCTTTATTCTACAGATAAGAAACGTGCATCTTGGAGAAGTTAAGTAACTTGCCAAGATCGCACAGCAGGAATTTGGCTGCACTGAGATTTGAACCCACACCTCACACCAGAATATGCACGTGTAACCACCATGGGACACGCCCTCCCCCAAATACTTGGTTAAAACTCCCAAGTCATCTTCTCCTAAGTATTCCCAGTCTCCCCTTCTATCAGGCACACCATTCTCGATACTCTCCCTCCCATCACACAGTATTTTACAGCTGTGCTATCTAATGTGGTAACCAAGAGCCGCATGTGGCTATTCAAATTTAAATTAAACTAAAAATTAAGTTCCCCATCGCACTAGGAATATTTCGAGTGCTGAGCAGTCAGGGCGCCTGGGCGGCTCAGTCAGTTGAGCATTTGACTCTTGATTTTTGACTCAGGTCATGATGTTGGGGTCCCGAGATTGAGCCCTGTGTTGGGCTCCGTGCTCAGTGGAAGCGTCTGCTTGAGAGTCTCCCTCTCCCTCTTCACCTCCCCCACCTGCTCTCACACATGCTCCTGCTCTAAGAAAGAAAGAAATCTTTAAGAAAAACTGCTTAGTAGTCACACGAGCTTAGTGGCTACCATGTTGGACAACACAGATATAGAATATTCCAGTCATCATAGCCAGTTTTATTGGATAGCGTTGTTTTAGAAAACCAAATGGCTGAAAATTATTACTCCATCATTGGCCTCGTCCCTTATTTTCCTGCTTCTCAGGAGTGAACACTCTTCAATGCACTCTCAGAAATATCATCTCAGCACCCCTCCCCTATGGGGTATGAGGCCCTCTGGGGAAGAACTGAAAGACCTTGTATATCGAATAAGATGAGAGCCCTAAAACTTGACCCTGATTCCAAGTTCAAAGACCATATCCACAGAGGAGACGCGAGGCTTTGGTGTGCATTACTAGCCTTGTAGCCCTTGGCCTTTATGATTCATCGTGACAACTACTCATTTCTGTCAGGGGAAAAAAAAGTCCAATCAGACAGAGTTTTATTTCCTCCCTGAAATAAAATAGACCTGACTGGCCAAGGTATCTCCAGGGACATCCGCTATAGGGCCTTAAATTACCCAGTAACACTTCCAGTCAATCCCACTTCCATGCTGGAGTTTGCAATCAACATTTATCTCTATCGGACAGACCATCTGCAGGTTTCTAATACCACTTTTATTATTACCTTGTAAATGCAAAATCCTCGAGGCAGAAATGCCAGCTGCTAATACCAGACTACATATGAGCGCCCACTTCTCCAGTGATGGATGTCCCTGGTCCGGGAGTCTCAGAGAAAAATATACCAAGGATTCGCCCAGAAATTGGGTCTTATATGGATCCAATATCAGGGGGTTTGGGGGTCAGTTCTCTCCAGTGATCCTACCGACACAGAATGACTTTCCCCTTCTCTACCACACATGAAGCCTTGTACAGGGCTGTCACTCTAGTTTAGAAATTGAGGCAAATAATGGGGACGCTCTTCCCAAATGCTCACAACCACAACAGTTTCTCTGACGGGTATTCATTACTAAGAATAGCTGTTATTTATCGGGATCCCTGCTTTCATTTCTCTACTAATTTAGCAAATGTTCACCGTGTGCTTATTTTGTGCCAGACACGTGGTAGGATCCATCAGGCCTCTAACAGTAGAGTTCAGAGTCTCACAGAACTCCCAACTTAGCGAAGGAGGGAGACAATCTAGTCAGCACCCAAATAAACGTATAATGACAAAATTTAATCGTGGCTGGGAAGTAAAGAAAAAGTGCTATGGTAGAAATTAACAGGGGAGACTTTATTTAGAGAAAGGGGTCAGAGAAAACCCTCTCTGAGAAGGTGGCCTATTAGCTACAACTGAAGGATGAAACGGGTAGCTAGTGTGGGCAGAGTCAGTGACCAAGGACAGGGAGTTGAGACCAGGAGGTGGACAGAGGCCAGATACTGCTGGGTCAGTCTCATAAGCAAGGAGTTTAGATGGTCTACAAAGAGCAAGGAGAAGTAACTAGAAGACATGAAGAGGCAGGATAACGTGTGGTTTGGCTTTGAAAACATCACTGTAGCTGAGGTGTGAGGAATGGATCGGGGGTCAGGGGTGGGGCACAGAGCAGAAGGACAGAGACCAGGTAAGGGCTGGGTTCTCCTCCAGGTGGAAGAGGAAGGCGGTTTGGACTTACACCATTCTATAGTATGGAGAGAGAGAGAAATGTAAGGATTTGCAAGGTATTTTAGGGGAGTACGGAAAGGACCTAAGAGCCATCCTATTGTGCGGGGTGAGGAAAAGTCTGGCATCAAAGATAACTCCGAAGTGTAGGCCTGAGCAGCTGGTGGGCAGTGGTGCCTTTTACTAGCACTGTGTTGGATGCTTTGTATTTATTATTTGCAAGCCTGATGATTAACCTTGCCTAAGTTTGTGTTAACATCTCTCTTCACAAATGCAAGAACTCAGAGAGATCAAAGAACTTGCCCAACATCACAAAGCCTGCGAACACTGAAGCCAGTATTTGAGCCTTTGGCTGGTCTTCAAACCTTGCGTGCACCTTTCCCTCTGACTTCAGTGCTTCCCCCCACCATTTCTCACTTGCTGCCTTCAAATCCTCACAGCTCCTATCTCTGTGTTGGTCCATATTAAATGTTGTCCTTGGCTCACTTCTCTGCTTAAGACATTCCCTTCTGTATGGAAACCTCTGTCCCCTACCTATATGTCCACCTAGCCAACAGTGACTTCCCCAAATCTTAGATGTGGCTTCCATTTTCCTGCCTTTGCTCCCTCAATGGACAATCTTTATAGCAATGAGTTATCTGTTTGATTTCCCCACTAGACTATAAACTCTATGAATACAGGACATACCTGCTATGTCCATCACTGCCCTGCTAAGGCCTGGCACAACTCCTGAAACTATTCAGTGGTAATTCAGTGAACATTTACTAAAGGAATTCCTACTTGTGGGTCAAGTTGAGAGGAAGACACATCCAATTTGATGAGTTACCCAAGGCATCAGGAGCCTGGATTGGTGTTCCCACCAGCGTGCTGAGGGGAACTGGGACTTAGAGACTTAGATCTGGGTTAAGTTTAGGCTTTTATTGCTAGCTACTTAGTTTCATGATGTGTAGAATTTCTCGTCTCTTTGGACCTTAGTTTTCTTGTCACTCCAAACAAAAGAAAATCAAAAGCCAGCTCTCTTACATTACAGGGTGAACAGAAACATCCAAATGTATGTGAAGGGGCATGAAAGGTATAATTTATATATATATACATATATGTATACACACACACACACACACACCCCAATACAAAATCATGGTGCCCCATTTGTTAGTTCATTGACATAACATCATTCCCCACTAGCATGTCCCAGAGCTAAAGATTCTGAAGTCCAGCAGACCTAAGGAGACTTGGTTCTGATATTCAGCTATTTATTTTTGGGCTAGTTCTCTTCTCAGAATTGAACTAATAAGAATAGTGCTAATTTCATGGGGCTATTCTGAGCTTTTAATCAACTCTAGTACATGGCCGTGTGTGGGGGTGTATGTGTGTAACCAATAGCATAGAGATGGAACAGTGCCTCGTGTATAGGAAGCACCTAATAAACCTTAACGCTTTTATTATTCTTAAAAAAAAAAATGCAAAACCAAAAACCACACACAGCCCACATACCAACTCAAACTCTACATCATGAATTTTGAGGTTGGGGCACTATCGGTGGCTCAGTCAGTTGAGCATCCATCTGACTATGTTGGCTCAGGTAGTGATCTCAGGGTCGTGAGATCAAGCCTGTCATGGGGCTCATGTTCAGTGTGGATTCTGCTTATCTCGCTCCTTCTGTTCCTACGCCCACTCATGCTCGCTTGCTCGCTCTCCCTCTCTCTAAAACGAAATCTTCAAAAGAATTTTGGTGTTATTTGTGAATATAGTTTTGAAAGTATCACTGAGGATGAATACCATGTCATACTCAACCTCGGGACCAACTTCCTCGAGTCCCGTTTCTGTAGTCATTCCCAAAACAAGATGCTCCTTTAAGGACGACTGCCGCTTGACCTTAGTGTGTAGCTCTGTTCAGTGGGGACACACCCAAGTGAGTGCTAGCAGCTGCCCGAATCCTTAGTGGGTTGAAATAGGCCATATGGGAAGACAATTTTTTTTTACCTTTTTTTTTTTTTGGTTTTATTTATTTGAGAGAGCAAGCACAGCGGAGCACGAGCAGGGGGAGGGGCAGAGGGAGAGGAAGAAGCCGACTCCCCTCTCAGCAGGGAGCCTGTCCTGGGGCTTGATCTCAGGGCACATGCTTGACTGAGCCATCCGGGCACCCCAATTTTTTTTTTAAACTTCTTAGCATGAGCAAAGCACTTCCTTTTAAAACTCCACTTCCTAATTTCAAATCAAAACCTTCCATTTTCCACGCTCTGCTCTGTTGCTACTCCAGTTATTAGAAAATCTGCGGCCTGATATTGGCTCCCAAATAGTGACTAAACAAAAGACAAGGGGCCTTGCTTAAGGAGCGGCACCAATAAATGGGACAAAGGGTGCCTTGACAGATGGCAAGAAGAGCAGAATCCAAGATTAAGTGAGGAGAGAAATGGAGAGAACATTCAGGAAGATTCCTGGCAAGATCTCAGGAGTTTGGATGGGACAGAAGTGAAGAGAACATCACAACCAGGAGAAGGCACTTAGAGGACAGCTAACTGTGGAGGTTAAAGCCCTGGGCTCCAGCACTTGCTAAGCAAGGACTCTATGAACCTCTGGCTCCTCATCTACAAAATGAAGATCATGAGGAGGATGAAGGAACAAAAAGCACTTTGCATGGTGTCTAATATTAAAGATGCATTCAATAGCTGCTTTCTTTTAAAAGATTATGGGCAAAAAAATGGAGGTAAAACATCCCCCTTTTGAAATACATACAAAAGGCAGAGAGCTAAAAAGAACTGGACAGTCTTCTGGCCCTTTGCCCCTTTGTTTGGATGATCTTAGCTTTCTAATTTACCAAGTTTTCCAAATGCTGCTTGCTTCCTTTGTATGTTCTTCTCTATAAGGAACCCAAGGATGATCCATTTAGACTACTTCTCCTGCAGAGCCCGCATCTCCTCCGGAGCACCCCCAACAAATGTGCCATCTGGCTCTGCCTGCAACAGTCTGCTGGGGGTGTAGGGGGAAGGGCAGTGCCTCCAGGAAGGCCCCTATCCCTTGAGAACTCAGTTATGAAAGCCCTTCTCAGTAAGTCAGCACACACCTCGCTGTTCGTAGCAACAACTAGTCCTAATTAGACCTTCTGGAGTTGAAACCCTGTATTCCTCTCCCAGTCAAGTCATGGAGCACCCCTCCCCTCTGGCTTGCTCTCACTGTAGGCTTCCGGTGGCCAGAGATGCTGTCAGTTTCACTGTCATTAGAGTATCTCTCACAATACTCAGCACACAAGGGTGCTCAATAAACATCTGAAAGACAAACACATATTCATCTGGCAAAGGATTTAAATATCAACTACAAGGAGCGGTGATTTCAAATTCCTTCTGGAGCGCTGGCACAGAACATAAAGGAGGAGGGGTGTGGGTCGAGGCTAATCGGGGAGTGAATGTACTACCTAGGGGCATTTGAATTCTAACTGTTTTTAGAAGAGTCCATTAGCAGAACAAACTCATTTACATCTGAGTTGTGGCTCAGGCCACCCGAATTTGTGACTCCATTTTACATTCCCTCCCCCTTCATCACCTCAGTTAGAAATTTGAATATTGTCAATTACTTCCTTTCAAAATGCTAACTTTCATCATCCCCAAGGATGGGCAGGCAGGACCTTCCAAACTTAATTATTTGAAAATTCATTACCTTCCCCTGAAAGCTACTTCCTTGCAATTTTTACCCAATCATCCCTTTGAGGCTGGCAAAGCAAATTGAATTTCTTTTCTGTTTGATTTTCCTGCAAATATTAGATATTTACCATCCCTCTAACCTCACTAAATCTTCGCCAGATTAAAGTTCTTTCAGTGGCTCCTTATGTCAAGATCACAAAACTCCCACCATTCTGTCCATTCCACTGTCTGTTTCCTCTTCAAAGTGGAGGACCCCACAAGTATGTACATGTTATTAACAACAGTGGGAAACTTTGGCAAAGATCCAAATATGCAATAGGAAGTTGGTAATTTCTTTTTTAAAGATTTTATTTATTTATTTGACAGAGAGAGACAGCCAGAGAGGGAACACAAGCAGGGGGAGTGGGAGAGAAAGAAGCAGCTTCCTGCTGATCAGGGAGCCTGATGCAGGGCTCGATCCCAGGACCCCGGATCGTGACCTGAGCGGAAGGTAGACACTTAACGACCCAGCCACCCAGACATCCCCGGAAATTGGTAATTTTTGATACATTTCCTAACACAGATGGTTTATGCATCTATTAAAAAGCATGCTGAAAAGCCTAGACCTGTGTTCATAATAGAACAAGTCACATTACAAAACGTTGCATCCATCTTGATCCTATTTTTAAACTATTTAAAACTAATCTGCATAAGATACAAAATAGGAATGAAAATATTGTCCAGAAATTACTTCTATAATCAGGAATAAAAACACAAGTTTTTTTAAATTTGGTTTTCAGAAATTAAAAACTTCAGATTGCAGATAATTTAACATGAACGAAGTTGGGATGGCCCCTCTGATCCAGGTCAAGGTTTGAAAATCAGAGTCCTCGACGGGAGGAGAGTTTCTAAAATCCCTGTGTTTAGTCCCTACCCCACCTCCTCCAATTTGGAATAGACAGATGTTGGGGAGGGGGAGGCGGGATTGCTGAGCATATTGGGAAAAAGACTCTCAGGTGATTTCCATGCATACCACTGGTTAAGAATCAGACCAGACACTAGATCTCTGTTAATGCAGCCAAAGATTATATCCCTTCTCTTGGCAGCCACATCATTCTTTTGACTCACTCTTAATGTTAACTAAGACCCTGGAGGCTTGTTTTGATGAGCTGTTCTTTAAGGGCTATTCCCCTCCCTGTGTGCGTGCAGGTGGCGCTGTGAGACTTCAGGCAAGATATTGGCATTGATCCCCATACAATTCATGTTATTATTAGGTTGGGCCCATCAATCTACACTGTCAAGATCTTTTGGTTCTGGCTCCTCCTCCCAGCTGTGAGTAATCCTAAAACTCAATCAGAATGACATTTAAGTACTTACTATACAAATGTCCTCTTTCTCAAGGTAAACATTCTCAATGTCATCCACTAGAAAGCCAAAGACATTTTTTATTTCACCATCTGACCTGGACATCCTCTGACAGGTGCTCTCGGGACAGCCTCATCAACACTGAGGACAGAGGCTGTCCTTCCCCTTTTTAACTGGATCACAGAATACAATTTGGAAAGGTCCTTTTTTGCTGCTTAAAGGTGTCTAGCGTTTATAAGCACTAAATACTTGCTTACTCTAAGACATGTTTTAAATATGTTAAGACGTGTAAAATAAAAACATGCCACCTACCCCCCAACTCACTTCCCACGGGGCTCACTATTCACAACGTGGCCTATAGAGAAGACTCTTGGCGCACCTTTCTGATAGGCTTGGTTTTTTATCTCTTTTAGCAACAGTCGAATGTTTCTGCCAGCCATTTCGTAATTATAATCTTATTTTGGTATCAATTTTAAAAGCAACAATTCATCATTGTAACTTCCAAAAACCATCTGAAGCAGCCCAGTTCATACCCGTGAGAGGCAGAGCAAGTTAGTTTTGCTGGTTCTTCAGCAACCTGACTGGACCTGATGATTTCCAAGCAGCCTGCATGTGGAATGGAAGACAAGAGTCCTTCCCCAATGCTAGGCTTCGTTGGGATCATCTAAGGAGCTTACAAAAAAATAACAGCTGCCCGAGATATGTTTGCCAGCAATTCTCACACAGTAGGGCTGGAGTGGGCCTCAGGACTACGCTAACACTCGAGGCTATAGTAATGATGGGCAGGGTCTGGGCCCAGTGGATTCCCACGTAAGGCCAATGTGCCCAACACCTTGAGCTTGGTGCTCTGGTGCCATCCATCTTGCCCTCTCCTCGGTGCTCCCTCAATTCCTCATCTGCCAGTCACATCACTTCCCAGCTGAGAAACTCCCAGCTGAAATCCAGCAGCTCCCTGTAGAAGCCTCTGTATCTTCTCTTACTTGGCCTCCCGCCCCCACATATTCTAAGAACTTACCTTCACACAGGTTAAAAATCAACCAGACTGTTTGTTCCATGCATCCTAAACTCTCTGTGCCTGTACTGCTATTGTTCTTTCCCTGACCTCTATGTACTCCTTACATCTACCTATTTATTCCTGCATCGTCTGAGGTTCTGGTTAGACGCTGTCTCGTCCATAAAACCCTTCCCGATCACAGCCCACTTCTTGCCTCCTTGATGAAGTGATCATCTCTTAAAACCTCTACTCCAAAAAAAAAAAACAAAACAAAAAAAAACAAAAAAACCCCACCTCTACTCCATTTCTTCTCTTTTGGGCATTCACCTATTTCACTCTTGTATTATAACTTATTGAATATAGCCTACGTTTCCAAGTAGATTGCAGGTCATTTTATGCAATTTATGCAACAAACGTGCATGAACACATGAATCTACAAATAAACATACAAAAGAAAAGATGGGGAAGGAGTGTGGAAGAAGAATCAGTAAGACCCCACCTTCCCCTCTGCCTGCTAGACAATATTCAAAGCATCCAATCCATCAGTAGCCAGCCTACCACGTGCACAGGCAGAGCCTGGTTGGTGGATCCCTGTTGGCATATTTGACTGTGAAGGAACTAAATTTATCTCCTTTGCTAGTAACTCAGGTTTATTACTATTTAAATCTTCCCCCATGGGCCTCCCCCCACACTCCCCTCCCCGAGCAGGGAGACGATTCCTTGGAGGAAAGGGGAGATGCTGCAAGACTGGGGGGCTCCCAGACAGAGCAACAGGTGTTGTGTATATGCCTCTTTGGGTGGCTCTGCCATCATCCAATCTGACCAGTGTACATGGTGCTTAAAGCTATTCCCTAATCTTAGGTAAGCCCTGCCTGATCCGGCCCCCACTTCTCCTCCTGGCCTCATTGGATGCCATCCTCCCACCTGTTCATGCTGCTCAGTCCCACAAATTTCTCTCCGAAGTCATGTCTTTCCAACTCATGGCCTTGCTTTATGCTGCTCCCTCTACCTGGCATGGCTGCTCTACTCCTAAGCCATAGCCTAGTCTTCCCTGATCCTACGAGATGATGTCAGATGATCCCAGCACAGTTTATAATGACTCTGTTAGAAAGGAGCCTTTGGACTTAATAGGTATTCTTTCTATGATTATTTGATCAAGACTTTTCTTTCTCACTAGATTTTCAACTCCATGAGGGCAGGCAATGAAGCTTTCTTACTTAGCTGCTGTATATCCCTAGCATCTGGCATGCTTATGTACAGCACATATGGTGTCTAAATAATATAAGTTGAATAAACAAATTGAAATCCGAGGCTATCCAGCTTAAAAACAAAAAAAGACGATTAGGTATGGAAAAATCATGGGGACTTTTGCAAAGCCTCCAACTCCTTCTCCTTTCCCTTCTTTTGGTTGATGGATTTTTTCTACACACCATCATTTCACACAGAGATTCTTTAGATTTATAAGCCACTAAGCTTTTATTGAAAATATCTCAGAGAATCCTCACCAGCGTCCGCCCCATTGTTTCAAGGGAAACATATTTTGAGTACCTACTATGCACACGTACTATGCTCCAGGCGTCTTAGGTTATCTGTTTTTTTCAGTGACTCAATAAAGTCTGTTCATTATTTTTAACTCAGAGATGAGAAATCTGAGAGTCAGAGAGACTAAGTTACTTGGCCAAGATCATAGAACAAGTAATGGCAGGAATCTAACATTGTTCAAGAGGCAGTCAAAGGAAAGGACGCTGACCTAGCAAGCAGGAGATGTGAATTTTAGCCCATCTTCGGCCACTCACTCCTTGGGTGACTTTGAACCAAGCATGTAATCTCTGAGTTTGACTTTCCTGTATATAGGAATGGGAAGATATCTGAAGATGAATTCAGACCAGGCCTCCAAAGTTTCTGAATAGGAACCAAGTACAGCCTGTTATAAAGAGCGATTATCCTGCCTCATTCCCCCTACCCTCAAGAACCAACAGATGGCCTTCTCCTCATTTGAAAATCGAACACTCCTACCAAGGTCAGTTGCGCCTACAAATCACTGTAGGCTTTCTTCCCTGCACAAAATCTCCAGCTGGAAATCAGCTCTAATTCTTCCTCTTGCTCAGGCCTTGCTGTGAATAATATATTTTGAAAATGAACTATTTTGGGCCAAGAAATCTGTAAATCAGAGCTGATTCATCACTTTCACCATCAGGCTCTTGCTCTTCTGCTTCTTCTGCTTTGTCAGATGAAGACATTTTACATCCACGAGCAATTTCTCATTGGGTTACACGGAGAGTTCGCCTCCATATTCTTGGCAAATGATTAAAAACATGAGGAAGGATGGAGTCTAAAGAAATAACCATAGTAGAACCAGAATGGAAGCAACATGGCACCTGCGTTTGAATGTGCTGATTCCAAAGGCATCAATTCATGATTGTCGCAATTGATAAAGAAGAGGGAGATAAAGACTATTCCAGAAAATGTACTATTTAAAAAACAGCTCTAGTTAGCTTTAGAACTCACCTCTTACCTATAAGATTTACCTTTCTAACTATATTTTTCTCTGATAAATATATACTGAAATGAATTTGCTGTGGGGAATTAGGGAGATATATCCTTAAAAACATGCTAGGTAGAATCGAACAGCCAGTTTAAGCCTGTTTTCTTAGAGGCACACACACTCCTTCAGAAAACCTCCTTCATTCAGTGGGAGTTTTGGATGCTGTATAAGAGCGATGTTATCACAAAAGTAGACCACTGCAATATTAGATGGGAAAGGCCAGCTGTGTGGTGACCTTATCTCCCCATTACTCTTGCTCTAGGTTATACCTTCTCTGAGCTTTGGATCTTCTTTCCATATCCACCTGCAAAGCTGACATCTCCCTGTGGATGTCAGGCTGCTCAGACTCATTTAGTCCCAAATTTACCACCATCTCCTCCACTCTCCAAACCTGCCTCTGGTCCCACCTCTCTTGTTTAAGTTCCTAGGCCGGCATGCACACCACTGCCAAGCTAGAAACCCAGGATTCACGCTGCACATCTCTCTCAGCTGCACCTTGATGTTGACAGAAACACTACTGACCTTATTTCTAAAATAACATTTCATAAGTCTTCTCCTATCACTACATACGTTCTAAGCGGCCTTCATTCTGGCCGCATACTGTCTCTTACCTGCATTAGTGCACTAGCCTCTCCCCAGACCTCCCTCCTGTCACGTCATCTCTTTGAAAGGGTCATAGTCCAGCCACATCCTGCCTTCTCACCATGTCGCATACCATGTAACTTCTCCACACACCGTAAAAATCCAAAGACAGGAAAAGACCTAAAAATACACACATACCTTCACTCTCCCTCGGTGGCTCTCCCCTCTCCACTCTCACTCTCCCCTCTTCCCAACACCAAAAAAACCAAAAACAAAAAACAACAACAAAATACCCCAAAAAAACCAACAAGAAAAAAAAAAAACACAAAAATAAAAACAAAATCCACAGATAACATTAAGTACACAGAAATATAAGAACATACATCCTCTAGTCACACTAACTTGCCAGCCATTCCTCCATTTCATACCTCTCTCTCACATTTCCCTATCTCTGCTTAGGATACTCTTTTCTAAGATGACCTTCCTTCACCTTCATGCCACCTGATGGTGTCCCTTGAAGCTCTTATCCTTCTAGGTCAAGTTCAAAGCCATACCTGCCTCTATGAAACCAGCTGAACTTGTCCCCCTACCTTCCCCATGCAGTCAGACCACTCTGTACATGCATATCCCAATGTACCAACAAGGTTTGTTAGCCTGGCCTCCCTGCTGGCCAATGAGATCCTAAAAGGCAGCAGAACTTAGCAGTAGAGCATGGGCTTTGGAGGCAAAAAGATATGGGCTAAAATCCCAGCCGACTCTTACCAGCTTAAGAAAGTAAATTCTCTGAGCCCTCATCCTCTCATTTCAAAAACAAAAATAATCCACGACTGCACTCATCATGATGAGCATTGAGTAATGTACAGAACTATCAAATCACTATGTTGTTTATCTAAAACTAATAAACCATGGTATGTCAACTATACTTCAATAATAAAATAAAAATAGAGATAATTCCATCATTAACTTGGTAGGGTTGGAATCAGAAGTCAATGCAAAAAGTCCAGAGTATCTAGCACTTAGTTAAAAGTTAATAAAATGGCAACCATTATTAATCAAACTATTTAGCTGCCTTGTGTCCTATACTCAACAAATGTTTAACTGCATGAATAGATTTAGCTTCCAGCCCCTTTCACTTCATAAAAAGCACATACGCCATCACACCAGAGCTTCCCAATATTTAGGTGGGAGCCAAGCCAAGGAAGTACTAATATCCCCATTTTACTCATGGGGAAATGCAGATTGAGAACACAGGTGATTCTGCCCAGGACATAAAGTCAGTTGCTCAGGTGAGACTAGAACTCGGCCTTCAAAAGTTGTATTGCAGGTATAACATCTCCTCACATTTTAGAAAAACGAGCCCACCGAAATTTGGCATCTCTGTCCGGACATTTACACTATGCTGGGTAATTTTTAAAACATCCTTATTTTACAAGAAAATTAATTACTAAACAACCAATTAGTAAGACGGAGAATGAGAACTGGCTCCGCAAATTAGAGCAGAGCCTTGCAAATGAAAACACAAATTTGAAAAAGAGGTCTTTTGGAAAACATAAGTCAGATTATGCCATTCCCTTGCTTCCAAACCTGCTAGTAACTTCACACTGCCCTCAGAATAAAATCATTTTCCTTGTCATGGCCTCTAAACCTCTACATGGTCTGGATTCTGTCTACCTCTCCTGCTACTCCGTCTTTACTCATTAGGCTCAAGTTGCACTGGCCTTCTGTCCCTTATATTCTCCAGGCTCATTACTGTCTTAGGACCTTTGCACATGCTGTTTCCTTTCAGAGAGTCCTCATTCCCTAGATTTTACCCATCTTGGTTCCCTTTTGTTATTTAGGTCCTAGTGTCAAGACTTTCCCTGTCTACTTTATCTAATGTGGGTTCTCCACTGCCCATAGTTTCTATTATATCATGAACTTGCTCTAATCTCTTTCTGTCATTTATCACCATATAAGAATCTTATTTGTTTTTTGGATCCTACCCCCTCCACCCACCCACCCCATGATAGCAGGAAAAAACCATGTTGATCTTGTTCACCACTTTATCTTTAGTGCTAGAACACTGCCTGGCACATAGTAGGTATTCGGTCAACACTTGCTCAATGGATAATATATAAGCTTCTTTTTTTTTTTTTAAAGATTTTATTTATTTATTAGAGAGACAGAGAAAGTGAGAGAGAGCATGAGAGGAGAGAAGGTTAGAGGAAGAAGCAGACTCCCTGCAGAGCTGGGAGCCCGATGTGGGACTCGATCCCGGAACTCAAGGATCGTGACCTGAGCTGAAGGCAGTTGCTCAACCAACTGAGCCACCCAGGCGCCCCTATATAAGCTTCTTTTATCACGAGTAAAACACCAGGAAAGATCCTTCCATGCATTTACAATCTAGACTGATAGAAGATCCTTGTAACTAAAAGCAATATAGTTCCCAAAATATGAACTCATAGGCCAACACTAATCATAATTCTTATGTCTTTCAGAACAAAGGACTCTTGTTTTTATTTATATCCAAGGAAAGCAGAATCTTTTGGCAAAGAAAATTGTTTGGAGACACTCCCTCCATTTGAACCAAGAGGTCACACATACTTCTTCTGCAACTTGGAGCTCAATTCCCTGTTCTGGTTTCAATTTGGAGATGTTATCTGACAGCCAGCAGGGCACTTCTTATAGTGGACTTGCTCTGCTGCCAGAGAGTTAACTTACAGGACTTGTCATATAAAGAGCAAAATGTGCATCGAGAGGGAAAGAGCGACCTTTAAAGTAATTTAATTTCAAGATTAACTTTAGAATGATGTAGAAACTTCATTTCTAATGTAATGGTGCCTAACCCACTTGAAAGTTAAAAATCCTGAAAAATGATTTTAATTAGCCGTACCAATAACACATTCTTCTCAAGCAGAAGGAAGAGATGATCTTTCTCCCTCTTCTCCTGAATTTTCCTCCTAATAACATGAAACAATAATAGCATCCACAGCCTACCTGTTATCTAGCACAGTGACTATAAAACCCAGCAGAACAAAAGACCCTATTGCCTCATTTCAGGATAATTTTAGCAATCAAAGTCAGAAAAGACTCAATCAAGCTTATGCTGAAATGGTCCTTGCTTATAAGTAAGCAAGTGCCATCTGAAACGTTAGGACTGGGAATCTATTTCTCTCCTGGAATCTCTGGGGATTGGTGCACATGTGAAGGGAATCCACGCACAAACTCCAAGCTCTCTCCCAACAAATTCAATTTTCCTCTTCCCAATTTTTAAACAGCTGAACCATCAATGTTTCTTTATCAGATGCCACAGGAAGTTACAGAAAGCTGGTTTGCATTGGGTTTCTATAATTATGGCAAATCCAGTAACATTACAATTTACTACAGATCAAAAAGCTTATTGCATGTGAGGTCATTTCTGTTACAAACATAGTCTCATTCTCTTATCCTAGCCTTAAAAACCAAGTTGAGAGGTACCTAGGTGGCATAGTCAGTTAAGCATCTGACTCTTGGTGTCAGCTCAGATCGTGACCTCAGGATTGTGGGATGGGATTACCATGTCAAGCTCCATGCTCTACTTGAGATTCCCTCTCCCTGTCTCTCTGCCCCTCCTACTTATACTCTCCCTCTCTCTCTAAAATTAAACCCGTTCAGTATCTGCTTTTGGCTCAGGTCATGATCCCAGGGTTCTGGGATCAAGCCCTGGGTCAAACTCTCTGCCCAGCAGGGTGTCTACTTCACCCTCTATGCTCTCCCTCCCTTCCCCCTTCTCTAAAAGAAATAAAATCTTAAGAAAAAAAAATCAAATAGAGATTCATAACATGAAAAAAAAATTCAAAGGGAACATGTCCAAATTGGTGCCCAGAACTCACATTGCCTCAGTTTATGTTCCTCATGCCTACCTCTTCAGTCTAAGGCCAATTGGGGCAGATATTGTTTGTTTAGCATCTATGTTCTACTCTAATTTATGAGCCAGCTTTTAGGCTACTTAGGTCCTTTCTTCAAAAGCTACCGGATTACCATCTATGGATTTCCATTTGGTCCTTATCACCACAGAGAGGAGTCAGCCATACACTGGATAATTGAGTTTGGGGAAAAAGCACTGAGTAAAAGGGGAAAGAAGGGGTTACACTAAAAAAAAAAAAAAAAGTAGACTCCTGAAACTCAACTGCGGTAATTATTGAAATGGGCTTTAACAGAGATGGAAGGAAAGCTGTATGAAGGCACTTCACAGTAATTAATTGAGCCTCTCCTCGTTCTAAATTGAGAAAAATTAAAAAATCAATAATTTCAAATGTGTCATACTTATTGACACTAATGAAACCTCCTGAATAAGCATTTAATGCAACTCCACTGCTATTTTAAATTTATGTTCATCACTGAGTGAGCATTACAAGGTCGGGTCAGCTCCCTTGGGCTTCGCAGAGCTGATGCTATCCAACAGACAGCACTTTGTTCATGCTGTATATGGAACAACCCTTTAGAGAGTTGCTGAGCTGTCCCCGGTGCTGAAAAAAGCTGTTCTTTCCCCTTTGGTTCAGCAGGAGACACATACTCAGAAATGACATGGCATCTCATAGTTCACTTACCCACATGTCCATGTTTATTTAGGGGGAAAAAAAAAATCCAGACTCTCCTAAGACTCTGATTTCCTAGAAAGTTGTAGTTTCATTATGTTATCTCAGTAGAGACTCTCATTTTTACTCTTTTTCAGGTATTAATAATCACACTGAGGTATATTAATTGGCATGTGCCTGCACTTTTCTCCATAATATAAGTATTTTACCTCCAAATAAACTGCAACCTCAAAACCTGTGGAAATACTTATGGACTTGTTGGAATATTTAGTTTCAAATTTAGGATTCATTACTTATTAGCTGGGTAGCTTGGCTGAATTAAGTTACTCTGTGCTCTGTCTCCTACTCTGTACAAAGAGAAGGAGAATGCTACAAAATTAAAAGCATTTATCGTATCACAAAGTTTTTTCTGTGCCATAGATATTTTTAACACAGCACTCACAATTTAACTTCTATTGTCTCCTTCAACTCAGAATGGGTCTGTGAAAATTAAGATCTCATGTCATGCCTGGGGAATCTTAGGAGATAAGGAATGTACAGAGAGACAGACTCAGAAGAAGGTAGCAAAGCTGCAAACTATAAAATTCAGGCCCCACTAAATCACTGAAAAATTAAGGTCCAAACTCTCAGTCATCTCCTGGCTCAACATCAGTTTCCCTCCAGGGCTTCAGCATTCACTGATAAAAATGCCCTAGTTAGCATGCTATGTATACTCAAATTATTCAATTTAATCTTAATATTTACATTTTGAAGATAAAGCAACTTGTTTTGGATTAAATAACCTGCCCAAATAAAGGAAAAGTGGCAGAGTCAACATTTAAAGCCAGGTTATTCTGAATCCGAAGTTTATTCTCTTAATCATCATGTCCACAGCCCCCTAAATCTGAATGGGTCCTTTGGATGTAGGTTAACTTTGAAGTTGGCCAGAATTTCTTGGGTCTCATACTAGAGCAGAACTTTTAAGAATACATCATCTAACCCACTAGAAACCATAATGAAAACAATTTGGGCGGGGGGAACAGGGGGAAATTTACTGTTATGTTTGCCTTGTGAATGCTAACCTGATCTAAATACCCTCGATTATACGAGGCAACAAACCAGAAGGGGAATCAACAGTAATCACAAGAGGAATGACTTACAAATGACCAATACAACATCACTACACCAATTAGAAGTTATTACCCTGCATCACAAAGGAATTCAAATAACATGTACTTCAATTTTTTTCCTACCAGAACTCAAAACTCCTTAACCTTAATAAGCATATTTTAAATTTCATTTATTGTGCAAATCCTTCTCCTCCTCCTAAAATCCTTTCCATTCTTAAAGATCTACTTGATATTCTTCTTCCTGCATGAATATCCACAGCTAGCTTCAACTCATAGTAATTTAACTTTTGTCTGTATTAATATAGCTTTTGCCTACACTAAGTATTAACGCAACAAGTCACTTACTGTCCTGGGTAGTTCTCCTTATTCTCATATATTTAATATATATTAACTAATGAGATGTAATTAAAACATTTATACTTTATTTCTCCAGTCTTATTGAATAATGACTCATAGTAGGTGCTTAGTATTTGAATTGAAGTTGGCACTTAACTATACTTGACTGAAATTGCTTGCTGAATTTCTGCTTTCTCCCCATCTGCTTGTGGATCCCATTAGGTCCACAATGTGGAGGTTATGTGTGTGTGTGTGTGTGTGTGTGTGTGTGTGTGTGTGAGATACTCGCGAATGTATCCTTACAATGTGGAGGTTATGTGTGTGTGTGTGTGTGTGTGTGTGTGTGTGTGTGATACTCGCGAATGTATCCTTTGTGCCAAACATATCACAGGAGCTTATGCATGTAATTAGAATAAATGAAGGCATTAATAAATGAGCCAGCTAAATTGACAGGGATTATTATCTTACACTGAAAGCCCACACCCCCAACCTGACCCCAAGAGCTATTTGTAGGAAATTTCAAATCTAGTTCAAGTGGATAAATTATGTTTCTAAATGAATTTGTTTTATTTGACAGGAGAATCACTTTCAAAGAACCATAGGAGATAAGTGCTTGAAAATTTGGTTCCCAGATGTATATACTTAAAATAAGGTACCGTGAATCATAAAATGTACATGGGAATAAAAGGGAAAGGGCACCCAGAATACATCAATTATTTTCTCAATGTTTTATAGCAAGAAAATGCTGAGGCACTATACTTCAGCACAGAGCTGAAAAGAAATTTGTGTGAACCCTTTCAAAAGCATGCAAGACGTTGTTAACACCATATATTTACACATTTATTCAATAATATTTACTGCAGTAGATGCTGGGGTTAGACAACTGAACAAAACCAGTATGGTCCTGACCTCATAGAACCTACGTTCTAACACACAATGAGAAAACAAAAGCTCTCTCCCTTTCGTTTATACAGTAAGTGTTGTTCAAGAATCAGTTCTGGGCATAACACTGGGTTTTTACTTTCTTGGCATGGCTGCATCTCTGATGTTACTGAGTGTAGAACAGATGACACAAGCAGTTAATCTGATTTAATAAATCCTTTAATTCTCTTGGTAAATACTAGAAAAGCAAGGGGATCATGGAAAAAGAGGGTCCAGAAATAGACTTTAATCCCTTTTCCCATCATCTTCCTATACTCTTAAAGAGAAATACTGAGACTGTTCTTTGAGAAAGCAATCTCGGCTGTGCTTAGGGGAAAAAGAATTGGGAGTTTCCAGGGATGTATTTGGGGTGTGTGTGTGTGTGTGTGTAATAGGCAAGGATGTTTTCCTTCATGGTGTCCTGGCCCCTGCAATGGTCACAGTTCAAGCGGTTAAGGACCCATCCTCTCCTGGCATGGACGTGCACACCTCCATGAATTCTGCAATCCATGATGCACATTTTCTAGTTCAAATCGCTTCTCCCCCTTTTACTTTGTTGTGATTTTCCTCGTATACTCTCAAGTATTACTTTTTTTTTTCTAAACTAAGACATTCTCCTGCAGTTTTACATGTAGTGTCTGGATTAATACTACAGATTCACAAGACATCCTAAGGGAGAAACTTGTGTATCAAAAACCGTATCAATAAGTGACACCTACAAACTAAAATCAGGGGCTGATGCATTGCTTTTAAAATGCTCCTTATTTATAGATAGCTTAATTGTATTAAGTGCCAAAGAATGTACTGCTTTCATTATAATGAGTTTTTGTGGTCTTAGTCTTTGGAAGCTCAGATTCCATCTGTGACAGCAGACTGTGGAAGAGTTGGGCTATTAATAGCTGCTGGTACACACTTACTCAGAGCTAAGAGGCCCAGGGCTGTAGAGACAGCCAGATGGAGATAATACCACAGGGTGACTGTATGGGCAAAAAAGATAATCTATTTTTTTTTTCCCAACACAAAACAGACAACACTAAAAACACCACAATCCTGTTTTATTCCAAGCCAAACTCTCTGAGGAAATTTTTTCTCCTAATTCTCAGGACTGGTTCTAAATCACATGTGATTTATCACTGTTTCTCTTGTTCAAGTAACTCCTTACATAGGTTACAAAGACAAAAACACCCAGGTGGGTTAACAACCTCAATTACTAAAATGAAATCCTGACATAGAAATCCTGTTTCCTGATATAAAAAAAAATCAGCAAAACAACAACAACAAAACAAAAACAAAAACAAAACACCCAAAAACAAAAAAACAATTGGGCAATTATTCAAGGAAAAGAACTATGATACTGGACAGCCTTTTGAATCAAAAATGTTTTCCCATACATAAAAAAAGGGACAAAAAAAACAGAATGAATAACACATCAAAGATTTCTTACTATGAAGAAAAGATCACCCCTTCCCCCAAAAAACTGGTTAGTGATCTAACATGATTATGGTCTTAGTTCATCTTTATTTTAATCACAGTATGAAAACTTACTGCAAGACAAGAGTTACATACCTACCCTACTACTTAATGTCATGTTGTGATTCTTTTGGGCCAAAGTTTAATAGACAACAATCCTTTTTTTTTTTCTTAATTTATAGTAACTTATCAGGTAAGAGGAAAAACTTATTATTTTTTAAAAGATTTTATTTATTTATTAGACAAAGAGAGAGACAGACATCAAGAGAGGGAACACAAGCAAGGGGAGTGGGAGAGGGAGAAGCAGGCTCCCCACTGAGCGACAGCCTGATGCAGGACTCCACCCCAGGACCCTGGGATCATGACCTGAACTGAAGGCAGATGCTTAAGGAATAAGCCACCCAGGCGCCCCCTGGAAAAGCTATTTTAATTATGTGATTTGTCACAAAACTGGCTAAATTTTATTTTGGTGGAGTTTCACAAAATAGGGCTTTAGGTTTTCTAAGTAAAGAGATATTAATGGGAACGCTTACACACAATGGAAAACAGTATGATTAAAAAATGGGTAAGGGATCAGCACATCATCTTGTCTGGTCTGCAACGAGGGTACAATCACATTGATCTCATGAAGACAAGCCCAACTAAAGGCCAGGGGTACAGCTTTGGATAAGAACTCGTTCTGTTGTCACACTTTGAGGAAATTCCAGGCAAACTGGGGGATAATGAAGTACCCTATTTCGTAGAGATACCATAGAGATACCATATTTCATGGAGATACCATGATAGAGTCCTCGAAGTAAAACAAATAAAGCCAATCTATACAGAAGAGACAATGGTGGCCAGTTCAAACAGATGGATAGGGTAGCTGGGATGCTTCAAACTATATCAAGAATGCAGAATCTAGGGGTGCCTGGGTGGCTCAGTGGGTTAAAGCCTCTGCCTTCAGCTCAGGTCATGATCTCAGGGTCCTGGGATCCAGCCCCACATTGGGCTCTCTGCTCAGCGGGAAGACTGCCTCCCCCTCCTTCTTTGCCTGCCTCTCTGCCTACTTGTGGTCTCTCTCTCTCTCTCTCTCTGTGTCAAATAAATAAATAAATAAATAAATAAATAAATAAATAAAATCTTTTGAAAAAAAAGAATGCAGAGTCTATCCTATGAACCCCCTTTATTTAGGTAAGTAGCCTCACCTTACAGGGAAGTCTTTTCTTTTTAAAATAAAAAATGGTCTGTCATAAAATAATGATAATCTATTTTTCACACAAACTGGTTAATAATTTAGGTTCTAGAGTCACACTGCATTGAATTTACTGTCTGTAGCTGCATCTTACTAGTTGCTTAAAACCGGGCAAGTTTCTTAATTTCACTAAACTGTTATTTTCTCATCAATAAAAAAGGTACAGCAGGATCGTGAGGGTTAGAGAAGATATTCCATGCAAAACTTATTGCTCGGTGCCTGGTGTATGGTTAAAACTCAAAAGATGCATCTGCTTCTCCCTCTTCTTTTTCTTTACGATTTCTTTGTACTTTGTATTACTACTGCATGCATAGTGCTTCTTAAAAGTTAGAAAGATCTGGGGGTGAATCCTTACTGGGAGAGGCTTTGATCAATACTCTTCAGTTCACTCACAGGTTAAATAAAGTTAAATATATCTAGCTTATAGGAATGTGAAAAGTAAATGAGATAATTCATGCCACGTGCTCAACGCAGTCTCTGACCCAGGCTAACTCTGGTGTGGAAATTAGCTGTCACGATTTCACCACCATAATCCTATACTTTCAGTAAGGCTGATGTGGGACTTAAAGGCAATAATGTATATAAAGCAGAACCACAGTGCCTGAACCTTAAACATTAGTTCCTTCTTCTTCCAGCTTGGGTAGACTGCATGTATCGCACAGTGTAATTATGGTGTCTTCTCTATACCAGCTTTAACATTTACTGTTCCCAAAACCATTAGGTGACTCAGTAATACACCATCATTTCGCAGAGCAACTGAGGTATATGCCTTATACGCTCCCTGCAAATCAGAGGAGATACTGTTCATCTTCACTGTCATCGTTTTGTTAGTATCAGAGCCAACTCCTTACAACAGTCCAGATACGTCCAGCAGATAGATCACAGGCTGCTTTTGCTCCTTACTTCATTTCCAGCATCATTGTTTCTTCATTTCTAGCATTACCGTTCCTTCGTTTTTAGCATTATCTTTCCTAAAATTTCCACATTAGATCATCACCTGCAAATACTTTCAGCACTAATGTATCAAGCTCGTCCAACAGAGTACCACACATGCGTGTGCAGCGTGCAAGGCTCTGCGTGAGCACTTTCTACAAAGATTTTTACCTACATTCCTGAACAGCAGGGAGACTTGGCTGTGCTGCTTTCCCTCTCATGCGATGTTTACTAACTGGCTAATAATTTCATTGTCATCTTTAAGCCTTCACTAGTCACAGCAAGAGTACATGCAAGGATCTAAGTAAGCTAAGTTCTCAGGATGCCTTCAAACAAAACCTGTCTGCACCGTCATACAAAACTCCCCAGCCTGTTTGAACACTGGCAGTAGAAACATGGCATTTTCCACCTTGACTATGCCTTCACCGTGACAAGGCAGCGTCTAACTTCAGGGCATTCAATGGTTATGAAATCTTGACACTTCACCCACTGTGGGAATGACATATTTAAACAGTTTCTCCATTCTCCCAGGCATTTTCATATTAAGCTCTGGTGAATGGAAAGTAATGAGATGGACCATAAAGTGCTCTGTCAGGCAAGTAATCCCTCCCTCTCTCTCCCTTTCTCCCTCTTTCTCCTGCCATCCCCCCCCAACCCCCATCCCCTCCCAGTAGCACAGCTGACAACTTCAAACATTTATTAATATCGATCCCCTTGTCTTCTAACAATCAATAGTGAATGTCCTAAGAACCAAATAATATTCCATGTGCAGAACTGTATTTTCACATAATACTGCAGGGAAATTAGAGATGACTCATTAAATGAACCTGCTTATCTCTTTAAGATTAAGAAATTACTACTACTTCTACACACATTCCAGGGTTTTAGATAATGCGGCTCTAAAATAGCCCTGGGGAAATGATCTTATTACTCCTTTGGTAACATTAACCTATTGTCTAATGATTTCCTTGCGTAAAATATGATTTTATGATATCTAGACTTCTTAAAAGGATACCTGCTATAGAGGGTAAATTCCTTGCCTTCAAATAATAGAAGCAGCTAACGTTTTTGAGGGCTTGCAATGAATGCGCTAGCCAAGATAGAGGTGTTTTACATGCAAAATCCTCTTCATTCTCAAGCTAACTCTATGGAGCTAAATCCCATTATTATCGTTCATGTTTTATATAAAGATATTGATATTTTGAAAGTATGGTGACCCAGTAAAGATTGTGACAAATTAGTGGCAGAATCAAGAAAAGTTTTAACCCCTGCTTTACAGGTCTTTCTTGGTGAAGTGTACTATTGTTATTCAGGTCTCATTAGCAAGGCATGGAGCTCCAGTTGGTGCTACAATACTGACAGCATTTCCATAAGAGAAGTCCTAAATCTTTATAGTTTTCACAAAGGTCAAGCACCTTGGTTTGTGGACCAAAAGTAGACTTCAGATATCACAACAAAAGATGATCTAAAAAATTTCTTAAGGATCTATTTACCCATCTGTAGTTACAGTCTAATGGAAAAATATTGAATGCCTAATAATCTTTCAATCTAGTATGCATTTTTTTTTTCATTTATTTGGAGAGAAAGTGACATTACAATGTTCCTTTAAGAACTTACCACGAAACTGAAAATTGTGAAATGTGACCAAATCAAGTACCAATTTCAGAGACTGTTCTGAGTTCCCAGTCTATTGCTTTGTAAGGCAGCACAGAGCTCAATTCCACAGGTGAGTGAGCCTGCTCCCTCCCCTCCCTAAGGAAGATGTTCATCTTTGGTGTGTCACCTGTCCACACTGAATCTGGTGAGGAATGTCTCACATCCCTCCTTCCCCTCCAATTTGTAAGACTTAGAGAATGAGAACATTGCACAAAACCTTAGAACTCAGTGTATTGCAGCCCCTGTAGTCTATAGTTGAGTCAACAGAGGCCCAGAAAGGGGGTGAGTTGGCAGAGCTGGCCAGACTCAGGTGCCAGTCCTACGCATCTACGGCCGTCCTGTGCTCCTTCGCTCAAGTAGGCAGTGAAGTGCAGATAACTGGTACAGGATTCATCACTCATGAGTAAGGCCCACAGAATGTCCTCCCTGCTTAATGTTGTTCACCAGATACTGCTTTATTTAAGGAAAACAGATGCTGTTAGTTCTGCCTCAATCATATCCTGTATATTTTGTTAGTTACAGTCCAATGATCTGGGTTGGAGTCTCAGCCCCACCAGGCGTAAGCTATTTGACCTTAAGTAAGTATCAAAACCTTCCCAAGCCTGGGGAAGAAAGTAATGACCGTACCACCAACTTCATGGGGTTGCTTGTGATGTATACATGCATTAATTCATACCTAATACTCAACAATATGTGTAACACATAACACTATTATTTTATTATTATTTTGCCACATTGTGACAGGAAATTCACTATTACATCAGTAAGTCATTCTGTCTCCTACTCCCTGTTCATTCAGTTGCCAATAAACCCACTGCAGTCAAGACACCACTTGCTAGATCTCAAATGGGCCAAAAAAAACTCTAACTTACTCCGCACTGACTTGGAATATGAACTCGTGTAGAACCAGCTATGACGTACAGTTGGGCTGTGGCCTCTCAGCAACTTTTCAAAGCTCTTCACTGGGCAATGTCTCCAGCTAGCGTGCCAAGAAAGGTCCACTTGTAATCATATGGTACTGATGGACAGCCCAGTACCCACTGAAAGCCTATTCTGGCAAGACAACGAGTAGTATTGCAATCTATGGCAAAAATTGCATTCAACTTCTGGTTTCCCTTGCTTAAGGGTACTGAGTCAGAAGGAGAGAGGACTCCAAATTCCAGCTAACTGTACTCTGGGCATATTTTGTAAAGTTAAGCAGGCCAACTTGAGCTACTGGGGTAACACTGTTTGCCTGCTTTCCTCAGATGAATGCTTTAGAGACGGCTGCTCTCCCTACTTCTGGACCGCTCAAGGAGGCAGTGCCTTTGAGGTTCTGTGGCTTTGCCTACTGACTGACAGCCAGGCTTCTATCGTCTACTAAACACAAACATTTGTAGAACTCTGAGAACTCATCCTTGCAGAGACAAGTCCTTGCCAAAGGTCACAGAGATAGCTGCAGACATGGATGTAGTATTAGGACATATTGATTAGTCTTCCGGTTAGAGCTTTGTTATGTAATTGACATAATACTATCTTGGTGAGGTAGGGTGACATTTTGACAGTTTGCAGCCACTGAACTTCCCTTATGCATCAAAGACAATGGAAGACTATGTTTCTCTCAAGTTTGCAGGCCTCAGAATATAGCTTCTGTCCATCTATCCATCCATCCAAGTATATATTAAAGACTTGGTGTCATGTGCTGTGATAATAGCATCATCAATAATAATGGTAAATAGTGTCCTGGAGTTTATAATTTAGAAGTGAAAACAGTCCATATGACAAGTATGTTAGAGTCATACAGGTGCAGGCAGGGTGAGCTGATGTGGCCATAATGTGGCACAATGAAGTACTAGGACAGCAGTGTCCGAAAGAAATAAAGTGTGACCCACACTATGTAATTTTAAATTTTCTAGTCACCACATCAAAAAGTAGGAAAAAGTCCAGATGAACCTAATATTACCTCTTATTAATTTTACATCCTACTTATATTTTAACACAATGTATCCAAAATATACTTTTATTATAATCAATATTAAAACATTACTAGTGAGATGTTTTACCTTTTTTTGGTACTCCTCTTTGAAGTCTGGTGTGTATTTTACACTTAGAGGACATCCCAAGGAAAAGAACCAAATATCAAAAGCACAGTAGCCGCAAGTCACATGCGTGATAACCTTACTGGATAGCACACTTCTAAGAAGTTCAAAAGAAGGAACGATTGTTTCTAGAATAGAGGAAAACGGAACTATTTGACTTATGAGAGATTTGGATATCTGAGCTGATTTCCCCAGTGCATTTGCTCCCTAATCCCATGTCTCACTCTGCAGCAAAAGAATGTCTTACTCAGTGTTTTATGAGCCCCTTGTGAGAAGATTCTATGTGCTATCCCTAATAGTAAGTTTAGCATACACTCGTGCTGGTGTTCATGTCTTTACTCATTAAATAAATATACTCAAGAAAAATAAAAATGGTCACCTACCACTTCCCAGATTCCATGCTGTTATTTTGCCAACAATCTCTCTAACATTAACAATAATGATGTTGCAAGGAGGCACTAATACCTCCATTCAATAAGAGAGTAAGCAAAAGCACAGAGTTAAGGATTTCTAGAGATCATCGAGCTAGAAAGAAGGGAAGGAGAGGGGTACCTGCACACAGACCTAATAGGAGGAAGAACATTTAGACATTTAGAGTCAGGGAGGAAGGTGGACTAGACTCTGGGGTGAGCCATAGCACAGGGTTAAGGCGGGTCTGGGAACAGGGCTCAGAATATGTGAAGTGTCTGCCCTCCACTCCATCCTGAGAGACAGGGGTGGGGGTACTAACGTATTTAAGACTAATTAGCTTATTCAACACATCTTATATGGTATTTTATATGTATTTTTCCCTTGGTCCTTTATTCTATCTCTCCAGGTAAATTCCCCTTGAACTAAGAAACAAAACTGAGCTACAAGTTTCCAAAGGGAAAGGGCACTTTGGGAAGTGACAACCAGAAAAACTCATGTCGGAAGAGGCACTGGAGATTTTAGCCTTGTCTTCCCCCGTCTCCAACATTTCTGAAACATAGATACCATCCTCCCTGTGTAAAGGCCATCTCCCAGGACCATCCCTTCCACTCTTGACAGGCTAAACTCCCGAAGAGTGTTCCATATACTGTCTGCTAGTCTCCTGCCCTTAACTTCTAATTAGGAGGTGGCTCTAATCGTGCCCTATGTAATTCTCTCCTGCAGACAGGCCTCACATGCCTCATTTCTGTGATGCTGGAGGGGTGGCAGAAAAGCAAACAGGACTTAGGACTCGAAAAACAAAAACCCACCAACCACAGATTCAAATTGAGTCATAAAACGTAGATGCAATTTCCAAAAAATTTAAAAAGGCTTGTATTTATATCAGCTAGTAGGTTAAATGTAAGCACTAGAGCTTGCTTGTCCTTATAAAACTTAGCATTTTCTCATTGTTACTACAGCTTAGAAAAAGACTTACTAAATCTGCTGACCATGCTAGTCATCAGCATCTGGGAGAGCCAGGATTCCATTAAAAACAGGTCTACAAACTGGAATGATACAACAAGATAAAGTTCTCATTTGCTGACTTCTTGGCTCTATTTGGACAGCCACTAGCCCCCACCCTAGGGTGGAGAGGAGCAGAATAGAATGCAAATAGTGTCACCATTTTGGTAATTTTATTCACCCGTCTTTCCAAATGTTTATTTTTGCTTCCTTGGGGTATCATGAAGAGTGTGTTATAAAACGATTATTCCGAGTTTTTGCCAAAAAGTCAAGTTTATCTTTAGCATCATCTCTGAGCAAATAGCACAGACAAAGGAAAATAATGTTTGGGGCCAAATGTTGAATATATAAGTCTTGACTAGTCTTAGCAGAAAGAGCAAAGAACTGAAAAGAAAAGCTAGCAATGTTGGCTCTGTTTTTTTCCTACAGGAATGTCTAGTTAGAGGAGAGGCAGTACTGGCAAAAGGATGGGTCTTAAGTATCAACAGCTTTGAGTGCAAACTCATACTTGATCAGTTGCTGACTCATTCAGTACCCCTGCATGACTTAATTCAGTATTTAATTGAATGATTCCTCTGTGCCAGGGCACTTGGTCCTGGCACAGAGGACCTTAAAGTAAGTAGTTACTTCTCTGAATCTGGTTGTAAATTGAAAAGAAGAATATATATTACTATTTGCAGGGCTCTTATAATTAAAATGAGATAACACATAAAATTACAAGCTCAGTCCCTAAGCATATAGTAGTCTTTGCTTAATAAATCTTAGTTTCTTTTGTCTTCAGAATAACCAAATAAATTTCTCTTTGAGTTAACTTTTGATTTAAAAGAAGAGCTCTAGGGTCACCTTGGTGGCTCAGTCAGCTAAGCATCTGACTCTTGCTTTCAGCTCAGGTTATGCTCTCAAGGTCCCAGGATTGGGCCACCTCAGGCTCTCTACCTGGGCTCCCCAGTCAGTGGGAGGTCTGCCTGTCTCCCTCTCCCTCTGCTCATCCCACTCTTTGTAAAATAAATAAATTTTTAAAAATAAATACATAAAAACACAGCTCTAGTACATAAGCAAAAATAAAACCCCTAGTTTCATAAAGCTAGACATTCCTTAAACACCCCCAAATCTTTTGGGGACGTCCATCAGCTATGACAATGAGACTTCAACAGAGATACTACTTCCCATAGTCCTATTTTGCCTTTAACTTGGTTTTATGTAAAACAAAAATAAATTGCTTTTCTTTCCATTACCAGCAAGTATGGTATATGTAGCTGAAAAATCAGAGCAATAAACAAGGCTGAAATGTTAGAATTGCTCTTTCCAAATTATCTATTGATTGCCTGTAATGTGTGAGGCATCGTGACAAGATCGGCATCATGAAAGAACAAATAGGTCTCTGAACTGACAGAACTTACTCTCTACTGCGGGAGATGATGTCTACCCTCAAGAAGGCTAGAAGCAGACCAGGAGAAGTAACAAGACCAATATGCTTTAAATTCAAGTGGCCAATATGCTGTTTTATCAGCATTAAAATATGAACTTGAGTCTCCAATATAGAGATGATTCAGAAGAGATGACATAGTCAGGCTTTTTTTGGGGAGCGAGTGAGATTTGAGCTGAGACTTTTGAAGATTAAGGAAAATTATGCAAGGTCTTCTACTCTCTCTTTGAAGATAGAATGCACCAAAACTCAAAGCAGCATCTACTTACAATAATGCCTTCTATTCTTGAATCTCTATTGCCCTTTGTCAACCCCCTTAATTATTCACTAATACAAAATCTACCTGGACTCTGTCTCATCCAAAAGGCAATATTAACTACTCCTGAATGAAAGATTATTGGTTCAGATATCACTGCAACATTTTTAAAGGAACTATTCAGTCCACCTGCCTCTGTTTCTCCCCCACCCACCCCCAATAAAGGAAGGAAAGAAAAGGAAAAAGAATGAGAGAATGAAAGAATGAGAGAATGAAAGAATGAAAAAGAAAGAGAAGAGAGGGAGGAAGGGAGAAAAACTGGCCAGGTTTTTTTGCACTGCTTTTACTTACTAATTTTGAGAATCCTCCACTTCTACCTCCCCAAATTCCCTATAAGCAGGAGGTGATCACAACCCAGACAGCTGATACTGCCCCTCCTTCTAGCCAGAAAGGGAATCAGATCAGGGTAGTAATGAAGAATTTTGATGTTAGAAAGCTTTTAAAATTGTAAATCCTATTCAGATTGGACAAGCTTCATAGGTGAGCCCTCTGAGAGAGGACTTCATCCATAGTCCCTAACCACAACATCCTCAAGCTACACAAACCACACTCCATTCTTGGCCCAGAGTACAATATTCTCCCCTTAATGTACTGCCCATTAATGCCTCAGTTATATTATGCACAACTGTTTGCCTGACCTTTCTTCAATCTTGTGAAATGCTTGATCAGTCCTGAGGGATGAACGTCATGGAAACCTCTGACTTCTCTGAAATTACATGGCCCATTTTATGTTCATGGCTTTCTTGGCAATTTTTCCCCAAGGAGAAGGTCCTTAGCTTTCATCAAATTCTCCAAGGGTTTTGTGAGTCCTCCAAACCTGCCCTCCCACCAAAAAGTTTAAGAACCCATATTTTAAATCTACGAGGATCAAATTTCTGTTTGTACATTTCAAAATGGGTATACTCCAACCATAAACTCCAAAAAATGACACACTTGAATATTTCAATGTTTTCCTGTGTTATAACAACCAAGTACTAATTGTTGGAAGGGTTAGCTCCTAGACTCACAATTGGAATATTAGATTAAAACAGTTTTTAAATCCAAGTTTTCCCCCATCTTAATGCTTAAAAATTATCTGGCTATCAGACTCTGTAAATAATGACCAACTGGGGTCTTAATAGGAACATTTTTTATTAGCTATCTAAAGATAGTGGTCTATTGAGCACTCTGCTAGGGGAGGTACATAAATCCAGTACTTTAGAGCTTGCAATCAAAGCGTTTTTATCAATAAGGTAGATTATAAAACTATTCCACCCTCTCCTCCCCCAGCAGGGATAGAGTACAGGAAACTAGGTTTTAAATAGTTCCAAGGAAAATACATTCCCAATGAGCTCACATCCTATTTTATACATTCCTAAAAGAATGGCCTTAACAGACTGTAAGATCACAAAAGTCATTGATGTTCTCTCATGAGAGAAAAAGTGCAAGTTAGAAAATACAATCCCCCTCTCCCTTTCAGCCACAACTAACCATGTGACCCTCTACTTCTCAGCCTCAGCCCATTCTTCTATAATTTGGAGGTAATTCTGCTTGCTTCATCAACTTTACAGCTATCATGCCATGAGATAATGATTGCAAAAATATATTGAAATATTATAGAATGCCAGACAAATAAAACGTCATCTTTTTTCCTGGCCTTCTTGGATATTTTTTTCCTTCTCCACACACAGGAACTGTTAGAAGGACCCACCAGGATGTCACTATGGATTTGTAGACATTTGTTTCAAGAGCAGCCAACCACTTATCTGGAAATCCAGAAACCAGAGGCAGGACAGAAGACCTAGATGCCTAGCGCCACTCTGTGCAACCTAATTTTTGGAAAAAAAAAAAAAATTGACATGCCATTCAGAAAGTACCCTGGACACTGAAAAATATGATACCATTACAAAGAAGAGCTCAACAAAGCTAGCTAGGTTTAGCACCTACACACCTTTCTTTTCATCATTTTGCCTCTATAGATCATTATATAGACTCCACAGATCTTTCACATACCTTATTCCATTTTTCATTAAAAACACTGTGAGATGTATAGGACAAACTTTCTTCCATCTTTCACTTGACTGAATTTTTACCTTTAGTTTACAGAGTAATCTGAAGTTAAGGCAGTCTTCATAATCAAAAAGGCTTAGGAGCACCTAGGGGGCTCCTACTCTTGGTTTTGGCTCAGGTCATGATTGCAGGGTCATGAGATAGAGCCCTGGGTTGGGCTCCACACTTTGCATGGAGTCTGCTTGAGATTCTCTCCCTCTGCCCCTTCCCCCCACTCGAGCTCACTCTCTCAAATAAATAATTTTTAAAACAAGAGATTTTAGGGCACTTAGATTAATATTTCAACTGCTGTCTATAGCTCACAAAGTCCCCAGAGACCCCACTGCTCCAGACTCATCTCCCACCACTGTCTCCCTTCACCAACCTTCAGCCATACTCATTTTCTTTTGATTCTTTCAACATGATGCAAACCTCAGGGCTCTTGCACATGCCATTTCCTCTACTTGATCTACTCTTGCTCCAATTTTGTGTGTGGCTGACTCATTTTCATCTTTATCTCCCGGTTTATATCAACTCAATGGAGATTCTGTAAAGCCATCCCACCATGGTTATCCAGTCTCTCAGTCTCTCATGTGTTTTCATCATAGATGATTTACAATTACTGCTTTTACTGGGTTTTGTTCTATTTTGCAGCCTTCTTCCACAAATTCCTAAGCTCCAAGAAGGATAGGCACCATGGGGGATCGGGGGTCAGCTCACAATTAAAACACCAGTGGCTAAATCATAGCCCATGCTGATAGAGTAGGTATCCCACCACCATATACTGGCAACTCAGAAAAAAACCTGTTGAGTGAAAGTAACAGACTATTTGAATATGTACACTAAAGTCTGTTGGTGTGTCCATGTATTAAAGAAGAAATGTTGACTAACTTGTTTAAAAATTATTTCTTCAGCAAGCATAAAGCCAAAAACAGTTTTTTTCTTTTCAAAAGCAATTTTTGAGTCAGATTTTGGAAGCCCTAGACCAGAGATGTCCAATACAGTAGTCACTAGCCACATGTGGCTATTGCACATTTGAAATGAGGCTAGTCTGAATTAGGTGTGCCCTAAATATAAGATATACACCAAGTTTACACAATGTTAATGTACATTCTTACACAATGTAACAGAACAATATAAAATATCTAATTTAAAATTTTTATTTGTAATTTTTATCTCTATCACATGAATTTTTTAATAAACTGGATTAAATATAGTAAAATTAATTTCACCTATTTTAATGTAGCTACTGAAAAATTTATTTTTTCACTATTTCTTTTCAAATAATATTTACATTCAACTAATTAACATAGTTTATTAATTTCAGAGGTAGAGTTCAGTGATTCATCATGTAACACCCAGTGCTCATTACATCACATGCCCTCCTTAATGCCCATCATCCAGTTTCCCCATCCCCCCAGCCCCCTCCTCCCCTCCAGCAACCCTCAGTTTGTTTCCTATGGTTAAAAACTCTCTTATAGTTTGTCTCCCTCTATGATTTTGTCTTGTTTTATTTTTCCCTCCCTTCCTCTATGCTCCTGTATTTTGTTTCTTAAATTCCACATGAGTCAATTCATGTGATAGCTGTCTTTCTCTGACTGACTTATTTCACTTAGCATAGTATCCTCTAGTTCTAACCACATTGAAAATGGCAAGATTTCATTTTTCTGATGGTCGAGTAATATTCCGTTGTGTGTGTGTGTATACACACCACATCTTCATTAATCTGTTGATGGACATCTGGGCTCTTTGTGGTTTGTATTGTATTTTTTTTTTTAATTAATTTTTTTTTTAAGAGGGAGAGAGGGAGAGAGAAAGCGAGAGATAGGGTAAGGGCAGGGAGAGAATCCCAAGCAGTCTCCACTCAGAGCATGAAACCTGAGGACGGGGTTGGGGGGGCGGTGCGCTTGATCTCACAACCCCAAGATCACAACCTGAGCTGAAATCAAGAGTTGGACGCTTAACCAACTGAGCTAACCAGATGACCCTGTATATTTCTATTGCAATGATCCTGGTCTAGAACATTCTAGAGTAAATGCGATTATTATGTGCTTATGGGTTTTTTAAAATTTTAAAACTATAATGGTATATACTGGTATATATACATGTAGAAATCTCAAAGTCACTACCCCAAATTCATAGTATTACCCCACAGTTTTTTTAACCGTATGCAGATATTAAGAAATTACCCAGGTAGTACATGCTATCATACATCTTACTCCTAGGTAGAAAGAGATCTTCACAAAATTGTATGATCAGCATTTGCCCTATTGTTAGCCTTCGTATCCTTTAACCCTACTTCCAGAGTCACCACCATAACCTAGGCTACCAACGATCTCTCACCTGAACAACTGTATTCACTTCTTAACTGGCCTCCCACCTCCACTGCATTTTTTTTTCCAAACAGCCAGAGCAATTGTTCTAGAGTTCAAGTCTTATACTGACTCCACGATAAAGTGCAAATCCTTACTTCCGCCTTCAATTCTAGACATAATGCTGGCTCTGCTTACCTCTCCTCTTCCTCCCCCTTAGACTTCTCATTCCAGCCATTCTGAAATCTTTGAAGTACTAGAAAGATGCCCTGCTTCCTTTGGCTTGGGAACCTTTGTTCCTTCTGCTAGAGCCTACACCCAACGCCCGCCCTCCTTCTGTCTGGTCTGCGTTTATTCTGTTCCCAGTTTAGGGTCAGAGAAGATCACTCTGTAGGATTCATGGGGAGGGCAACTCCTGGCTTCCATAAATGTTTTCCTTGCTGCCACTGCCGCCACCACCGCCGCCGCCACCACCGCCGCCACCACCACCACCACCATCACCACCAAAGAGCTTATGATATGCCAAGCATGTGCTAAATACGCTTCCTGATCGTCCCACTGCATCTTCACCACGAACCTGTGAGAAGACAGTAGCAGCTTACATGTATCTCGCACGGGGTGCCAAGACTTGTTCTAAGCTCTTCACAGACATTACCCCAGCCTCCAGGACAACACACAGAGTTAGGTACTATTATTATCCTGTTAACTGATGTGGAACTAGCACCCAGATAGGTTTAGTCAATCACCCAGCTTGTTGCTGGGGGCTTGAGTTCTGCAGTCTGACTTCAAAGCCTATTCTGACTCATGGCACGTGTTATCACCATTTTAGAGAAGATAAAACAGAAGATGAGAAGGGTTAAGCAAGCTGCCCAAAGTGGTCAAGTCAGGATATGGAAGACCAGTTAGAACCCTATTATGTTTTTCTCAAGGACCCTATATACCCTCCCAGTATGTCTTACAATTGCCTACTAGCTTACTAGACCTTAAGCTTCTTATTTCTCAATTAAAAAACAAAAACAAAAAACAGTCTTAGGTTTACAGAAAAAGTGAACCGGTAACACCAGGAATTCCCAAATGTGTCCTGCAGACTTTTCCCTATCATAAACATCATGTTAAGGTGGTACATTTGTGTTATAATTAATGGACCACAAGTGTCAATAACAAAATTCATAGTTTAATTCCTATTTCCTCAGTTTCTACCTAATGTTCTTTTTCTGTTTTAGAATCCCCTCCAGGATACCACATTATACCTAGTCGTCAGCCTCCCTAGGTCCTTCTTGTTTGTGGCAGTTTCACAGACTCTCCTGGCCTCTAGTGACTTTCACGGCATTGAAGCGCATGGTCAGGCACACTGGCGGAGGTCTCCCTGCTGGAATTGGTCTGGGGTTTCTCTCGTAAATGAAGATCACAGAGGTAAAGGTGACATTTTCATTACATCACATCACGGGTCCCTATCATCAACAGGACTTACGACTATTCATGTGGACTTTCATCATCCAGCTCAACTAGTATTAGTTAGGTGTCTCTTCTGTCAGTTTACTCTTCCTGACCCCTCCTCTGACCTGTACTCTTGATAGAAGGCTCTATGTGCAGCCCACACTTTGGGAGGAGAGGGGAGCTACACCCACTCAGTATGCTCCTCACTCACTATGCTCCTACTCACTCACTACGCTCCTTGGGGCTGGGTCATCTATCTAATTTATTTGGAGTTCTAATTAGGAGATTTTTCTTTGTCCTCTATTAATTTATTCAATTTTTTATTGATATTAGTATGGATTCATGGATATTTATTTTGTACTTTGATTTATAACCCAATACTACTAATAGTACTTTTCTTTCACTTAAATTATTCCACTTGAGACATTAGGAACTCTTTCAATTGGCTTCTGTGTCTCTTAGACATACTCCCATCAGTGTGCCCTTTGACAAATTCTCACCATTGTATTTTTTCCCCCCAAGAACTTCCTTATTTTTTTTGGCACTAGAAAAGGCTCCAGCCTCATCTTGTAGATTTCCTTCCCCAGTCCTAGAATCAGACATTTCTGTAAGGAAGGTTCCTTTCATTGGATAATGGTTTTAGAAATATAGAGGTGAGTGATACTTGTACCTGTTGCTACGGGGGTGTCATTTTTTAGGCTCTAATGACAAACATGTGTATTTATATAGGCCCACCACAGGGATCATCTAAGCTCCTATCCTTGCTCCAGCAGTCAGAAATGACCCGGCTTCATAAAGCCGATAGCTGTACCTTAATCCATTGCTATATCCCAAGGACAGTGCTTGGCACATATTATGTGCCTGGGGACTTACGGTCCCAATAATTTCAATTCTGGAAGGGACTACAGCTAGATCTGCAAATGTTACCAAATACAGATTTCAACGACTAAAATCACAACAATTTATTAGGGCAACAGTGTAAGAGGGTGCACTAACAAAGGTCTGATTTAAGTGTGTTTATTCAACTCTGTGAAGGGAAAATGACAGCAATGCATCTAAGCTACACAAAAAGGATTCAGGCTTCCTTGAAAAGGATTCAAGTGGCATAAAATGGTTTGTTTCTCCACAGCAATTTACATTTATTAAAATAGATAATAGGCATACTCATTGTCAAAATAGAGCTTCTACCCTGTATAATGTCTTAATATATTCTCGAAGTTCCTGACAAACAGGCACACAGCCATGGCAGATTAGACTCTAAGTGGAGGATCACTCTAATAGCACAGCAGAAAAACCAATCTCACACTTCTAGGAAGGGAAAAAAGAAGACCTGAGAAGAGCCTTTGAAGGCGAAGGGTAAAGTACAAAGGGAAAGGTGCTAAGGTGGTCCATCAGCTAGAAGGGGACCTGGGCTCTAATGTGACACTCTGCATTAATGATGCTAATTTATGTCTGGGGGAGTGTGTGTGCATGACACAGAGGAAATCTGAAGAGGTCTGTATTATACCGCGGTGGAACTCATCTTCAATCTCTTGGAAGGTTACGTGCTTTACACTGGAACAGCCTCACATGGGCATACATTATGCAGATTCTGTGTCAGTTTCGTATGAACAAATCACTTGTCTCCTTAAATCTATTCTGGAGCATTTCCAATCTGTTCTTTACACTGCAGCCAGAATGGTATTTCAGAAAAACAAATGGGAACGCTGCTCCCCATTTTTAACATTTAAACATTTAACACTTCCCTTTATTCCTAGGATAAAAAAATTATAGAATCCTCTTGTACCATCGAGGCTTGGCAAGATGTGGCTTCTAATGCCAATCCTGTGAGAATTCAAGCCACATGGGGCGTCTTTCACTTGCCTGGACACACACTCTCCAGGATCATACTCTAGGGCCCTTGGTCGTGCCATTCTCTTGCCCTGAATCAGGCCTCTTCCTCCTCTTCAACACAGCTCACTCCTAGTATGGCTTTAGGATTTAGTTCTCCCACCCCTTCACCAGGGAAGTTTTCCATCTCTGGGTCCAGTAGTCTTTTACCCACACTCACAGCACCACAGTGCCTGTCGCAGCTGCAACTGTACGTACATCTTGGTTGTTCTGGATTAACGTATCTCCCCAGAGGGCCTGTTACTCCAGATTCCTAACCCCATGCCTGGCACAAAGTACGTGTCCAATACATAGCTCTTGAATAAACAAATGAAAAATGGGACCCCATCTACCCACACTACTGTCAAGGCTTTCCTGAACATGAAGGCTCTGCTTTAGATTCTGAAGAATAGGTCACTCCACGCCCACAACAACAGGAGGTCCCTTTTATTATATGGGTTATTAATGCAATGAAATGGGAGTTTATTGACGCATTATATGCACTATATGGAAGTGGACAAAAGGGGATGTGAAAAAACCAGAGAAGCCCAGCTGTGGTGCTGATTACTTACTAATCCTAATACTTACGATCCTTTTGATCAAGTAATTTTGTTTTATTTCACGATATCCCAAATGCCATGACTGGTTTTCAAACTCTAATCATTCTGACTGAATTTCACTTAACAAATATTTACTGAACGTGTTTATCACGTGCCAGTCCCTGTGTTAGACCATGATACATGCTGAGCAAGAGATCCAGGGTGCTTACTCTAAGCCGAGGACATAGACAACACAGAATGATAGTCATTTCAGAGTAGTGTGTGACTCAGGCTAATAAGGAAAAAAGACATGTTCTATGTGAGATCATTTCCACTGTTTCAACATGATCTTAAGCAATCCAAATGCCTCATTGGGGTAACCTGTATCATTATCATTGTGATACCAAGTAGATTACAGAATTTTCTTTTTCTTTAATTTTTTATTTACTTATTTGTCAGAGAGAGAGAGGGAGAGAGAGAGCACAAGCATGGGGAGCAGCAGGCTTCCTGCTGAGCAAGGAGGGCTATGTGGGACTCGATCCCATGACCTGAGCTGAAGGTGGACACTTAACTGACTGAGCCACCCAGCCATCCCGGATGACAGAATTTTCACCTGATGAAGGATTAGAGCCTTGTATGTTTTAACTTTACAATCTCCCTTAAGAATTTAAATGTATTTACTCCCTCTATTTAAATAAATGACTAAGGAAAACACAAGGTAGATCTTTTTCAAGGAGTCACTATAATCCCTCAAAATCTTTATTGCCAGTTTCGATGTACCCCAAAGGATCAGAGTGCCTTATGTGCTAAGATACATATCTCAATAGAGCATCTCTTTCACGCCAAGACCTTTTTCATTGGGTTTTAGCGATAAGTAATTCAAGAAGTAGTTAGTCGCACAGAAACCCTAAAGACATCTATGGAGGAGTAGTAAAGTTCACCAAGACTGAACCTCTCTTCATAACCATTATAAACCTTAAGACCTAAGACAGTAGTGGCAGCATAACCAGCCCTCGACAATTCTGGGTTCAATATTGCAGGATGAATGAGGATACTGTGAGAAAATGAGGTGGTTGAGGCATGGGGTCATAGTGGAGGCAAAGAGGAAAACTACTATTGAAGTAGTTAGCTCATTAAGAGGAAGAGCCATAGACAAAGGACACCAAGAACCATATCCTTTTTTTGTCCCCTTTTGACAAAGGCCATAGACTCATCAATGGCTCCTCAGGAAGCTCAGAGAATCTCAGGAACAGACGAATGGTAGCTCTGAGGAGCCCCAGCTCAAGACTCACGCTCTAGGCTATTGTCTTCGAACAAGAACAACAATCAGCAGATTGATAAATTCTTCTGTTTACACTCCTGAACAAATAAACTAATTGCATCTTTGTTTTTAACCTAACAAATCAAAGCTTGATTACAGGTCATTAGTGACCATTAATACATGAAACTGTTTGCATTTCACTGGTCTATCTGAATTACATAGTCTTGCCTTGCACAGCAGCTCAATCAAGCTTCCAAAGGGAAACCCCGTTATCAGGCCTCAAGGGGGACGAGAAACGCACTAACAATTAGCCTCTGCAATTGAACTGTGAGGCAGAAGAATTCACTCTTTCGGTTCATTGCTGAAGTAGCCATTCCCTTTGTAGTGGACACATGCTCTTTGGGGCCAAAGAGTATGCAACCACCTCCACGCACGTTTTCCATTATGCCCACTCACTGCTAATGTTGTATCCGTGAGCAACACAAACCTGCTTACTGGATACTAGTATGGGGATTCCTCAATTCCTAACACGGTGGCTGATTAGAGCGCAGGTAAGGGCAGAGAGCACATGTCAGAAATATCAAGGGACAGGAAGAGAGACTGTTTGGCAAAAAAAGGAAGGCAGCACCCTGTGTGTGTGTGTGTGTGTGTGTGTGTGTGTGTGTCTAGATATACAGTATATACATACATATACATCAACTAGGTAGTCCAGAATTTAAAAAGGTCCAGCAAGGCTTTGGATTACCCATACTAGAAGTCAGGACTCTTAAAAGAATTGCATCATTGCCAAGCCTCATTTCATTTTGTGCTGCACAAAGAGGGGCAGGGAGTGATTAACAGAGATTAATCATCTCAGAGATAGTTGAGGACTTTCCAACATAGCAACTGTCATTTGGGAGCAAATCCCTGATCCATCTCATCTAATGTTTTGTTGCTTTAAAAAGCATCCCCTGGGGAACTCCGGGTTTGACTATTAACGTGCTGAGGTCAAAGGATTAGAGGAGGCGCTAACAAAGCAAGGAAAGACAGCCCATATATCGCTGAAGCCATTTTTACTTTTCAATCTAGGCTAGCTACTGAGCCCATGACTCATGCCTCAGCTCGACATGTGCAACTAGAGTCTAGAGTTCCACGCAGTTTCAAAAGCTCTTTCAAATGAATTATCCTGCTCATCTTTATTTATATCCACCCCTGAAAAAGTGAGATTATTAATAACACAGTAATGGTGGAAAATGCAAGCCTCGAGTCAACTTCTGTTTTTAAGTCCTGGCTTTTCCACTTACTAGCAAGGTGACCTTCAGCTTACTTTGCTTTTCTCAGCTTCACTTTTCTCACTCTCTGTGTTGGGACCTACAGATAATGATGGTACCTACATTCACCAGGTGATTGTAAAACTCTACTAGGTAAGCAACGCAAGGAAAGTGCTCAGCGTACTTCAACAGGCTACCGCAACAAGCCTTCAGTAAGGATTAACTGCTATACTTTCGGTCTTCCTCTGCCACCACAATCAGCACCCACCATGGCTGCCCTCTCAGCCACCGCCATTAGCACCACCACTACCCCCCACAGGAAGATAAAGAAACTAAGTCTTCCAGACAGAGTTTTTCCTGAGCTACTCAATGACTCAGGGAGGAGGAAGCCACCCCCTTCTGACCATCCCATTCTCCCTACCTGTAACACCTCTCATTCTACCTCCCTCTCCTCATCCTTCAGGTCTCAGCTGAGCCATGGCCGTCAGCAGGAGCCCTCCCCGGAGTCCCCTCACATCATCTTGCAGCCCCACCCCCCCCACCCCGTACATCCCCGTCACAGAATTTCTCATCCTACAGCGTCATTATTTGTGGCACTGGGTCCGCCACTGGCCCAGGAGTGCCTTAAGGGCAGACACCAATGGTGTGGCCCGCACCCCTGCATTCCGGGGCGGAGGGCAGGGCCAGTCACACACACAAGCGCGGAACGAACACTTAGTAAATGCAAGGCTGATGGCAGACTCCTCGCACACCAGCCCGCCGCTACACCCAACAGTACGATTTCTCACTGGAGCACTGTTTGCCAAGTCGGAGACAATCTTCCGTGGCTTTTTGCCTTACGCCACTATTAAATAATCTTAGCCTCGTGATGAAAACTCAAGGCAATCATAACCGAATTTTAATGGATTCCGTTCCCAAAGCAAGTAGTTTAACTTGAGAAAATAATGTCTTGGAAGTGAGACTTATGTTAACAAGCGCGCATTCACTCATTTTATGCCTCACACTCAATTACAGAGCTACGCACAACGCTTACATCCCATCCCTCAGCATTTTGAAAAGGGCACCGTCTTTGTACTTGGAAAGGAGTTTTCAGAAACAGTTGGACTTGGATGAGGTGCGGCGGAAAGCATTCCTCCTCACAACAAGCTCTTCAAATTCTGACTCTCAACTGTCTCTTTCCCACTTGCCGCTTTTGTGCTTCTGGAAATTTCAGGTCTGACATGACATAGGTCAGAAAAACATGACCAAACAACAAAGTATTCCAATCCCTCCCATCCCCTCCCTCACGGAGGTGGCAAGGAGGGAGTGAAGGTCGGCAGCTCCAGGGAGACCCATTCCAAGGCTATCTAGTCTTACCTCATTAAAAACAGCAACGGACGCCATATCAAATGAAACTCAGACCCCCAATCAAAACCACATTAGAACACACTGAAAAGGTTACGGTCTGGTAGGAATGAAAGAAAGGTGCACTGAAATCACCACTGATGTAAACTCTTTATTAAAATAGGTCAGAAAGCAAAACGTGGCATTTTTCTATAGCAAGCAAAGAGCTAGACTCTACCTCCCAACACAAACACCACAAGGTATTTTCTGAAAACAAAGCCTTCTCTTTTATAAAAAAGCACATTAGGAAATATAGCCTGTGTGCAGTCTATATAAACGTATAAAGCTAAGGCCGCATAATTCCCTTGGGACACCAAAGCCTGACTTGACTCACCCATACCCATTAGCTGATGGAGAATATACAGAAACATAACCATATGCATAAATACACACATCTGCCCTTTGTTTTCTTCTCCCTTTAAGTCTCCGACCACATCATTTCATTTTCCCAGAGCAAGTCTTCATCTGGAAACTCTTCTTTACCCGTACCTTCCCTTCCAAGAAACTCTCCTGCAGCTCCTACTCCTCAACCAGACTCAGAGTTTCTACCTATCTCTGTTACAAACTCCACCTCAGGAGAGAATTCCCTGATGACTCTTTTTCTCAAATGAGAGTTCCTTTGTACCAGATTTTATTGCCCAGGGCCCCCAAACGCAGCCATGTGTGCAGGTGGTAAAGCTCAGCAGTCTCACCCCCATAGTTTGGAGGGAGGAACAAAACAAAGCGAGCAGAAGCCTTCACGCTACTCGATCCCAGTCAGCTGGGAAGGCTCCGTGGTCATATTAATAGGGCCTCCAAGCATTTACTACGGGTTAGAAGTTACGGTTTTTCCTACGTAGTAATTTCCCAATTTCCTTCCGAATTCAAAGTTACCGTTTAGTAAGGCCCTCCATTCTTCACTGTACAGAAGAAGAAGCCCTTGTCTCTTTCTTCACCTCCTGGCCCAGTGCTCTTTCTCTAGGAAAACAGCTGATCCATCTGTGTAATCCTCTAGCCGAGTCTGCTTACTCCGCCAGCATCTACATAGTCGGGTCTAGTCTTACAGAGCCTCACCTCTTTCCTGGTTAGGTTTTAACCAGTCATTACTCGTCACTGCTGTGTACCAACACATTTCATCAAAACGGGTTCTGAAAACAGTAAGTCAAACGGTGCTTATTATCTACACTTTCTTTTTACAACGTAAGTTAACTGACTTGCGTCCCCCAGAGCAACTTTTAAGCCAGTGGAACTATTCAACACTTCCATATTGTTCTTTCATTAAGAAGAGTAGTTATAAATAATAATACTAATACCTTAATTTCCATAGGTGCTTTCATCTGGATAATTCATGCTTCATTACTGTGCCACTATTCTGTCTTGGGTTCTCCCTTGGCTCCTGTGACAAACATGGGGTTCAGATCCAGACTCCAGGAGGTAGTGCTGCTTCCATTTTTGGCAACACACGGGTGCATTACACACGCCCCAAGCCCCCCCATGGTCTCTTTGAGGTTGCTCCCAGTCTGTCAAAATACAGCCAACACTATAAAACTTCTCTGTGTTCTGCCCCTTCCACTGTGAGCGGGCTGCCTTCCGCTTTTGCAGAGCAGGGGTTCTCAAAGCGTCGCTTCCCACCGGCGGCAGCAACGCTCTGCCTGAGACTGCACTAGAAAGCAGACTTTTGGGCTCCTTCCCAGGCCTTTTTAATTAGAATCCTTGGGTGGAGCCTAGCAATTTACATTGAACAAACGCTTCAGGTGGCTCTAATAAACGGTAAGGTTGAAAACAATGCCAGCAAACGTGTGAAGAGTTTTGAGGAAGCTGGGGGGCGTTAGGGGACTGACCTTCATGTAGTTAAAGAGGGATCATGAGGGCAAGGATACAAAGCTTTTGAGGTTAGCCTTCAGAGTGGAGGGCTAGCAGCCACGGGTCAAAATACAGACGGCTCTGGTACACAGAACTTTTAAGCAACTGGAAGTATTCAGAAACAGGAACGGGTCATTTCACTGATTAGAAGAGGCTCCCTTTCTCTCAGTGTCCAGTGGTATTAGGACTACAAATTCTGGGAGAATTTATGAATAAGGCAAGAAGTACTGCAATGCAAGAAGTACTAAAAATAAAGCTACAAGATTGAAAAACAACAATAAAATTAAGCCTTAATAAGAAGCTTCAACATACCACTAATATAGAAAGAGAGGTTTATAATTTACTTATTATCATTAATTTTTTAATATCTCAATGCTATTACCTTTAAAAACGATCCTACTGATGCTACATAGAGTAGATAATGGATTTTCATTTCCTAATGTTTTGTTTCATATTCCGAAAAGGGCAGCAGTTGGCTTAGACTCTCACAAGATTCCATATATTATTATACGAGATATTTATTATTTAAAAGAGGTCAATTACCACTATCCAGAACTGATACTAGACCAGATATTAAGATTCAGGTGTTCTTTCTCCTCTGTTTCATCATGGAACAACCATCTTTTGACAGTAATGATTTTAAGACACAGAAAAAATGAACTAATATTAATTAAGATACAACCAAACATTATGTGGCATTTACTACATACTCGACACTAACTACATCACATACACTGTTGTATTTAATGCTCACAGCAACCTTAGGAAATTCAGCTTTGTAAATTCAGCTCTGTATTTTATAGAGGAGGCACCTGTGCTTATTAGCAAGGTTAAAGAACTCGCCCAAGGTCACAGAGCTAGCAAGTGGAGCTGGGATACAAACCCGGGGGTCTCCAGAGTCCGTGTTCTCAACTACGTACATTTTTTAGTATAATCCTGAATTCTAGGGATTTGGAGGGCAGCAAGAATGTATGGCCCAGTGCGAATAATACTTACAACCAGTTAGGGCTTCTAGAAATACGAAAGACAACCAAACAAGCACTTACTGATGTTAAATCTATGTCAGGTACTGAACTAACCACTGTACAACTATCGCACTTAATGCTTACAACAGCCACAGAAGGTAGCTGCTAGAATTATCCCGATTTTACATTCATGCAATTACAGTTAGATGATTTAAGTAATAAGCCCATCTTCTTCATAAAAAATTCACTGCTCACATATTTAAATGGAAATGAAGCAAAAGAAGTAAACAGCATGTAAGCATCGCTCAGTAAGTGTAGCTTCACTACCCTTGTATCACGTTTCCAGGGGGAAAAAGTGGTGTTAGAGATGATTTTCCATTCTCCTCTCTTTTCTTGCTTGTTTTAAATGGCAGCTGTTTGTGAGGGAGAGCTTTGGGTGCCACATGCACTCATGAAACAGGACTAAGTCTACTGCCTTCGCCACATCTTCAAACGCGTCAGACTTCAGCTCTCTGAGGCTTGCACCAAAGACCAGTGGCCAGGACTGAGACCTCAAGACGTTTCCATTTGGAAGAGTAAAAATGAATGGCCTTAGAAATGAGACACACCCCACACCCAATGCCCAATAAAGGGCTGTGACATGCCGAGTTGCTCCACCCCAAGAACCCTGTGTTAAGGATGTCGGTGGCCAACATCTCTCAGAGAGATTCAGCAAAAATGAATGCAAATAAGTCCATCAAAGAAAGACAATTATCATATGATCTCTCTGGTATGAAGAATTTGAGAGGGAGGGCGGGTGGGGGGGTCGTGGGGGGTGGGGGAGGGAATGAAACAAGATGGGATCAGGAAGGAGACAAACCATAAGAGACTCCTAAACTCACGAAACCAACTGAAGGTGGCTGGGAGGTGGGGGGGGTGGGTAGGGATAGGGTGGCTGGGTTATGGACACTGGGGAGGGTATGTGCTGTGGTAAGTGTTGTGAAATGTGTAAGCCTGATGACTCACAGACATGTATCCCCGGGGCAAATAACGCATTATATGTTAACAAAATTTTTTTAAAAAAATTTAAAAAATGAACGCTTTTTCCCAAGACTATGAAATTTCATCCATTTGGGAGTTTAATGAAAGTTGATTTCATTTTGTAACATCATGGGAAGAGCTTGGTTTTAGGGATCAGACCTCTGTACTTCTGTCTCGTCTCCACCACAAACCAGCTATGTGATCATGGGCAAATTGATTAACTACTAGATCTCTGTCTTCAGATTGAGAAAAAAAGAAACTCACTCTCCAATTTTCTTTGTTCGGAGTAGGTAAGAACTTTCTACAAATATTTCGTAGAAGTAAAAAGTCCTTTTCACAAGTTTCAGATGGCATTACTATTTTATGTAACTCTTTCCTTGCCTAAAATTTAACTATAACCTATCAACCTGGTTAAACCAAGTTGGTTCACCATCAGGCTAATTGACAAGACAAGAGAAAGAGGGACAATATAAACTTGATACTCATCAGCGGTACCAAAGCTGCCCGTGGAACTCTTTGTCAGTTGTTGTGATGGTTAAGAGGGATTCATTTCCGTTGGCCTTACTTCCCTGTAAGGTTGGCAAATCCTCAGATCAGTGAACATCAGTGTGAAATAGGCTGAGAAACCTTTCCATGCAAACCAGAAGGATTATCACCAAACCACTATGTCACTAAATAGGACACAGACATTCTCAGTAGCTCAAAGGGAGGCTCAGAAGATGGTGTCAAAGATGCCTTTGGGTTCCTGTTCGGATTTCAAGGTGCCAACTTACTCTCCCTTGCACGTCTACATGAGAGAGTGGCATTCGGCCTCTATGGAGATCAGTTGGGACAGCAGTGAAAGGGGATAGTGTGAAGGACATTTTTATGCAAGGAGAACAAAAAAGAAACTCCATCTGGAGTGAAGTGTGGAGAGAGGAATCAAAGATAGTATGCAGCTCTATTGACTATTTTTACAGTCTCAGTGGGAGGATTCAAACTAGACACTCAAGAGCAAAGAGACAAAAAAACCAAGGAACCAATTTCTTTGGTGCTTTTACATTTATCTTGGACTATGGTTTCCCTGAAGTTATCTGAAAGATTAAAATGGCTTTGTGATGTGACACCATCATCCCCCTTTTCCATGATAGTTCTTTTCTTGAAATATTTTGTAGGTCAACACACATGGGTAACACTAAAGATTACAAGTATACATCTTCCTTGGACCTATACCTGGAGAGGCATATTCCTTCTTTCAAGTCACTAGTGTGGGACCATGAGGCTGACTGTTCGATTTATTGCTCCAACTCTGGCTCTAGACCGTCTGACCAAACTCACTTTCAGGAAACCAAAAACAGAGGTAGTGGAGGTTGCTTAGATGATGAGCTATGGCTGGGAAGGAAACGGAAGCTTCTCAGACATAAAACATGTCATCCTCTTCAAAGCCAAAGATCATCTCATGGGTGGAAGTCGGTATTTGCAGGCTTACCTTTCTCTGATAGAACACGCCTATGTTCCGTCCCTAGCAGCCACACTGCAACGCACTACACTCGACCAGCTGCCCCCACACGCAGACCTCTCCGGTAGGTCTGGTCGTCAGAAATCCACTGATTAAACATTTAAACCTGGCTTTGGAAAAACATGCCAGAAATTCCTTCAGGATAATTAAAACCACCTTCTGTGTCAATAAACACAGACTACGAGATCCTTCATGTGCAAGGGGGCTGGCTCTGACCCTCAGGCTCTAGGACATTTTTTCTTAGATGGCTTTTCCACTATTGCAATAGATTTCCACTGACTCGCCAGGCCCTTTCCTAGCCCCCTTATGGCGTGATTGGCTGAGGTCAGAGGTACCACCTTACCTTTGCTGCTCCAGCCCAGACACAGGCCCAAAGTGGCTCTGAACGTAAGGACCCAGCTCATCGCCAAAGCCCCCTCCCACAGACCTACGGGTAAGAGAACTCAAAGGGAATTCTTGTTACAGAATCTGACAGTTAAGAGTCTTTACGTGTCACTATTCTTCCAAGGTTCTCACTGATTTTCACCTGAAGAATGATTAATGTGACTTCAAAGGAAAAGGAAGAACTCAGGGGGATATTTACTACGGTGATGCCCACAGACTTATTCTTTGCATGTAGTAGATAGTCCATGAATTGTTTTTCACCGTAATGACAACTTTATTGTTCCTATTATGTAAACCATGTTTATACTTCTTGAAAACTACCAGACATTAGAAAATAAAAATAGTAAGAATTAAAATTTCATCAGCCTGACCTGGCCATCATTAATATTCTACAAGCCATTCTTTCTTTGGAATTCTTTATGGACACATACAGAAGTTTATAGGAGAGGAATCGTACTACATATACACTCCTTCCATCACAGATGTGGTTACCTTTCATTTTTTAAGAGTCTTTCTTATACTTATTTCTCTCCTCCCCACATACCCAGTGGTAATAAACTTTTATATATTTTTTCATACTTCTATCATATACCAACTTACATAGCATGAGTGAAGTTTTAGTTGCTCAATTGATACTAGCTGAAGGGTTAAAGAGTAAAATAAAAAAACAAACACAGAACCAAACAAATAAGTGACAGAATAACAGGCTATGCTCTTAATTAGCTGCTACAATTTCCAAGTGATTGCAAAAATCATATAGCACATCTTTAAACTCCAGTGGGGGTGGGAGAACCTAGCTTGAACATGTCTGGATGGAGTTTTAAGTTTAAACTCCCAAGTAAAGAATACACGCCTGGCTGCTGTCCTAACTACAGAGACGTTACCAATCTACTCTCCGACTCAAATCTAGTTCAAAACCACTTAAAAAGTGCCCGTGTGCCAAGCAGCTCACCGTCCTCTGTAGGATAAACCAAGGAGGTAAAGGTGGGATGATTGTCTTCTAGGCAATCATCAGAAAGGCAATGACTGCCTTTCTGGCAGGCTATCTGAACTTGGACTTTGGTGTCCACGTTCATGAAATGGCGATAATACCTGTATATCATAGCACTGTTGTTATGATTTAAAAAAACTCGAACTGAGAAAAAATTTCATGGGAAAATGAAGATTCAAGGCAGGACATGTGGGTACCAGGCAAGGGGAAATGGTATGTACAGAAGCAGGGAGCAGGGATGGGTGGGCGGTACCGAGGACCCAGCACAAGCCCGCATGGTTGACTTGGACGTCAGTTAGGAGAGACTCAAAGAGATGAGGGGACAGGCAGGAAGCAGTAAGGTTTACAAGCAGGCAGAAAATGGTCAACAGCCCAATCTTCTTAAAGGGCCAGACACAAGTAGGAAAATATTTTTTGCCTTTTCAGCACGTGCCAATGTCCAGATCAAGGCCATCCAAATGAGTGACTCAAAGGCAACCTACTTGTCAAGTAACTGGAGAAAGAAAAAGCCTGGCCCACACGACAGGCTTAAGTCCAAGTTTCTGAGACTTATAGGAAAAATTCTGATCGGAAAATTTCCATCTCAAATTGTGCTGAGGAAGCTAAGGGACTGAGTAAGCATGTTGGCAACAGAAGCACAATATGATAATCAGATGGCTTTTGCTTTTTTTCTTTTTTTAACCACTGTGCACAGAGTTCTTCAGGTCCCAGGGAGACCTTAGCAAGCCTTTGATCTCTGACCTGTAAGGGGTCAGAGAACCTTCAGGGAAATACACCGCATTCACAAATGGAACTGCACGAAGGACCTTCTCCCTACATCCTATCAAGTGGCCAGAGGGCTCTGACTTTCAAAGCACAGAAGGTTAGTTTCAGCCAGGCTAATCCTACAGAACTGGGATGGGATTAGGTATTGGTCATTGCAAGAGACGTCGGTTGGAAGCACTGAACTGTCCCAGTCTTTTCTGTTATAGCTCAGGGTTCCAAGTGCAGCTCTTCCCCCACTCTGTCATATTTCTTTTTTTAAACCAGTAGCGGTGATGACTTCCTGGAAGCATGTTCCCATGACTCTGCGCTGCCCTAATCAGGACTCACTCTCTCGCCCCATCGCACTTGTCCTGGCTTCCCAGACAGAAGAGAAAGGAGATGAGAGGTTGATTTTAATATTACAACCCCAAGTTATTATTCAAATTTGATGTTTCTAGAAGATGCCTGATGCCTTCATACTTATAATCCTCTAAGGAAGCAACTGGGTCTCCTACCGACCACCACAAATCTTTATCCATTCAAATGACCATCCATCCGCCCAGCCCATCAGCCAGGCAGCCAGTGAGGGATCCTTTACCTTTTATCTGCCTGACTCCTAGATCACAACCTATGTATCAATTTTTTTAAATTTCATAAAAATTTTCAATTAAGAAAATGTCTCAAAAGACTGTATTCTCACTTCACAGGGAGAAAAATGCCCCAAATACTCAAGCAAAATGGATTGAGACTTCAAATCAACTCCCACCTATAATTCCTAGTGATTGCTGAAATGCAGACAGCCCATATATTTTGAGAAGGGACCAAAATCACTTGCTAAAAATACAATCCTATGGTTGTTTATATGATTTATACTTCTCAATTCCATTAAATCATGCACCCAACTTTGGGAGGAGAGGTAGAGATGTCTGCAAGTCTTAAGTCAATGATAGTTAAAGTTTAGTTTCCTTTAGTTACCTGGGTTCAAATTGCATTCAACCACAAATAGTATTAATAGAAAAAGAAGGAACACAGCTTTCAGAAATGTCAAATATGAACCCCAGGAGAGGGCTAGCTCATTAAGCAACCATCCTGGTTGTCGTCATGGGTCAATCATTCTTTGAAGTCACCTACTTATCAGTTTGAGGAAAATTAACATTTCTGGGTCACTGGCTTCCATATACTTCTCCACAACTGATGCCCTGGAACCATGAAAGTCATTTTATCTAATATAGGTGGGCAACTAAATCCCAGAGAACGAACGACTCACCCATGTATTTAATGGCAGAGGCTGAAAGTTGAGCTTGCTTCCCCTCTCAGACTGGGTAGAAGTACATGGGCTTTGGGGAAGGACAAGGACAAAGAAGCCTATTAAGCTTCAGTGGTTCTATCTTGATGAATTTATTTCTAAGCTTCACCTGCATAAATTCCCTCTGAAAATCTGTGACAATGTGAGGTAGAGGAAAAATATAGACCAGGCAGTGGTGGGAAAGGGCCATAGCTACTGCAAAGGTATTCCCTGGTATGGGTTTTTCTAGAAAACATAATAATTACTATCTAGAAACTTAATTGTTTGTATCTATAAAATACCTATACCATTTAACCCAGGAATCTTGACTTTATTTTTTTACTTATTTTTTTTTTTGAACCTTGACTTTAAAAACCTGTTCTAAAAAAATGAGAGGATTTAAATTCATGCAATTATTTATCACACAATTATTACAGAAAAACATTAGAGGGATGGCAGAATTATGGTTGAACTATATGTTACCAAAGAAGGCTCACAATTTTATTTAGAACCAAAACAAACAAAACAACAATAGATATGATACCATTTTACATATAATTCTAGTATTATCCACCCCTTTCTCTTTTCTCTCTCACTCTCACACACACACACACACAGCCTGAAAGAAAATACATTGAAAATATTTGTAGTGATTACATCTGGCACTAAAGGTAAATTTGATTTTCCTTTTTACACTTTTTTTGTAGTCCAAGTTTTCATCAGTGAACATATATTTTGTTCTCATAGGCTCTTTTCTTTTTCTACATAGTATTTGATGAGATTTATATTCATATGCTTATGTTTGTGTTTATTTCATGTGTGTCTTCCCAATAGAATGCAAGTTCTACGAGGCCAGAGTCTTTGTTTTGTTTGTTATTGTTTGCCTCTTTTTTTCAGCATGATGCCTAGTGATAAATATTTTAATAAATATTTTTAAATGACTATGGAGTGAACATTTGGGGGACATACTAAGGGAGGTGTGCTTATGTGCAGGGACTCTAATGGTCTATCGAACTGTCTGTTATGCATCTGGTCTCTAGTTCAAAGAGCATGCCATTCTCCTTGCATACTTTTATCTCCTAAAGTCACAAAAGACCCCCCCCTCTCCATGAAGACAGCATTTGTCACTCCTCATCACTATCAGAATCCCACTAAAACCTGACTTTGACCGTAAGCCATTCCTGTTTGGGAAAGCTTCTCTCTTAGCACTTAACTACAACCACTCACTTGGAAGGCCAACATTTTTTGAACTTCTATGGGGTTCCAAACATTTTTTTTAGAATGGGAGGGTCAGCAAACTACTATCCAAGGGCCAGCACTTGATTCTGTAAATAGATTTCACTAGAATACAGCCATGCCCACATGCAGCAATGGCAGAGTTCAGTAGCTGAGACAGACTGTACGGTCAAGCAAAACCTAAAATGTTGACTACCTGACTTGATAGGAGAGTTTATCAACTCCTGTTCTAGAGTACCTGTACTTGTGCAAAGTGGAGATACCAAATTATTATCCTATTAGTTATTCTAACCTAAAGCTTATGTCTGAGAGTTTTGTAAAAACAACAGCAATAAATCCTGAACCAAAACCAAACAAAACCACATTATTTTAATATACCTCTTTGTTCTTAATAATATCCATTTCTGTGGGCGCCTGGGTGGCTCAGTTGGTTGAGCAACTGCCTTTGGCTCAGGTCATGATCCCGGAGTCCCGGGATCGAGTCCCATATCGGACTCCTGGCTCTGCGGGAAGTCTGCTTCTCCCTCTGACTTTCTCCCCTCTCATTCTCAGTCTCTCGCTCTCTAATAAATAAATAAAAATCTTAAAAAAAAAAATAATATCCATTTTTGTGTCAGACACACTTGCATTTTAAGTCCTGAATTTGCTGATTGACACTGGGCAGATACTACAAATTCTTTAAGCCTCAGTTTCATTATCAGTGAAATTGAAGCCTATCCCCTCATTTCCTTAATAAACATGTAATGGGTGCTATTTGCCAGGCACCATGCTAGGATAGGAGATGAGTATTGGACAATGGTAAATAAGACCTAAAAGTCTCACCTAATTAAGCTTTAATTGTATGTTCTTCTGAGGTTTGCTGGGAGGATTAAATGACATTGACACATGTGCACATATCTGTATGATACACACATCAATACATGGCACAATATACACAAACAGGCATACTCTGTAGTATCATATAGAATATACAGAGTACAGAGAACAGTACTCAGTTCCTGGTACACTGTAAGCACTCAGTAGCTGGTGGCTCTTCCTCCTCACCATAGATAAAAATGGAAGCTCTTTTTCTTTTCTTTAAAGATTGATTGATTGATCGATCGATTAAGAGAGAGGTCCAGCAAGAGGAGGGACAGAGGGAGGAAATCTTAAGGAGAGTCCGCACTGAGTGTGGAGCCTGATGTGGGAGCTCGATCTCGCAACCCTGAGGTCATGACCTGAGCCGAAACCAAGAGTGGGATGCCCAACTGACCCAACTGACTGAGCCGCCCAGGAGTCCCATGGAAGCTTTTAAAAGACTTCTCAGAAGCAGACTCATTGGATGAAAAAATGCCTTCCACCGCCTCTGTAAAATGGGCCTATAGCATGCTCTCTACTCACGGCTAAATCAGCAGGCTCACCTCTGGGACACAGACCCACTCCTGCTTCTTGTAGCTGAGACGCCTGTTTCCTACGAGGCAGTTCTGTCTTGTCCCCTATCTCATGATGCCAGTTATACGTGTTAATAAAATATCTCAGGAAGGTGATGAAAAGAATGGTGTAGAAAGTTAGAAAAGGATTCCTTCATATGAAAACTAAGTCGGATGCTTTCAAAAGATGACAAAGAGCTGTCAGGTTAAATGTGGGAGAGAGAGAAAAGATCGGGGACAGTCGTAGAAGACTAGAAGGATCGGTGGTGAGTTTGCTTCTCATGTGTTTCTACTGTCAACCTCAAGGAAACTGAACTCAGACATGGTTTTTGTCAATTTGGGTGTGGTTTGTTACAAGAAAAATATCAGTTCCAGTCACCAGACTCATATTCAAAGATGAAGCCTTGATTCTTCAACAGATTCTGCATCAAAATTAGGCAATGCTATTTAAAACAGCATTTAAACTTTTTTTTTCAGCCTTAATTTTTCCAGTTGACCATGAACCATTGGTCCCAAAAGCATGGAGTAAGAGAGGCATTCTTTGGAATGTATTTCTCACATACGAGTAATAGCAAGCTAGCGTGTTGCTTCACCCCCTACCATATTGTCTAAATAGAAGAAATAATCAGAGACAGAGTGACCCATCCAAGGCCGCAGCCCTAGCCCTGCCGGAGAGGATTCCAGAGCCACGTGGGGTCGGATTCCATCACCTCAGCCATCTGATGGAACAGAGACCCCAACACAGCACAGACTCACGGAGCCTGCCTCGGAGGGCAAAGTGTATTTTGAGTGGGACAGAGTCTCATCTGCTCACGTCCAACAGGAACTGTGACCTCATTCACCTCACCCCCAGCACAACCTGCACGGCAGCCGGCCACAAATCCGGTAAGGAAATCTGGTGGGACGGCATGGATTTTCTTTCCTCGAGTAGTGCAAGAAACTGGAGCCTTCCTGATTTCTGACAGAACAGGTCCCTTCCAAGGCGTGTACAACAGCAGGGGAGACATTTTATTGTGCCTGTCAGATCGTGTCACGGAGAGCCCAGCCTCGCCGACTGGCACGTGCTCTTTGCTGTCAGCGCGGCAAGATGAGCAGCACCCTGCTCACCAGATGGTTATTTGTTCCACCAGCCACCTTTGCTGCATCCCCGATTCCCTCCAGCCCAGGACAGTCTCCAGCATTCATGCTGCAAGGCAGCTCCTGCCAACAACTTTGCCAAATGGCTCCTCTCGAAGTCATGGGCCTCCCAGACAGACTGGCTCCTCCATCTGCAGCAGCTTTTGGCAAAGAGACGCTTCCCTTTCTGGCTCCACCTCTTGGCTGCACCAGAGACTTCTTGCCAGAAGGATGATCTGACCCACCAGCTCGTACAGCCAAGCCTGGAGTTGTGGGGCCGTTTGAAGCCAATGCCTGTGTCCCCCACGCTCACCTGTGAGCACGACGTCACAGACTTCAGAAGTCTAAATGACAGGGGCGCCTGGGTGGCTCAGTGGGTTAAAGCCTCTGCCTTCGGCTCAGGTCATGATCTCGGGGTCCTGGGATCGAGCCCCACATCGGGCTCTCTGCTCGGCAGGGAGCCTGCTTCCCCCTCTCTGCCTGCCTCTCTGCCTGCTTGTGATATCTCTCTCTCTCTGACAAATTTAAAAAAAAAAAGAAGTCTAAACGACACTGAGTGCCAAACACAGACCTAGGGCATCACGGAAACTTAGAGCCAGAAAAATCTAGAGAGAGCACGCCACTCCTCCCACATCTTCAGCCTCATTTTAGGAGATTAGGAAACTGAAGCCCCCAGAGTAAAAGTGACTGATTATGATGGCGGGGCTGGGAATAACACCCAGGTCTTTGGATGTGCATTCTACACCCCTCCGAACAATGCTCCATTCCCTTCTAACGTTCTCTCTGCTCATTTTCAAAATCTTGATAAAAATGGGACCTTTTGTATTAGCACTGATTCAAAATGGTATTTCTGTAGAAAAAGGAATCCCCTTTTCCCTGTGTCGACATCATGACTTCTGTTTTAAACAGGTGTGTCCACATACTACACTGGCAGACCCGGAAGTGACTTCTGTTCGGCCACTCACTAGCAAGTGACCTTGGACAAGTAATCATCTCGTTCTGCTTCAAGTTTTTACTTCAAGGGGGGTAAGGATAGTATCAACCTCTGGAGTTCTGAGGACCAAATAAGAATAATACTTTAAAACTCAAAGTTTGTTCCTGGCACATAGCAAGCCTTCCATAACCGCTACCATCAACCTTATCCTTTATTAACACTCACATCTAAAACAGGTATAGAATATACAGTGCTATGCACATAGAAGTTGACATGCTAGGTGTTCGCATATTCGACATAAAGAAATGCAAGTTCACGCAGTTACGGGACTTATCCAAGGTGCATCAGAGAAGAAATGAAGGACCAAAATGTCCTTCTTCCCTCTTTGTGGAGAAACAGGAATCAGCATCTTAGCTTTTAAAGATGGTAAAATCAGGAAGGAGAACCTTTGGATACAGATGACAGACAGATGGATAGATGATAGGTAGAGAGAGAGGGAGACAACAGTCACCATAGCATCATATGTAATCTAAAAAGCCAGAAATAACTCTCCATCCATCCACAAGGGAACTACTAAATAAACTACGATACAATCATACTACAGGGCACCATGCAGCCATTACAAAGAACAAGGCAGCTGTAGGTGTCCTGACACGGAAAGATCTTTCGAGATCACTGAGTGCGAGAAAAAGCGAAGTGCAAACAGAACAAGCAGTATGCATTCACTTACACAAACAAACAATCCCTCCCACAGTATCTATGTGTACATGTATACTTAACTGTACGAAAATACATCTAAAGATGGCCATGAGGAAGCCTAGTTGACTAATGACACTGCTAATTCTGGCCAGGGAAGTGGGATGGGTGCGGGGATAGAGTGTGATTCATGCTTCGCTTTGTCTACTTCTTTTTTTTAAGATTTTTTTTTAAAAATAATCTCTACACCCAACATGGGGCTCAAACTTACAACCCTGAGATCAAGAGTCACATCCTCTACTGACTGAACCCGCCAGCTGTCCCTGCTTTGTCAACTTCTGTAATGCTTGAATCCTTTCAAGTAAGAAGACACTTAGGCATTCTTTGCCTGATTAATATAAAGACATAGACAGAGGAGAACATCAATGACAGGAACACAACTATGGTGAACCAACCCACCTCCTAACTTGGGTGTTTCTGGCCCCAACTTAACTTCTGCAGAGTTACCTGAGCAATGTTACTCCCCTCAAGTTTCTTATATAGCTTTCCTCTTTGGCACAACATCTTGTGATACTTTGTACTTACGGATCCAAGTTTTGTCTCACAGACCACCTGGGAGTGCCCCGCACCTTGCTGGGGTACTCTCCATGAGAGCCGTTTACAGCTTGTCTACCCTGTGCCCCCGTGTGTATCTGTTGAGCATCACAGAGATGAGCCCCCCACATTAAGTGGAAGAGGTTGCCTGCCATTCTGTGACTACTTCAAGTTCATTACCTGGTGGATTCACAACAGTGGAGCTGGCAGTGCATGCGGAGAAGGAGGCTGCTGGTCCCCCAGCATCACGCTCGGCACAGGCAAGGTACTCTTTTGAGTCAACTTTACCTTTCTTGGGTCAAAACCCTGCCCTCCAGGGTCCCTCCAGATCCTGAGATCCATGCATCTTTTCTCCTTACCCACAGAGTCCCCTTCATTTCTCTACATTTGCTGGAAGCAATCAGGTCTCTTTATTCCAAAGCAAAGACAACCCCCCTCTACAAACCCACCACTTTCCGTTACCATGACCCTTTCTCCAAAATTGATACTAATTAGTTTCCTGTGGATTCACACATGCAGATCCTACCATTGCCATTTCCCACTCTTTCCACAGTGAACTTGGAGCATAAGAACTCAAGGGTTCCTGGGTTACTTAAAGTTCCTCGTGCTCTTGTAAAAACGATACGCTTCCAATGAGATAATGATGTCAGATCTGATCTATTCTGATTTTCGGCCTGATTCTAGAGTTCTGCTGGAGAGGCAAGGAAGGCAAATTGGTGGTAAAGATGACAAGTTTGGTGAAAGCAATCTCCTTAATGGGGGATGAGGCCAACAGCATGGGCGAGCCTCTCTGGCCAAAAAAAACGAGGCCTCACACACCTCCACATTTATATGCAAAGGACAACTGCCTGTCAGATACCTGCCTCTATCCATTCCTTTTGTTGCCTGAGCCAACGATAGGACTTGCTACCAGTTCTGGAGGATGGGTGCCCAGATGGTGCAGGGGAGCCATCCCAGCTCAGCCTGGGAACTGCAGTTAACATTCTCATGCTAAGGGTAAGGGACATGGACAAGTGCATAAAAACCCAGCTAATTCTCACAATTTGCCCAATTCCAAAAATATCTCCCTTCTTTCCTTGTAGAGCAGAGTACATCTAGAGGACACAGTCAACTAAGGACTCCGGCATTGGGTGGAGAAGTTCAACCTCCTCCCTGCGGGACAATGGCGAAGGCTCAGACAAGTGCACTGTCCTTCTAGAAAGATGGAACAAGTCAGTCCAGTCACACTAAATGTGCACTATGAGGATAAATGCAAAAGAGAGAATATAACCTGCATTCCTCCCCCCTAAAATCCGACCAGAGGCAGCAGGGGGAGGAGAAGAGCAGGTGCCACAGGTCCTGCCAGCCATGGCTTCCAAGCTGGTTTTACCACTTGTAAGTATGTGACCTTCCATAAGTCTCTTTGCTTTGGCAAAGCTTGAAATTTCTTGGTCCGAAAAATGAGACTAATGCAACCATTCTCTCATGGTTATTGAAGGAGATGAAATGAGTAAACACATGCGTAACACCTAGGAAAATGCCTGGGATAGACGGTGCTTGAGAAATCTCAGTTCTCTTCCCTCGGCTAAATGCTGAAATTGGAACCTTGGTTTCTTCGTAAATGCAAATGCCAAAGTCGAGGAATGTCAGTCCACAGCTGTGCTCTTTTCATTGAGCATTACCAATATTTTGACAGAACTGGCCTAATGTTATTCACCCCAGGTTCACTGGCATGTTTCTGACCAGCCCTCATAAAGGGCTGGGGATTGCCCCTGGGGACCTGGATGCTAATAATGAATACTTGCTAGTGATTTTCAATGCACTCCGGTTATTATGTTTGGTAGCAGAACATTTCCCATCCCCAGAAAGGTCATTTACAATAGTATAAGGCAGCTTCTTTCCACCTTCCATTTCAGATTTTTCTGAGAACGGCAGAGAACTCAAACATTCATCCATATGCATTGGAAGTACTATTCTGATCTGGCATTTGCATACAAATATCAAAGCAACTTAAGGAACTACAAGGCAGCTCTCCATCATATGACACCTTCCCCTTTTATTTTTCCTGTGCCTTCCCAGCCCCTTCATATCAAAAGCCATTTTCATGTACCGTCTTACTTTTATTCATCTTAGCTTCCCTCTTGAGTGTGTGTGAAATGGGGGTGGGGGAGAGGAAGCAGGGACTTTTACCTTCTTTCATTCCCGGGCCCCTTGGAAGCTATAACATTTCGGAAATCACACAGATCTCATTCAATTCTGGAGACCCTCTACGCTCAACTCACCCAAGATGGGACTCTTCTTATTCTACCACATTGTTGACAAATGGCCATTTAGTGTTCTCTGAATAATTTCAGTCTGTAGTGAGTTTAGGTTTGCACCAAGGCATTTCGGTGTGGGTCCTTCTTGTTAAAATTTCTTTGTACCGAGCCAAATTCAATTTCCTTGTTGGCTCCAATTCTGCCCTGGAGTGCTCTTCTCCTAGGCATCTCATCTATTCACATGACTTTAAATACTCTTAATATGCTGCTGACATCCCAAATTATATGTCTAGTCTCGATCTTGCTTCTGAGCTTTAGACCCAGATATCTAACCGCTTGAGGGTCTTGCCGTGAGGCTAAGTGGCTCGCACACCCCTCAGACTAATCAATTTCCAAAGTCTTTTCCCGGCGCCAGTGACAAGTTCCTTTATGCAACCGGTCTCATGGCAAAGTCCTAGGAGTCGTCCTAGGACTACTTCTCCATCTCTGCCCAATCTATCACACCAAGTAAGTTTTATCCATCCTTCTTCTACGATGTCTCAGAGTCACCTAATTCTCTCCATCCTCGAGTATAGCTGTGGCCTCCTAACTACTCCCCTTTTGCTCTATTCATTTCCTCCCCAGCCCTCTGACCCCACCCTGCACAGCAGCTAGACTGAGCTTTGCAAAAACAAACCTGATCATATTACCATCCCGATCAAAATCCTTTAATGGCTTTCGATCCATCTTTGGATAAAGTCCAAACTCCTCATGGTCAAATCTCAACATGATCTGGTCTCTGAATACCTCTCCAGCCTCTTTTGTGACATTTTATTATGAAAAATTTTAAACAGACAGCAAAATTGAAAGAAAAATTACAGTGACTATCCATTGATGGACCCCTTCAATTTTACCATGAACATTTCATACTTGTTTTATTGTGCATCTATCCATTCATCCATCCGTCTATCCTAGCATGGGTCTTTTCTGGTTGTGGTGCATTCCAAAGTAAACTGCAGGTTCTGGTCTACTTTTCATCACTCTTTCTCTCGTTTCCTATATTCCAGCCATAGGCAGCTTTCTATTCTTCAAATCAGTCACCGGATTTTAAATCTCTGGGCTTTGTACCTATTGTCCATTCTACCTGAATTGTTTTCACCTCTTGTTAATTCCTGACTGATCCTTAAGTTCTCAACTTAAAACTTTCTCTGTGAGGCTGCCGTTGGTCCCCCAGACTAAAATAGATCCACCTTTCTGCCTTATATATGATCTCGAGGCATAGTGTGCTTTTCCTGAATGTCACTTATCACCACTGGTAATTACATATTTATTTGCCAAATTATTTAATGTCTGCCTCCTGCGCCAGCCTGATACCATGTCTGTATTGGACCATGCTGGATCACCTCTGCAGAAAGTCAGCTAATATTTGTTGAAGGAATTAAAGGCAGAATGAATCAATAATTATCTAATAATAATAACATAACCATAAATCACGGAATAATAAATTTGTTCTTCCTTTAATGTGTAAACAGTATAGGTTTTTAAAGGCCTCTGTGAGAAGATGAAACTTATTCCTTGCCAGGATATAACCAAAAAGGACACTAAAGCAAGTAAGTAAATGGCAAGATCCATGGCTAATGCTCCAACCGAGAAGAAACTGGTAGATTTTAGTAACTTCTCTCCCATCTCTACTATCCATCCCCCTCAAGACCATCCCCAATCAACACAGATCCAAGGAAAATGTATGTTTGCTATGCAAATGTACCAATAATGTACTGAGGGCATTTACTGAGGTCTGGCTTTTTTTTTTTTTTAAAGATTTTATTTATTCATTTAACAGAGAGAGAACAAACATTTATTCTGTCTGTGGCCCCACGGAAGAGTAGGAAGATCAATGTAGAAAACTCTCAAACTGCCCTAATGGAGAGAGGGTTTTGGTCAGTTCTAAGTCTGAAAATAAAGAAATCCACAGAGAGATCAGAGAGATTTGAGAGATGAAGCCTTGGTCAGGACCCCCAGAGTTCCATATCTGAAAAAGCCAGTAAAAACATTGTGTTGACTTTATTTCTATAGTCATTCCAACCCTACTTTTCGCCATATCTAAACCCATATACACATGTTCAAATGATCCCTGCCAAGAATTTGACCCCAGATAAGAATACAATTTATAAATGAAGATAAAACCGTAGTGGTCTTCCTCCTAACAGGCGCTGATGGTTGAAGGAAGGAAAATGAGGCAGTGCAGAATTTCTTCGTGGAAGAGCATGTACTTCAAACAGTCTTGAGTTTGAAGGCAAGCTCTTCCCTCATCTGTGTGACCCTCACAAATGAGTAACATCTGTGGGCCTCAGTTGCCCACTTTCCTTATTTGCAAATGTTAATAGCATTCACTTAGCATTACTGGGGATATTGAAGTGCTATATTTAAAAAGCTCAGCAGGTACATGGAAAACAGAAGATGCTCAAAGATGGCAACTTTAAAAAGGGAAACAAGATAAAGATCGAGGAGGGTGGTAACTTTGATGCTCAGAATAAAAGAAGGGTCATAGGAAATGTCTTTAATAAATATACATCATGCATTCTTTTTCTTCCCTGTGGGGGGGCAGCAGGTAGGGAAAGGACGGGACAGAGGGAGGGGATGATGGTGGGAGAGAGAAGGAGGGAGGGAGGGAGGGCAGAGAGGAGAGAGGAGAGAGAGAAAATAAGAGAGGAGAGCTTGGGTAAAAGTGTCCTTTAGCATTTGCATTGCTCTTAGCTGGCTGAACTTGCCTGCAGCTACACTTACAATGCAAATTGAGCTTAGAGTCCTTCACACTAACTACACAGCAAAAACCTTTCAGCTTTAAATAGAATACTGCAGTGTGGAATGATCTGAGCAAAGCAAAGAAAAATTCAGAGATAAATGTGAAGGAGATTTTGGAGGAAAAAAAAACCCCAAACCCTCGACATATCTGGTCAGGTAGGAAAATGCCGAAATATCAAGGAAGATGAGAAGCAAAGCAAAGTCTGTAGAAGGACCTAGAAACTAAGGTCAGATTTAAGAGAAAATGGATTTAAGTTAATAAAGGAGGAGGGTACTTTTGCGGCAAGCCTTCAACAAAGAGGATTTTAACAAATAATATTTGGATCTGGTGATATTTCGAGGTGTACTTGGCACTTCCAAGGTACTCATCAGAAGAGAGAGGATGGATTCTTGCCCCTGTGGCCAGCCCCACTGCATGAATGTACCCTAAAATGAACAGAGTAAGACTATAGAGAACTTCCTGCTCTACCCAACTTCCACTATTTACACTGTCCAAGTTGCATTTTTTTTTCCTTTGTTTCCAGACTTTCAATTAGATCAGGTAAAGAAACCTGAAGGCATACTGAGAAATAAAGCTTTTGTTTAGTTTCCAGTGTGGTATGTGTATATGAGAGACAGAACATTCTGAGAGGTTGATTCAGAACGATTTTAGACAGCGGTCTGCTATAAACTCATGCCTCATTTTTGACTACATGAATCCAGTTATTTTAGCCAGAATCAGAGTTTACAAAAATGCCATAAAAAAAGGACCAAAGATCAGGGTAGTGCCTGGGGTCCCAAAAGAACTAAGGAATTCCATTTTTAACTCACTCCTTCATTCTAGGGATGATACTCCCATTCACATGGCCCCCATTTGCCCATCTTCCCAGCTCAGTAAGTTTCCCTGTGCCTGCGCTTGGAGGCATAATGCAATCTAGAAGAAAACATGAAGGCAGCCTTCTTTCTTTGTTGTCACAAACAGAAAGAAGTATCATCCGGAAAAACCAACAGACCCAAGGCCAACTTCTCTCTTGGGTGACATGCTCAGACACAGAGCTAGTCGTAATCTACCTGGTAACTGAGTCAGTGACAAAGCACTTGAGACTGAGAAAGAACATCTTTTAACCACCCTGTCATCCTGCAAATGAAAAGACTCGGCAAGTATGGTGTCTGTATGGGGAAGGGACAGGCCGAACATCTCTTAAAAGCCATCTCTAAGCTCCTGAATGCCAGAGCTCATACAAGTCTGCTTAATCTGTCTAGCACCATGGACACATTAGGCTGGATGCCCTCCAATAATGATGATAAATGAAGAATCTATTTTCAATAGCACTGGGAATTCTTTACTACCTAAAACTTACTGGGATGTTTGTAGAAGATGCCACCTTTGCCCCCAAATTGTATCTTTTTTTTCTTTCTTTCAGAGTTTGAACTCTTTTACTATCCCAACCCCATCATATTTTTCGATGAGTCCTGATTTGATTAAATATTATGAAAATTTTAGCATCCAAGAACACCAAGAATTGTCTTAAATTAACATACCGTTGCAATCTTTTCGTAAAGCACTTTCACACACATTTTCTCACGTGGATATTACAACGTGATAATGCAACACTTTATAAGAGCGGTTAAAGATAAGGGCCTACAGGTAGAAAATGAAAGCGAAAATGCAAAAGTTTTGGCATTTGGAAAAAAAAATACCTCTACTCTCTATTCACACACAAAAGGCAGAATGAGATTCCACCTGCTGACTCTCCCTGCCTGCCTGCTAACGTCAGAACAAGCTGAGAGAGAGAGAGAGAGAGAGAGAGAGAGAGAGAGAGAGAGAGACCGCCACGACAATTTCACCTCTTGGCAAAGCTCAGCTTACTGAACCCTCTTGCTTTCTGCTGGCTGTTGATTCAGCAGAAACTACTGCTGCAGAATTCATAATGGTGATTTTAAAGGCCCCACTGATCGCATTGCCGGCCCCACGTGTCAGACTCGTTCGCTCGCTGCTGGAACGCCGTCTCCCCAGCTACCTTTTTATTTCTTGCTAATGCACTTCCAAGGGGAGAGGGGCTCGCCCTTTCGCAAAGGGCCTTTTGGGGTTCTGATTGTCTGAGCAGGTAACCTGGCTGGAGAGACAGACCGGCAGGAAATGAAACCATGCCCTCCCTGCCGCCACTGAGAGACACAACATCATTCCGCTCGGGGGCGGCGGGGGAGAGCTGGGGAAGGACCTCGGATCCGACTGGGCCCCTTTCTTCTCTCCCCCTCAAGACCCCGGCAAACGTCTTGGGGGAGGGGTCATCTGCCTTCACGGGGTCATTTTCCCCGTCGGGAGCCCCACCCTGCGAAGCCTCATTCCCGAGGGCCATTTTAACTCCCGTGGGCGCCGGGTCCACCTGCTGCTGAACGCCGGGCTCGCCTCGCGGAGCCCGGATGGATGTGGGGCGCACCGGCCGCTGCCCCCGCGGGCCGAGCCCCCGCCCCAGCCCCCGGCCAGGAGGAGTCTACGCCACTCGGCGCCCGGCTGCCCCGCCGAGCCCAGCGATCCGCAACTTGCGCCCGGCCCCAGCGGCGGAATGCGGCGGGGCTGGCGTTACCTTCGGTCGCATAGCTGTGGTCGCGCAGGAAACTGTTGTTGATTTTGCGGGTATCAATGTCCTCCTCCATTGACAGCAGGCTTACTTGCGTGGGAACCAGAAGCCGGCAGACAAGTATCCATGATCCCTCCCCGCAGCCAGTCTCACAGGAGAGGGGGGCAGGGGAGCCGGTGGGACTGCACCATGGTCCGAGCCTGAGGAGGAGACGGGGAGGCGGAGAGAAAAAAAATAAAAACCCGGCAATGGAGCTGTCACCTCCTCCACTCGGGATCTCCGAGGCTGCGGCGGCTCCTCCCGCGGTGCGCTCACTCCAGCTCCAATTCCCAGCGAGGATGCTGTGCCCGGCTCCGCTGCCGCCGGGTGCCGAGATGCGCCGTGCCCCGAGGGGTCCGGGCCCGCCCGCCGCCCGGGAGGCGCTCACAAGCGGGGCTGGGGAGATGCCCAACAGGTTCCCCACGTTGGCAGCCGCTCCAAAATGCAAAAAAGGTCCCTCCTCCCCCTGGGAGAGCGGGCGGCCGCGACAAAATGGTGCCTTTCTGGACCCGAGCTGCAGTGGCGAGATGGCAGGGGCCGGACTCGGGCTGGGCCGGCCCGGAGCAGGGTGCTGGTCCCACGGGAGGGCGGCTCCAGCTGGCGGGGGCGAGCAAGGCGGCGGGGAGCTGGGCAGGGCGCTGCGGCCGGCGCCAGCGCACTCACCCTCACACCCACACGCGCGCACTCGCAGCTGCCGCCGCCGCTGCTGCTGCTGCTGCTGCTGCTGCAGGAGGAGGCTGGAGGCGGCTGGTGCATTAAAGGCGAGGCTCCTCCCAACCGCGTCAGCAGCCCCAGGACTCTTCCCCAGCAGCGCTGGTGGCCGAGGCAGAGGCTGCGGCTGCTCTCTGCTGCAGTGGGGCGCACGCAGCCGCGAACCGGCACCTGGGCAGCAAGCAACGAGCTGGCAGGTTCACGGGAAAACCAGAGACGCGCTCTGGCAAGCGCCCTCCAACCGTGCCACGCGGCTAAGGGCGGTGTTTCCTCGCGCCCCCAGAGTCCCTAGCTTGCTGCCTTGCTCCGGACACCTGCGCTTCAGGACCGCAAAGAGAAGTGGGTCCCCTGGGGTAGGCAGGAGGACGACAGTCAGGTCCCTTTTGCTCACCCTTGGCTGAGGTATGCGGTCCCTCCATAAAGTTCAACGGCGAGGCCTAGGGTTCGAAGCCTCAGAGAGGAGAATGGGAAGAAGGGCTGCCATAAGCTTAACTGAAGCCTCCTAGGCTAGGAATAGAACAGAGCGCAGGGGCCAGAACTTTTCTGCGACCACCTAGGACATCTCCATTCCAGACAGAGTCAACAGCCCCTTCCTACTGTAGGAGTCTGTGTCTACACAGGCAGAGGGAAGCAAGAGGGCTGAGTTATGAAGCCAGTCCACATAGTCAATCTGAAAAAGTCCACCTTCGCTAGCCCTGTGCACTTGGTTTTGGACCAACTGGAGCAGGCCCTCCTGTAGGTCTTGCTTGCAAGGACACAGCACTGCAGGAAGGGCTTACATTTCCTCCCAACATGGAAAGGACAGGGGAGCCCTGTGCCCACAGAGACCACTGCTACCCTGAAGAGATTTCAAAGATCCAATTAATAGGAAAAAAAAAAGAGAGAGAGAGAGAGAGAGAGAGAGAGAGAGAGACCTGCCTCCCTACTTCACCTAAAAAGCAAATGCAGAATTCCCCACACCCAATGTTTCCCCATATTGCAAATTCAGTATTTAAAAGAAAACCTGATCACTACTGTTATGAAACCAATAAAATCATTTATGAAGCTACCCAACTCCCCAAAAAGCCAAATTGGAAGACATTTCCCCATTTTTCTCCTGTAGAAGGTATTCATTTCAGTGGGTGTCACCGCAGGGAGAGACATCAGACATCAGCAGACGTCTTGCTCAGTTAAGCTCCACAAGTTGAGCTAGACGAGCCCAGAGGGACCTGTGAGTTAATTATATACATACGATGCTTCGGCTAACACAATTTAGAAAGTACTTGAAGTTCAAAAAAAAATGGGAAAACAAGTTTTTAACTGAGGTTGGGAATTGCCATCCAATTTCCACAAAGAGTGGATGCTTCCGGCAGATGGAAAATGGCATTATGTCCATCTCCAGAAAGCGAGAGGGAAAAGAGAGCAGAAATGGTCTTTGATACAATTTTTAAGGGAAGTTCAGCTTACAACAGATTCCATTTGATTCTCGTTTGGTGGTTAAGTCTTAACATACTTGTTTGACTATTTGTTCAAATTTCACAAATGAAATTCCGGTAGTGAATGTAATCCACTCGGCATCAGTTCACGGCTGGTTCTTCCACATGATGAGCTGTATCCATCACCAAGACTCCAGTGGTCAGCTCATCTGTAGTTACACAGTTCAGCTTCCCTTGCTGTTAAGCAAAATGGGGAAGGGGTGGGCAGAGGGGGAAAAAAGCTAAGTTCCTCTCAAAGTGGTAAGAAGACATTTTGCTTTCCTTTGAAATGACCTTAACTTGTGACGGGAGACCTTGGAATCGTATTTGGAAATCCTCCCCTTATCTTCCTGGAATGTGGGCTAGATTGGAACAGAGCTGCATGATGAAGTGGGTAAGCCCAGGCTCATTGGCCAGGCTGTGCTTGAGGAATTTTCCACTGTAACCAATGGGAGAAATGCCCCCTCCGTAGATTAAGTTTCTGGGGTTTCCTAAATTTTCCCTGTCACGTTTCCTGCAGCATCCCTCCTGCATATATTCAACTGTACAGGCAACACAGATACATCATGCGTTAGGAGAATGCAAAGTTTCAACTGTGTGGACCACTCTTTTCTACCGTAAGCAATGGGGATGTAGGCCCTGCACCAAAACCAAGAAAAATAAGGCTGTTGGCTTTGTGCTTGAACACAATGACATGGAGGAAAGGAGGTCAGGGGTGAAAGAACCCCGTGCAATCCTGTGCTGGTAAGAGGACCACAGAGACCATTTCTCAGAAGACCTATTGACCTTCTTTCTCTGCCTCAACACGTCAAGTTCTTTCCAAAAGCCTTTGAAATGTGCACATGCCAACCTATGCTCTTTCCTCATGCTCTTGGCATTCTTCAACATCTCAGCTCAACTGTCCCTACTTCCCTGAGGCATCACCTGACCACACCACAGTCTCTTCTCTTAGAATTTTCCGTCTCTACATCTATTTTTTGGGTCTTTTTCATGGCTCGCTGAATGTTGTAATAGTTGTTTCCTTATCATTATCAACCACTCCCACTATTCCTCTGATATAAAATGTCTGGCACTTAGTAGGTATTCAATTATCTTTACTGAATAGTTGTAAATATTTCTTCAATGAATAAATTATTGAGTTTGTTCAGTATAACAAATAATTGTAATATTTAGGTTTATAATATTTTAATCCTTATTAAAATTCTCATAAAAAACCCCATACCCAACAATAAAACCTGTTGTGAGCCAGTAATTTTCTAGTTTCTAAGTTTATTATAATTGAAATAATTGTCCTACCCATTCCTGTATGCACATGGACCAAGAATATTTACCGAGTGCTTAATATATGCCAAGAATTGTTCTGGGTGTTGGGGACACAGTTAAAACGGAGTCCCTTTCGTCACAGAACTGAAATTCCATCTTCTGATTTTGATAAAATGAGCTTTCTTCGAAATACAACAAATGCATTGTAAATCAACAGACTGTAGCATAATGCTAAATGCTGAGGCTCTGATACAAGTACAGTTCATTTTCTGACACTTACTACTGCGTCCTTGAGTAAGTGACAGGATTCCCCTAAGACATTTTTTAAATCTCTAAATTAGAGGAAGAATAGTATCTACTTCATGGAGTTATTGTGTGGATTTAATGAGATAATGTATTGAATAATCCCGGAAAGAAGATATTACTATTACTTGTTGAATATTTACTATCATCACCACTATCGATAATGAACAAATATTAAGGCATCTACTATGTCGGCCACCGGGACAGGACTGGAGACTCAGCAATATCCCTGCATAAAATGTATAGTCAGTTTCCACTGTCATGGAACTTAGTGTCTAATTTACAGTCTATGTAAAGGGAGTCATAAGCTACAAGAGGGGCAGCAGAAGACACTCTGAAAGGCTGACCCAATCCAGGCTTGTACTTTACACAAAAAAGGCCAATTGCATATACATAGGCTTCTTAAGTTACACAATTCAGCATGATGGCACATAGACACATTCTTTTTTTATCACCCTTCTTATGGACCCCATCCCCGAACACTGCCATATACCCTCACCCCGGTTAGGTCAGTGCTGCCTACACTGGAACCCTTCAGGTCGTCCTGTTCAATTAACACATTAAATATCTACAATTTTATTAAAACCTTTGACCTAAAAAAAAAAAAAGACAACCCTTTGACCTAAGCCAGACTGAAGATTCTTAATATAGGCTTCAGGGGTCAGACACTCCTGGTTTGTTCCAGCTCAGGCATTTGTGAATTTCATGACCTGTGGCAAGTAATTTAACATCTCTGGGCCTCTGTATTTGCAAAAGAGAAGATACTACTTGAGAGTGTTGCTGAGTGGCTTTCGAGCAGCCTAACTGCTCAGCACTAAAATGTCAGTTCCCCCTCCTAGCCATGGCTCCCGTGCACCTCCACCAGTAGAGGGTGGGAGAGAGGAACTACAAGAGGATCATTTATGAGAACACAAGTGACTTAGAAACCGGAGTTTTACTACCTATCGGTCTGTCCTAATGGCAAACGAGAAACTGGACACATGAAATTTCCCCATCGTACAAAAAGCCCTTTAGAAGCCATCAAGTCCTGTGGAATTAGGATGATTCTCTCTACATGCAGACCCATGTTTCTCTACTGTGGATCCCCCTCTCTAAGATCACTAAGCACTGAACGCATGACTGTCTCTCTGAGGTGGTTTACGTGTTGACTGCTCGGTGGGTAAGCTCCTGAGTTTCCAGCAAGCTTCGCCATTCCTTTTTGTGCTTGCTACTACAGCATGTAATACACCACACGAGTGAACCTCTAACATGGCATTTAACCTGAGAAAAGAAGTCAAAACATCTCGCTCTTAAAATGTATTAAATCCAGATTCTGCATACTTAATGGATTTCACAGAGTAAAATGTTCCTTCAATTATCCAAGTACAGTAATTTATGCAAGGAAACAGTGGAATGCTGGAGCTGCCACATTCTGGCTACTGAGAGCCGAACGTGCCGATTATACACATCTATTTCCAGCTCTGCTGTGAGGGACATCATGTTGGTAGCTTAGAATCTGAAATCTGCTGTGGTCGGATATTTATATCACGGAAAAATTTTAAAAACCCTATATAAGTCATGGCTTTGGGATTTTTGTTTGCTTGGAGAGCCAATTGTTAAACATTTAGCAGCACACCAGTGGATATGCAATACTTGCTGTTGTATCTTCCTGCTCATCCCTGTAATCTGTGCAAAGTTCCTTCCAATGCTCAACACTAAATCCCCCAAGCTGTGTTAAATTCCAGGGCAGCCCACCATCCGACCAAACTTGAGCCATCATGCTAATGACTCTTGAAATCCTACCTTTACCACGAAGCTTTCCCATATCCATCAGAGGAAATCTGATGCCTTTGTTTGATCCTTTCCAGGCTGGACGAGCTATTGCCATGGTAGATTTAGACGAGATGCCCCATAAGGGACCTGACAACATAAGGAATGTTAGGTGCATGCCCATTCTCGATGAATTGTCCTTGTCTACCGTTCAAGTTCCACTGTCTCCTTACTTTTGCCCTGGATTTGCCTAAATACGAAACAAAGACATCCACTCCGCCTGATTTCATTGATAGCTCTTCACAACATGTCTCGTTAGGATACTGATACAATGGGAGAGGAATAAAAATCCAAGAGTTCAGTCTGAGGGATATTTTCTGAGAGAAAATATCCTCTTGTACCTTTTCTCATTCAGTGGTTTTAGGGTTAAATTTAGGTTGTCTTACTCAGGATAGTTTCAATTTGCTTTATATTTATTCGGTATATGGTGAGGATTTACAAAACCCCTTTGGCAATACTCAAGGAGTATTATCTAGTTCCTGATGACATTTCTCAAAATAAAATTTCATATAATTTAAATGAGAATATATATTGGGAATTATCTTTCAAATTTCTTTAAGAGGCACCAAGCAATAACACTTTATAGAATATATCCTAAGAAAATCATCATAGATATGGGAAAAAATTAGCCATAAGGTTATTTCTCAGTGCATTGTTTAGAATCACGAAAAACTAGAAACAACCCAAATGTCCAACAGAATTGGCTAGGCAAATTATGGTGTGTACAAACAATGGGAAAGTACTGAGCCATTGATAAAATCTTAGTAGCTAACGCTTGTTGAGCATATATTATGCACCAGGTGCTGTACAAAGGGTTTTACTGTCACTATCTCATTTAATTCGAACGGCAGCCCTTAAAAGGAAAGTGCTATTATTATCTCCATTTTACTGAGCATAATAGATATAAGTAATATACTCATAGTCAAACAAAAAGGAGTCTAGCACTGTACACACACACATGTGTGTGCATATATGTATGTGTGCGTGTGTGTGTGCGCGTGCTCACGCATGTCAGAATGGGTTAAGGCCACTCTACTGAAAGCATGCATTGCTAGATTCCAGTTTGTCTCTCTTAGAAATGAATAATAGCCTCTCAGTTGAGAACCACTTACTACTGTGTTGGTGAGGTTGTGGCAAAATGGGAACCTTCGCACACTGCCTGTACGGTTGTTTCAGGGTGCAGCCACAAATAGTTTGAAAGTTCCTCAAAATGTTAAACAGCACACATGACCCAGCAGTTTCCCTTCTAGGTATACACCCAATAGAATCGAAAACCCAGGTGCCTGGGTGGCTCAGTTGGTTAAGCAACTGCCTTCGGCTCAGGTCATGATCCCGAGGTCCTGGGATCGAGTCCCACATCAGGCTCTCAGGTCCCCGGGGAGTCTGCTTCTCCCTCTGACCTTCTCCCCTCTCATGCTCTCTCTCACTGTCTCTATCTCAAATAAATAAATAAAACCTTAAAAAAAAAAAAGTTTAAAAAAAAAAAGAATTGAAAACCCATCTTCACGCCCAGACCTGTACATGAATATTCATGATGGTGGCGTTATTCAGAATAGCCCCAAAGTGGAAACAACCCAAATGTTCATGAGTAATAAATGGATAAAATGTGATATATCCGTACAATGGATTATCATCCTGCTATATAGAGGATGATGTACTGACACATGCCACAACATGGATCAACCCTGAAAACATACTAAATGGAAGAAGCCAGTCACAAAAGACTACGCATTATGTCACTACATATTATGTGATTCCATTTGTGGGAAATGTTCAGAATGGGCAAATCCACAGAGACAGAAATATTAGGTTGCCAGGGGCTGGGTGGGGCAATGGGAGTGAATGCTTATGGATTTGGGGGTTCCTTTTTGGGACGACGAAAAAGTTCTAAATTAGATAAGGGTAACAGTTGCGCAACTCTGAATATACTAACACCACTGAATTTCAGTACATTTTTAAAAAGTGAGTTTTTATGGTAGAGGATCTCAATAAGCTTGTTACTAAGGATTAAAAAGTCTCTGCTATCAAAGGCCACTGTTACATCTTAGAGTCGGACATGTTCTTCAGTCTGAGTACAGAAAAAACATAAGAGTATGTAATGTCAAGGATAGATATTTATGTTATATTATTTCAAAAAGTCAAAAAACAATATAGACTGGTTTCCCCTTTCTTGCTTAAAAAAAGGGTGTGTATGTCAAAATCAATATATAAAAATAATGTGCCGTGGTTATGTGTGGTTATCTTTGTTGTTCATATTTTTGTCCAGGAAAATTTAGAACATGTATTATTTTTGTAATAAGAATATTTTAAAAGTATTTTTAAAGGGGGGGAGGGGCATAGGGAGAGGGAGGGAGGGAGAATCTCAAGCAGGCTCTATGCCCAGTGCAGAGCCTTGGGGCTGAACCTCACAAGCTTGAGATCATGACCTCAGCTGAAATCAAGAGTTGGATGCTTCACCGACTGAGCCACCCAGGCGCTCCTAAAGTTTTTTTTTAATGTTATGAAACATTAAATGTTCTTTGGATGAAACCTTGTATTGGAAAGGTCAGAAGTCATTTTCTGCACATGATGAAATTGGGACACGATATAAATGTACATGCTACCAAAGGCACAGAACAAAAACTCTGTCTGAGAGAAACATAATGCAGGCCACGTTTGTAAAATTTTTAACCTACTACATTAGCAAATGAAAAGAAGCAGATGAAATAATTTTAATAATATTTTTTAATGTTTTAGAAAGTTTTGGGAAAAAATATTTTCTTTATCAAAAATATTATGATTTCAACATATAATCAATACAAAATTATTACTGATCTTTTATACTTTTTTTTATCCCAAGTCTCCAAAATCTGTTGTGTATTTTACTTCTCAGAACTAACCACCTTTCTAGGGCTTAATAACCCCATATGTCTAGTGGCTACAGCACATGTATAGAGGAAATTTTCCAAAAAGTTTATTCCGTTTGGGGCACCTTGGTGGCTCAGTCGGTTAAATGTCTGCCTTCGGCTCAGGCCATGATCCCAGGGTCCTGGGATCTGGCCCCACGGTGGGCTCTCTGCTCAGTAGGGAGCCTACTTCACCCTCCCCCTCTACTCCTAAGCGGCTCGTGCTTGCTCACTCTCTCCACTAAATAAAGAAAAATCTTTAAAAAAAAAGTTCATTCCATCCAAAAAATGGGTTTTAGTATATTTTTTCAAAGAGCAATTTTTATCCACTAAGGACCTGAATAAGATTGTCATGCTAAAACCAAACTAAGCAACATTGATACAACAGGCCTCATGACTATGGTAAAGTAACACGCACTGAATATGAAAAAAATATAAACACATGCACATATACATGCATATATATAATATGTAACCATACAATTGAACTCAATCTGCATTTCCCCCTAAAGCCAGCAAACTAGATTAAGAGAGGGGAAAAAGAACTGGATTCTGAAAGTGCTAAAATGACACAAGAAAGATGTAATTCAGTATAGCTATTGATCTTATAGGGCAACTGTTTGGTTCGAGCCTATGGCTTCAATTCCAGTTAGGAGAAGAGGCCACATTGCCAGATGTCACTGCCAAAAAAAAGAATTTCCACAGCTGACTCTCTGGACTCTCCTAGGGCCACTAAAGGTGGAGAAATGTAAAGATACAATGATAGGAATCTGGCTGAGAATGATTCGTTCTTTTAGACTGAATTAGTGTAGAATTTTGTGGTCACATCATCAATGGATTAATTTCTGAAGACTTGTTAAATTAGATCCACCATTACCTCTCACACACGCGTGTGCACAGTTTTGTGTGTGCAGCTGAGCTCTTCCTCCTTCCTAACACACTCTCCTCACCGATTCCCTGGGCGCCACTCTCACCCTATCCTCCTGCTACCTCAGTGCACGCTCCTTCTCCGGGGCATGTGCAGGTTCCTCCTCGCTGGTTGATGCCTAAACGTTCACACACCCCAGGGGTCTAAGTTCTTTGATTTCTCTATTCACGGTTCCATCTCAGGGAACCTCATCCAGTCTCACGAATTGCCTCTCACACGATGACTTGGATTTTGAGCGCCAATCTCTCCCCTGACCTTCACACTGGTACCACTCACAGCAGATGTGGCATTACACTAAATAACCACAAGGCACCTCTGTCCCTAGTGCCTCCCCATTCCTGCTCCCCCTTCCTGTTGCTTGGTTCCTCTCTCATTTCCCACATCCTTTCAGTCCATCCACAACTCCTGCCAGCTCTAACTTCAAAACACATCCAGAACCCGCCACTTCTCACTACCTCCTCAGCCCTACCGAGTGCCAACCACCCTCTCCCATCACCAGGATTGTTTTGAGACTCTAAGGAGCCTGTGATCCCCCCTTCGTCCCCTACAGAATGGTTTCTATGCGGCAGGCAGAATGGTTCTTTTACATGCAAATCACTTCATGTCACTTTTCTGCTCAAAGCCTTTTATTGGCTTCCTACACATTCAGAGTAAAACTTCCTTCAAATGCTGGAAAGATTTGGCTCTGACTATAGCTCTATCCTTTTTTTTTTCTTCCCTTGCTCTTTACCTGAAGCACCACCAACTCTTGTTTCAACTCCCTTCCCAACTTCCTTACTGTTTGCCAAACACGGCCGGAAGAGCACTCTCACCCCAGGACCTCCGCATCTGCTGTTCCCTCTGTCCTGTGCCTTCCCTGAGACGACAGCAGAGCTCCGTGCTCGACTTCATTCCAGTGTCAACGCCAGGACCAGTTTTGTGAGATCCCTTCTCACGCCGTAGAAAATAAAACAAAATAGCACCCTTCCCTCCCAGCACTGTCTCTCCCTGTACTGTTGCCTGACAGTACCTATTGATTGGGCTTTGGTGCTTATGTCAGTAGAACCTAATTTCCAGGGAGACAGGAATGTTTCTGTCCCTTGCTCTCTCTCTGGCACCTACAACAGTGCCTGGCACGGATTGGTTACTCTAAGGCTTTTGAAAAAATGAAAGAGTCAATGTGTGTTCACTTAACAGTGACGATCTATCAGGAGGGAATCTTAATGAACAATAAATCTCGGATGCTTATAAAAATTTGGCCTTGCCCAAAGAGAGGCCTGGCTTTTGCCCCAGGCTTCTGGGAAGAAACGTATGTGAGACCTGATCCCGATGTCTTTGTTTAGGGTGGGGGTGGCCACATTCAACCGTTGAACTGCGGGGACTGGCCACACCAGAAAGACCGTGTGATTTAGGGTGGAGGATTTGGGTCATGAGCTATCGGTTGACCTGGTGATGGAGTTCAGTATGGGCAATCGATTAATCAATCAATCACGCTTATGTAACTGAACTCGAATAAAAACTCTGAACACCAGCCTTAGTTAAGCTTCCTGGTTAGCATACTCTATCCGTGTTATCATACATCAGGGGAGGGAGGTTGATGTGTCCTGAAGACAAAATCAGAGTTTGGAACCCTCCCTGAATCTGTCCTATGCATGTGCCTTTGGCTGCCTTTTTTTTTTTTTAAGATTTATTTATTTATACAAGAGAGAGAGACACAGAAAAAGAAACAGAAAGAGTGTGTGTGTGTGTGTGTGCGCGTGCACGTGTGTGAGCATGCACAGGGGTAGGGAGGGGCAAAGGAAGAGGGAGAGAGAATCTCAAGCAGACTCTCCTGCTCACCCCCTTCCCTGATGCTTGGGCTCGATCTCACAACCCTGAGATTATGATCTGAGCTAAAATCAAGAGTCAGACACTTAACTGAATGAGTTACCCAGTCGCCCCCTCCTTTGGCTATTTTAACCTGTATCCTTTCCCTATAATAAATTGCAACCAAAATATAATAGCTTTCTGTGAGCTCTGCAAATCCTAGCAAATTGTTGAAATGGAGGCTAGTTTTGGAAACCCCTCAAATTTTCAGTTGATGTCAGAAGTGAGGATAGTCTTGGGAACTCTCCTGTTAAACTTTTTAGTTTGGCTAACTCTAGGTAAGGCTAAGCACATACTAAGAAAGTCTCATACTAAAAGGACGCTTCCAGACCATTAGAGCTAGCCTACCATTTTGCTGAAGAGAAAACTAGAGCCCAGGGTGAAGAACTGACTTGCCCAGTTCCCCCATCAATAGACTGTGAGCATGAAGCCTGGTGTCCTGGGTTCCATGCTCACCCCTCTACGGTGACTCTCCTCTACTTTTCTCTTCGACATACTGCTTTTTCTTAAAGAGGGTAAACAGAAAGTTGTTGGGAATTAAGTTGGCTTCACTCCCCAGAACTCTGAGGTCACTATCAAGGGCAGGAATGACTACTACTGGCTTTCAAAGTCACAGGGGCCTTCCCTGAACAAAACTGAAGTAACAGAGCTCCACACTCTTCTTCATCCTTGTCCTCTCCCTTTTTCTGCCTGAAACAATTATCATTTCCCCAATCCAAAGATTTGGTCTCAGTTTCTCTGCAGTGGCCAGTCTGGCTCAGTTTTAAATGACACCATCCATGTCCCTAGCTGTGGGAGGGGCAGCATGTATCCGCTTGATACTCAGCGGCAGACGTCTGGGAAGGAAGCCTGTATGCTCACATAGAATCAGCACAAATTATCCTCTGCCTGTAGTATTCAAAATCTATGAAGAACTTATCAAACTCAACACCCAAAGAACAAATAATCCGATCAAGAAATGGGGAGAAGATACGAACAGACATTTCTGCAAAGAAGACATCCAAATGGGCAACAGACGCATGAAAAAGTGCTCGCTATCACTCAGCATTAGGGAAATACAAACCAAAACCACACGTTGAAAACAGAGCTACCCTACAACTCAGCAGTGCACTACTGAGTATTTACCCTAAAGATACAAATGTAGTGATCCGAAGGGGCACATGCACCTAAATGTTTATAGCAGCAATGTTCACAATAGCCAAACTATGGAAAGAACCTAGATGTCCATCAACAGATGAATGGATAAAGAAGATGTGGTATATATATATACACAATGGAATACTATGTAGCCATCAAAACCCCTGAAATCTTGCCTTTTGCACTGACATGGATAAAACTGGAGAGTATTATGCTAAGTGAAATAAGTCAATCACAGAAAGACAATAATCATATCTCTCTGGTATGAGGAATATGACAGGCAGGGCAGGGCGCTGTGGGAGGGAGGGAGAGAAAAATGAAACAAGATGGGACCAGTGAGAGAGACAAACCGTAAGAGACTCTTGATCTCAGGAAACAAACTGAGGGTGGCTGGGAGGTAGAGAGGGTAGGGTTGTGAACATTGGGGAGGGTATGTGCTATGGTGAGTGCTGTGAATGGTGTAAGACTGATGATTCACAGACCTGTACCCCTGAAACAAATAATACATTATATGTTAATGAAATTTTAAAAAATTACCCTCTCCCTCCACTACCCTCTTCTGGCACTTTCTTCTTTTTTGGAAGAAAATCTCTAAGTATAGACATTTTTGGAAGCCACAGGACCTACCCCGTGATAAACTTAGCTCATCACGTGGGTAAACATTGTGCTAAGTTCAAAGTGTTAGGCAGCCAAGGTTAATACCCTAGTCATTACTACACTAGTAAGATAAGACAAAGAAGCTGAATTCAAAAGCCAGACCTTGAACCTATAAGCAAGTCTGTAGATATTTTAAAGCTCAATAAATATTTATGGAATAAATACAGAGTGAAAATAATTACATTAAACATGTCTCAAATAGAGACCTCTGTAATTTCCATTTGGCATCTGACAGGGCTGTAAGGGTGAGCAAAGTATGACAAAGTCTGTGGATTTCCATCTGAAAAGGAGCATAGACCCTGAGCACTGACTTGAACATTTCAGGGTCACAGATCCTTTTGAGAATTTCATGAAGGTTTGAACTCTCTCCAGAAAAAAAAAGCATAGTTTAGAGCACTTTCTCCTTCCAAATGCTGACTCACCTGTGTCTACTTCACGCACAGGAAAAGGAAGGGGGAAAAAAAACCTGGGACCAAAGAAAGGTCCAAGATTAAATACAAGTTTAGAATTACAGCGGCATCACCTCCCATGCATATTTTTATATGGAGAATAATAATAGCTCTCACATATATAGTACTTAATAGTGATGCTGTAAGGCCAGATGTGAGACTCCTTCCTAAGATGGGTCAGCAAAGTATAAGAGGCAGTCAAATGCATGACTTGGGAGAAAGAGATTGCTCGCATTCAAATCCTGGCTCTGATATTTCCTAGTTGTGTCATCTTGGGCAACTGACTTAAATCACTCTGTGCTTCGAATTTCATTTGCAAAGTGGTAATCATAATATTATCTACTTGATAAGGTTATTATAAATGTTAAATGGGTTAATGTATACAAAATATTGAGAAAAGGCCACAGCGCATCACACCCCCCCATCGGTATAACTGTCGGTATGAGGCACCGCGTACTGTCACGACCGTATGCTCCGCGCGTGCCAGGTTTGTTCACTTTTCCAGTTCTCATTCTTGAATTGTTTTGGCAGCTCTGCTTCTTCTCCAACTCCACGCCTTTCTTAGGCGACCTCCAAGCCAAGCCTCCATTGCAAGAGAGCATCAAACCGTTTATGTCAGTGGCTCATCACGGAAGTATACGTTCATTCAACCTCAAACATTTTCTACCTGCCTACTATGTGCTTAGCACCAGCCTTCTTGGGTGTTGGTAAGGAACTCCCAACTTGATTGCAGAGACAAATGCTGAAATTCATGGGCAAATAAGAGACTCATCAAGTGTTGGCTAAGCACAACGTAAGAATTGAGAGACACCCAGCTGAGTGAGAACAGCCCCCAAACGTAAAGTGGACAATTAAAACACCTGTGCTGAGGTCTGAAGGAGGAATACTAGCTACATAATTTGTGGGGCCCAATCCAAAATGAAAACGTGGGGTACTCTGTTGAAAAAGTATTAGGGGTTTCAAGACTGACAGCAGAGCACTAATCCAAGTGTGGGGCACTGTGCACCTAAGCATGTCGCATGGTCTTGGAGTTGGCCCTGCCCTGAAAGATGGGGTGGGGGGTAGGGAATGGGGGGGAGGGGTGGCAGGGGTGGGGGAGGACTCACAGAGAGATTTCAGCCAGCAGCAAGTTGGCACTTCTTGTGTGTCATGTGCATTTCTGCTTCTGTGTTTTTTCTTATATTTCTCCTCCTAACTAAAAAGATTTGCTTATTTTTCAACCTATGCAAATACTACATATCCTTCAAACGGTAGCTCTCAATCTTAGCTTAGAGGGAACACGACAGAATGCAAAAAGCCCTGGGGTTGCAGTGAGAAGAGCTGAGGCCAGTCTGGCTTTCACCAGCTCTGGAACTGCGGGCAAGTCTCTCCTCTGATACTCGCCCTGGGAAACTGATTTTAATGTCCCTTACAGGATGATGGGAGGATCAAAAGGAGAAATGGAGGGAGAGAGGAAACCTGAGAGACTGTGGACTCTGAGAAACAAACTGAGGGTTTTAGAAGGGAGGGTGGTGGGGGGATGGGTGAGCCTGGCGGTGGGTGTTGAGGAAGGCACACATTGCATGGAGCACTGGGTGTGATACATGAACAATGAATCTTGGAACACTGAAAAAATAAAATAAAAATTTAAAAAAAGCATCACCAATACAAAAGATTTTTGGAATAAGAATTTCTCATGTTGATCAAGAGCTTCAAAACTTTTGATAAAGGCTTCTTTAGCTTGTACAAATAACAGGTTGTATGTGCTCTAACACACACACACACATACACGTGTGCAAACACATGTGTGTCCCTTCTACTGCTGCCTCCTCTCTGAATTTGTGATCTTATTCTCTATTTAACTTCTTAAGGTCCTCGGGCATTTAGACTTTACCCCTTCCAAGCCATCCTCTTCACTAAGGAAGTATGATCTTTATAACTCATCGATCTGATCCTCTCATTGTTCTAAACCGTTGTATGGTTGGTTCCCCATTCCAAAACCCAATGGCACCAAACTATTGGTGTCTTTTGAGATGTTAATAAACATTCTGGGAAAAGACATGTGAAATTTGAGCAAAAATAAAGTCACGATGTAGGCCTCTTTTGTACATTTAAAATGCACGTTGAAAAGCTCTGAGAAGTCCTGTAACTAGGATGTTAATTTTTGTTTAGAGTTTTCCATATTAATTTGACAATATTAACATCCTACAAGAAACTTGTATTCTGTAGTAAAACTTGGGCGAATGCTGGCCTGTAGGATGACGAACCAACCCCTCAGCTGGATTTATGGGGCTTCCATAATCCCTAAATTCCCAGTTCATTTACTGCCATCCCCACAGGACACAACTCGTATGCTCCAGGAGCAGTGGATCTTCTCCAGTTTCTTGAAGGACCTTGAGCTCTGTGTCTGCTGTGCTCTCTGCCCAGGACGCTGTCCACCACTCATGCCTCCATTCATGCCCTGGTGATCTGTTACCCAGTAGGGCTCAGCTCGATTGCCCTATACTGTCTTCTCTGACATTGCTTCTGTGGAATTTTGCACCTAAAAATAATTGCTGATGTTTACTGAACACCTTAGTGTAGTGTAGGTAATCCTACAAGAAGACTAAAATATGCCTATTTTCCAGATAAGAAATAACACAGATTAAGAAACTCACTCAGTTTTCTGTGTTTTCTATCTTTTGAGCGGTACTCACTCTCCACCTAGTCGTCCAAACCAGAAACCCAAAAGACATTTTTAACACCTTTCCCTCTACCCTATGTCTAGTTAGATGCCAATTCTTGTAAACTCTGGCTCCCTGGAAGCCCTGAAATCTGTCCCATCTATCCATTCATATTATCACAAGTTTAAGTTCAGCCATTACCTCCCGGGAATTCCGCAGTAGTTCCCTAGCAGATCCTCCATTCTCCATGTTGATACAAGTACCATCATCCTAAAGTTCTGATTATGCCAACTGCCCTGCTTAAAGTCCCTGAGTGGCTTCCATGACTCTTAGAGGGAAAAAATCCAAGACCCTTAACATAGCTTAAAAGACCCTTTAGGAACTGGCTTCTGCCTACTTCTTTATCTTTTTTCATCAAATCAGGATCACATAATCTACACTGGAAAGTCCAGTGAGCCTCTTGAAGTTTCCTGGCCTTACCAAGCATTCCTTTGACTCTGGACCTTTGAACACAGTTTTTCTTCTTGAAATTATCTTCATTCTCATCCTTGCCTTGTATTCCACAAGTGTCCTAAATAAGACCCAGGTTCATGCTCTTCTTCTGTGACCTCAGAGCATCTGGGCATCATCATCTTTTTTTTTTTTTCTGTGAGATCTTTGGGACCAGGGCTGTGGATTTACTGTTGTATTTGCACCTAATGCCAGGCCTACCACAGAGTAATGCTGTGGAATAATCATTTGCTGAATACCTGAACTAGTCAAAGAATAAATAAATGGATGAATGCAAACAAAACTAAAAGGGCACCTTGGAGTATTAAAAAAGAAGGGATTTAGATCTTGGCTGCACCTCTCTGCTTGCCTTTGTCCTCCACATCAAAATGTATTGTCCTTTTGACTCCCCACAAGCACCGTTTCACTCCAACCACAGGGCCTTTGGATCTGCCGGGAATGTTCTTTCCCTTTCCACCCACAGTTAATGCTTCTTATCCTTCACATTTCAGATTAGTCATCCTTTCCACAGGGAAGAATTCTTGCCAATGTAGACCGAGTCAGCCCCTTTAGTATGTTATCCTCATGGCACTGTGTCTTTCCTCCATCCTTCTCACTGCATTGTATTTCTACATCTGTGTCTATGATGGTTCATTTAGTAACTGCTTCTTTCAGGAGACAGTAAACTCCACAAGAGAATCATGTCTGCTACTTACTCACCAGTGGGTTTCCGATGCCTAATACTGTGTCTAACACACAAAATAAAAGTTTGTTAAATGTATTCATGAATTAAAAACTCAGGGTCTCACCAGCAGTTTCTTGGCTCATTTCAGTACTGTGTATATAGTACGACTTGAAAAGAAATCATTGTTTATTAAATGAAAGACTAGAACTGATTTTCTTCCTCCAGTTTATAAGTAGTTGTTAACTAGTATGCTCGAGGTGAATATATTAATTCCTACAAATTTAGCAACATTTATGTATGTCCACGCCACCTTGTAATGTGTTTACATGTTTATAGTTTCCTTTGAAACAAATGTGAATGTTTTCAGAAGAATCTGACCCCTGCTGGATCCTGGACTCTACCTTGTTAGGCAAAAAAGGAACTGCAAGTCAATTTCTCACAGGAACGGACAAGAGCTCTAACTCACAGATTCCACAACGTGCGCATAATTGGGTGATGTCAAAACTTGTCATGTCATAGATTAGCCAGTGATTCTCCAGCAAGTAATTATTAAAATGGCAAAACAAATAATCTTTTGGAGTTATTACTGTTTGTCAATTCACTGGGTATAAACAGTACTGACTAGGTGGCAACCTGGCTCAGTTTTCTAATACATTCAGGGCTAAGCAAAATGAAATGAGCTTGAACAAAGGATGCGGGAGGGCCAGAGAGAGACATTAAAGAAAGCTAAGTCTATGGCTTGGGGATTTCCACAAACTTGGAAGTGCTCTTTGCCCATATTTGAAAAAAAAAAAAAAAAATGGTAAGCAATTACATAATAAAGGTTGTTTAGCTCATGATCAAATCAGCTGCCATTGATAGGTGCTTACCACCTGTCAGGTATTGGGCTTATGTCTTTATGTACACATTACTTCTCTCTCTCTCTTATCCAGCTCACAAGGGAAGTATCATTAGTGCCATTTATCATTGAGGTAACTGAAACTCAGAGATGTTACTTTACAACAAGCAGAATGGAAAAGATCTGGGATTTGAACCCAGTTTTACCTGACTCTTAACCACCTACTAAATAATGGTTTCATTTATGTTTTCCCATGGAAATCTCTGTTGAAGGTCTTTTACCCAGTCAGTACATACTTAATACTGGTCAAAAAACCAAAAAGTTATAATTCCCATAATTCTTTGAAAAGAACACCTAAACAGTTACCAGAATGATTTTTCTCTCAAAAAAAATTGTTCATTTGGAAGTGTCCTGTAATGGTGAGAGTTTATGAAACTATAAAGAAATCCTTGGATATTATTGAAAAAAAATTTAAGTCCTTCTGTGTTTTTTAGTGATTCACTTCTCTAATACTCAGAACATTATACACCTATCCATTGAGTATCAAATACACCACACTGAACGGCATAATGGGGATAGACTACCTGAAAACAGAGAAACTTGATATAATTGGGGAAAAGCGGAGGCTTAAACTGTCAAAGAAGAAAGCTTTTCTACTTTAAAATAAAGCTGTAGGGGGCATCTGGGTGGCTCAGTCAATTAAGCATACGACTCTTGATCTCAGAATCCTGAGATCAAGCCCTGTATGCCTACATAAAAATAAACAAATAAATAAATGTTGGAGAATGTAGAAGTAGGCCCTCTGAGAGAGGCTGGCTTTGTCTCTTAAGAAGGTAATGGTCTTCCCTGATTTAGGAAAAGCAGAAAAAGAAAGCAGTAATAGTGAACTGAATACACATTTATCACCTCTCTTCCCCAAGACCTCTTTTAAATGACAGTAAAGGAGCAAAGCAGATGTGACCTCACAACAATAAAGAGAGTATAAGGTAGGGGACATTAAGTGGACTATGGATTTCATGTTTCTGGGAGAAGAAAAGTAGAAGGATAATGATGATGATGGGGACAGGTGACACGAGGCAAAATAGAGCACCTATCTACCTTGCAGAAACCTGGAGAGGTTCAGGACTTAGAAACACCAAAAAGGATTTAAGATGAGGACAAAAAATGGAGGGGATGCTAACATAAAATCCATAGAAAAATTGATTCATCTGCCCTTCATCCCCATTGTTCAACTGCTCTATCTTCTTCACCTTGGGAGGTGAAAAAAATTTAAATAGTTTGGGGTATATTAAGGTGGTGAGTATGGGCATTGGGTGTCCAAAGTGAAATATTCTATATTCTGGCATTTAGAGATACGCAAATGTAAAATCACTTCCCTGCCTGCTCACCCTGCTATGAAAACGCCCAGTGATAAATCCTATTCATGTTCATTCAACTGTTCTATTGATTCATTCTCACATATGACAAGGCAATGTAAGATCACCTGGGTGATTGAGTAAAACATACAATATAAAAATAATCAAGAAAAACATAAAAATAGATACTGGTGGACATAGCTATACTACTGAGAACATAAATAAATACTAATTAGCACACACAGAAATAATTAAAGAGAATAAATGAAGAAATCAAGAAGAAGATGCTATAAAAAAGCAACAAGTAGAGAAAAGGAAGAAACCCATGAAATGAAAAAAAATATGGCTAATTTGGGCACCGTTGGAGGGAATGTAAAAGTGATATAGCCATGATGGAAAACAGTATAAGATTCCTCAAAAAATTAAAAATAAACATGCCATATGATCCAGCAATTCCACTGTAATCCAAAAACAACAACAACAAAAAGAAATCACTATCTTTAAGATATATTTGTGCTCCCAGCTTCATTGCAGCATTCACAGTAGCCAAGATACAGAAACATCCTAGTGTCTGTCAAATGGATAAATGGATAAAGAAAATATGATATTTTAATGTACACACACACAATGGAATATTATTCAGCCTTTAAAAAGAAGGAAATCCTGCCATTTGCAACAACATGGATAAACCTGAAAGACATTATTCTAAGTGAAATAAGACAGATATTGAAAGATAAATACTGCATAATCTCATAAGTGAAAAGAAAAAAAAGAAAGCAAGAAAGAAAAGGAAGGAAGGAAGGAAAGAAAAGGAAAGAAAGAAAAGGAAAGAAGGAAGGAAGGAAGAGGAAAGAAAGAAAAAAAAAGAAGGAAGGAAGGAAGAGAAAAATCAAGCTCACAGTAATAAAGAAGAGTGTTACTTAAAGCTGGGGGATGGGAGAAAAGGAGAGTTATTGATCAAAGGGTTAAAACCTTTCAGTTACAAGATGAATATGTACTGGAGACCTAATGAACAGCATTAAGTGGCTATACTATTAGGTGACCATAGTCAATAATTATGTACTGTATACATGAAATTTGCTAAGAGTGTAGGATCCTAAGTGTTCTCACCAAACACATAGTTACAAACTATGTGACGATGGATATGTTAATTAGTTTGATAATTAACTTGATTGTGGTAATCATTCCACAATGTATACTTATAAAAAACATCACTTTGTACATCCCAAACACATACAAGATTTGTCAACCGTACCTTAATAAAGCTGAGGGGGGGTGGGAAGTAGGACAAAAAGATAAAGGAGATATTAGAGATAATTAGGAAATTATTCTATGAAGCCCAACATCTACATGAAAGAAATATCAGAAAGCTCCTTTTTGATTAGGAAATCAAAAGGAAAGAAATTATTAAAGAAATACTTGAAGAGAAATTCTCCCAGTTAAAGAACATGAGTCTTTAAGATTGAAGGGACCTACTGGGTATCTATAATGATAATTTTTGAAAGACCCACAACTACATAATTATTATGAATTTGCAGAGCACCAAGGATAAACAGAAGATCCTAAAAGTTTCCTGGAAGAAAACAGAGGCCAAATATATGGCTCACCCTCTCTCTCTCTATCTTTCTATGGAATCTCTACACCCAACATAGGGCTTGAACTCATGACCTCTTCTGACTGAGTCAGACAGGCACTCCTATGGCCATAACTTTTGGATTGAATCTTCTCTTCAACAATACTGGTCCCTTATAAAAAAAAAAAAAGACAATGAAACAACAACTTTAAAATTCCAAGAGGGAATGCTTTTCAATTAAGAATTCTATACTATCAATTGAGTGACTGAATGACTGGGAAAACTAAAATTTATTGAGCTATCTCATTCTTTTGCTAGATACCTTACTAGAAACATCAAGAAAACTTTTTTTTTTTTTTTTTTTTTTACAAATTAGCCATGTTTCAACGGTTAGTAGCCACATGTGGTTGATGCTATTGTGTTGAATAAAGCAGGCCAATGCAAATGTGAGATGAGATTTTTTTTTTTTTTTTAAGATTTTTTAATTTATTTATTAGAGACAGAGACTGAGAATGAGAGGGGAGAAGGTCAGAGGGAGAAGCAGACTTCCCACAGAGCCGGGAGTCCGATATGGGACTCGATCCTGGGACTCCAGGATCATGACCTGAGCCAAAGGCAGTCGCTTAACCAACTGAGCCACCCAGGCGCCCTGACATCAGGAAAACTTTAAGGGTAATATTATTTCACAATTCCCAGAGGAGATCTGCTTAATAGGTCAACCCAGTGAAAAAGCAGCAAAGTCAGAAATTATACCTAAGTCAATCTGCTACTCTTTTTCTAGAATATAGCACCAGGCCTTTGTTTTTTTAGTTTATTTTTATTATTATTTTTTTAAGTATGTTTCCACGCCCAGTGTGGAGCCCAACGCAGGGCTTGAACTCATAACCCTGAGATCGAGACCTGAGTTGAGATCAAGGGTTGGCCACTTAACTGATGAAGCCTCCCAGATGCCCCAGCACCAGTCCTTTGAACACATATAGGCAGCCTCGCTGACACGGCGTGGAAGAGAGTCATCAATTACTGGGACTTTAGAGCATAGGGCAGGCTGCTGCCACTTGTAAGGGAGTGTTATGTCATCGTTACTACCTTGGCAACTTTCAAAGGTTAGTGTTGGAGCTGACAGCATTGGTAAATACAACTGAAGAGATTTCATGGATTGAGGTACACACAATTTTCAAGTCAAATACGATGAAGAAACTCTCCTTAAAGATTGCTGGCTTAATGACACTAACTTAAAATATCAAACAAATTCAAATCAAAGCACAGATTTCCCCTACATTTTAATGCTCGCTTTCTATTTCAGCCTATCTCCTGAATCCCATTTATTCACTCATGAAACAAATATGCATTATATCTGAGGACCTTCCCTAGGCACTATGCCAACGATGATGAATGAAATGGAAAGTCTCCGTTGTCATGAAATGCTGTCTGTGAAGATAATGATGAGGATTTGGTGAGAGAAAAGAATGCAAGGGGGAGGGAGACTTGCTTGGATGGGAAGATCAGAGAAGGGCTCTCAAGCAGGTAGGGTTTCAGCGGATTCAGTAGATCCAGCTACGGGAAGAGGTGGTGTGATAGGGAACGGTCGTGCAAATACCCCAAGGTGGGAAGCAGTTTGGGGGCTCAAGGAACTGAAATATTGGACCAATGTAATGGAAAGGGAGGATGAACCAAGATGAAACTAGAAAGGTTATTAGAACCATTAACACAATGGGCCCGTAGGCTATGGTAGGGAATTAGAATAAAATCCAAGCTATGTTGAAAACCTTCTAAAGAGCTTAAAGCACAGCAGGGACATGAACTCGTGTAGGGTTCTGTGTTTCATCTACTTAAGGGGCCTCATCACGTGCGTGTTCCACAAGAATCTCAAAACCAAAACCAACAGACATCACCTTCCTTGCCCCAAAGTCTTCATCTCTTTCCATACGTCTCCTCTCCCTCCAGTCCTTTCAAATATCTACTGAGAATCAACTCTTTGTCCAAATACTTCCTGGGTCCCTAGGGTAGTCCAAGAGCAAAATATCACTACCTTTATATTTTCAATTTCCTCACCCCCACATCCAATCGGCAGCTACATCTTATTAACAAATAAGCGAAATGTCTAATTCTGCCTCATTTGGCTTTTATCACTGGTACTTTAATATTAATAATAATATTGCTACAACAACAACTATTACAAGTGCTTCTAACAGTGCTTACTATGGAGTAGGCTTTGTTCTGTGTATTTTGTATAAATTAACACATTTATTTTTCACAAAATCCTAAGAGGTCTAGATCCAGTCTCTCTTTATAGTGTTCTTACTGGTTGCCTATACTCTTTCCAGTCCATCCTACCCATTTTTAAAAAAAGATTTTATTTATGTATTTGACAGAGAGAGAGATTGAGAGAGAGAGAGAGAGAGAGCACTAGGAGGAGGAGTGGCAGGCAGAAGGAGAGGGAGAAGCAGGCTCCCCACTGAGCAGGAGCCTGATGTGGGGCTTGATCTCAGGACTCTGGTTATCATGACCTGAGCTGAAGGCAGATGCTTAACCAACCGAGCCACCCTGATGCTGCCCCACCCCCCATCCGACCCATTTTATTGACAGACTGATTTCCCCCACACAAAGCTCTGATGAAGCTGAAGGACATCTATGGCATCTCAATGCTTTCAGAATGGCATCTCAACTCCTTAATTTGGTTATCACCCTCTGTGGTCTCGTCCTAATCTATACTTCCCTATTCATAACCTGCTTCTTCATGTAATAGATTTTTGCTAACCTGGAGTCAATATACTTGTAATGACCTGAATGCAGCAATTCTCAAATTGTAGTCCAAGCACCCTTAGGGCTCCCTGAAACCCCTTTAGGGGGTTCACAGATCAAAACTGTTTTCATAAAACTTGGAAGTTACTCCCTTTTTTAGTCTCATATTCTCATGAGTATTCAGTGGAGTTTTTCAGAGGCTACGTGATGTGTGATATCACAACAGACTGAATACAGAAGCATATATGAGAACCCAGCTGTCTTCTAGGAAGCCCAGACATTAAAGAGATTTACCAAAATAAAAGAAATGCTGTTCTTCTTACTAACATTTTGATTTGAAAAATATAGTAATTTTTCATGATGTTGTAGATATTAATATGCAATGGGTTTTTTCTGCTTTTTAAAAATGAATTAATATTTCTAAAATCTCTTACTTTCTAATAAAGTAAATATAAGAAGATAATTATCCACATAAAGGTCTTTGGGGTCCTCAATAATTTTTATGGTTGCAAAATCATCCTTAAATCACTTGAGAACAACAGTGCTAATGGTTAGGAATATATGCTTTAAAATCAGATTGGCCTGGAGATACTGAAAACCTTTTGACCTCAGGAAAGTTAAAGTTACATCAGAATCCTGAGTTTCTTCAACAGCAAAATGGAAATAATAATTACACACCTTATAGGCAAATAGAACCGAAATACTTGAGCCAGAATTGGCACAAGTCAACGTGCAACACGGAGATTCTGCCATTACCATCATTAACGTAACAATCATTTTTATTGTCATTTTTCCAAATGTGATCTGACTTTTTGGCTTCTGAGTCATTAGTGATCTTATCTCCACAGGGACTGTCCTCTTAGAGAATTTCTTACCTACTGAGAGCCAACAGCATCAAGACAGTATTTTGTAGAATTAGGGGGTGACTCCCTCTCACTCTTCCCTGGACCCATCATTCAGGCAGCAGAGGTAGCCCTCTCCGTGTATGCAATCCAGAACCAAAGAAGGCAGACTCAAAAAGACCCAAGTGTTCTATTCTTTGTTTAGCAGTTTCTGACTACACTTCTAGAACTTATAGCAGGGATATTAATCTTAGAGTCTGGTGCCTGGGAGGGGAATAAAAAGGACTTTTGAAGATCAAAAGCTTGGCTTTAAATACCGAGTACCAATGCCTGCCAGATTGAAAGCTTGGCATTTATTCTATGAGGAAGGAAAAAAAGGGAAGAATGCAAGCTGATTGCATAAGAACATTATTATGAAGGGAAGGTAAAGTCTGACCAAGTGGCAGGAAGCATGAAGATCAGATGGGCAAGTCTGCAGGTTGGATATCCCCTGAATTTATGAAAAGGCTCATTAAATTCAATCCTGAGCAAGGCAGATGAGGGTGACAGAAATCACCGACAGATTATGGGAAATCTCACAGGCAAGAGTGGGGACTGGTGCCTCAAGTTCTAAAGATAGCCCTGTGTGGTAACCTTGCTGGAGACAGAGAAATCTTATGTCTAACAACTATGGGGCCTGAGTGACAGTTGTGACAACTGTTCACATAGACTGCTGAGTACATCTGCTTGGAGTCCTGCAATCCCAGCATCAGGTGAAAAAGAATGCTAGAAGTTCCCATGGCTTCCTGAGAGAAGAGCAAAAACAGTTAAGAACGTGCTAGTAGACCCAAAGTTGCCAAGAATTAAATGTGTGTGTGAACATTGGACTGGAGATGCTGCATGGCCACATTCACCAGTGACAGAAAAATAACATCAATATCAGGAAACAGAAAAAAGTCACACTTAAGCCAGGACTGGGAGAAAACATAAATTAAACATATTTGATAAAGAACTTCTAGCCAGCTTGTTTAAAACAACTCTTATGACCCAATGATAAGAAGACAACCTGATAAAATGGGGGCAAAACGGTTGAAGACAGCTGAAGAAAATGTACAAATGGCAAATGAGCATATGAAAGTATGTTCAAAGCTGTTAAGTCAGTAGGGGAATGCAAATTCAAGCCATAATGAGAAGCACTGCATACCTACGAGAATTGCTAAGGCGAACTATATCAAGTATTGGTGAGGTTGGGGAGCAACTGACAAGCTCATACAAGAATGGTGGGAATGCAGAATCACACTCTGAAAAATATTTGGTAGTTTCCTATAAACACACAATATTTGGTCCACTCATAGATATTTATTCAGGGGAAATAAAAGCATATGCCCACACAAATATTTGTATTTGAATGTTCCTAACAGCTTTATTCGTAATAGCCAAAGATCGGAACAACCCAAATGTCTACCAACTGGTGAATGTGGCGGTACTTCTACACAATATACTACTTACTATTCCACAACTAAATGGAACTAACCACTGATGAACTTAACCTAGACACATCTCCAAACCTTGTGGTACTTGAAAGAATCGCAAAACAAAAGGCTGTATGCTGTATGATTCCATGAACATGATATTCTATAAAAGACAAACTATAATGACAAGTGGCAAATCATTGGTTCCTAGTGCCAGATGGTGGGAGGAGCGGGTTGATTTCAAAAGAGCAGAACATTACTTTTTGGGGTAATGGAAATATTTTCTGTGCTATCCAATATGGTAGCCCCTGGCCACACAGGACTGTTGAGTGCCTGACATATGGTTCACATGACCAAGGGACTGGATTTTTTATTATACATAATTTAAATTAAATATAAATGAAAATAAAAGTTACAGTGGAAAACTTTAAATATGTTTGGAGCAAACTGGGCCCTTTAATCCATTTTTTGACTGAATTTTGTAAAATCTAAATACAGATCCTGCGTTTTTGATGAAAATTTTGTGTCTGAATTGTAATATCCGGGAAGGGGAAAATACACAATGAATTTCAAAGAATTAATGTGAAAAAAGATGTAAAATCCTTGTCGGTATATTTTTATATTGATTACATGTCAAAATAATAATATTTGGATATATTAAGTTAAATATATTTTATCTATTTATTACTAGAATTCATTTATCCATTTTTCCCCCTACTTTTTAAAAAAAAGGTAGACCGGAAGATTTTAAATTAAATTACATGCTTTACATTATATTTCTATTGGACAGCACTATTTGATATAATGATTGTGGGAATAGTTACAAGACTGTATGCCCTCCTCAAAACTTATTGAACTATACATTTAAAACTAGCAAATTTGTAATATGTCAGTTATACCTCATACAACAAAATAAAATAAAAAAGACAACTTACACCAAAGGACACCATCAGGAAGACCAGTCAGGATGAGTTACTTCTGGAGAGGGGAGAAATAAATCACTCTCGTGGGATGGTACAAAATGAGTTTACACCTGGAGTAAAGGATAAAATAAGTAACACCTGCGAAGGACTTGCTGCTTTATGCCTCGTGGGGATAGGATTAGCGCCATCTGGAGTAGGGACAGGAGGAGCTGTATCTGGAAGGTGGCACCACAGGGATAGAGGCCCATATGGGATGCCAGAAAAAGTAAATACTCCTTAGCTGATTCCCATGAGGACAGAGGATGGGACAGGGATGCCATTCTGATAGGGAAAGGGGAAGGTACAGGAGGGTTGGGTCTGTGTGAAATTGATTGTTTAGGTCTTAGGTTATCAGTTTAAATATGAAAGTCATTGGATTACCATGAAGTGGCAAGACTACATCTTCTGACATCAGCAGAAGTGGAAGTTAAAATCAATAATCAAGATGCATTTTTGTATCAGTGAGTGGGTGGGCTATTGTAACTATACCTTCTAGACCATGAACACGCCCAGAAGTCAAGCGCTTTATATACAGTCCCATATTTTGTCCTCTAAAATCAAATGATATGATCCGGCAAACCGTGGTACCCAAAGTGACATGAGGTGCCCTGGACACCACAGCAAACTCACAGGGGTGCTGCGGCACATTTTAAACTTTTGAAGGACACGCACCTGTCAGATGGCATGCAAACCATTAGCATGAGGTCTATCAGAGTTTCAACATTAGATTGTGCTATATGTCCCATTTCTGCAAAGTTTGTTTTCAGTGATTGCTGTTTCAAAATAATTACGGTTTGGAAATTAATACGGAAGCGCAAATCTGGTTCCAAGGTTGAGGAAATTGTTCAGTCCTCAACAGGTACGTGTGAAGACATACAAATTAAATTAAATTTTTTCTCTTAAATTGTATCTATTTTTTCGAAATTCTACTAATTTATCTGGATGAAAATACGTATTAAGTTGTTTGGAGCTACTTAACAGAGATACTGTTAGATACTTCTTTTGCCTAGGTGATCTGTGAAAGAATTACTAAGACAATAGGGCTCTGGGAAGTAACCAAATTTAGAGATCTCTGCCCTTGAAGATTCACATTATTGTTTCCACACTGTAGAAGAAGCTGATAACCTGAGTATGGAGGGATTTGCCCAAGGGCAAATACTAGTAGGTACCAGGTTTGGGATTTAATTCCATGTTCCCTTCAACATAAAACTCATGCTCTTAACCTTTTAGGTTCACTTGAAGATCCTTCAGTACAGCTCCTGGAGACAGTCACCCCAGAAAAGGCAGATGGTCCATGGAGAAGCAATAGTGGGAGAGGGTTTCCCTCGGGGGTGGGAGAGGGCAGTGGGAGGTCACAGAACGAAGCAGGGTCAGTGACCTCAACTGTTTCTAACCATCAACTATTCCCACAATTGAAATTTACACTGAGAGATTAAGTGACTTACTTGGGGTCCCATGAGGACCTCATCCATCCTCCTAGAGGATGATATCCTACCCCTCGAAACCAGAGGAAAAAGGGAGCAAGTTAGTATTAAGTCAAGCAGTTCTGGAGTTCAGTTCCTTAGCTTCTTGGGTGTTCCTGGATTTTTATTCTAACCTCAATATGCTTCAAGGAATGACAGTGTGACCCTTTTCTTAGCCTGATGGTCTGGGAGCATTTTCCTCACAATTATGCATGTATAACTAGCCTCTTAAGAGGTCAGTAAAACCTTTCATTTAGAAACCTGATTTATTTGCATCCCTAATCTTCCTGTTAGTTAGACAATCTGCATAATATTCTTGTGCATGAAATATTTTTAGCTCGCCTTTCCAAAATATAGAAGGAAAGCCTCCGGAATAATAGAAGGCATTAACTATCTCAAGCGGGAACCCATTTGCAGATTAAATTTACCAAAAGGTCAGCTTGCAGCTGCCACTGCATTGCAAACCCCACGTGTCCTCTGTGTCACATACTGTGACATATCTCGAGAAGAGTCAGGGTCTTTTCCAGTCTGCTGATTCTCTGTTTCAATTAGAATAGATTTAAGAGTCCTCGAGCTGTGGCTTCTAGGTGGCCTTGCACAATATTATTAATAATTCAATCATACCTGTGCTGATAACAGATTACATTTATACCATCCCACAAAAAAACCCAAACAGGTTAAGGACTACCCCATGGCTAATTTCTTTAGCAGTTTCATATCTGATTGACATCCATTTATCTAATTGCAGCTAGAAGATTTAATTTTCATTTTGCTGGCTTAGAATTAACGAGAAAACCTGTTTACTTTTTAAATATTTGACTCGTTCTTTCTCATCTCCTGAATAATGTTGAGATAGTCCATTCCATGGGGTGAATACTATATTTTATCAGTTTTCATTTTCTGAATTCATTTCAGCTGAGTCGAGCTATTTACATGTTGAAGCCTAATATGAAATTTAATCTTTCATTGCAAATAATTTCATTTTTATGGAAGGCCAACAATGAGATTGGCAGCAGAGTGTTCATTTGGAAATTCAGAAAATTTTAGAGACAGAAAACCTCTTAAAGAGCTCTCCAGCCCTCGATTTGAAACCTGCTTTGATTAGTTATGAACTTCCAAGTAACCCAGGACAGTTTACTTGACCCAGATTTAAGAGAAGTGAAGGGACTTTAACTCTTGTGCTATAACTCCTTCCTTAACTTTTGTGCTACTGGCTCTTAGTTTGCTTCACTCCAGTCTTGGCGTGAACAAGGGATGTTCAGGGATCTCAGAACATCCCTTGCTTTACCTGCTAAAATGGGCTGAAACTAGAAACCTTCCTCATGGTGGTCTAGCGAGGATGAAATGAAATAATGCACACTCTAAACATAGTGCCTGGCACGTAAGAATCATCAATCAATGTTCAATGCTGTTGCTATTAATAGTGTATTACCGTTATGGGCTCAACTGTCCCCGGCCCTTACTCATATGTTAAAGCCCTAATGCCCAGTGTGACAGTATTTGGAAGTAGGGCCTTTGAGAAGTGATTGGGATTAGATGAGGTCATGTGAGTGGAGTCCCCATGATGGGGTTAGTATCATTACAAGAATCTGAGGACACAGCAAGAAGGTAGCTCTGTGCAAACCAGGAAGAGGGCTCTCACCAAAATCTGATCATCCTAGCACCCTTATCTTGGGGACTTTCAGTCTCCAGAACTGTGACAAATAAATTTCTAGTATGTAAGCCACCTAATCTGTGGCATTTAATTACGGTAGCCTAAGCAGATAAAACAGTGATGCTGTATTATGCGATTTGATTGTGTTACACCTAGCTTTTCAGTTGTTTCTTAGGCTCTTTTCAGAATAACGTAGAAAATCATTAACACGTCCCCAAAACCCAGAATGGTCTTGTCCCTGAATACCTTCTCCAGCTTTATCTTCTAATATTCTTCCTGAAAACCTCTGCACATCAATCACACTGGCTTCTTTCAGATTCTTGAATGCACCATGCTCATCTCCCTCTGTCTGCCACAGGACCTTGGCATAGGCTACTCCTAGTCTAAAAATGCTTTAGCATCCTTTTTTACATAATTAACCCCTTTCTCCTTCATACTACATTCCACCATTTCCTTGGGGCTTAATTCGGATGTCAGACATTTTCTCGGTTTTTAAAATAAATCACAGGGGCGCCTGGGTGGCTCAGTGGGTTAAAGCCTCTGCCTTCGGCTCAGGTCATGATCTCAGGGTCCTGGGATCGAGCCCTACATTGGGCTCTCTGCTCAGCGGGGAGCCTGCTTCCCCTTTTCTCTCTGCCTGACTCTCTGCCTACTTGTGATCTCTCTCTCTGTCAAATAAACAAATAAAATCTTTAAAAAAATCTTAAAAAAAAAGAATAGGTATTAATTCCTCTTTAAAATAAACCACAGTTGATTCTTATGCATTTATTTATCTGTTTATCTGATTACCGTCCCTCTCTCCCACTGGATGTTAAACTCCAAGAGGGCAGAAACCCTTCTGCTTTGATTGGCAGTTTATCCTCAGCACAGTAACTGGGAATCAATGGGTGTACCATAAATAATTATTTAGTGATTGGTATGAAAATAATACTGCCACTGCTCCATCCTTGTTAGGACTATTGTCAGTCAGGCACAGGGCACACAAGGCCTCCCATGGAAGACTAGTGCCTTTTGTATTAACAGTCGTGAAAGGCTCTGGGACCAGTTCCAATGTGGAGTGGTTTCTCCATATGAAGTAAAGCTTGGACACCAGCTGGTTGTGCTACAATTCAACTCAATTCTGATACTATCTACCCTATCGATTGGAGGTTCCCTCCTTGCATTTGCTTAATTGGGTAGGGCAGCTCACAGAACTCTGAGAAACATTTTCCTTAGTATATTACCAGTTCATTATGAAAGGATATAAGTAAGGAACAGCCAAATGGAAGAGATGTACAAGGCAAACATATGAGAAAAGGGCTCGGAGCTCCTGTGCCTTCTCTGAGGGTACCATTCTCCCCAAATATCCGTGTGTTCGCCAACCAGGAAGTGCCCTAAGCCCTGTCATTTGGAGGTTTCCTGGAAGCTTCATTACATAAGCATCATCGATTAAATCACTGGCCACTGGTGATTGAAACGAACCTTGAGTCGCTCTCCTCTCCCTGGAGGTTGGGGTGCCACCAGAAGTTCTAAGCCTCCAGGCACACGCTTGGCTAACCTGGCAACCATCTCCCAGCCGTAGCTATTCTCCAAAAGTCACCTCTTTACGTAACAAAAGACATATTTATGGCTCTCATGGCTCAGACAACTCCAAGGTTTTCAGGAGCTCTGTGCTAGAGACAGGGATAAAGACCAAATATATCTATTTCCGATTGTAAGTTACAGTATCAACAGTATTGCTTGTTTTCCTCAGAGTGAGGCCAAAGGATTCCTCTGTCTACATGGCCACACTCAGTGCCTATTTTCGTCCACATGCAGTTGCCTTCTTTGCATATTTATTAGTTAACACGTGTTTGCTGAGCATCTAGAAGAGAGAGCAGACTAGGTTTGGCAGGGTATACACAGTGAGTACAGGCACGCTCTCTGCACTGAGGGCTGTTCTGGCATAGCATGGGGAGGGCAAACCACTGCACTGAGCTCTGATGTAAGTAATGTATTCGATACATTACTTACTTGATTTAAGTCAGTTTCCCATGAGAGGTGTAAGATACCCTAAGGAGTATGGTCTTCTCCTTTGAGGAACCAGGGGTCACTTCCTGAATGAAGTGACTCTGAGGGAACACCTGAAGAATGAACAGGAGTTATCAATGAAGAGCTGAGGGGAGAAAACCAATATTCTCAATGACTGAGAGCAAGAGTAGAGGAAGGATGATGAGGCATTCTGCACATTTGCAAAGATGTACACAATTTTTCTGTTCTTTCAACATTCACTTGTTCATTCATTCATTCATTCATTCCTTCACTTACTTACTTACTCATACCCAACACTTAGTAAGTTCCTGCTATGTGCTAAGTATTAATTTTGGTATGGAAATTTCGTAGGAAAAAAGATGAGTCCCATGCTCTTTGGGAGATTATACACTGGTATGTGAAAATCCTATCTTTGTCTAAGGACTTTCATCCAACATGCAGGAAATGATGTTGAAAATACCATGTGCTCAACCAAGTAGGTAGCTCCCTGTCTAATGCTTCATTTTGGCCATTCTTGAAATGTAGTTGTCGTGTGGAGACTGGTCATAAGGGTAACATATTTTGGAGGCGAGACTGAATTTAGAGTTGGCTGGAAGCGTCTATTTGCTATGAGCTCAGAAGTGTAAAGAGAGCCAAGCACTTAACACACAAAAAAACAGGCTAAACAAATACTTGTTATCATTACTAGCCTGATGGGAAAAGGCAGAGGGAAAGGATGGGAATTTTGGAGACGGTGTTCTTCACATGTGACTGACCTGCAGGAGGAGGCCCTATATTTGAGAAAGACGGGGAGGATCCCTGAGGCAAACTATCGTCTCCCGTAACTACTGTGACTGGTCATTTTACACCAAACTTTCAAACTACCCCTACACCCAAGGTAGAAAAATTCAAGGAATTTCTCTGTTTAGTGTGAATGGAACGAAATAGAGGCCACTATGTATTTCCAGGAAGACAAAAATTCTCTTTGCATACTAGGCCTCCTTTTTTTATTTCCTGGTTTTCCCTAATTTTTTTTTTCTGTCACATTAAACAACTCCCTCAGTTTTCCTGATCTCCTAGTTACCATTACCCATAAAGACTCTATAAGACATGGTTCTTGACTTATATGATTATCTCTATCTTGAAAAGAGGAAACTGAATTGCGATGTGGAGAATTTGAGGAACTTGACCATAATCTCAAATAAATATAATACATATATTTTGGTTACTGCTCAAGAATTCAAGTTCAAGAACTAAAAGCTAAACTCTTAAATCTTTTAATAGATTAAATGGTAAGGAGAGATCCTTGAAAGCAATGGGCCATTTAAATCCAAATTACCTCCTGTGTTCTGCTGAAATGGAACAAGCTTATGGTTTCTTCTTGCCACTTGTGTGGTCTTCAGTAGAATTTTTAGCTGGGGCTAACCCAACTCCAAATCTATGGATTATAAAGAATCAGCAGAGACAATGACACACGGTGGAGAGCAGGTGGCTTTGAGAGGCAATATTAACTATGTATATATGAAATCACAACAAGTATAAATATTTAATTTCTAATGTTTGGAAGAGAAAAGAGGGTTTCTTCTAAAGTAGACTTTAATGCATATGTAAATTAATTAGCATTCATGACATTCCTCACACAAATCATTATTTCGGAAAAATGATGCAATCATTTCAAATCAATATTGACATTTTGAATGCTACAATACCTTTAAAGATTTATTGCAGTATATTTTCTCTTTCCCCTAAAGAGGGCCTTCTATCATGAACAAGCAAGCAAGATGAAATGCCAAAAATGCTGCATGGTTTTCATTTGTCAAGCTTATGTAAGTTGAGTTCAGAGTCCATCCATGAGGGCTGTTGGAAGCAGTGGTTGGTTGTGGCGGGGGGGGGACGGTGTGTGTGTGTCAGTTTACACGACTGTCCCACTGGACTGCATCCTGGTACCTCATTACAACCTATATAAAGGTCACATCCAAAAGCTAATGGTCTGTATATTTTACCTGGGCACCATTTCTCATATCTGGTGACCTCCAACTTCAGGGTATGTTCACAACTATCTCTAAATTTGTTCTCATGGCACAACCTGCTAAACAAAGTACTTCAAATGTGGGAACGAACGAGGTATCCAAAGAGAGTAATGAAACTACTGTTGTTGCAAAAATATGTTTTTGGCCAGGTGGGCCCTAAATTAAGCAAGAAACACCAACGGGTCATGTGCTAGTGAATGAATATTATAAGATTGGGTTTTGTGAGCAAAGCCATCTTCTTTGGCTACGTTGATGATGCAGGAAGCAGATTTGGCAGCCCAAATGGGAGCTCCAAAGAGCCCTACTAGGTGTTGACCCATCTAATGTGGTACAGTTTGGTGCCCAGGGACCTGAAGTCCCCTCTAGCTCACAAGTATTTCGCTAACTAGCCCACCACTCTCTGCATTAGAATCAACAGTGGATCCACAAAAATCATTCTCATCTGTATGTTCCAGTCAAAATGCACGCATTCTGGAGCTAAAAGCCAACGCGTTATTTTTCTTTCCTTTTTCCTTTCCTCCAAATCTATTTTATCAGCAAATCCAGCAAATGTGCTTTCTACATAGCACTCAAATATGTCCTTATCTATCTTCGCTGCCTCTCCTCCGGTCTAAGGCATGGCCGTCTTACTGGGTCTCTTGCTTCCATTTTTGTCCCTTGAAATCTATAATCTGCAAGTAGCTAGAGAAAAACATTTTTAGCAATTATGAATTAGATCATGCCATTCTTCTACTTAAAATCCTCCAATCTCCAAATCTTCCCTTGTGCTCAGAATAAATTCCAAATTGCTTATCCTGGCATTTAGCTAAAAACATTCTTCCCACAGCCCTTTGCAAACCTAGCTCTCTCTCATTCATGCACCTTCTCCCTCTCCCACCCCATCAATCAAGAGAAGTTATCCTCCCTTCACACACACACATACACACACACACACACACACACACACACACAGCACATACGACCTCCAATGGTAGGATTTCTTTATAACAGTTTCCTCGCTGTGAAATTTCAGCACCCTAGACATGAAGTCTATATAGCAAAGTTGCTATTCCCTTATCCTGAGTTTAGCTGTCACATCTAGGTGCAGACTTTAAGAAGGAATCTGCTCTAACCATTACATTTCCTTAATGAGTGACTCATGGACTAACTCATTGATTGTCCCCTGCCTGGATATGATTTCATTTGGTTCATATATTATTATATATTCTGAGCCACTATAGCAAAAATCAACTTCTGTTGATTCCTTCCCCTGTGCCCCAATTCTTAGACTTGCCTCCTCTTGGCTAATGTTTAAAAATCATTAAGAAAAACAAACACAAAGGAAACCTCCGTCTCCACACTTTTACTGCACCTTTGTTTCCTCATGCCTTTTTGCAATACAATTGTCTTAAGGAAACTTAGACCTTAGTGCCCTGAAAGCCTCTTATCCTTCCAGGGATGATAGAGAAGTCGTTTGTAAAAACTGGACTAGTCAAACACACGACTTTCACTTTGGGGCCAGCTGTGATTCCCACTGAAAGCTCCTTGAAGACAGTGCATTAGTACCACACTTGTAAAGGAAATCAGTAACTTTATTCACTTTGAAGTGGTTTGTACAGCATCTGGCCTATACTTGGTACTCAAATATTTGGTATAAACACTACACGATCCACAACAAAAAGAGGCAAAGTGTTAATGTTTTAAAATGGTATTTGAGTTATTTAAATTCTTTCCAACTCAGAAGAATAAAAAAGAAAATTCTAACCAGATGTTACCTATTGTTTTGATCACTCAGAGAACATTCTCTCTCTCTGAGGGTATAGTATGATCTCATCATACAGCTAGTTAATCCAATGGTTACAAGTATCACTAGAGAGTGACAGAGAACAAAAGTCAGTCATTTCTCTCCATCTTTCTATGTCCTGGTTGCTGTTGTACCCTCATCACCAAACTGTATCTGGCATATGACTGGCATTTAAAATACATGAAATGACTGAACACACAGAGCTAGCAGGTGATAGAGCCAGGATCCTAAGTCAGACTTATCTGATTCCAAGCCTATGTGCCAGAGCTAAACTGCACTGACGTTCTTCATTCATCTGAGCACCTGCGATGCTGTTTCCTGGTGCTACCCTTCGAGGTGTGTACTGTCCTGACTGCCATTACCTGTGTTTGTGCTTTTCTCGCCAAGAGCCTGTAGGTGCCTCAGGGCGGGGTCATTCCTTGTAGGACATTTCTCAGAGCCAAGAAAACGAGAATCCCCGCTCACTGGTGTCCATCATTTATTCTGTGTGCAATTAAGAAATTCATTTTATAGATAAGAATCCTTACTTACAGAGAGGTTCAGAGTTATTCCCAAGGACACACGGTTAATGGCAGAGTTAGTTTCAGAACAGAACCGACTTGGCCTCTCCAACATTCTTTCTTGAGTAAGGAGGGCTACAAATAAATAAAAGATCTGTCTCCTGGCTGCCAGTCGATAGTCCCTCTACACCAAAGTGACCACAACCTTCAACCTCCTTGGCCCTTCAGCCCAGGGTTCCTCTATAACCTGGACGTAGCCAGATCAGAGAACAAGGAAAGAGAAGAGTCTAATGAACATACAAGTGTTCAGTTCTTCTTTCCTCAGCTTTTACTGAGCCCTGTCATGGCATCTGCTACCTAAGGATGCAAAGTATTTATTTAATAATAAAGCACCAAGTAATCTGACATCTCCCCTCAACCAAAAGTGAGTCATCTCAAGCACAGAGGGACCCATGTCACTTTGCAGCCTACCTGTGCTTTTCACAGGTGCTCTCTCAAACTGTGAGCATGGGAACGCCTCCCCGCCCCCCTGCCTTCTCTTGAAGACATATCATCTGGCCCACCTGCATTTTCGTATTTAGGCTCCGGCAGAGAAACCGTTGTGAAATTGACAGAAGTGCCAGAAAGTAGGATGACTTCACTGCATGAGAACTCACCGAGGAGGTGGCAGGCAGAGGCGTGGAGAAAGAGGAGGAAGAATATACATGAAGGGAAATTTGCCTTTGGGCTTCCCACCTCTTTCTGCATGGTGTCGAGAAGAGTTTTATAGGCCTTTCAGAACGAACACGTTTGCTCCGTAACAAACCACCCTATGTCTTTTTCCATAGAGCACAGCGAGACTTTGGCCTTGTAACTGAAGTTGATCATCTTAAGAGTAATAAAGAAATTGCAAATGATACCAATGGCACATACCACTTACTGAGTGGGGGATGCGGTGCTAACACTGTGCTAAGCCTTTGTACGCACCATTTTATTCCATCCTTACAACTCCTCCCTGTGTCATTCCCACTAAAACCCTTTAAGGACTCGGCATTGCCTTTAGGATGAGGTGAAGATGTCTTAACAGAGTTTATGAGACCCTCCAAGGCGCCATCAACCCTTGTGTCCCTCAACCTCATTTTTTGTACTCTGCGCTTCTCGTGAATGATTTGGCTTCACCTGTACTCAAACGCTTTGGGTTCTTCCTATGTTTTTGTGCTCTCTCTTGCCTATAGGCTTTGAAATAGACTCCCTTACCAACGTATTTCTTCTATTCTTCTCCTGGATCACTTGAACTTTCCCTCAAATTTTTAATATCTTTCTCTCAGGGAGACCTGTCTCCAATTCCACCTAAACTAGATCGGGTTCTCTGTTGTTTGCTTCCATGATTCATTCTATTTCCTCTTTCGTAGCTCAATACCTGTAGTGACTAGTTGGATATGAACCTCTGCCGGTAAATTTAACCTTTGTGAAGGCTGGTGGGCACCGAGCCTTCTTATCACAGTTGCTTCCCTCCCACTGAGCCAATTGCCTATTGCGTGAGTAGACCCTGAATAAACGAATGGAAATCAATTATGTACAAGATGTATATTTGACCATTGCCATTTAATAGATGAGGAAACAGATTAAAAAGTTAAGTAACTTGCCCAAAGACACACACTTAGCAAATGGTGAAGCTAAACTTTGAGCCCAAGACTGATTCTCAAACCCAAGTTCGCACTCATTCTGTAGTATTGCCTTCTCAAAACTTCCTCCAACTCTAACAGAAAGAAAAGAAAAGAAAAATGAAAAGGAAAGAAATGAAAAGGAAAGAAAAGAAAAGAAAAGAGAAGAAACTTACTATAAATATTCCTCTTACAGAAAAATTGAGGATAGAAAACTACTGGGATTCAAGAAGGTGATCTTTCTCCCATCTGATTTCAAAGCTACCCGAGAGAGGCTGGGTGAGTCTGAATCTTTCTGCACCTTGGGCACGATGGTGTGCTTTCCCCCGAATAATGCTTGGATCTCTCAGAAGCGGTAGTGGATAACAAGTAACTCATAGCTATAACTTTCAGTTCTTCCCACAGATCTATGTGGAAACAGGGAAAGTGAGTTTCTCCCATTCTAAGAGAGGTTGCCCAGGCAACAAAAGACCACCCAGTTGAGACAGGATGGAGTTTCCACACGTTCTCCCATACCGATGCCCATGCCAGGCCCCCTTGACACATCTTCTCAAGGAAGCATCACTGAAAGATTCGCCTGTCCCAACTGGACACAGTTTGTAAAGAGGTCCCCATGGGCAGCCAACCACTGTCTCCAGATTCTTGCTATGTGGTCCTGTGAGAAGCCCTGTGTTTAATTTATAGATTATACCAGAACAACAGCTCTAAAGCTCTAAAGAGGTCAGGAGTCCCAGTTTTGTGGATTGTAAGAAGATTAAAAAAATGGCCATTGAATTAAATATTAATTTTCAAAATTAGGTTACTCTACTTTGTATATAATGGCAGCGTGTCGCTGACACAGCTCTGCCGCTTAACAGCTGATTACAGTGTGATTTTTGATGTTAATCAAGAATTTGCTCATCTATAAAATGGGCTTATAAATATAATTACCAAAGGTTGTGTGTGTGTGTGTGTGTGTGTGTATGCATGTGTGTCTGTGAAGGGCCAGTGAGAAAATGTTTGTAAAGTGCTTAACACAATCAGCTCTTCATAAATGAAAGTTATAGTAATTTTGAAGATTTACTTGAGTTCCTGAAAAGGTAGCTGGAGATGAGCAGACTCTTCCTTGAGTTTATCTGTTGGCTTAAGTCTAGTGCAAAAGCCAGTCACCACCATGTCTGCCCCGGTAATAACCAGGGACATGGGCGATAAATCCCTCAAGGCACAGGCTGTCTTCACTGTGCACTATAAAGCCGTCACCAAGCCTAATACAGTGAGAGGCACACAGTGTGTGCTCAAGAAATGCTTGTTGAAGCTGTCAACGCTGGGACGTGCAGGCAGCTCAAAGCACCGGAGGCACCAGATCTTTAAAGGAAATTGTACCCTCTTAGGAGTCATTAAACGAGTTCTTCAGGGAGGGTAGTAACAACACGCCACCTGATTGTTTTGTTCAGAAGTACTTTCCGACAGAGTTACCCCAGAGGAGATGCTGTTTTTTGCTACATAACTGCGGGACTTCTAGTCCCTATGAGGAAATGGCTTTTCAGGACGGCTTGCTGATGCTTTTGTGTATAGAGGGGAGAGAGCCACAGTGCAGGACGAAACTTCTACTAACCTACTCCCAGTCTCTGGCTCACTGTTGTGCCCTATTATGCTCTGCTCTGTGTGTGTGTGTGGTGTGTGTGTTGGGGGAGTGGATACATCAGCAGTACCCACTTACCTCTAAAAATCAGGTCCAAATCTCATTTAATTCTATTAGAAAATGATTCTTATGGTATAACTTGGATTCTCTGAAAGTATTTTATTCTTTAAACACCAAAACCTCTTTGGAGAGAATTAAAAAGGAAGCGGTATAAATGAGTACTTCTCTAAATTAAGTAGTTTCTGGCTGAGCAGACTAAATTTGCCTTCTCTAGGGTGCAGAGTACAATACAGGGGCTCTGGTCTTTGTTCTAGAATGAAAAATTCAAGAGGGGGCATCCATTCCAGAACAAATAACCTCCAAATGCTAATTCTGCACATCTAAGGCTTGTGGCTCATTAATATTTGCGAGTCACCTCGTTTTTGCTATTTTGGAAAACAAACCACACGAAGTAGTAATTAATAAAAGATATCATGTCTTATTAACGTTCATATAGCAATTACCAAAATCACAAATCCATCTGCTAAGTAGTCAGCAAACAAGACAAACGACTGAGCTCAGTGAAACAGATTATCAAATGCCTCTGGGAGTATAATCTAATAGCCCCACGCTAAGCCAGGAATAAAGCAGCTACTCCTCTTGCCACGTGGTTTCATCTCCCACATGAGGCAGGACAGCGCAATGGAGACATCCGGCACCTCACCCTCTCTGGAGAGAAGGTACTCTTAGGCGAATGTCAATGTTACTCAAGTAGCTTGCTCTGACAGCCTTTGTAACTTGTAACAACTTGTAACTTTGTAACCTGTCCTGACACTTTAAGATTCCGTTTCTTACAGAGACATTAGAGAAAAGACCTGAAAGATCACGGAAAGTTAAACACAAGCCCACTAGCTTCTGCAAGTAAAAAGCCTATTGGGGAGGCTTCTCGGCTCCCTGCACAGAAAACTTCCAACTTCCCGCAAACTTCTGTCACTTTATCCCTATTTCTCCTCCAGCATTCAGCCCCTGTACATATTTCACGTTTCCTCTTCTCGACGGGCATCCAAAGAACAGCGGCCATGTCTTACTGACCTTTCAAGTGTAACACCGCTACTGCTCTTAATCGTGATTAAGACACCTGCCGTTTCTTGTGATTACAAATGTGCCAGTCACCTGGGTGAGCACTTTATTTTGTTCAATTTATTTTATGTCATTTGATATTTACAATGGACCATGGAGGTAGGTGCCCCCTCATCGTACACATGAGGCAGCTGAGGCTTGGAGAGACGGTGTGACAGAGCCAGGATTCATTTCCAGGTTGGAGACAGCAAGGCTACACTATTCTAAACTTGATGTATCCTGTACAGGGCCTAGGTCAGGGCCAAGTACGCAGCAGGTGCTGATTAACACCAGTGCCATAAGTGAATATCTTAACATTAATTCACTCTTTCTCCTCCTTGGTAGTTAAGGTTCAATCTTTGCAGTTTCTGCTTTCCTGTGCATTTTCCTCAGGGGTGCATGATGGTAGAGGTAATTATTACTACTGGATATCCAAAAATGCCAAGAAAGGCTCCCCTTACCTTTTTTACAACAGAAAATAAACACCTCTCCAGGATTCTACCTCCCAAGATGATATTCACAATTGGGCACATTCGATGGCTTTTCATTTGTATTAGTGTTACTCACATGTTGGACAGCAAGCTAGATGGTAGGAGGCAGCCCAGTGTTGCCGGCACCTCTCCCCAGCTGTCTTCAACATCCTGGCTCTACGGTCACATGGAGGGGTGTTCAGGGCCTGGTGGGCACTGACTTCACAATAGTCAATGTTTCCCATTGGTGGGGGTAGTGGGCTTTTGATGCCTTCACCCTCCCAGCACACAGCATTCTCTCTCCATCTGGGAACTGCTTCTCCTATGCAGTCCATGTGCTTGGAGGAAGCACAGCCTGCTCGGCTCCAGAGTAGAAGCCTGACTGCTTTAAGCCAATCAGCCCACCCCACTGGCCTTTTCACAGCGATTAATTAAAGCCACAGGACAGGGTGCGGGCCAATGAGAGACAAGGGGATGTCTGCTGGGGCTTCTGGGAACAACGCTTTCTGGCTCGGCAAGCTTTAAGGAAAACAATTCTCTCTCTCCTTGCTGGACATTTACACAGCCTGAGAAGGATCAAGAAGGTGTGAGAAATCACTCTGGATCTCCAAAGAAATCTAACCATAGGATTAAGCAAGATACCACAGAAGATCAAGAAGAAAAACAAGCAAAAAAATTGTTTCTGATGCTATAACTCAGCCACTTACAACGTATTCCAAAGCTTGGACTATTTCCAGGTTTTTCAGTTACCAGAGAGTCTACATTGCCTTGCTTAATTCAGTCAGTCTTGAGCCAGATTTTCTCTGACTTGAAACCAAAAGACTTACAATATTCACGGGTGACAACTTTGTTTCAGGCTCGCCATCAAATTCACTTACTTTTTTTCAGAACAGCAAGTATGACAATGGTCTGAAGGACCAAAGGGGAACTACAGTTTATCAGAAAGGGTAAACGGGCAAAATTTACCTGTCAAAGCCGGAGTAGAATTGGCCTGCGTGATTTAGGGCCATGATCTCACAGAGTGCTCTCAAGTGTGTCTGGCACCAGTGAACTGCATTCCAGTCAATTATTAGCACGGTCGTCATAAAGCCTGATTATGAAGACATGATGAGATCACGGCACAGCTGAACCACGAGGTAACGGCCACGGTAAAAAGCCCATCAGCTCGCCCCAGCATGTGCCCCACGCCCTGTTCCTGGGTTCCCTGTATACTACAGATTGTCAGGTGAATTCAGGAATATCCGCTACTTGGAAGGGTGTTCTCGGAGACTGGCTTTGCTGACAATGACAACTGCCCTTGGAAACCACAGGGTCAGCACAAGTAAGGGAACCACAGGTTTTAATGCAAAAGAATATGTAGCAAAGTGTAGTCACAGCTGCCTCACGTGGATATGAGATTGGATCCTGTCTCTTGGACTTCGAATTGTGAAGGATGAGTCCTTCCCAAATGTTGGAGATTCTGGATTCAAGGATGGGAAAGGAAAAGGCAACAGGGAAAGACTAGAACATTCTGTATCTCCAAAGGAAGCTAATGGAAAGAGTAGGAAAATGGGATATGGTAACCTCTGTCATTACGTCAGCTTCATACGTAAGTAATTTGTGCAGTCACAGAGGACTGTGCTCAGGACCCCTTGTTTTTCTTCACCATCTGGTGCCACCATATTGAAAGCCCTATACTTTTCAAACAGAGACCCTGCATTTCATCTTGACTTTGGTCCACAACTTAAGTAGACCGTCCTGATTAACAGTCTTCTGTTCCCTCTTGACTAACATCACACGAGAGCAAAAAGAGGGGAAATTTTACAAAAGACCTGCCTTAGATTTCCAATACATCTCCTGTTTTTTTTGGCTATCTGCTCCTCCTTGACTGCCTTCTTTGTGTTGAACAAATATTTTAGTGGATTTCCTATATTTCTTTGGTGTTATTTTCTTAGTGGCTACTCTAGGGATTGCAATATGCATTTTAATTTATGACAGCCCTCTTCAGATGAATATTAATCTGAAAATTTAGAAACTTTGTTCTAACATAATGCCATTTTTCTTCCCTTTGTACTATTATTGTCATATATAACGAAGCTGTGTTATAAATGTAACAGTATGGTATTAACATTATTATTTCATAAAATCTTACGTCTTTTAAAGAAGTTGGGCAAAGATGAAAAAAAGATGTATTAATGGAATCTTTTATACGAACCTACATATTTATTATTTGCACTGCTCTGCATTCTTCCTGTGGATTCATGTTGCTTTCTGGTTGTCTTTTCCTTGAAGGACTTCCTTCCTTCAGTATATTTTGCAAGACAGATCTGCTAGCGACAAATTTGCTCAGCCTTTGTTTATCTGAGAATGCTTTTATTTTGCCTTCATTTTTGAAGAACAGTTTTGTTAGATACAGAATTCTCGTTTGACAGATACTTTTCTTTCTGCATTCTGAATATGTCATTCTACTGCCTGCTGGCCTCCATGGTTTTAGATGAGAAGCCAGCTGTTCATTGTATCGATGTTTGCCTATATATGAGGAGTTGTTTTCTTCTTGCTGCTTTCAAGATTTTCTCTTTGGCTTAGGCTTTCAACAATTTGACTGTGATGTGTCAAGGTGTGGATCTATTTGTATTTATCATGCTTTGGTTTCTTTGAACTTCTTAGATGTGTAGATTAATGCTTTTAAAAAATCACATTTGCGAAGTTTGGGGCTCTTAGTTTTTCAAACAGTTTTTCTATCCCTTTCTACTCTGTCCATGTGGGACTCCCATGGTGGAGGTTGCTATGTTTAATCTTATCCCATAGGTATAAGAGGCTCTGTTCATTTTTGTCTTTATTTATTTTTTTAAAGATTTAATTTATTTGAGAAAGAAGGAGAATGAGAGAGAGAGAGAGAGAGCACGTGCGGGGGGGGGTAGGGTCAGGGGAGAAGCAGACTCCTTGCTGAGCAGGGAGCCCCATGTGGGACTCGATTCTGAAACCCCGGGATCATGACTTGAGCTGAAGACCAGCTGTTCAACCAACTGAGCCACCTAGGCGTCCCTTGTCTTTATTCTTCAGATAAATTTCTACCAATTTATGGTTCACTGCTTCTTTCTTTTTTTTTTTTTTTAATATTTATTTACTTGACAGAGAGAGAGAGAGAGAGAGAGAGATCACAAGCAGGCAGAGAGGCAGGCAGAGAGAGAGGGGGAAGCAGGCTCCCCGCTGAGCAGAGAGCCTGATGTGGGGCTCGATCCCAGGACCCTGAGATCATGACCTGAGCCGAAGGCAGAGGCTTAACCCACTGATGCACCCAGGCGCCCTTCAATGCTTCTTTCTTCTGCACTCTCAGACCTGCTGATGAGCCTCTTTACTGAATTTTTTTTACTGCTATTGTACTTTTCAGCTATAGAATTTATACTCGGTACTTTTAATAATTTTATGTCCTTATTAAAAATCTCTATTTGTCGATCTATTGTCACACTTTCCTTTAATTCTTTGAATGCAGTTTCCTTGAGCACTTTGAACCTATTTGTAATAGTTGCTTTGAAGGCTTCCTTTGTCTGCTAATAGCTGGTAACACAGAGGTGGTTTCTATTCACTGCCTTTTCTTTTTTCTTTTCTTTTCTTTTCCTTCTTTTTTTTTTTTTTACCTGAGTATGGGTCACACTTTCTTGGAATGTCTCTTAATTGTTTTCTTAAAAATGGAACATTCTAGTAATATACTGCAGCTACTCTGATTCTGTTTATTTTTTCCTTTGGAGGTTGTTGTTGCTGGTGTTTTTGTTTGTTTAATAACTTGCCTGGGTGACATCTATCAACTCTGTGTCCCTGGCAGTCACGAATGCCTCTGCTAAATTGTTGTTTTAAATATATATCCTTCATTTTTAAACCTGGATTGCTAGAGTTCGTTCCTGTGTCTGTACAGCTTAGTGGTCAACTAATGATTGCACATCAACTGTGCTCTAACGCCTCAAACCAGTAAGGCTTCTATCCATTGCTGTTGGCTATGTTGGTGGATAGGGGAGCACATTTCAAATTCATGCTGTTTTTTGTTTTTGTTTTTGTTTTTGCCTCCTAGTTTTTAATTTCTTCTGGGCCCTTTGGAGTATCTTATACTCATGCACTCAGACCCAGGATGAACCAGAAGTATGTGAAATGCTTGTACTCGTCTCAATCCCCAATGGATATGTGAATAACCTCAGCCAGGAATATATATGCTGTCTTTGACCGCGAATGTGACCTGTGCCTGGGGGAGCCCATGAGGCTCCCTATCCATTGACCTCCAAGATGATCATTTCTACTGCCAGCTTTGTTAAGTGTTTGCATTGCCTACCTGTCCAAATTGCGTTGAGTCTCCTCAACACTGGAAGTGAGGCTGCTGATCATCATGGCTCTCCCTACCTTGGTAGAACCTATAAGCTGGGGTAAGGTGGATGGAGAAGCCTCATGCTAGAACTTCACAGATTCCCCCTCTTGCTACATGAAGCTCAGCGGTGTTTAAAGCATTAACACTTCTCAGATTGTTTTGTGTCTTTGGTTGATTTCCAAAGGTTGTATTTGTCAGTTCTTCCAGGACTGTGGTCACATTTTCTCTTGGGTTTTGACTCTTTCCGTTAGTGCCTTGAGTCCACTTTGTCTTGGGTTTTGACTCTTTCCATTTGTGTCTTGGGTCCACAAATTATGTAGACCATCCTACTTGTTATAGATCTTCTTTTTCTTTATTCTTCTTTCATGGAGCACCTTTTATACAGGTTAGCCCAACATACGCCACTGGCTCAAGAGCAATAAAATTATTCTTACGCCCAAGATAATTTCAGCAACAAGTTGTATACTGATGTTGCTACAAACCACATAAACTGACTTGGTAAGTTGAAAGCATTTCAGTGAACTCTCCAAACACCAGTTGCTGCTTATTCTTAGTCACATGGCCCTTCCTCTCAGCAAAGAATGGTAAAAATCCGATGCTGCCCTGCTGGCTGTCACTCGGCACTCCACAACTGTAGCAGATAACAGTCCCCACTAATTTCTTTCCCACCCAGACATGGTCCCAGAATCTTCCTCAGACAGAACTCCAGGCAGCCATTATGTGGTTCAGGAGATGAGACCTCTTAGACATACCTTCTTCAAGTCCCCGAAGCTGAAGCTTGTACTAATTCTTCCTACTACCTGCTCCGCTTCTACCCTCCACTCAAGGATTTAGGGTTTGGTTTCCTGAGAAACATGTCCTTTCTGGGCTTCGGGCACAGCTCTGGTTCATTTATTTTCCTCTGGATCTCCATACTTATTCCTTTGTGATTTCCTCCATTCTTGTGATTTTAAACTCTATCCATTTATTGACCTCCCTCAAATCTATATTTTTAGACTGAATCTTTTACTTGGATTCCAACTCCCTATGTATCTTCTTGGAAGTTTTAAGGGCATCCCAAGTGATCAACCAAAAATGAACCCCTGATTTTCCACCTGGAGTCTCTTCCACTCTTGCAGGCTTTCTCCATCTTGCCTGATGTTAAATTCATTCACTGAGATGCTCAGACCAAAAAATTAAAGTCATCCTCTATCTTCTCATTCTCATACTATCCGGAAATCCTGTTGGCTGCACCTTCAAAATAAATCAGAACTCCTATGCCCTCTTACACTGTCACTGCTACCATTCTGGTCTAAGCCACAACATCGCTCACTATATTATAACTGATTTCATTACTTCTACCTTTTTTTATATTCTATATTCAACATAGTATCCAGAGTGTTCCTTGATCCCTGATTTTCTACGCTCAACTTAGTCACCAGAAGGATCCTCTTCAAAAGTAAGGCTGATTGTGTCGCTCCCCTGCTCAAAACATTGCAGTGGATTCCCATCTCACTCAGGAGAAAAGCCAAAGGCTTTTCAATGACTTACATTACACCTTATGTCCTGCCACCCCGTTAATTTACTGATCTCATCTTGCACTTATTCTGCCTCCGACTCCTTTCCAGGCTTGCTGGTCTCTTGATGCTTCTTGAAAATGCGAATGTGACCAGGTTTCTAGATACTTTGCATTTGCAGATTCCTCTTCCCGAGATACTCTCACCTCAGTTATCGCGTGGCTAATTCTCTCACGCCCTTCAAGGTTTGGCTCAAACGCCACCTTTTCAATAAGGCCCTCCTTGAGCACCCTGTTTCACACTGCACACCCATCCTTTCCGTCCGCCTCTCCTTCAACTGCTATTCCTTCTGGCTCTTCTTTAATCCTCATCCTCTCACTCTTTTCTATAGTCACCTTTTCCCCTCAGAGAGTATCACCCCCTGCAGTATGATAGAATTTACTTATGCTTGGTTTCTTATCTATCTTTCCCCTCTCTGAAACGTTCTAACTCAAAACGGGCAGAGATTTTTGGTTGTTTTTTTTCTTTTCACTGACACCTCATAGTTTCTAGAGAAGTGTGTGGTGCATAATAGGTATTCAAGAAACACTAGTCGAATGAATGAATCAGTGGCGGATCTATGGTTCTGATATAAGTAGGTGTTTTTGAAGACAGAGACTAAATGTGAGAACAAATTCCAAAGAAACTTCAGGGGTACAGTTCAAAGAAATGTCAAGAAAATCTTCATGAAGAAGAGGAGTAGGTGGTTAAAAAATTGAATGGGATATTATATCCTTATCTTGACAAGTCCCGGGGTACATTAGCATATTAAAGGTTCTGAGAAGTCCTTAAGGCAAGAAATTGAACTTTATTTTTCTCTGGCTTTTTTCAGAATCATTTTTTTTAATTCTTTGATTTTCTGTAGATTGAAAATTATAAGCTTAGGTGAAGGTATTTTCCCCCCCAAATATTCCTTCTGCTCCATTCTTTTTCTTCTTTTTCTAGTATTCCCATTATGCATTATGTTACATCTTTTGTAGTTGTCTGGGGTATTTTTTCCTGTTTTTGTTTTGTTTTTTCCTTTTCAGTCTTATTTTCTTTGCTTTTCAGTTTCCAAGGATTCTACTGATCCATCCATTAGCTCAGAGATCTTTCCTCAGCTGTGTCTGGTCTACTAATAAACCCATCAAAGGCATTCTTCATTTATGTTATGGTGTTTTTTTTCTGCCTAGCATGTCTTTGTGGTTCTCTTTTAGGATTTCCAACTCTGCTTACACTGCCCATCTATTCATGTGTGTTGTCTACTTTATCCATCAGAGCCCTGAGTATCTTAATGATCATTGCTCTAAATTCCCAGTCTGATAATTCCAATAGTCTTGCCATATCTTCCTCTGTCTCTTTAATTGTCTCTTTAAATTGTTTTGTTTTGTTTTTGCCTTTTAGTATGCCTTGGAATTTTTTGTTGGTAGCTGGGCATGCTGTACTACTTAAAAGGAACTGTGAGAAGTAATATTATGGAAAGATCTGAGGGGAAGGGAAGTGTTCTATAGTCCTATGATTAGGTCTTCATATTTTAGTGAGCCTATGCCTCTGGCCTGTAAACTTCACAAGTGTTTCTCAATTGTTTCTTGCCTCCCATGTGGAACAGGATAGCTAGAGTGGGCTGGAGTTGAATATTTCCATCCCTCCATGTGGAAGGCTAGACATGACTGGAGCTGGGTATTTCCCTTTCCCCAGATCAGTTAGGCTCTGATAAAACCCCAGTAGATCGGGCTCTGGTTCAGTACTTAAGTAGGCAGGTCTTGCTGAGAACCGAGTGCTAAGGCATATTTCAAAATGGCTCCTTCCCCCTCCCTTGCTGGAAGAACAAGGGGATTTTTCTCTGATATTTACTGTGAGAACCTAGTTGACCTCTTGGAGGTAAATTTCATAAATTGTAACTTTTCTCCTCCCTGATTGGGTCCCCTTGGACATTTTACCTCTCAGAGCTATCCACACTGAGCCTTCAGCAATTCATCAATTATAGTTCAGGTTTTCCTACCCTGGCACTGGTTCCCCAAACTGCTTCCACTCATAAGTCTTTGCTCCGGTAAAGCCAACACTCCCCATAGTCACCTGTCTCTCCAATCCTGGGGGCAGCAGTTTATCCTGTATCCTCCCATCTTTCATAGATCCAAAGAGTACTTGACTTTTCAGTCTGTTCAGCTTTTCACTCATTGTTAAGATGGAATGGTAACTTCCAAGCTCCTTATATTTGGAACTGGAAACCAGAAATTTTTTTTTTTCAGAAATTTTTTTTTGGACACAATCTGAAACTTCAAAAATGGTTTATATATGATGTATAAGTAAAATGAGTAGCAGTTGTAAGTGTGGGCTCTGGAGACAGACCACCTGGGCTTATATCTTGGCTTTGCCATTTATGAGTTATTTCATGTCTCTAAGCCTTAGCTCTTTTATCTGTAAAATGGGGATAGTAGCTATATCATAGTTCAGGGTAAGGATTAAATAAGATAGCATATGTAAAGAGTGTCTAGTACATAATAAGAATGTGCACATTTTTAAAAAAGATTTTATTTATTTATTTGACAGACAGAGATCACAAGTAGGCAGAGAGGCAGGCAGAGAGAGAGGGGGAAGCAGGTTACCTGCTGAGCAGAGAGCCTGATCCCAGGACCCTGAGATCATGACCTGAGCTGAAGGCAGAGGCTTTAACCCATTGAGCCACCCCGGCGCCTCAAAGAACGTGCACATTTTTTTAATGAAACAGTTATTTGAATGCTTATGATCTTTCAGGTATTATCCTAGATGTGAGAGATGCAGAAGTAGAAATTGGACTCTGGCCTCATAGAGCTGATGTTCTATACGCAAGAGAGAAACTAGAAACATGTAAACTAACGGACATTTTCTGATAGTAACAGTGGTATGAAGGAAACAAATCAGAGTTAGGTGATAGAGAGGAATGGAGGAGGGCTTTAGATTGGGTGGTCCAAAAAGACTTTTCAGAGAAAGGGGCACTTGTACTGAGAGCTGACCAGTTTGAAGCCTGCCAAGCAAAAATCTTTCTGGAAAAACAACAGGGGTACATTAAGAGCACAGGTGTAAAGACAGAAGCAAGTCTGGCTTGATCATGATTGGAAGAAAAGTTGATATAGCCGGTCATGGAGAACATGGGAGAGAAATAGCATCTGTCTTGCTTTCAATAATACCAGCATCTCTGGACTATTATTATTATTATTATTATTGGAGGGGGAGAGGAAAGTGGCTTTAGAGGGATTCTAGCAATGATCCACTGGTCTGGAGAAGAAGGGGATGCAATTATCAGAGCCCTGGGATACAGGGGGGAGTGACCAGCCTGTCTTAAACAGATTTTCCAGGTCGGGGTGGTAATTGGTGCTCTCCACTCCCCACATGCTTCACACACAAATGGCAGTGGGGTTAAGATGGATATGAATGACCAACTCAGAGGATAAAGAGATATGAATTAAAAACTCATCAGAAAAGATCCATACTTGAAATTTACTAACACTGTGGCTCCCTGCTCCCAAGTGCTCTCATTCTTGCTGAAGCCTATACTCATTTCTCTTAGTTGACATGTTAGTCTAAAAATTCTCTTTTGTGTACTCTTTCTCCACCTCCCTCTTTTTGGAGGGAAGAGACAAATCCCTTGGGTATAACTAAACATCCAGAAAAATGCTCAGCAAACACTGCATGCTATTACTTTAACTTGTAAAAACTCAATTATTTACCCTACCATAATTAAGTCCTTTTCCAGATGTAAAACTCTCCCCACATGCTGAGTGAATATAAATTTTCATTAGTGTTCATTTGACCTTGCCAAACTAGCCTGAAAATTGTGTCCCCTTTTGCCAAGAATAATTTTTTTTAATATTTTATCCATTTATTTGACAGAGAGAGATCACAAGCAGGCAGAGAGGCAGGCAGAGAGAGAGGGGGAAGCAGGCTCCCCGCTGAGCAGAGAGCCCGATGCGGGGCTTGATCCCAGGACCCCGAGACCATGACCCGAGCCGAAGGCAGAGGCTTTAACCCACGGAGCCACCCAGGCGCCCCAAGAAAAATTTTTTTAGTGCTCTTCTCAATAACTATAGTTGAAAGGAGAAAGTGATATCTCTGTAACTCAAACCAGATCCTTTTGCAATAACACATTGGCAAGTGACAATGTGATGAAATTGTTTTATGTGTGCATGTTTTTGTTCCCTATCTTAATGTTTTTGAATACAGAACCAACCTGTTTATTATTCCTCTGCTACACAATGGAAAAGGGAGGTAAGAGGATTGCTGACCTCTCTGCAGCTTAGACAAAGTTTCTTAACAAGAGTGCTTGCTCCTAACAGCATCTCTGGAAATGTCCAGAAATAGTACCCACTCTCAATAGTCTCTCTTTTCTAAATGGAAAGCATTTCCTTGACTAATCTAAGCCCAGTCAATGGTACCCTATGGCATCAATCCATACATTTAGTGATTGTTTGCCTACAGGGATTTATTCAGATGCTATCTTCCTTTTTTCTCAAATTCTTGGCTTTTGAGGCGTTTCATTATTCTTAACAACTCTGGCAGAGGATAAGCAAGAGGTGTAGGGGAGAACATTCAGGCTGCCCTTAGCTCCTTAGTAGCAGGTATGGGAAAAGCAAGTGTAAGTGGGTGGTAGAAAGGACTGAAATTGTGAGGTTCAAGAATTCTCTGTAATAGGTTTCCATTAATTCCACCGTAGCTTCCTCTTTTGCGAATAATCGAGAATTGACTCTAAACGAGAAACACATCTCAATTATCTTAATGACTAATAAAGAAGTTATTTCCTCAAATCTTTGATGGAGACTAGAAGAGAACTATGTGAAGGCACAGTGGGCACGCCTCTGTGCATGTGCTTGCGCGTGAGTGTGCACATACCTGTGTGAATTTTGTTTGTTTTTAGTGCAGGTGTGAATGGCTTCATCTAAATTCTTTTCCCTGCAACAACTCATCCAGGTCTGGTCATTAACAACAATGTGGATTACTTCCCAACACACATCATTAGGCATCAGGAGAATTCCAAAGTCTTTGGACCTTCCTTAGTGTGTACTCAGTTTGTACTCATTTGTTTCCACTCCAAGGAATTGGGATTCTCGAATTCAAAGCCTTTCATGCTCCAGAGCTTATCGAGTTATCAGCCTGCCCCTCGGTTTTCTGTCTTGGTTTTAAGGGATCAAATTACCTAAGATATCAAATCTGGTCAAATACCAAATCTTTGGACAAGAGACGCCATGAAGAACCCGAAGGGTCACGTGGCTCCAGGTGGCTAAGTCCTTTCTCCGCTGCTGAGAGCTGCTTTGTGCCCATCACATTTGTGAGTGTGATAAGGAAGTTTGCAGAGCAATGAGAAAACGTAACTAACCACCTAGGGCTTGTCAAGAGATGCCGCATGCTGAAGCATCTCAACGTTTCTGAAGAGAGACACAAAGGGCAGTGGGGTTAAGGTGGATATGAGTGACCATCTCAGAGGATCAAGAGATATGAATTAAAAACTCATAAAAAAAGATCCATACTTGAATTTTACTAATCCTGTGCTTCCCTGCTTCCAAGTGCTCTCATTCTTGCTGATTTCTCTTAGTTGACATGTTAGTGTCATGTCAAGAGAAGCTTGGAAGGAGGGCAGGTAGAGAAAGCTACATCCATCATATATATATATATATATATATATATATATATATATATGTATATATATACACATATATACACACACACACATATACATATACACATATATACATATAGATATGTACATATATATACACACACATATATATATGGCTGTGGAAGTCTGAGGGAGGCCTCGAGAATTGGAAGGAGAGCCCAGAAAACAGTGTTTCTTCACCTGTAACAGCATTAAGCATGCTAAAATGCCCATGTGGGAATTATATTGTATGCTGTTTTAATTAAAGCAAATTGTATTCTACCTTGGAATTGTAACTAATTCTGTTTGTACTTTGAAAAATCCTGATTTAAAAAAAAAAAAATCCTTTGCTTCAGCAGCCCAGATGTCAAGTAAAAGGGACTGGATAATAATCCCATGTGTTTCCAATTGGATGAATTGTTTGCTTGTAAAGTTATTTCCTAAGATTTTTTTTTCAATTAACATATTAGATCCTTAAGGAGTACTTTGGATAAATGCCCAAGTTGCTCTTTGGTTAAGTGGAATAGCACAAAGTCTTGTGTTCTGGGAACCCAGTCCTCTGATCAGTGAGCAGGTCAAACCTCACCTTAATTATTTCTTTTAAAAATCAAAAGGCTTTTTTATGATTATTTGAGACGGCTGCTGTTGTTTTTCATTCTCTGTAAGATTAGCATTTTGGTTATGGCACCTAATTTTTGAGGAAAAATAAAAGAAAAAACCCCTACTATCAACCATACTTGTGATGCTGTTAATTACCATTTTGTTTTGTTCTGAAATTTCTCCTTCAGGCAGATTCACAAACATCCAGATAGGAGCAAAATGAAACATGTACACCATGAGCAGGTGGCTTATTGTGACAAACAGAACGTTTGAGGACTCAGGGAAGGTAATCTTTCACAAGTGAGGGGAAAATAAAAAAGTGTGTGTGTGTGTGTCTGTGTCTGTGTGTGTGTGTGTGTGTGTAGGGGGGTGACTGGCAGAGACTCTGGCCCCAAAGAATGTATGACCAAATTTTCTAGGTTTAGCTGTAGCTCACATTTTAACACCAAATATTTGAAGCTTAGATCCTATTTCTTCAAAGTTGAATAAGAAATTGGAGAAAAGAACAAACTTTTAAGAGTGAAAGGTGTTATTAAAGGGAACCCAAGTGCTAATTGCTAAGGTCTTTAAAGAGGCAGGGCTAGCCTGGATACAGAATCATGAGGAAGGTGGGACTTGCCTTTGGTGTGGAAAAGCAGATGGGACATCGTCACTTTCTTACTGCGACGCATTCCTACTCTACCAGTTACTGTTGATTCACCGGTGCACTTACTCATTCATCCCACTATTCTGTACTAAACTTCGACAGTTCCCAGGCACTGAGGACACAAAAGTAAACCAAAGTAAACCAGAGCAACTTGCAGTCCATCCCTGTGCTACTCACAGTCCAATGAAGGATGAAATTACACGAGGCACAGCTATGCCTCATGAGCCACGCTAACGTGGGGGTTGGCCAAGTGGCTCTGGGAGCTCTTGGTGGTGGGGCCCTCTGGCAATATCTGGGGATGGTGCTGAGCTCTCAGGAAATAAATTCTCTGGGAAAGTGGCATTTCAGCTGAGGCCCAAAAGTGTAGGCCAGAGAGCAACGGGGGATAGTGAAGAGAAAGAAGAAAGTTGTCATTGTGGTATGTTGGAGGAACTACAAGAAGTTTGGTGTGTCTTAGGTGTGGAGTTTGGTAGAAAACATGGCTGGAGGAGTGAGCAGATCATAGAGCCATGCTGATCTGAGACCCGACTTGGGAAGTCTGCACAGGCTTAGAATCAGATGCTGCTGAGTTTGATCTGCAGTTCTGACCTTCCCCAGCTGCCTGGGCAAGTTACTTCACTTGGTAGCCTCCCTTTCCTTGTCTATAGAATGACCATCTACCTACTTCCTAGGATTGCTTGAAAAATTAAATGACTGAGGGGCGCCTGGGTGGCTCAGTTGGTTAAGTTGCTACCTTCAGCTCAGGTGATGATCCCAGGGTCCTGGGATCGAGCCCCGCAGCGAGCTCTCTGCTCAGCGGGGAGCCTGCTTCCCCCTCTGTCTCTGCCTGCCTCTCTGCCTACTTGTGATCTCTCTCTGTCAAATAAATAAAATCTTAAAAGAAAAGAAAAGAAAAACTAAATGATGAACATGCATCTAGTTGTCAGATCAGAGTATTCAATTAATGGGAGTTATGGCTCTTCGTTCTGCAATGGTCAGATACAATGGCATTTCCACGTGGGACAAGATCTCAGAGAAAGCGAGCTCTGTTGCCCTCATTTTTGGCATCAGCCAGGCTAGATGTGTTGACATTTTGGGGTGGAGTCACTTCCTGATGTGTCTGTTACGTATTCCTTAAAGGGGGCTGGTCACATCTCTAGTGCCAAGAGAACAAAGATTTCCCAATAGAAGCAATGGGGGTCTCTTGATAAAACATCATTTTAGTTATTCTTTTCACGTGCTAGTATACTGTCCTGATCATTCGTACTGCTTAATAAGATCTTAAATTACTATCACATCCTCCTCTGAGGTGATGCAGGAAGTAAATCAAAGAAACTAATAGCCATATGCAAGGGTTACTAATACATGAGATACCATGTTTTTGTTAGCAGTCTTAAGAATCCCGGTTAGCAAGGGAAAAAAACCTCCAACACAACCCGAGACAATTATTAGGATTTTTTTTTTTTTTTTTACAAGACCGGTCTATTGAGATCTTATAGTCCTTTTGATTGCTTTTCACATCACTGGGTTCAAACTAACAAAACCACCTCTATAGACAGAGAGATTGTAGAAGCCCATTCACAAAGCAGAAAAGCTCTTGGGAAGCTGCAAATAGAGAAGTCTGAGCCAAATAGAGCCAAAGAGAGAAGTCTATTGCCTAATTTCTTTTTGCTCCTAAGGCTGTGACCTTAGTTTTTCTGTATAAGCATTTTAACACACCTGTGCTGAGAATTTGCTCCATACCACATGACTGGGATCATAGAGATGAAGGACATACTTTGTACTCTGGAAGAGCATTAGTCAGCCGGGGGCCACAGAGAATCAGTAACTTAGTATTTTTTGGCCCCTCAATGTTTTCCAATGGCCAGCCCCTGTGCTAAGGGCTTCATATGTTTTGTTAGAGTTGATTCTCCAAAATAACTTCTTGAACAAGGCAATACTAACTTTGATGTGTAGATGTGTAGAAAGTGGAGATTGGAGAGTGATTACAAGTAACTTGCTCAAGGGTAGACTGGTAACACGGGGCAGAGCAGGGCTGAGCTGGGGGCGGTCTTCCCGGAGTCCTGCTTTTGAATGCTAGGGATGCCCCGTGTTCCTTACGGCAGGGGAAGAGGTGACCACGATGGGTGGCTTCAAGTGGACTAGGGGCTGTGGAAGCAGCACAGACAGAAGGCAGGGACAGAGGAAAGAAGAGATGGAGCCAGGGCCACCTCCCAGAGGAGGTGGCCTCTACGCTGAGATGTGAGGGCTGGACAGGATGCGGCCAGCTGAAAAGCTGGAGGCAAGGAGACACCCCTCGAGTGAAACGAGCAGGGTCTGCTCTTGCCAGAAGAGAATGGCCTCAAGGAAAGGCAGGTAGCTCCGAGGAGCACCCGGCTATCTGTGTCAATACAGGAAGCGTGTGCAGACAGATGATCTGAGATGAATGTCTCTGCGGCTTCTGTATAATGTTTTTATTTATTTATATCCTGCCTTGTTCCACAAAGGTTTCGAGGTAAAATTCATTACACGGGTTTTATGCAGTGACCTTCCTAATTAAGTTTTTCTCAGCACTGTCATGTTCGTCTTTGTATTCCCCAAGCCATATGCACAGTAACGTGAATAAAAGTTGAATTGAATTTACATACTTGGAGCACACTGTAGGTAGTTAGCAAGGGCAACTGGTCCCAGAAGCTTGGTGGGTGGCAAGGGGAGCTGGGCCAACACTTAAAATCGCTTAGACTGAATACCGTATTTCACTGGATCTAAGATGCCCGTGATCAGAGGGCAAGCTGCTCCTTCATGTGCTTCTGAGAGAGGAAGACAAACACTGCCAATTAAACCGAAACACAGTGTTGAGTCACTATCTATGGCAAGATGCAATCTGTTTCCAGATATGTTCAAATATGAAAAGCGGCATGTCTTTGAACAGACGATATATGCTGATGATGCTCTCCACCCCCCCAATAGTCAGAAATTCTAGAAATTAATGGTACTCTGATAGCGCGTGAGAGAAGATGAACACTCTTACACCATTGTGGATGCCAATTTGTCTCACCATCCAAACCCTAAAGATTCTGGAAATACTTAGCAATTGTACCTCGATGAATTGAACCTAAGGAAATAAACATAAAAGTCTCTAAGGGTTTATAAGGGTATAATCATAAAATTACATATAGCCATAAAAACTAAAGAATATCCTAAATTCTTCATTATATCTATAAACATATAATGTTATATATAACATTATGCAATGTAATATACAATGTATATGATATATAATTAAATATATATGTTAGAGTTATACAATAGGTTAAAATGATAGAAAAATATTTATTTAAATGGAAAAACATTTTATAATACATTAAGCTTTACAACTCTGGTAATAAAGTATGTACTTTAAGACAAAATTATTGCTGTGAAAGAAAAATACATTTACAACCTGTATTTATGTAGGAATAAATTTTGCTACACATAACAAAATTTAACAGGGGTTGTCTGGATGAAGGGATTTTAGTTGATCTTTTTCTTTTCCCTGTGTTTTAATTTTTCAAAAACTGGAAAACCAGATACTAGTTAGACATAGACTTTTTAAAATTTTTTCTTTAATTTCAATTTAATTAATGTATAGTGTATTATTTATTTCAGAAGTTAGGATTTAGTGATTCATCAATTGCATATAACACCCAGGGGTCATTCTATCAAGTGCCCTCCTTAATGCCAGTCACCCGGTTACCTAATTCCCCCCACATCCCCTCCAGCAACCTTCTGTTTGTTTCCTAACGTCAGTGTGTCTTATGGTCTTAGACATAGACTTTTAAGTAGATAATGTGAATGTGGATAATGGAAAACCAACTAACTTGACTTAGAAACATCATTTTCTATGGAATGAGCTCCTGTATCTTTCCTTTTCTTAGTGGGCCTGGCTGGCTTGGCTCCAAGTGAGGCCCTTTTAAAAGGTATGGAGGGGGCGCCTGGGTGGCTCAGTGGGTTAAAGCCTCTGTCTTCAGCTCAGGTCATGATCTCGGGGTCCTGGGATCAAGCCCCGCATCGGGCTCTCTGCTCAGGAGGGAGCCTGCTTCCCTCTCTCTCTCTGCCTGCCTCTCTGCCTGCTTGTGATCTCTCTCTTCCTGTCAAATAAATAAATAAAATCTTAAAAAAAAATAAAATAAAAGGTATGGAAAAGGCTGTTTGATTCCCAGTTGGGGAAAACATGGAGTTTTCCCTCAAATGCTGATAACGAAAATAAGAAAATAAATACTGCAGACCACAACTATGCAACAGTTGGGGGAACTCCACTGTCTGATAGGATATTAATCTCAGCAAAGTATGAGGTCCTAAGCTCAGGCAAGGCCAATTCCAGGTGCTACAACAAGGAGGGAGGGTGATGATCGAAAGTCATGGTTAGACCTCAATTTTTACCTTCGCTAAAATGAAAACCTCCAGCTCCGTGTCTGAACACCACACCTGCTACAAATCCACATTTTTTTTTTTTTTTTTGCAACTCATTCCCAATTCTTCAGAGATGAAGTCATTTCCTGACAGATGAAGCCTCGGTGGTCTCGACCCCACTTTGACTGTATCTATATAGTGAGCTGGTCCCCTCAGAGTTCACAGGAGATATTGTTTTTGAATGGCCCGTCATACAGTTCCTGCTTGGATAAGTAAGACTGTAGACTGAATGCATTCTACTTATATATTTTATCCTCAATCTTGAGTTGCCTTCTGATGTATATTTAATATAGCTTTATATATCTTTATAGCTTGCTTTAAAAAATAAGCTTTCCTCTATACTTCCAAAGATATCTAACTCTTCCTTATTTCAAAGCTCAGTTAAGATAAAAATTTTATTTCGCACTCGACTTTTACTGGTTTATACACTTGCATTTGTCATTCCATTTGCCGGCTTTGTAATTTTGATGCACTTGTCATCTCTCTGTTATCTATCATCTTTCTTTCTTTAATGTTGGACAGTTAGAACCTAAAAGAATAAGGATTTCAAGTGACATGGAAGCCTAGCTCAAAGGGGAGCGGGGCAGTACTTGGGGAATGTGTGGATTTTCTAGCAGGCATTTACTGTTTGTCTTTCTTGCATCGCTTTTTTCTTCTTCTGGAAAACAGCACTCTGACTTCTTTAGGGAAACTTAATCTTTCTCCCATACGTTGTCTCAATAGGGTTGCCAATTCCACTGCCTTGCCCTCCTGGCAGCAGATCCAGGCCTGGCTAAGCACAGTACCCCATCTACCTGGCCAGGATAACTGACTCAGGTATGGGCATCCAACCCCAAACCAACCATCACGGAACTGCTCTGATATTATTTATGTACGGACACTGGAAAGGAGAGTTTTTCTCTTGTTTTTCATCTTAGTTTGTGAGCCATAGGACCACATGTCTGGAGCTGAGCCCCACTTGTTCTGACCATGTAGGAGAAGGCTGTTAGCAGGAGGGAAAATGAGGCCACCACACAAGGACAACCAGAGCTAAAAGGGAGCACAGTGATGAGCAGACACATTTAATGATGAGTCCTTACAGACAGGATGCCACCTCCACTCCTTAATTTCCCAAAAAATCCCTTTCCTTTTTTTAGTATAAGCCTGTTGGAGTTGGGTTTATGTCATTTGAAACCGCCCAAGTTCTTGACTAATCCTTGGTCTTCTGGTTACCTTCCAAATCACACTAGGCACATACGCCTGCTCTTTATGCACATAGAAGGGGCTGTGCCTAGTTGGATTCTCTATCAGAAGAGCATTCAAGCAGGTATAATTTCATTAAGGTGCAGTTACTCCAAAAAGAATGTGAGTGACTTAAGCCCCAGGGTTATACGCTTTATCAGCTGCAGACTTATCATGGACGTATGCCTTGTCTTTGGTTCCTCTGCCCTTGTGTTTAGACTCTTATCCTAAACTGGCACATTCACCCACTCCTGCTGCAATCAGATCCTCAAGTTTACTTTGCCAAAGACTCAGCACAGTCAAAAGGCATGGGTTTCCTGCAATCACATCTTTTTGGTTCTCAGGATTACAAAAGACCACTTAGAAAGAAAATGATTCCGAGCCTAAATAAGATACAGGAAGATTTTACAGCAATACAGGCTGACTTGAGGAGGCAGCTGGAAAACAGGACCCTCCTCCTCCCACCCTCTCCTCTCCCAAACAAATGCCATATGTCTGTTCACAATGCATTCTGGCTCACTGCTATGTAGTTGACCTTCGATACTGAAAAGATGCCAAAACACTTGGGACCTAGTTTTCCTTTCAGCTCATTGGTATAGTCATATTTAATAGGGTTGAGGAAAAAATGAAAACCGCGATAAGCAGGCCTGTAGTTCTTTAAAGTAGTGCATCAATGAGACGTATCTCTATATATTTCATGGTATCTATGATGGTTTGCAGAAGAAGTCTTTGGGGGCCTTGGAAAAGACTGCTTCTGTTACCTGAGGGCGCATTCAGACCACTTGAGCATTTGTGCCGTCATTGGAATAGTGAAGAAGACATTTTGACTTATTTTTTCTAAGTTCCGTGCGTTAACTCCCAGATCAGTAAAGTGGATGCAGAACTGTTAACAACAGGTTTGTGATTCCCTGTGTGGCAATGTAGATGATGTTTCTTTTTACCACATCCAGAGAGTAAATGGAGTCTCTTCCTTTAAATTAAAATGGTGTTTGTGTTGGTTTTCTAGGGCCACTGGAGCAAAATACCACACACTGGGTCGTTTACAGCAGCAGAAATGTGTTGTCTCATAGTCCTGGAGGCTGGATGTTGAAATCAAGGTGTTGGCAGGCCATGCTCCCTCTGAAACCTGTTGAAGAAGGAATTTTCTTTGCCTCTTCTAACTTGTGGTGTTTGCCAACAATCCTTGGCATTCTTAGTCTTGTGGACTCATCACTCCAGTCTCGGCCTCCATTGTTACATGGCTGTCTTCCTATTGGGTGTCCTCCCTCTTCTTCTAAGGACATCAGTCATACTGGATGAGGGCTCACTATAATTCAGTATGACCTCATTTTAATGTGATTACATCTGCAAAGATCCTATTTCCAAATAAGATCACATTTGAGGTACTGCTGGTTAAGATTTGAACATATCTTTTAGGGGGAGACAATTCAACCTGTAAGAACTCTATTGTTGTCCCAATTGTAATACTAATGCATGTTCCTTATTAAACTAATAAAATTATTTGGAAATATATGAAGAGGATATTAAAAATCATCCACATTTCTACCACCAAGAATAACCAAGTTAAAAATGTGGTGAACATCTTTTCAAATGTTTCTCATACAAACCAAATGGTTTCCTTCTTTATTATTGAAAGTTAGTGAAGTTGAAGGACAGAGGCAGTTAAAGATGTCTGCGGTGTCATGCAAATTATTATAAAGGATGCTGTGATAGGCTGTTTCTCTCTCTCTCTCTGTCTTTATTTCACTTACACAGCTACCTTTTTAGGATAAATGCCTAAAGATAAAATGTCTCAATAGAATGAAAATATACATTTTCATTCATATTACCAAGTATTCATCTAGTAAAGGATTATTTACTTCCACCAATAATGCATGAGACTCCTAGTTTCTCGCACCTGCTTTGCCCTGATTATAACTATTAATGAGATATGTAAGTTAAAGCCATATATATATATATGACTATTTATAAAGAGATTCTCCTTTATGAAATTCTAAACCATGGTTCTCCTGTATTCTTAGGTAACAAACATGAATCCATTTTTATCTAGTGTCTTCATAATTTGGTTTTTAATCTTTAAACCTTGACCCATCCAGAATTGTGTGTGTATGTGTGTATGTCTCTGTGTGTGGTATGAAACTGCAATCCAGAGATTTTGATAGAGTTGAGTTTAATTTCTTTGTCTTGATTTATTCACTCTAAAAAACTGTATGGTTTAAGAATGTGAATGGAAAGTCAGTGTGTTTCCTGTTAGTCTTTCCAAGGGATCAGATTTACTTAATAAAAGGCCCTACACTAATTCACACAAAAATGCATTTGCAAAAAGAAACCAGGGACATACTGTTGAGCACACAGTCAATAAGCAGTACTTTCAGCCTCAATACCATAGTTAATTGAATTTCCCAGCATTCTTGCTATAACTACCCCTTTCTCTCCCACTCAAAATAGCCTGTGAGACTATGAGAATAAATGAAATTATAGGGTTAATCTTCAATCCATTCTAATTTGTTTTCTTTAAATTGCAATATTGGCATACTTGGATCTTACTAATTTTCACTAGTTCAGGTTACTTGCAAATCATCTCCCCCAAACTCTTTATAACAGACTTGAGGTTAAGTTCCCTGGCTCAGAAAGAACAATTTTGAGGGCAAGAAAGCTAAAACTCAGAGGGAAGTATGTTTATCCCCAAAGGAAACGGGTAGAGAACCACACGAGAGGTCCCAAATCAAGCTTACCAAATCAGTGTTTTCAGATAAAATGAAGACAACATCCCTGAGTAGCTCTTTCTCTGGACCCTCACATGGATTCACTACTGAAGACCAAATACTGCCCCAATTCACCATCTTTACACCATCCTTTTACTGTTAACTTTCCATTAGTTCAGTGGGTGATTCTGTCTAGTCTCTCAGTGTTATCAACACTCCAGGAGAGACAGCCTCAATGTCTTGTCTCAGGCGGATGGCATTTCATGTCAGTGACTTGCTATTTAGCTGCAGAGATCAGCCTCTCCAACCTTATCTCTTTAAATGAGTAAATGAATACAAATTAAAGTTTTAATCTCAGACTGTAACATAAATGGTATTTTCACAAGTAGTTTCATAATGGTCTCATTACTGTTCCTAAGTGCAACACATTGAGACGTTTACATCGTCAATTGCTACTACACATATTCTTTGAGAACAGGTATCCAGGTAACCATGGCAATGGTGTCTCCAGGCAGGATGAGAGTGGGGTGGGAAACTATTTCATTAATTGAAGGGAAGGGACTGAAAAGATATTTCCAAGCAGTAGATTAGAGAGAGAGAGAGAGAGACAAAAGGTAGGTTTCACAACCATATTTTCCTTTCACTATTAAATTATGCAACCCAGAGAAACTCCAAATTATTTGAAAGGTTTAAAGAAATTGTAAGATTAAATAAAGCAGCATCCTTAGCCTTTTCACATTATTACAGTGATTGACCTGTACTAGATTTTATTTGGTTGGGTTCTTACATAGTTTGATTGAAACTCAATGTGTTTCCTGAGAAAGCAGAATTGTGTCCTATGATTTCAGAAAAAAAATGGAAGAATATTCACATAAGCAAGAAGGCCGTGTAGGCGGTCTAAGAGCTCTGTTTATTTCAAGTTGATAGCACCTGAAAAAAGCTGATATTATCAGGAGAATTTTATTTTCAACCTTCCTTCCCCGCCTTCCCCCAACCTTTGGTAGTCAACATTAAAACCGATATAACAGGACACCATTAGCTTTCTCTCCCCTCCCCTTCCACATATATAAAGGGCAAAGAGATAACTGTGAAGAAAAGAGGGCATCTGGATGACATGAAGAAAAATACCAAATGTCTGATATGGTTTCTCAGAGGAGCCTAATATTTTGCTTTCATTTAAAAGGTGCTACAAATGGGTGATTAGATCAACTTCTGTTACTTAACCAAATGTACCCCCTGTGTAACTTCCGGCTTCGACTCTCTTCCAGACGTGGTCTAACAGACAATTTAGGATTTGTAAAAACCCAATTACCCAGATAGACATTCTGACTTCTAATATTTGTTGGCCCTAGTTTATAGAATTTCTCTTCAAATTAGGCCAACATATGGCACCTTAGTGACCCATGTTGAATCTCTCCAACTCCTGATGAATGCCTCTTTGGTGCTTTCTGTGTGCTTTATCATCTAATTATTCGGGAGGAAAAAGAGCCAGAAAACACTAGATGCAACCATTATCAACAGGAAACTAAGACTTGGCTATATTCTCAGGATCCAGTCCTCAAAAGATAAATGCACTTTTCATCCATCACTGGGAGAGGCAATGCAGGAAATTTTATTTACAGAATTAGAGAAAGCAGCCCAACTGGGTGGGTAGTTATTAACCAAATAAATTTCACTTTAAAACAAACATCTCTCTTCTGCCAAACAGATTTCTATCTGGGAAAGCAGTGAATTCCCCAGAATGAGGCCACGATTCATGGTCTGAATTAGAAGAGCTACTTGGGTCCCTCCAAGTCCAATGTACTGATTACCTTGCTCCCCAGTGCATAGCAGAGGCTTTCAGTCACCTGGAGCCGAGCCGAGCCATGTCCCTGTCCCTGTCCCTGCCGTTACTGCTGTTTTTGAAGGGCTGTGTTTGCAGGGTGCACCCACGAGGGGAGCCAATAGGAAATGGAAAGAGCAATCTGTTTTCCTAAAAGCTTATGTGACAGAAAGTAGGGACAGGCAGCATCTATCCTGTCATCAGGGAGAATAGGGCATCACGTTATTACACATAAGTCTAATTTCTGGAAGTGGGAAAATGATCATGCAAAGCAACTGAATTTGAGAAAAAAATATTGCTGATGGAATGGAAGAAGAACCATGGTTCCTGATCACGAGCTGAGGGCTAGACAGGTAACACATGCCTGTGTCAGGTCTTTTGGATAACCAAGTATGACTGGGGGTCCCTGCCTCATGGCCAGTGTGACATCAGCTGCTGGCCACTCCTACCACAAGTGACAATACTGGAATTGAGCAAAGGCCATGGGTGACCAGAAGGCAGAGCGGAATTTGGGTTGTTAATTCTAGTGCATCAGTTAGTTTCTGAGCCAAACCTGTTATTACTCATGTGGGTTCTATGAAGTGACTCATCTAAAACCTTTTGCCCTGTGTTTCCTTTCCTAAAGTGTAGCTGCTTAAGCAATGCCTTCCTTACACAGAAGGGCACACAATGAGCCAGTAGCTAGTAGAGCACACCTCCCCCAAGGCAAGCTTAAGCATTCCACTTTTAGGCGGTACCAGACGCAGAGACACAAGGTCCTTGGTCCTTTTTTTTTTTTTTTTCCTCCCTCAAAGGTGGTTCCGAATTTTTTTGCGTGGAGTCTACTGTCACACCAGCAAGAACTCGGATGCTAAACGGTGCTTGAATTCATGGTGATCAGGCCTCCTCTTCTGAGTTGGGAGGTGTAAGTTAGGGTATCTTATTGTAGTTGTCCCTTCAAACAATGTAATCAATGGTGTCACTTTTCTGAGCCCCCAAGTCTGCTGCTTGGTCTTAGCTTTTCAGATGACTGTGAGTCTATTAAGCTAGAACTGTAATTGGTGAGTATTTTTATTATCTGAAATCACACTAGAACTGCTGGGCCAAGAGATTACCATTTGTCACTGAACGTGGATGTATGGAGAAGTGTATGTAGAATATATAAAACCTTTTATATTCTGATTTGCATTGCAAATGGAGAAGCTAACCAGAGGTCTCGGGGAAATAACATAAATAAAACATGGCTTCACTACTGTAAATGCTCAGTTCATGCCAGGGGAGGCCTAGGCTGTTCCAGAAGGATTGTTTCCATCTAAACAATTCCCGTCTCGGGAACTTCCGCTCTAAAGCGGCTGCCAAGAGGATGGAGATCGGGTATTGGGGAGGGGGTGGTCTAATTAGGCGCCTTTGGCAAACACTCGGCAGAGTGAGCCTGAGAGGCTTTCTCGAGAAATCCAAAGCATGGTTTGTAATCCAGTATCTTGTTCTGTGGTGAACATCCTCCCAAATGAAGGGGAGACAGAAATCTGCTTTTCAACTCAGTTTGGGCCCAAAAGAACAAAACAGAAGTCTCTGCATGGCCAGTGACCAAACAAAGCTCATTGCTTGAGGCTGAGAAAGGAACTCCGTAATACAAGGTGGAAAGGCTTGATCAGGTTACAGACAACATACAAGGACTCTCAAAACCTGAACTTCTACTCTAGTGGGCATTTGTTGTGTTGCAACCACCCTCTTTCCCCCCACCCTGGCATTTAGTTACTCTTCTTGTGAACATGACACCCTGATCCCACTTTGAGGGGTATCTCTTCTTTGCCCAGGGCCTCTGTGACTACTGCATGACTTCCAAAGGCCAAGTGCGTGACTAAGGCTAAACCCGTCTGTGCATTCCACCCCCTGGTGACTGGGTTCAGGACAGCAGGGACCAGCATAGGATTCAAATCTCATCAACTGGGGTCAGTGAAATTGATTTCTCTGGGTTTTCTGGAACTGGTGGAGAAGTGGACCCTCTCACTTGCTGAGCTGAGTACTTGGAGCAGGAGATAATTACGTTTTGGAGCTGCCACCAGGAAATGAAGCTAAGAGACAGAAACCAAGTTGAGAGACCAAGAGAAAGACACTAGATGCTTAGCACATGGTTTGAAGTCTCCTATCCTTGTGCCCAAGGCCAGTCCGATCCCGTGACTCTGTTTAATGAGTCAAGACAGTCTCTTATTGCTTAAGTCAGTTTGAATCAGCCTTCCTTTAAGAGTTCTAACGACCATGCACACTTTTCCCATCTTATCTGCTGGTACTGCCCTTCCACATGTTACCATCTACCACTGCCTTCTTTGAAGCCACCATAAATGCACTCAGCCTAAAGCCTGTCCACATACACTGTGTGTTCTCGTGCGTCCATACCTCTGGCCACGTTCCACTAATAATCTTTCACGGTTCCGTCCAAACCCAACTCTGGAAGTCTGCATGACGGTGTTTCTCCTATTTACCTCAAGGCAAAAATTAAAACTTCCTGAGCTGGATTTTTGGAACCATTTTCCCTTACTCTGTAGAACTTTAGCATGTCATGAGAATATGTTTTGACATTGTCCATCTCTCCTGTGAAGTCTTTAGTTCCTTAGGATCAGGGACCTAATGCTTATTCATCATTCAGAGGCAAGAAGTGCCATTAGGGGGCAAGTGGGTGGCTCAGTTGGTTAAGCATCTGCCTTTGGCTCAGGTCTTGATCCCAGCGTTCTGGGACCAGTCCCCTATCAGGCTGCCTGCTCAGCGGGAAGCGTGCTTCTCCTTCTCCCTCTGCCTGCTTGTAATCTCTCTGTGTCAAAATAATAAAAATAAAATCTTAAAAAAAAAAAAGAGGAAGAAAAAGAACAATTAGGCTCAGAGGCTTTGTTTGGACCCAGACTGCGTGTGTTCAAACACTGGCTCCATTACTTCCTATGGTGGCATGCCTTAAGTACATTACCTACCCTGTGCCTCAGTTTCCTCATCTGTAAAACTAGGGACAATGCTAATATCTGTATCCCAGGCTTCTCTGAGGACAAAATAAGTCACTCTATCATGGTAATTTTTCAATAAACATTATTTGTTGTTATTCTGTTTCGAGCATCTACTAATACCTGGCATAAAACAGGTACTCAAAAAAATAAATGCGACTGTGAGAAGAAGGTTTATGCTACATAGAAAAGAGTAAGAAGTCACTTAATCCTTATAACTTTCCTTTCTTCCTTCCTTCCTTTCTCTATCTCTCTCTCCTTCCTTCCTTTTTTAGAGATTTATTTATTTGAGAGAGAGAGCCCATGAGTGGGGGGAGGGAGCAGAGGGAGAGAGACTCTCTAGCAGGCTTCCTGCTCAGTGCAAAGGCCAATGTGGGACTTGACCCCACGACTCTGAGATCATGACCTGAGCCGAAATCAAAAGTCAGATGCTTAACCAACTGAGCAACCCAAGCGCCTCTCGCTTTATTTTCTTAAATTCATATGTCCCTGTAAGAAACAATGAGGCATTAAAGAAAAAGTTTTGAGATTTGCTCATACTTGTTTGGTGAAAAACAAAACACAACAAAACGTGTACTGAGAGAGAATTATGCTAGGCTCTGGGAATCCAGATTGATTAAGATAACATCCCTGAGTTTAAGGAGCTCATGGATTAGTTGATGAATTTGAGAGGTCAATAAGTAACTATAGTGGAGTGAATGTGTAGCAAGAGAAGTATGGATACACACCATGGGGACTCAGAGTGGTGTGTCTTATGATGGCTGCAAATAGGAATTATCTAAGAGTTTACGAAAGACATGGTGTCTCAGGCTCTATCTCTGAAACTTCTGAAATACCACCTTGGGGGTTACATATCACCATTTGTAACAGTCTCCATGGGTGAATCCTGGACTAGAAGACAAGGTGGTTATTTCAGGAAGGCTGCGTGGTGGAGGTGATGCCTACACTGGGTTCTCAACAGATGATGAGGGGCTTGCTTCATCTTTGACATGAGCCGCACAACTGTGCTTGGAGAACAGCTTTCCTGGTGCTGCTGTCAAAGACACAAATTCAGAGCCTGACAGTTATTCCATGGATCCCAACCCATGTGACAATTCTTCTTCTTTTTTTTTTTTTTTTTACTTTGAGTCTAGTTACGTATGAGTCTGGTTATGTATTAAGTAATACACCGAGGGGCCCATCTCCATTTCAGATTGAATTGGTCAGCGATGATGCCCAACATCACTACTTTTTTAAAGCTCCCAGGTGATAATAAATGTGCAGCTAAAGAACTGTCATTTATGCTAGGAGAACTCTAAGTCCTGGGCCCCGCAGTGAGATGTGTCTACTCCTGTGCGGGTCAGGCTTATGCCTCACAGATGTCGAAAGAGACCAGGCTCCTTGCCTGAAGGGATGTCAAGAGGGTGACCAAAGCTACGATATATTTCATAGATATGCAATTAACAAATGAATGCTTTTGGTGCAATATAGGCAACACAGGTGTGCCACGTACCAGGTAACTAACTGGTACATAACAAGTATTTCATTCTTAGCGCCCAAATGTGTAGGCGGCCCTGGGTGCGGCATCAAGAGTGTGACTGCTGTCATTTGTCAACCCTGGCTTGCTAGTTCTTGATAGCATATAATCTCACGGAGAGATAGGGTCGATCCTCTACATTTGAGATTCTTCCTTGATTGTGAGGCCCAGGCAAATGGCCCTCTGTCTGAGGTCTCCACTTCCCCACTTGACTGTCCTTCCAATTTAGTTCTGGAGATAAACTCCGGATCTAAATACCATACTATTTCTGAGTGTGGGACTCTGGGATCTCTATTTTCTCAAAGCTCCATGGTGACTTAATACAGCTGGTCCAGCCCAGTGTTTTAGAATCCCTGAAATTTATGATCTTTAGCACTTTCTCTTCTGAAGTTGTACAGATAAAAAATTCTGCCTACCCGAATAAACTGAAAATACGATCTTTATCTTTCCACAGGAGGAAGGGAGTAACTCTCTCTTCCTTTACTGCCCTTTTGATTTTACTTTTCAGTGGGTGGATACATTTTCTATAATAATCATTTATCATAACCAGGTAAACAGTACCATAAAGTGCTTGTGGTGACTTTTTTTCCTCCATCCATCCATTCATTTATTTGAATGGTAACATCTTCCACCATTGCCTATGATCCTAGTGAAACTGTCAATCAAGGTGCCCTGCCTATGATCCAAGCTCAGATAATCAGGTTTTCTCTCTTAAGATTTTGGAACTTGAGCTGAGCAGTGCAAGGACAGAAAAACAGATAAATAGATAGACAGATAGATACATACATACAGACATTCATACATAAAGTTGGGGCCGATTCATTCTGAATAGCTTCCAGATGAGAGCGATATCTAGACACCCTGAGCCGCCCTTATTCCTGCCCTTTGTCAGCCGGACTTTCCATTTGCTGAGCTACCCACGTTCTGCCAACAATGTCCTATTTTGCTAAAGTCAGCCAGAGTTGGTTTCGGTTACTTACAATTGAAGAGCTCTGGAAGCAACAATGTTACAAGCAGTCTGTGTTGCCGGGACTGGTAGTAGGTTATGGCTGGGTCGGGGAGAGTGTGAGAGAATATTATGTGCTTAACCTTGTTTGTTAGATGTGTGAGTCACATTCTTTAGAAAGTGGCCAACCTAAACTTTTATCCACTGGAGACCCAATGATAGCAAATGAACAGGAACTGGCAGATAATAAATGAAAGGGATGGGGGGATCATAATCACAATAAATTTGGGGATATAGCCACAAAAATCACAAAATACCTCCCTGAATTTAAGGGTAAAGTGTACTTAAAAAACAATACCACTTAGATGCTCTTGCTTTACAAACCAAAAGACAAATGAGTGGAACCAAGTTATATGCCTTCCCACTAATCAAAACAGATCAATGAGTTATAACTTAGAAAATATAATGAGAAATGCTCATGGATACACACCTGAATAAAATTACTGATTATGAATAAATCTGTAAAACGGCTTCCTGCACATTCTTTACTTCTTTCATTTACCTGACCTACAGCTATTGCATTAAAAATACATACACATACACTTACAAATTTATATTTATAATTTATAATACGTCTGAAATACAACAGTCCAAGTCATTCGCAAAAATGTTACCAAGGCCTTCTGAGTATATATAATTTTATCATCTGGGGAACAATGGAAACAGCCAGCTGTCAGCATGGAACTCACCTGAGGTGCCACATATAATCATGGAGCAGGCATTTTACTTTGAACTGAGGGGAATTTCACATCATTTAGATGGGGAGAGGCAAAAATGAATTCAGAAGTATGATTTTAATTGGTCAAATACTTGCCACATAAATAACAAAATGATCTTCACTGATACAAAACTGAATTTGATGAAATGACCGAAGGAAATAAATCCCAGTGGTGAAGGAATGACTATGGTAACAGCCACCATTTGTGGAACACTTGGTCTGCGTTAAACATTGCACTGAGCCCCATTAATTTTACAACAATCTTTTGAGTTACTATTCCCATTTAACTCTTCAGAATAGACTTAAAAGACAACTATTACTGAGACAACATTGTCCAATAACAAATTTCTATGTAAGAATGCACACAACTAAAAACAAAGGTGGTTATTTTAGCAAGACTTTCAAAGCCAGAAAACAGGTAGATGTGTGTTACAACAACGGATCATAGAAGCTTTGTTAAACGGCATCAACTAGTTTGGTCAGCCACTAAGGAAGGACAGAATTCTCCATTATCTAGAAACTGGGGTATGAGTGCTCTACTGATTGCTATCTGAGGTCAACTAGGGTATGCGTGTATGTGCAATTTTCTTTTCCCTATAAATACCATGTTCCATAAGCATGTCCTAAAGATGAAAAGATAACATAATTTAGCCTTACCAAGAGAGACTTTTTTTTTTCTACTTAACGGAGCATGGGGTCAATTTCTTTCCCTGCTCTGAACTTATCATTCCTTCTTGAAGGTATTCTCTTGGTATTAATTCTCCAGGACCCCTGAGTGCATAAGGAACCTTTAGTAAAGATACTGCCTTGCTGATGGGGAATAATGCATGTGGAAATGATGTCCAGGCCAGTTTTTAAGATAGTAGGAGCAGGTGTACCTCTGGAAAAGTTACAAATTGAAAAGAGTCCAGATCTGCAGGAAAATACATGCACAAATACATCCCCATGTACACGTTAAGGGTGTGGGGCTGAGGGAATTACTGAGCATCTCTTCACTCACTCAGCTCTTACCCATGGAAACCTGCTTTCTGATCAGTAAAACAAATCAAGTCCATTTCCATAGCAAAGTACTTCCCTAGTTCCCAAACTTCACTATCAGAATAGCCAGCATTTCTTCAACTGCTTCCTGTATACCAAGACCATGATAAATATCTCATCTCCCCACAGCCCTGCCAAATAGTTATCATTTCCCTCTTTCATTGATGAGGCAACAGACCCAGTCAGGTTGGATTGTTTGACTGTGAACACACCTAGTGAGAGGCAAATCGCAATTTAAACCTTAGCAATCTTCACCAAAGGGTCACATTCTTACTTCTTAAGCTAAAATGTAATATACTACGGTTGTAGCGTAGGAATGGAAATAGTTACAAACCCCCAGATGATTCTAATGCATCCAGCTCAATATGGATCCCAAAATCCACCGGTTAAGGCTTTAACGTGAATACAAATCACTTAGGGATCTTGTTAAACAGCACATACCTGTGCAGTAGGTCTGTATTTGAGCCTGAGTGTCTGCTTATCTAACAAGTACCAGGTGACACCAATGCCACTGGTCCTGAGATCACATTTTGAGCAGCAAGTCGCTGGACCATAGCACTCAGCTATACTATACTTTAAACTGTCCTCTAATGAAATCATGAGTTCTTGTGTTCCCAGATAAATATAAACACCTTACCAATAAGCATCTTGCAAAATACCTCCAACCCATAGCAATATTAGATCTATGGAAATGAAGTCAAGCCATGAATGCTTATTGAATGATTCTTAAAAGAAATATTCTCTTTTAAAACAACACGAGATGAACCGGATCAAAGGAGTTTGCTCTCAGAGTGCAGGTGCTCTGATTTACTTCTACGTGGAAGAGGTTAGGGCTTCTGTCCCTGCATCTGGTCACCTGACCGCTTATAACTGACAAGAGTGAAACTTCTCAGGAGTTCTGGGAAAATTGGCTCTACAGAGGTATCCACAAGGTCATTAGATCGCAGAATAACAGGCAAAGGGCATGTGTTTTCCAGGATTTACAAAAAGAGGTAACTAACTTGAATTAAACCAATTCTCTGGCATCGAAGTTCCACATATTTGGTGTTCAAAACAGTTCCTATTTGTTGTTACAAGGTCCATGCAGGAGTCTGTTTCCTGAACACTCAAGTGCCATGAGGGGAAAACCTCTGCCTGAATTCTTGACTTGCGCTCTTCATTCTCGTATCTGATCCGCAACTATGTGGAGGTGTCATCACAGAAAACTAATTGCCCCGGTCACTCCCCAAAGAGCTCGCTCATGATCTTATCGACCCGCATTGGACCAAAGATTAGTCTTTTGATCTTGGAAAGAAAAATATGTCCAACTCAGTCAGCCAGCTTTTAAAATAATCCAGGATGTTGTCATCATGCTTTTTTTTTTTTAATGTAATAAGCACTTCAAACCCAAAGTGCCCTCCATTCCTCTCATTAACTCCCCTACACCAGACACACGAGTTCATGGGCTTGAGAGTTAACCTGTTTCTTAAACAAAACAAAACAAAACAAAACAAAAAAAAACAGACATGTACGTATATGTTCTAGAATTGCTAATGCATTTGGGACTCAAAAACATTTCCTATTGGGAAGACATGAACAGCTGAGGCATTCTTCAAGTGGAACTCAATGCCTGATACGTCACTGCCTGTAGTCAGTCAGTCCCTGGCTCTCTAGAGAAGTGAGTTGCAAACCGTAGAGGGCTTAAGCTGTTCCAGGTAAGTCCTATTGAGAAATGCAGCTTTTCAGATTCTGTGCCCGGCAATTCTGACTCAGGAAGTGAGGAATCGGGCTCAGGAATCTGCATTTTCATAAACCTCCCAGGTGGTCTTGCTCGAGAAACTCAGAGTCTAGAAGAGAAGCCAGTCAAATGATTTCAGTGCAGCATGACACATTCGAGGACAGGAGTGTGTACCACGCGTAATGTCGGCAGTGAAGAAAGGCAGAGCAAAACTTTTATTTAGTCCAGAGCAGCGAAGGCTGTTAGGGACGGTTTTTTCAAAGAGTGTGTTTAACTTGAGACTTGAGAGAGAAGTAGAAGTTCAGCAGATGCTAACTGATGGGATATAAGCAAACAGACGTATCTTCTGAGGAATGGTCACTGAAGATTAAAGTTAGGGAGCAACAGGAGAAGGGAGAGACGGCTGGCACATAACATTATGCAGGTTATACGCTATTAAACCTTCGGGGCACCAATCCTATTCTCGTCATAACAATTTTGTATATTTATTGCAATAATTTCTTTCATATAGCAACAATATTTGTTAAAGAAAGGGTGTCTGTTTCTAATTTGTGCAAGGACCAGTGGGCCAGTTGTGGGGTTAGAAGAGGGGAAATGCAAGGTCCAAATTCCTTCTTCCCTACTTGTCAGTCCCATACATGTACTTATTGCTTGATAAAGAAACAGGGAATCCTGGAGGGAAGGCTACAATTATACCCCACTTTGTAGACCCCATGTCAAAGGTTATATACTTGCTCTAAATAGAAAGTGACTTTTGGTCTGGGAAAAAGGGTCAAATAAATGGAGAAGGGGAAAAGGGTCCTCACACATCATATTTAGTGCTTTTCTTTCTCCAAATGTTGGTGCCACGACATTAATCACATAATCATCACCCAGAATTTCTCACATAGGATGCCCAGGAGCTGTAGCCACAGATCTACTGAGGGCCTCACGCTTTCAAACTCCAGACATGGTTTATGAGGAGTGCATCTTTCGTTTCCCCTGAGGACGCTAAGGATGCCCTGTCTCTAGCCCTTATCTGTGTCTTTACCAGCCCTCCACTCGGCTGAATAGAGTCTTCATGTGCATTCCAAATATTTCAATGCTAGAGAAGCATTTTCAGTTTTGAAGGGAGTGTCACCTAGTTGATCTGCCTACATGGGCACTTTTTCCAGGTAGGACATATTTTCCTCCACCCCCCACCCCCGCAAATTTTATTTATTTATTTGACAGAGAGAAGGAGAGAGCACAAGCAGGGCGAGTGGCAGAGGGAGAG
>CM052809.1:34089866-34197562 GCA_028533885.1 Nasua narica
CTACCGGGAGACAAGACAAGCACATGCTCCTTTACATGAAAACCACCCGGAATCTGAGCAGACAGAAGAGAGAGAGGCAGAGTCATCAGAATGAAAAGCCAGCAGACCTAAATGGAAATAGACTAGGTAGTGGAGACAAATCTAAACCAATTAGACTCACAGCTCAGGTCAACATCTTTCAAGCATGGCATCAGCCCTAAATCCCAGGTGACAGGTTTTCACATGTTTGAGGAAGATATGTTGTAACTTTGTGAAGCTAGTAAAATGACAGGTTTTATTTCCAGCAAGTTGAATCCACAAGCCCTTTCTCATCGTGTGCGGTACCCCCCATACCTTCTCCCGTACTTTATTCTATTTTCTGCCTTATTTGCTATTTTCTGATTATAAAAGCAATTTGTGCTCAGTGTAAGAATTCCAACAGTAGACAAAAAGAACTAAGTAAAAATTGCTCCCACCCCCACCTTCCCAACCAAACAAGGCATCAGATTTTAGAACAATACTTGCCCCAGCCTTTGTCCTCATATGCACATAATGTTATTGTTTTGTGGTTTTATTGTTATTGTTGTCTTTTAAAAGAATATTAGTCGTATAATTTGTCTTTTTCTACTTAATTTACTGTGAATATGTATTTACATCATGATTTCTAAAGCTGCAGAATATTCCATTATTGGGATACACCATATTTTTATCAATCTCCTCTTCATACATACTTGGATTACCCGTAACAAAAAAAGCTGACAGAGAGAGAAGGCTATGATAAGCATCCCTATAGCTCAATCTTCTTATGTTTCTACGCTTATTTACTTAAAATGAAATTCAAGAAATGGAATTGCAGAGCCAAATCGTAAGCATATTTAAAACTTGGGCTTTGCATTGCTGAATTGCCCTCCAGAAATGTGGTATTTATCTATGGTCTCACCAAAAAAGGTATCTGTTTTGCTCCATTTTTAACAACTGTATATAGGAGGTGAAAATTAGCATCTCATTGTTATTTTAATTCTTTCATTACTAGTAAGCTTGAATACCTTTTCATATGACTATTAGACATTTATTCTTATTATGAATTGCATTTTCATGTCTATTGCTCATATATCTGTTTGGCGATGCTTCTTATATATTAAGAGTATCAAGAGTATTTAAATATTAAGGGTATTTTTATATATTAAGAATGTATATTAAGAGTATATTGAAAATCCATTTTGTAGATGGAAGATTACAATCTGGTCCAGTCACCGACAGATAAGCTTCCAACCTAAACTCTGTCTCATATCAGTACGAGATGGTTAAGCCTTAATAGTAATCCACAGAAGAGCTCTTTCAAAAGAAACGAATCACAAACCAATGGGATCGTCTGTGGTGGCCCAGCTAGTACAACAACCTGCGGTCTGTGACCCACTTTTGCTCTGGCAATTTCTGGTCCTTGCCTGTGTGTGTACCTAGAGAATGGAGTGAATCACGGGGTGACCAGCTAAGGTGATTTAGAGAGAAGTTGGGCAAAAGCTGCTTTTGCGAGTGTGGGATTCATCTGCTGAGACTGTCCACTGTAAGCTTCAGGGGGAAAGGAAAGGGCCGATAACCCTGCCTGCCATCTCCCATGCCAGGTCTCTATTTACCTGGTCTAGTTATCCTGCACAGTGGGGGTTCTTCCTTACACCCATGTGTTCCAAACCCTAGAATCACCTGAGATGTGAAAAGCATTATGATTGTCGTCCGTTGGGTCAGGTCCAGGGTTTTGCTCAGGCCAACCCTTCCTTATCCCCTTGCCTTCACTTGGCTTCCATTGCTTTCCTTTTCATTTTTCAGGAAGAGGGAGAAGGATTTGGCAAAGCTTGTGTGTATGTGTGTGTGTGTGTGTGTGTGTGTGTGCATGCGTGTGTGTCCATGCATGCGTATGGGTGCACACCGAAAGCACATAAGAAGCTTTAAGGATAAATAAGCTTAAAGCTAAAAGTCTTAGAAGCCAATACCAACTGAAGCCCCAATCAGAGATACCATTTCAGAATTACAAGCATAAGCTTACTTGATTTTGATCACCCGTATTTCACAGATGGTCAGGAACTTGTTGGAAGTCACAAAACAAAATGGTGGCAGAGGTGACGCTGGAATTCACATGTCTGTGACTCCGAACCCATTTCTGTGAGCCGATAATCCCTCATGAATCACCATGCCCGCTTCCCCCTATTGCACAGGTGAGTGAACCAAAGTCCAGTGGGCTAAGCGTCTGGCCTAAGGCATTGAACCTTCCTTAGCAAAGCTGAGGGGAGAGCGCAGGCCCCTAACGGGAAGGCCACAGGTGGTCTCCTTCACTGTGCTGACTCATCTTTCAGAAGACGACGATGCCATTTAATGAGAAAACATTATTAAATGTGTACAAATTGAATCGGGGCAATTAGGCAAGAACACATTTTGTAAAGTGAGCTAAACCCCATACTCTTTGCGTAGCTCCCTATTTAGGCCAAGTATTTCCCTCGGGCCTCTACAACACCCCTCTGTGGTAGTCATAACTGGGTGTCAGGTACCTTCAAATCAAAATCAACACTGGCAATCAATGCGGAAGAGTGACCGTCCTCACTGAGGTTTTGTGAGGTTACACCCTGGCCTGGGCTCGCTTGGGGAATTTCCTATGAAAACACCTCCCAGTCATTCTCTTCACAGAATTCCTCCTCTTAGCACCGTGGGGAGCAGGCCTGTCAGGGGGCTGACATTTTCCCTCTCTCTCCTTCTGCCCCACCTCCTACTGGCTCCTACCTCTTCCACAGGTTAGTTCTCTACCCACACTTGGATTTTCTTATCCCTCTACTACGTGGAGCTGTTCACTGAGCATATTTTGTTACTTGAGCATTTTCTTAGAGTTCCCTTTTCTTCCCAAGTGCTCTCTGAGTAACTACTTTGGACAAATATAGCACCCTCTTTGTTTTTCTCCATCTTTTCCCATGGGTACTGTTATTATCCCAATTTTCACAGAATGTAATTATCCCCATTTTAAGGAGTCTGAAGGTCAATGGGGACAATTTGCCCAGAGTCACTGTTAACACGCTGCCCAGTGTGAATTCGAACCCATGTTTATCCGATGCCCCCAGTTCTGGCTTTAATGGCACAACTCCCTAATTCGTTGTACAGAAATCTGACCATCTTTGCTCACTTCCAAAACACTGTATGAAAAGGTGGTCCTCCCAAAAAAAGAACAATTAAATTAGGGTTACCTTTTCAGATCTCTTTGGGAAGGTTTCACAAAGATGGCTCCTGACTCTGTATAATTCCCCCTTCTTGTGGCTGGATTTCCTCTGAGGACACCTGATATTCCCTAGGTAGGTGAGCCTTCTGAACACAGCCCTTTAAGAGAGTTGGATGCTGGGACTAGGAGATGATTTCTTTTTGTCCATAACTGAGTGAAGCAGTTCCTAAGTGTGCTCCCCAAACATTCATTCTATGAGAGACTCACAAACATGGGGTTCCAGGACCAAATACTTTGGGAAACAGAGATTACAAAAATTAAGCTGCTGTTTTCCCAGCTGTGGTCTACTGAACATTACTGTGTGAGTCGTTAATGGACATGGTAGTAAAAATAGTTTGGGGTCAAACAATTTTAGCAAGCTGTACGTATTCTGGTTCCCGCTTGGAAAGTCATAGGAAATATTAGTACCTTAAAGGTTTTGACACGTTCTATTAAAATGTGTTGAAATTTGTTTGACTGGATGCTTCTCAGATTTATTTGATCTCAAGGCCTTTGAACTTATAAGCAGCAGCCCACAGGCCTCTGGCTTGAATTCTGATCTCCTGTACTCTGAAGGGAGTTGGTGAGAGAATCCTCTTTTGGGCACTGTGGCTGGGCAACTGTAAGCAAGTCACGCTTCTCTCGGCCTCAGTTTCCCCAGCTGTAAAACGAAGGACTTGTTTCAAATTGTCCGCAACTTCCCTTCCAGTTCAAGTCTACCACTGGTGGGGCCACAGCCCCGAATGTCATGATAAACTGTACACTTCTATCTCCTTACTCTCATTCAGTCACCCAGAGACAAAGTAACAATCATCTTTTTCAAGCTGTAGAAATCTTAAACACAGAAATATTAATTTGCCCCCATCTGCTAGTAAAATACTCTCTCGAGTTACATTATCCTTTACTGTTTTAGAACTTTGAAGCCATGTTTGCTCAGCCAGTTCCCAGGACAACGGGAAAGCCCCTGGAACCTCCAGGGCGCTTCTAGTGAACCACTGTGAGACCTCAGGCAGGAACTTTACTTCTCTTAGATTTGTCCTCCATAATCACAGTTTGCCCTTGATTCTTTTAAGACATCTTATGAGGACTGTCATAGTTTAAAAAAAAAAAAAAAGGCTCTGTCCCCTGCCTAAGTCTTGAGAAGTGTTTCTGCTCTTACTTTCTTTCCTTCGGTTCTCCCCAACCCCCATTCCTAGAGCTAGGTTAAGTACTCTATTCTATAGTATTAATTCTTGTATTATATGGATGAGAATATGGTACCTTGATATGGGAGACAATTTGCTCTTTTTCAGTGCACTTCTTTTAGTAAAAATCCTTCTTTGAATCCAGAGGAACACGGTGATGGTACCAGCTGGACTCTGACATCAGACAAATGGAGACTTGAACTCAACACTGTCCAGTACCAGCCTTGCATCCCTAGGCAAACTGCTACCTTCTGATCCTCAGATCCTTCATTTATAAAGTGGAAGTCCTGAGTCCCTGCCAAGCTAGTGCAACAATACATTGTAATAATTTCTGTAAAGCTCTCTCTACACTACCTGGGCATGTGTACGCTCCGTTGCTAGGTTGCAGCAGTTAAAAACACTGTTTATTTCAGACATACAATGAAAGGAGAGCCAGAAGGAAAACTATCCCTGTACAAAGGCCAGCAATCCTGCACAGCCTTTGGAAAGGATAATTGTAATTAGTGCTCCTAGCAAATGTTCATTAGGGGGCCTGCAATATTCACGCTGACCAGAGGCCCTCTTTAATTAACGCTTTCATTGTTCATTATTGAACACTGCCACCTGGTGGATGGATAGGCCACGTGCAGGTAGGGAAGCGGCAGCGGTTCCATCCGTTACCTGGCCGGGCAAGGGAGAGGTCGTTGGGTCCACCTTGTCCACACTGCTTTCAGCATTTTAATTTGGAGCTAGGCCCATGGAGAGATCTGTGGATTCCTGTTTATGCAGACTCCCCTCCATCTTCACGCAGTTGTCAGAGTGACACAATGTGAAAACTGTTTCTCATCGACCACATGATCTGAGCCGAAGAGCAGCTTTCTCTAACAATACGATCTGGAGAGCCGTCCTCCGTCACTCTGACCCAATCACCTTTTTGTTTTCTACATAAAGCATATCATTGCCTAAAAACACACAGGTTCTTCTTCTGTCTCTCAACCCCCTTTCTCTCCCCGACTGGAATGGAAGGAGGCCTTCTGAGCACAAGGTCAGATAAGCTGTAAGCTGTATTTATTTCTCGCAACACAGGCCTGGCACATAGTAGGTGCTCAAGAATGTTGTTGCCTATAGAATTAAAAATAGCAATAATATAGCATTAACGTCTATGGATCCTTCTTTATTTGCCAGACATACAGTTGAACTCTGTACATAAATCATCTCATTTATTCTTTACCATCACCATGCTGGTGGGGGTAATGTCACCACTCATGGAGCATCAGAAATATCTAAGACCTAGATGTGATCTTTTCAGTTCAGCTGTCACAGCACCTCTTCGCCCAGAAATATAATGCTGTGTTTTATTTAAGCCTTTCTCTTTTCTAGTCTGTGGTATAGTCTGACCCATTTTACAGATTTGGAAGGCGACTCTCATAGGAATGAAATTCTCCCCCCAAAGTTATTCAGCCCCTATTTAAAACCCAGGTCTTGTCTAAACTCTAAAAGTCCTGCTCTTTTCACTACAACACAATGCCTTTTATGGGATACATGAATAAAAAGGCCTTCCTTAACTGTGTCCTGGAAACCCAAGCCTGAGTTTTGGCCAAGCATCTGAAACAAGCCTTGCCCCAAGCTGCATCTCAAGCTGGACTTTTCTGTAGCCGGGTCTTTATTGGTCCACAGACGTCTTCTGCATCTTCGCTTCAAAGAAAATTGCTAGCTAAGATTTACTGAGATTTTGGTATATCCCAGCCAAGGTTCAATGATCTCATTAAATTCTTAAAACAGCCCTGCAAAATTGGAAACACACACACACACACACACACACACTATATATATATATATATATATAAATCTATCTCATTCCCATTTTACAAATGAGAAAACTGAGGCACAGAGAGGTTAAGTATTTTCCCCATGGTTATCGAGGCTGTAACCCAAGCCCTGACTCAAACCCAGACAGTTTGCCTCCAGGACACTCCTCAGCAGCAGCAGACTCTCTAGAAGGCTCATCCTGGTGCGGCCCTGATGCTCTAGAAAACCTCAGGGCACCTTGCTGGGAACAGCACTTCCCGCAGAGTTTCAGTTCAGAAACTGGGCAGAAGGTAGCACAAGACAGGCCCACTAGGGCACCCTGCGGCTCCCTCTCCCTCCTGCTTGCAGACCTGGCCCGCGGTTACTCTCCGATTAGTTTCCATCCGGAGGAGCGGCAATTCCCTAGGGGTACACAGGCCAAGAACAGAGACCGACTCAGCCAAAAATCCAAAAATATCTTCACTGCAGTAAGCAAACTAGTGATGGAGAGAAGGGAAATTTCCCCTTCAAGTCTTGGATGGTTCTCAAAGACAGCCCACTCAGCTTATGTAAGCGGCCTTCGCCACTGAGGAATGCAACCAAGGCCCTAGGAATCTAGGCCAATCCTGCCTGGCACGTGTTAACAAAAAGTTCTTTAGGGGCTACCCACAGGCCCTGTGGGAAACTTGACCCCCGGGGCTCACCGAATGGTTTGTCCCGGCTCACGGGACATAAGCAAAGAGGTTCCAGGGCACACCCCAAGGGTGGCCAAGTCAACACACTGGTGGTACTTCAGACAGCGTCTACCCTTCCTTGAACCTTTCTTCCTAAGCGACAGGCAGTGCCAGGGTTCAGGGAGGTCCTTTATATTCCATCACTCATATTTTCATATATTTACACATTTTCAATAAATATCTCTTAAGCACCAGCCCTGTTTCAGGTCAGTGCGGGGTACGGGGACCACCAGAGCCAGTCAGACACAGTGGTGAGCCCAGGCGAGCAACAAAACCGTAAGTCAAGCCCCAGTTTGTGGCCTGTGGCATTTTCGTGTGTAAATCCGCCCACCACTGACATGGCCAAAGTCAAGCTGCCAATCTTTAGTTGCTGAGCTTGGAGTCGGGACGAGGTGCACGGTATAGAAGTCTGTCATCTTCGGAGTCTAGAGTTCAATGTAGTAGTTGGGAAGGGATGAGTTTTAGTCTTTCTTATTTTCATTTTCAGCATCATATACTTGATTGCAAGCTTATATAATTTAACTTTGGATCGTGGCCACGTTTACCAACCAGCTTGCAAGAACCCTGCACGTTTAGCAACTGGCTTGGGGACGCTGGTCCCTGTCAGCCTGAGCACGGCACGGCTTGGATCCGGGCTCATCAAGTAGGAAGCTGACAGGCGAGTTGGGGACAAACTAATAAGGAGCAGGAGCTACCTTGTGAGAAGGAAGCACAGGGTGCTCTGGGAGCATGTGGGAGGCAGATCCAGCCAAGAGTTGGGTTTGGGGAATGCCTTCTGAGGCAGACACCCCTGAGGCTGGAAGGAAAGTGAGCGTAAGCGACGCAAAGGGTGGCGCTTCCTCCATCTGGAACCCAACATGTGCAGAGGTCTTGTGGGAGGCGAGACAACAGAACCTTTGAGAAAATGCAGGCTTTCATTATGGCTGAAATCAAGTGTCTAAGATAAGACAGTGACATGGGGTAAGAGGAGGGGAAGGAGGAAAGCAGACCCGGAACGTAGAGACCCTGTTCAAGATCGTGCTGAGGTGAGGAGGGACTCACTGGTGGCGGGGGTCCCGGAGGGCCCTCCAAGTAAGTGTCTCGTCAGGAAGATCATTCTGCCTGCAGGAGGGGAAAGACGTGGCCTGTGGGCAAGCCCAAAGGATGCGGCCACAATGTAGGACAGAGATAAAGGTGCCTGAGGGGTGGAATGGCCCTAACTTTGGAGAAGAACACGTGGAATCAAGAGTCCTTCAGGAGGTTCCATATGCAGGACAAAGCGACTGACTCTGTGTGTGTGTGTGTGTGTGTGTGTGTGTGTACTGCAAGGTGAGGGGTGTGCTGAAGAAAACTAAGTCAAGAATGATCCTGAGCTCTCTAACAAAAGCAACAACAGACACAACTGGAAGAAGGAGCCACTGAAGGAAGAACAGGTCATTGGCTTGAAGGATGGTGAGTTCCACTTTAGACAGGTTCACTTTCTGGGACATCCAAGTGACCATATCCAGGGGGCAGTGGACTGCATAGGCCTGAAGCCTGGGACAGAGATCTGGGGCTGCGAACTAAATTGGAGAGTCATTAGCTAAAAGATGATAGGCAAAGCTGTGTGTGTGGGTGAGACCATCCGGGAGTGAGTCAGAATAATTGGAAATTATAGGCCACCTACCCGGCCAGCACTGTCTGTCCCCTGTCCACATGCTCGCTCTTTCTGTCCTTACAGTCACCTTACTGTGTAGGTAGCATTGCGACTCCCTCACCCCCTTTGGGGATGAGGACACCTGTACGGTGATAGGCAGAGCCCAGAGCTGAAGCTGCTCCAGCCCGCACCGAAACCTACACTCTGAACCACAATTGTGGGCTGTTTCTGTATCAGAATATGTAGACTACGAAGAGAAAACCTGAAAAACAGAACCTGAGCGAATGAATATTTAAGTTGCAGGAGGAAGAACTCACAAAGGAAACTGTAAAGCACGGGGTGCAGGCAGGGGGGACGTGAGGCTCACCATCATTTAGGTCAACTTCTGAAAAACCTCACCACAAAGAAGGTAAGTGATTTACCTCCTTAAAGCTGATAGTCACGCTGCATTTGCTAACACTGTTTTCTGATCATGAAAGTAATGCTTTATCCTTACAGAAAAACACAGAAGATACACAGACATAAATAAAAATCACCATGATGAGACCACCTAGAAATAATTGCTAGAACTATTTGAGACATCTTCCTGTAGACTTTTTTCCTACACTTAAAAAAAAAAAAAAACACAACAACAAATGACTATTTCTTTAAAACATTTTTTCAAAGTCATATTTTGAAAGCACATTTTATGGTTTCAAAAGTGCACATTGAAGAATTACGCATTTATTGCTTTTAAAGATGCGCATCTTAAAATCAGGATTTATCTTATAGTCAGTGGTGCTTTACAGGTAAATAGCAGCTTTTTGTTCTTAATTATACATGAAAGAATGCTACATTTTGTAATCTGTGACATCTTAGCTTTTGTGAAGTATGGTAGGTAATATAGTCACAGCTTTCAAAATTCAAAATACAGTAAAAGGTATACAGATTAAGATCTATTTCACTCCTTCCTACTCTAGCGCTCCTCCCCAGAGGCAGATGAAAGTTTCTAATTGTCTCCCCTTTCAGATACATTTTAATGCACATATAAGAAAACATTATATATGTCCCTTTCTCTTCAAATACATAGTAATACACTACCCATTCCACACTAGGTATCTTGAACTTTTTTTTTTAACTTAGTAATATATGTTGAAAGTTTTTTCATCCCAATTACAAATTTTCAATTGAAAGCATATGCCACAATTTATTAAGAAGTCTCCTACTAGAATGCAAACTGGTGCAGCCACCATGGAAAACAGTACAGAGGTGCCTCAAAAAATTAAAAATATGGGCACCTGGCTGGCTGGCTCAGTGAGTCTGGGCCCCATGCTGGAGATTACTAACAAAAATAAACTTAAAAAAAATTAAAAATAGAACTGTCCTACAATCCAGCAATCATACTACTATGACTTTTGTCACTTAACCAAAAAAATATAATAAAAATACTAATTCAAAGGGGTATAAACACCCCTGTGTTTATAGCAGCAATATTTATAATAGCCAAACTATGGAAGGAGCTTGAGTGTCCATTGATAGAATAAATAAAGAAGATATGCTATATATACATACGTATGTGTATATATATAGATATATCTACACACACACAATAGAATATTACTTAGTCATAAAAAAGAATGTAATCTTGCCATTAGCAACAACATAGATGGAGCTAGAGAGTATTATGCTAAGGGGAATAAGCCAGTCAGAGAAAGGCAAATTTCACTCATATGTGGAATTTAAAAGACAAAGCAAATGAACAAAGGGGGAGATGAAAGAGACAAACCAAGAAAAGGACTCTTAATTATAGAGAACAAACTGATGGTTACCAGAGGGGAGGTATATGAGGGGGGTGGGTGAAATAGGTGATGGGGATTAAGGAGGGCACCTGTTAGGATGAGCACTGGGTGACGGATGGAAGTAGTGAATCACTATATTATACACCTGAAGTGAATAGAGCATTCTATGTTAACGATACTAGAATTGAAAAAATAAATAAATAAAAAAGCCCCCTAATGGTATACAAAGTTATTTCCATTTTGCTAAAGCAATGCCATGATGAATTATCTCGTGTTCTTGTACATATACCAGTGTATCTATCAGGGAAATCCCTAGAAATAAAACTGCCAAGTCACAGGGTAACTTCAATTATGTTGACAACTGCCAAGGTGACCTTCATAAATGTTATTCCAATTTATACTTCTTTTAAGAATACATGAAATACTGTTTTCCTACACCATTTCCATACACAGAATGTTATCAGTCTTTTCATCTTTGCCAAATTGATTGGTAAAAACATATCTTTAATAAACCTTTTGTTTCGGAATAATTTCAGATTTTACAAAAAAGTTGCAAAGATAGTAAAGACTGTAGCCGGCATCCCTCACCCAGTTTCCTCTCACGGTGCTGACATGAATACAATGCAATAATGAAAACCAAGAAACAATGTTGGTGTATCGTTGTTAATGGAAACCCAGATTTTATGTGGATTTCCATAGTTTTCCTACTAATGTCCCAGGATCCCATCCAGGAAAGCATACTGCATTTCGCTGCTGTGTCTCCTAACTAAGATCTCTGACAGTTTCTCAGTCTTCCCGTGCTCCACGTGACTTCGACAGTTTTGAGGAGCTTGTCAGTACTTTGTACAACATCCCTCACGTGGGGTTTGTCTGAGGTCGTCTCTCATGACTAGCCCAGGACGGGTGACCTCATTCATTTGGTTAAGGTACTTTCTCTCCAGTTACTCCACTATAACATGACTCTTCTTCCCTTTTCCATACTCCATTTGTTGGATGTGAATCACTAAGTCAAGTCCAAACCTAGGAGGGATATCTTAGTGACACTGCAATTAGAATTTATCTTATGAATTAGAATGAACATCTTTCCCTGAGTTTAAGAACCATCTATATTGGGGCGCCTGGGTGGCTCAGGGGGTTAAAGCCTCTGCCTTCGGCTCAGCTCATGATCTCAAGGCCCTGGGATCGAGCCCCACGTCAGGCTCTCTGCTTGGCACGGAGCCTGCATCCCCACGCCTCTCTGCCTGCCTCTCTGCCTACTTGTAATCTCTCTCTCTGTGTCAAATAATAAAGTTAAAAAAATCATCTATATTTTCCGCAAACTCTGTTATCATTTTGCCCATTTTTTTCTGTTAGATTGTCATTCCCTTTATCAATGTCTATGAAAAATAAGCTACTTTTCTGTAATGCAAATTAAACAGTCTCACCATTACTTCTATATTTTTATTGTGTTTTTTTGCAACATAGATTTAAACGTTTTAATGTAATAAAACTGATCTTTTTTTTCTTTTATGATATAGGTTTCCTTTTATACTTTGAAATAAATGTGCTGTTTCATGATGATAACTTTTGGAATGTTTCATGGTTTCCTTTTTTGAAAATAAGTCTTTTTTGGAACTAAGTGTTTACTTGGAGTAAAAGTGGGTAGGATCTGATTTTATTTCTTGTCAGTATGGCTACCCAGTTGCCCCAACAGCAATTTATCAAAGAATCTATTACCCACTATTTCGTTGGAAGTACAATAGATAATTTTTCAGGAAAAAAAAATCATAGGCGCCTCGGCCCTGTGCATTTCAAAATCCCATGTTCTTTTCATAGAGACGGAGCAAAAAACCCCACATACACAAACAGACAAAAGAAAAGGATTCTATGGCTGGGAATTCCCCGCGTATGAGTCAGCCCCAGTGTAGAAAGGGGTACTACTTGATCATATGGGGTACCACTGTTTGATACTGGAATGGTTCAAGGATGTACACGGGCACACCAATCAAAGGGGTAAGTGGCATAATCTACTTATATTCTCAAAACATCTTTGACAAGGTTCTACACAAAAACCAAATGAGAAGTACAAGTGCCTGTGTCCTTGGAGAGGATGTTCTGTCAGGGATAGTCTCTGCTTTCAGGAGAACAAAGGGTATGGCTGTCTGAGTCGACCAGCTTTGTACGACTACAGAACAAGGGATCCTTGTTTCCTAGAGATCCATTTTGGGCCCATCCTTAGTTAAATTTGCATGAGTAATCTGGAGGACGAAGAGAAAAATGATGATTTTTTAAAAAGATTCTATTTATTTATTTATTGGGGGGGGGGTGGAGCGAGCAGGAGGAGGGGCAGAAGGGAAGGCAGAGGGAGAGAAAGAATCCTAAGCAGAGGGTGCCCAGACTGACAGAGCTTGATCTCACCACCCTGACATCAGGACTTGAGCCAAAACCAAGAGCCAGGTACTTAACTGACCGAGCCACCCAGGCACCCCAAAATGATTTTAAATTTTTGAGTGATAGCGATCTTTTTTCCGATGGATTTTTTTTTCCTTGCTTGAAGAACCAAGCAAATGATGTCAAAAACACTAAATGCTTGTAAATCTTTTTGAAATCTGGGCAGGAAAGTATTACATGAACTTAAAGGTATATAAAAGCAATAATGCACTTAAAAGGAACAAAAAGGTCCAAGTAGGCAGAAAATTAAGGGTCCTGCTCTGGAGTAGGTTTCGTTCACGTTCCTAATTCCACGCACTAACACAGTCCGCAACTCTGTGTTCTCTACTGCTCGGAGTGCTTTACTAGAGGTGGACTTTCCTCATCCCCTCCAACCAGGTACAGGGTCGGCGTCGTTATGCTCTCATTTTCACACACTCGAAAATGGAGGCCCAGAGAGAATGAGTAACTAGTTAAATGTCACACAGCTTGCCGGTGGCAGAGGTAGGTTTGGATCCGGCAGTCCAGCCCCGCGGTGTGCGGTCTGAATCACTGGACCTGACACCTTCCTAGGCAGGCTCTGTCTGGACAGACGGTCGTTGCCATGCTGATGCACTTCCTCGCTGGAAGAGCTGTGAGTCCATCACCGGCATCTTTGGATTTTCAGGTTTGGCATAATACCAGGCACGAACTAGATGCTTAATAAATTCTGACTCCCTGAATGTTACCGTGGAGGTATGATCAAAGTCTTATGCGGTGATTCTCAAGATTAAGGCAGGGAATTCAATTTTTTTTTTCTAGGTATTATAAGGATCCTAGAGTAGACAGCCTCTAAGAGGACCCCCAAATCCCCACCTCATGGTATTCACATCCTTATATATTCTTCCCCCCCTTGAATGCAGGATGGACTTAATAACAGGCTTTCAGCAAATACAATACAGTAGCGTGATGGGATGACAGTCCCATGACTCATTAGACAAGGCTGTGGCTTCCATCCCGAGCACTCGCTCTGCCGCTCTGTGGGGTCTCTCCCTGCCGGTCGGCTCTCTCCTGTGGGGGAGGCCAGCTACCCCACAGTACAGCAGCCCTGGAGAGATGCCTGCGTGGGTTTGCTTGGAAGCAGATCTGAGGCCTGCCAACTACTTTGTGAATAAACTTGGAAATGGATTGTGTCATCCCCCTGGAGCCTTGAAGTGAAACAACTCTGGCTGGTTGTTTGACTGCAGCTTCGTGTGACACGTTGAGCCAGAGGCACTGGGGATACCCTCCTGCTGCCTCATCAGTACCAGCCCACCTCCCCACCCCTGCGAGATGAACAGAGGGATGAAGGCAATGGGAGTGGACAGAAAGGACATTTCAAAACGTTGTCAAATTTCTCTCCACACATGCTCCTGCAGTGGGATGTTCTGTCTCAGATAATAAACACCTTATCCTTCTCTTTCTCTTTGCTCAGGCCAAAAAAAAAAAAAAACCAAAAAAACAAAAAACAAACAAAACATTGGTCCATGAATATCATTCTCCAACTCAAAACCATCCAGTGGTTTCCATTTCACTTAGAGGAAAACTCATGTCCTTAAGAGAGGTTTCATTTCCTACTTCTCCCCTTTCTGGTTACCTCAGTCTGGTAACACTGTCTGCTTGCTGTTCCTCAAATAGGCCACCTATGATCCTACCTCAGGGCCTTTGCACGCTCTGTTTCTTCTACCTGAAACATTTTTCTTTCAGGTAACTGAACCTTCTTAATGTTTTTGCTCATATGTGCTACTGAGGTCCTCCCTGATTCCTCTATCTAAAATTACACCCCTTCTCAGGACTTATCACCCACCCTGTCCTGCTTTCTTTTTTTCTACACTGCATTCGTCACTTATAAAAATTCCATGTAATTTTGTTATTTACTATGTTGATTTTTTTGTTTCCTCTCACTGGAACGTAAGCCTCAGGATAACAGGAATTTCATCTATTTTGTTTATGGCTGTATCTTTACTGCTAGAAGTAGTACATGGCATGTGGTAAGCACTCAAAAAATAACATACAGTGTAATATTAGTTTTAGATGTACAATCTAGTGATTCAACAATTCCATACATCACCTAGTGCTCATCATGACAAGTGTGCTCCTTAATCCCCATCACCTATTCAACCCGTCCCCCCCACCCTTCTCCCCTCTGGTTTCTTGGTTTGTCTTTTTTTTTCCTCTTTTTTCCCCTTTGTTCATTTCATTTGTTTCTCAAATTCCACACACGTGTGAAATGGTATTTATCTTTCTCTGACTTATTACACTTAGCATAATACTCTGTAGCTCCATCCATTTCATGCAAATGGTAAGACTTCATTCTTTTTTATGACTGAATAATATTCCATTATATATAATTTTTAATCCATTCATTATATATATATATATAATTTTTTATCCATTCATCTATTGATGAATACTTGAGCTGTTTCCATAATTTGGCTATTGTAAATAATCCTGCTGTAAATATAGTGGAGCATGGGGTGCCTGGGTGGCTCAGTGGGTTAAGCCTCTGCCTTCGGCTCAGGTCATGATCTCAGTGTCCTGGGATCGAGCCCCACATTGGGCTCTCTGCTCAGCAGGGAGCCTGCTTGTCCCTCTCTCTCTGCCTGCCTCTCTGCCTACTTGTGATCTCTCTCTCTCTCTGTCAAATAAATAAATAAATAAATAAAATATTTAATATATATATATATTATAATATATATATAGTGGAGCCTGTATATCTTTGAATTAGTATTTTTGTATTCTTTGGGTAAATACCAAGTAGTGTAATTGCTGGATCAAAGGGTAGTTCTACTTTTAAATTTTGAGACACCTCCATACTATTTTTCACAGTGGCTGCACCAGTTTGCATTCCCATCAACAGTGTAAGAGAGTTCCCTTTTCTCCACACCCTTGCCAGCACCTGCTGTTTCTTGTATGGTTGATTTTAGCCAGTCTGACAGGTATGAGATGACATCTCATTGTAGTTTTGATTTGCATTTCCCTGATAGTAAGTGATGTTGAGCATCTTTTCATGTGTCTGTTGGCCATCTGGATATCTTCTTTGGAAAAATGTCTATTCATGTCCAGAAGTTTCTATTTTGTCCTTACTCTTGAATGAGAGTTTAGCTGGATAAAGTCCTCTACACTGCTAGTTATTTCATTTTTCTTCAGGGTTTGAATCAATTATCTCAGTAATTGTGTTCTGGCCCTAAATGATGTTATTGAGAATTCAGCTCTCTGTCATTCTTTGGGAGGTAAGCATTATCTTTTTTTTCTAGGATTTTCTGCTTAATTAAACTCCTTTATATTGAGATAAATATAAATTCACAAGCAGTTGTAAGCAGTGAAAGAGAGCCCTTGTGCCTTTTACCCCATTTATCGTAATTCTAACAACTTGTAAAACTACGGTATAATATCGCAACCGGGATATGGACATTGATATGATACAGATACAGAACATTCTCATCAACCCCAAGGATCCCACATGTTGTCCTTTTATTTTATTTATTTTTATTTTCTCATGCTGCTCTTTTATAGCCAAACCTACTACCCTCCCACTTAACCCCTATCCTGACCTGACAACCACAAATCTGATCTTTAATTCTATAATTTTGTTATTTCAAGAATGCTATAGAAATGGAACTGAGAGACTAAATGAAGTGAGACAATGAATATCCAAAATGGTGTCATTTTACCAGTTCTAGTGAACTATAGAGATCTTACCTGTCTTTATATTCCTTTACCCCCCTTCCCACCACTTGTAATATAATTACCTTAAATATTTCCTCTACATACATTGAGAGACACATCAGATAGTTATAATTTTTGCTTCAACCATTAAATATAATTTAAGAAAACTAAAAAGGAGAAAGACTATCTAATGTATTTACCTACAGTTTTGCTTACTATCTTCTTCCTTCCTTCCTGATATTCTGTTTCATTCTTTCATCTTTTCTCTTTTATTTAGACAACTTCCTTCAGCCATACCTTTAGTGTTATTTTGCTAGTAGCAAATTCTCATTTCTCCTTCATTTAAGAATGTCTTTCTTTCTCCTTTATTTCAGAAGGATATTTTCAGTGGGTATTAGATTCTAGGTTGGCAGTTCTTCTCTTTCAGTTCTTGAAAAAGTATACCTTTTCCTTTTGGCCTCTGTGATTCCTGATGAGAAATTTGCCATTCAAATTGACTTCAGTCTCATGCTTTTCAAGATTTTTTTTTAAGATTTAATTAATTTTTGAGAGAGACTGAAAGAGTACAATTGGGGGAAGGGAGAGGGACAAGCAGATTCAGTTCCGAGCACAAAACTGACATAGGGCTCAATACCATGACCCTGAGATCATGACCCAAGTCAAAATCAAGAGTCAGGCAATTGACTGACTATGCCACCCAAGCTCCCCTATTTTTCAATATTTTTAATGTACCTTTATTTATCAGGAATTTGATTACAATATGCCTTGCTGTGTTTTTTGCATGTTTCCTGTTTGAGATTTGCTCATTTTTTTGGATTTGTAGGTAGGCATGTGTCTTTTTTTTTCAAATATACAAAGTGTTAATCCATTATTTATTTGAGCACCTTTTCAATTCTGCCTTCTTTCTCCTCTACTTCCAGGACTTCCAATGACACAAATGTTAAATCTTTTGTTATATTTCCAAGGGTTCCCATGGCTCTTTGCATTTTTTTTTTAAGGCTATTTTCTCTCTGTTCTGATTGTGTAATTTTATTGTTCTTCTTCTGGTTCACTGATACTTCCCTCTTTTTTCTTCTATTCTGCTTTTCATATCACTCTTTGTTTTGTTTTTGTTTTTTAATTTTGGTTATTATATTCCTCAGTTCTAAAATTTCCATTTGGTTCTTTTTTACACCTTCTTTTTCTTTCCTGACACTTTCTGTATTTCTATTTGTTTCAAGTGTGTTTATAATTGCCATTGAATCATTTTTAAGAAGGCTTCTTTAAAATCTTTGGCAGATAATTCTAACATTTATGTCATGGACATCTGTTGTCTTTTCATGCAGTTTGAGGTCTTTCTTGTTCTTTATATGGTGAGTGGTTTTTAGTTGAAATCTAGACAATTGGGTGGTTTGTTATAAGACTCCTGGTTTTAATTAAATCTTCTGTTTTAGTTGACTCCTTTTAGGGCAATGCTCCCGAAAAGAAATGGGGAGAGGTAAAGGCTTAAAACTTCTTTTGGGATTAAAGTCCATGTTTCTCACTTGGCCTCCATTGACACCTGAGAACAAAGACTCTTTATTACTACAGGGAAGGAGCAGCAGTATGGAGAGGAGGTTCCGACTCCTTGGTAGGTCTCCACTGATACCTCTATGAATGGGAGGGAGAGTTTTGTGGACTCTTCCGCTTAATGACACTTGGTGTATGCTGGGGTGGAGAGAGGTGGCCTTTGATTCGGCCGAGTGGTGGTGAAAGTTCTGACTCTCCAGTAGACGTCCTATGACATGCCCCTGGTAGTTAAGAGGAGGGGTGCTTCATCACTGCCAGCTCTGGGTGGAATCCCAGGCATCTCATGTGGTCTCCACTGTCCCTGCAGTTTAGGGAGCCTCATTAGCACCTGGATGGCGGAACTTCCTGGGTTTCTACTTGTCCTCCTGTGATCTCACCTCAGTGGGGATATTGAGATACTTCATCACAGACTCTTGATGGTAGAAGTCTAGGCTCCTCACTTGGCCTCTGGTAGCATGTGTATTATGATAGATAATATGTGTCTCTGAGGTAAGACCAAGAAAAGGTGTGGCAGCCCTGTCTCCAGTGAGCTCTAATTCTCTACTAAGTATCACACAGAGTATGGAACTGAGAATGTAAGTCTGTAAGTTGCCACTGTGAGATCTTAAGCAAAATTTGGTCTCTAAGCCTCAGTTTTCTCATTGGCAAAATGGGGTTAATAAGAACAACAGTATAGGACTGCTTGGAGGCTCTACACAGGTAGTCAATGTGAAACTCCTTGCTCATAGCAGAGGTTCAATAAATGATACTTGCTATCACCGTCATCATTAATGCCATCATCCTCACTGTCACATTAACCAGAAATATCCAACATAGTTTTGCATGAATCCGAGTCACATGCAAACCAAATTCTGATTCCATATGTGAGTACAATGGAATGGTTTGTAGCCATTCTCTATGGATCCAGAGCTGCTATTTAAGCCAGAAGGCAGGAACAGGCCCCAGAGCTATGTGTGACCTACAGAAAACTACCTCTCATTAAAGCACTGCGTTTTCCCTCTGGGTATGGGCCCACTTCAGGAATAACTGAGCAGATTTGGGGTTCTTGAGGTCAAGACAGGCAGTCAGAAAATCTCGTCCGAACATTTGGCTCTTACTCTGCTCTGTCCCAGCTAGATTAGATGGCCATGTGCCAAGGCAGTGGTCCATTTCAACAACTCAGGACAACTTAAGCAAGCTTCTCGTGAACCATATGTCAGTGAAGCCAAGCCACAACCTGGTGAGGTAGGGAGAAAATTTTATAGGGGAGAGGGGACAAGGGTGAAGGCTCAGAGAGATGATAACTTGCCTAATCAAGCAAATAAGCAGCTAAGTCAGGAGGGGACTCGGTCATTCAACAGGTACTTGGTACCATCTTAGTTTGGGTTCCTTTAGAAGCCAGATCCTTGAGTCAAGGATCTGATGGTGAGTGGTTTATTTGGGAGGTGGTTTCAGGAAACATTGATAAGAAAATAGGGAAGAAAGCAGGGAAGGGAAGGTAGCCAATAATGCATTTTTAAGCAGTTGAGTGTTGGGGGACACTGGAGCTAAATCCTGCTGTAGAACATACACCTCAGAGCCATTTCGCACAGGGGCAAGAGAGCTACTGCAGTATTTACCCATAAACCCCAATAGTCCTTGCCTGGTGCTGCTCCTGGGACCGTTAATTCCCTGGCATCTGTGACTCTATCTGTGCACCTGCTCTGCCTACACTTCAGGCACTGATGTAGGCAAGCAGGCATGGAAATGGTGAATGGTAAGGCCATATATAGAGCAGTTCCTTCCAGATGCCATGGAGCCAGCACTGTGCCAAATGCAAGAGATGCAGCAGTGGTCATGGCAGACATAATTCTTGCTTTTGTGGACTTTATTACTTAGTGGGAAAGATCAACAAAGTAAACAGGTAATTATAACGCAAAGTGACAATGGCTTTGATAATGGTAATATAGTATGCTTGGGAACATTCAGGAGGGGCCTCCATCCCAAGGTTGGCAGGGCCAGGGATAACTTCTCAGAGGCAGTGGTATCTCAAATTGAAGTCACCACTCTCTTGCCTCTGAGATTTCCACAGTTCTGTTCCCTATGCCCTGAATACTCTGTCCTCCATCTTTAGCTGGCTGTCTCCTACGTATTCGTTCTATCTCCATGTGTGTGGCACTTCTTCAGAGAGGCTCTTCTGAATCTCCACCCTGGGTTTACTTCCCAGCAATATGCTTCTCTAGTAATCAGGATTTACATTAACACTGAACAGGAGGAGTACATTCCTTTTTCATTATTGTATCCTCTATACTTGGCCCAGTTTGTAACATACAGTAATTGTCAATCATTACCTTATGAATGAAGGGAGACATAAACTGTGTATAGAAAAAGTCACACTCTCTGCTGTGGACCCAAGGAAAAAGAAACAAAAATGGGGGTATGACTGGTGACGAGTTTTACCTTCTGAGAACTAATCCTCTAAAGCTGAATGTGTAGGTTTGAATTCAAAAACAATGTGGGCACTTCCCAGTTGACTGAAGTGAACAGTGATCCTCTGCCAAAATGTGGGAAGGAAATAAAGATTGCCTTTGGTATCCACCTACTAGTCTTCCCACGAGTTCGACTCCACATTTCCTGAGTAGTTACTGCATGCCAGGGATCATCTTCTGGGGAGTGAGAGGAAAACGGTATGCAGTGTCCATTCGAGTGAGCCAGATTGTGAGCTCCAAAACATAAGAGAGAGGAAACGTAACCAAGATGATGGGATGAGGGCCCCTTCTGGACTTTCTACTGGTGGGAGAAATGAATCCTTACTCTTGGATGGAGCTAAGTGTCCCACATTCACAAAACCAGCAATAAAAAATTATGCAATGTGTCCTGTTTTAATTTGTTCTCAGGCAACGTTCAAACGTCAACTCTCTTATCAGGATAAATGAAAACAATGACAACATGGTCAAGGTTTATGCAGGAATCCTTAGAATCCTGGAAGCACGATAAACAACTGTGCTTACCTTTGTTCTGTTTTAGTACCAAGGAGAGTAGGATAAGAGTATGGGTGTGCTCATAAACAGGTCCTCATTATGGATAGAGTTAAGCTAGGCCTCTGACAGATTCACAAATAAAAATGCTAAAATCAAAGAGACAGAGAAATCGGGTCTCATTGGTAGACTAGGGAAGACTTCACAGAGGACAGCTTGACCTTGACCTTGAATAATGGGGAGAATTCTCGGTGTTGAAGGAGACAGTTGTGGGGGTAGCTTGAGCAAAAAGAACACAGAAGTGGTTCAGGGACTTCTAAGTTATGTGGTAGCACTGGGACATAGGTGGCATGGAAGGGAGTGTCAGGACATAAAAGTGAAAAGGCAAGTTGGGTTGAAGGAATGAGAGATCTTGAGTGCCATACTGAGAAGATGGGACCTTGTTGGGTGTTAAGCAGTGACTTAAGACCGTTAAGCAGGAGCACAGTTCGATCTTAGAGGACTCTGGTAGCTGTCTGGAAGACCGATTTCGGGAGGAGCAGAAAGAATTTGGAGGCTGTAGTGACAGAGAGGCCGGGCCCTCAGCAGCAGGAGAGATAACAGCAAGGAGGAGACTGCTGAGAAGACATGGTGACTCCATGGGGACATAGAAAAACAAGTTCAAGGCAATGCTGAGGATTCCAGTTTGGGGCCAAGTTGATAGTGTCATTACTAAAGGGCGCTCAGGAAGGGGGCCTATTCAGGCTCCATCCCAACCCATTAGTTCCTCCCCTCACTCTATGGCCCCACAAGCTCTCCTGCCTCTAGACCATCCTGGATCCCCCTACCCTCTCTAGGCCTGCCTTATTTCCCCACTCTTTAGGCAGCCTGGCTTCATGACTCTGGGAAAAATAACCTCTTCGAACTCCCATTTCCATTTCTAATATTAGAAGACTGAGACAGGATGGCATTCACCTCTGAAGTTCTGCTTTTTTCAGACTTATTCCTTCTGCCAGGGCCAAATGCACTCAGTTAAGTTCTCAGGGCATTCTCATCTTCCCACTAGGTACTGCTGTTAAACAAGGCAAGTGCCTCACAAAGGAATGCAGCAGTAATGGTGGATTGCAAGCAGCAGACACTGAGGCAGGTCTGGAAAGGAAGGGGAACTCTTCCCATCCTGAAATCCTTTCAGTGTAGCTACCCCTGACTCTGGCTCCCAGCCAGGACACCAGTGACTTCCATCAGCAACCACAGATGACTTAGGACAGATGAGGGCATCAAGCTTGATCACCCTTAGGCAGTCAGGCCTCTGGGTGGGCCTCGGGCATAAGACTGAGCAAGCAGGCACTGGCACCAGAGGAGGGGGCCTTTCCCGGTACCTTACCCATTCAGACAACTCCATTTCCGACACCCTTCTGAATGAAAATGGGGTTCTCGATGTGAGCACACTGGACTGGCAACCTCAGCATCACCTAGAAACTCATTAGACATGTAAATTCCCAGGCTCCACACCTCCACATGCCGCCAGCTGAGACACTCAGGGTGGGGGATGGGAATAGCAGTCCCTGTTTTGACAAGCCCTGCAGGAGATTCTGGGGTACACTAAGGTCTGAGAACCAATGAGTTAGAAGGTGGAGGAAAAGAAAGAAAGAAAGAAAGAAAACTGCATTACTATTCCTAAATAATACATGAATATATTCATTACTTTGAGCTGAAGGCAGACCCAGTAATATAATGTGGTAAAAATTTTAGAATGGATGGGATTTAATTTTTTTGTGACTAAAGTAGCTACTTTAGTGAAGCCTAGCAATATCTCTATGGACAAAGGAAGAAATTACCCGAGAGGCTGAGGTCTAAAAAATTTGGGTAATTAAGGCAAATAAGTGCCGGGTTTGTATTTGTATCATCTTAAATGCGTGGTGTTTTGTACCTACCTTTTTTCTTTTTTAAAGCTATATAACCTTTGATTTAAATGAAATCTAAACTGAAACCCCGAATGTATAACAGATAATTGGGTTGTACTCTAGGGAAATGGAAAGCGAGTCAGATCTCTGCCTCATGCTCCTTTCTCCCTCCTCTTCCCTCTCCCCACCCCCACTCCCCATTTCTCCTCCCAAGGCCCACAAGGCTCCAGGCAAAGCCCATTTCTGCAGAAAATAGCTTTAATTCCCTCTTCCCATTGCATACCCTATGCAAAGGCTTCAGGGAAATTCTATCATATTCCTGGTACAGGCATTTTAATTAATACAAAAAAGGAAATGTGTTTTTGTTGTAGCTGTGTTTTTCCCTGAAGACTAATGATGGGGGGAAGGAAGGGGACTTCACCTGGGAGAGGCCCTTTCAAGGACAAGGTAAGCACAATGAAAAGGCAGGTGTTTCAATCATCTTTGCAGCCCAGAGACTGAGCCACCTGCCCAGGAATGTGCTCACAGTAAACACGCTTAATTGAGCCCAACAATATGAGAAGCTTATTAAATTGCAGCTCAGGAAGTGGGAGTGACAGTGTCTATGTCTGTCACCGCATTTTGCTTGGGCAGATGCGACTGAACACGCCGGCTTCGCTTCTCCCAGGCTTTTTCCTGAAAAGAAAAGCCCACCTGTATTTGCATGTATGTGTACAGCCTTCTAGAAAAATGGAAACCTGACTCTGCCAGCTGTTCCATCCCCTCAGACTTTGTGAGCGCCGAGTTTCCTTTGGAAAATACTGTTAGGGACGTATTGATCTGGAAGGGGTTTTAGGCACCTTCTAGTACAGCTTTTGAATGATTTTTCTTTTAGAAACTAATCTCTTTCTTCAAAATAAATGTTACCCAGAAGTAAAGAGGAAGTTCGTGCCATTTGCCCCTTCAGCAGCCCCCCCACCTCTCCCCATCACACATGGACCCGTAGGGATGCAGCAAAACCTAGTTTGAAAGAACACTGGCACAAAAAGACTGAGCTCAAGAAGTAAAAGGCCTTTCAAAAGGTAACAACGCTAGAGAGGGAGCCTGGGTTAAAGATGAATCTCCCATTCTGAGAGCTTTCCTATGCAATCCATGTGCAAAAACCCACATAGTCATTCCTTCAGCGTTTTCTAGGCACTCACTCTTCGTTACTATTTTTTTTTTTAGATTTTATTTATTTATTAGAGAGAGAAAGTGAGAGAGAGCATAAGAGGAGAGAAGGTCAGAGTGAGAAGCAGACTCCCTGTGGAGCTGGGAGCCCGATGTGGGACTTGATCCCAGAACTCAAGGATCATGACCTGAGCCGAAGGCAGTTGCTCAACCAACTGAGCCACCCAGGCGCCCTGTTACTATTTTTTTTAAGCAACTTTTATTGAACACCTGCTATGTTCCAAGCACTGGTTGCTGTTGGAGACCCAATGGTAAGCAAAAGACCTCTTTACAAAGTCTACTGCAGGATAAATGCACTCACCAAAGGGCCACATGAAGGAGAAGAGGAAAGCCCCATCATAAGAACTCATGACTGCTTGTCCCAAGTGAATTTTAACTCCCTTCTCAGTTTCTCAGTTCTTTAGGCAAATACACAATTAAAAAAAAAATTATGACAAGAGGATTTTATCTCCTCAGAGAGGTCGGGAAGCTTTCCCTAAGACGTAAACCCCAAAGTTTAACAAACTGAAAGGCAAGAGTGACTAAAGCAGAGAGTCAGGGGGGAGGTGGACTGGCTAGGACCACCCAGGACCATGGCAGGCATGTGAAGATGTCAGTCTTACCCTAAGAGGAATGGAAAATCAGGGACAGTTTTTAAAGTCAGGGAGAGGGCAATTTATACAGTCAGATTGTAATTTCGAAATGATTTGGGGGCTTCTAGCTCGGCGTTTCAATTGAGCAAGTGTCTAAGGGCAGACACAAAGTACAGTTTGGAGGCCAGAGTTGATCAATGATGAGTTGATTCCGAATGATGATAGCTGGAATGAAGAAGTGGACACATTTAAGAGCTACGTGTGCACTAATGTGGACAGATTTTAGAAGTGGAGAGAATACAGAAGATGAGGACAAGGACAGTGGAAAGGATGATGCCTCTTTTATGCTTTGTGTACTGTGACCATGATTATTGCCATAAGACCTAGGGGCAATAATCCCACATTTGCCAACCTACTGGTTCTCAACCTTGGATACACATTACAATCACCTAGATACTGGCGCTGGAACCCTATTTCCAGAGATCCTGGTTTACTTGGTTGGGGTGAGGTGTGGGCATTGGTGCTTTTCCCAGTCTCCCGGGGGTGATTTTAGGATGCCATCAAGATTTCACCAAGGCTGAAAACCAATGCTCTAAATGATCCCCCAGGGGATCTCATGTGGTGTCTTCTCTATCTGATTGTACTTCACTGTAAACAGAGAATGACATGACCTGCAGTGGCAAGCTGATTTGCCTCCGAGAAAGAAACAGATTTGCAGGAAATCCTGGCAAATGGGGCATAGAGCAGATTAGGAAGTAACCGCACAAAACCAGTCAAGGGGAGGGGGAGCAGTGCAGTAGATAAGAAAGGACCTCAAACTCAGGGAAGTCATAAACTCTGTCACTAACGAGAAACTTGCTCATCTGTCAAATGAAGGCTCTGGACCAGACCAGTGGTTCTCAAGCTCGAGCTCACTTCGGCATCACCCGGGGGCCTGGTTCAAAGATAGAATGCTGGGTCCCCCCCCCATCAGAGCACTGGAAGGAGGAGGTGTGGGGTGAAGCCTGAAAATCCCAACGACTGAAAACCTCAGCTGATGCTGCTCCAGGCACCAAGGCTGTGATGAAGACGTCATTAACAGAGAGAAGGAACCTAAGGGAGATCTATCCTTTAAGAAAGAGATCCTATCTCTCCTTAAATTTTGATATTTTCTGCATCATAAATATTCATTTTGATTTTTAAACCATACTGCATTAACGTATTATTTATTTGACTCGTGAGGTCTTTGGACCCTTGTACATTATGCACCTAAGGAGAGGCCCTCATTCACTTGATTCTAAACCCCGCTGGCCAAGGGCTACGTGCAGAGGGCCAGTGAACCAGATGAGTTCTAAGGACCCTTCGAGCTGTAACATTTCATAAAATGAGAAATAGGGTGGGGGCAAACAGAAGGAGCTCCGAAGCTAAGCTGCTGGGGTTCATGTGGGGTCAATGAGCTGTCATTTCCAAGATGCACATGGAATCATGACCTAAGCCGAGGGCAGATGCGGGGAAGTTGCTAAACTCCTCTGGGCTTCTGTTTTTCCTCATCCACAGTGTCAAGATAATAATACTGATCACATGGGTTTGTAGTAACTGATTGAGTTAGCACACAGAAAGCACGGTGTGGGCTGAACGTGGTGGGCAGTTGCCATGATCAGCAAAGGCTTCTGCCTTTCATCCCTCTGAAGCTCTCCTGCTGACAAGGGTTACCCTGACTTCTTTGATGCTGGAGACTTTTTTTTTAAAGGCTTCACAGTATTTATTCAGTCATACAGCTTCTTGTTTCTCGTGATTTTCCAATATGTCCCTTGTGGGGACAAATTTCCATCTCTTCTATCCCAAAGAGACCATCTGCAAGGTTACCAAAATGAAATGCAGCCTCTTATACAGAAGTCTTTAGGAAAAGCAAGACAAACCTGTGGAGCGATCCTCACTATTTACTGAACATCAATGAAATACCTAACCAGTACCTGCCACAGAATTCAAGAATCGTCTCATTTATTTTGTGGAACACAAATATTTATATGAAGGGGAGACTTGACAGTCATTGGCTTCTGACAGGTAAGTTACGGTTTCTGCAATGTAGTGAAATGTTTGTCCAGTCTTGTAATAAATGAGAGTTCCCAAGTTGCAGATTTGGGGGCAGGGCTCTAGCTTCTTTAGAGAACCAGGTGAAGTGGATGGAGAGGTCTGCAGGGGAGGAAGCCCAGAGCCTTCATTCAGGTGTCTGCATGCTGAAGTCTGCACTATCTTCCCGGCCGCATGTCTGCCACTACTCACTACTCGTTCTCACCAAATAGGACTTTCTGCTGTTTGTGCGCTTTGTAAACTCACTCCCTTCCTGCACTGGTCAGGCTGTTTATCCTCCTGCAATGGCCATCTCTGTTTCTTCCATATCAAAATTAGATTCATTCTTTGAGATCTAGCTCAAGTGCCACCTTGAAGGACCCCTTCACAATCCCCTGTGTTCCATATCACCGTGGTTGTTACTGTCAGCGTCCATCGGGGCACCCTCGAACGTCTGGGTTTTCCATCTGGGACACCATCCTTGATGTATATCCTTCTCAAGAGGCACTCAACTCTAGGTGTTGGGTTGGTTGTCAAAGCAACGTTGGTTGACTTTTGACTTTAATCCACAAAGAAAATAAAAGAACCCTAGGTTATACTCAGAGAATTCAACTTGACTTTTTTGCTGTTCCAGTCTCATCAAAAAGAAAAAAAAAAAAAAAAGGAAAAGTGAAATCGAAATAAAAAAAAACATGCTAAAGTGATATTCATGAGTCAGAGCAACAAATGGATGCACCCTTAGATCAGGCCATTCGGTCCTCTCTACTGATCTATACTTTAATGTGTAATCTACCTGAACTGCAAAATATTTTAAGAATGATCCCTATAAAACCCATTGCTATATTCCTGTCAGAAAGCTCTTAAAGAAAACCTGCATTGTGACTTTATTGCCCCCTGGAGAAACTGTTTCCATGATTGAGGACCAAGAAAAAAATGTACTTCCAAGCAAGTGGTGAGTTTTAATCTGGCTGATAGCCGTGAATCCTGTCCTATTTTCTCTTTTGCCCTGGCCAGGAGAAAGTTCTGAGTAAACATCTGTAGGAGTGCTGACAACACTGACTCCATTGTCGGCCCTCCATCCTGTCCATGCCTGGGCAATGACCTCCCTCGGGGATATGTGTTACAGGCCTTGTGAGGGTAAATGTACGTACAGCCCAGAATGCAGGAGGCTTGTCCTGATCTTCCTTAAAGGAATGGCCACTCTGAGTAACTAGTAGTGATTATGGATGCACAGAAGGCCACACTTCAGATAACCATCCTGTGACCTCACCACCATGCCCCCCACTACATAAAACCTGCAGGTTAAGGTTCTGATAGGCGTGGAGAATAGGGATAGAGAACAGCTCTCCAGTGGCCCTCATCTTCCATCTGCCTCCCAACCCACTTGCCCCTATCACCAAGTTACCCTGAATACCGCTCTATAAATGGTATGGAGAGACTTGGTTTCTCCATATTGTCTTTCCAGCCCAGAGAACACTTTACTGACGTTCCTCTACCTTCTAACAACATTGTATAGAATGTTTAGATGTGCTTTGTTTATATTGATCCTATTCCTGGCTTCACATTATTTTCCTAACTTTATTTACTTTTCAGTCTTTCTTTCATTTATTTAGTACTCTCCTTTTTGTTTATACATTCCTATACGACACTTCAAATCTTTTTATAAAAATGGTAGGGGATGGCTTCTTAAATAATTAATATTTCTTTGAAGGCAGTTAATATATCTTATTTGTTTTGGATTTCCAATACTAAACCTAGAACTTGACAACTTTATGTATTTTTAAAAGGTAAAAGAGGAAGGATGAAAGAGAAATTCAAGCTGGTGGTAGAGGTATCTATGTCCTACTCATACATCTAGATAAATAGTGGAAAAACCCCTAAGAAATATTTTGGGACAATGGAAACCACACTTAATATTTTAGAATACCGAAAGCCTAGAGATGCTATTTTGCATATTTGCAACCGATTTTTAATATTGTACAGATACTTTAGTTTATAAGTAGACATAGCCACCAACTTAACAACTACCCCAAGTACCAATGGTATTGCTAAAGCAATTATTGTTTAACTTTCTGAATCTTGTTTATGTACTTTTTTTGGTTCCAGATATTGGTACGGGAGACAATTCAATGCACCTTTTAATACTCAGTATAGCCATTCTAATAGAGAAATGTTGTGAGCATGTCTTAAAATGACATGAAAAAGCACTTTGTAAAGTTAAAAGTCTTAATAAAAAGCAATGTGATATGTATTTATTCACGAGCACAGACTTTGTAGGGGCATTCATTTATCTGTCAAAAGGAAATTCCAATTTTGTGGCCTAACATAAAAGGGCTATAAATGCAGTGTATATAAAGCACACATATACCGACACGCACGAGCAATCCATAAAACCAAGTAAAAGTCACTGTTGAGTACATGTACTACGTGGAGTCATCCGAGACTCCTCTCTTGCTCACAAACTGCACGTTCAGTAGGTCAGCTCCTGTGATTGCCACCAACCAACCCCAGAGCTGGACTGAGCCACCATCCATAACCATGAGAGCTCCCAACTGAAGCCCACTATTGCCCTTGTCCCTGTTCACAGTTGCCCCAGAGAGAGCCCGAGTTCTCCTTGAGAAGCCTAGGTTAGACTATGGCACTCGTCTGCACAAAACCCTCCAGTGGATTCTCATTTCACTCAGAGAAAAAAACCCCTGTTTTTGCTGTGCTCCCCCTCCATCATCTCTCTGGATCCTTTTTCTCCTACCGCCCCTTCCTCACCCCTTCCTGGCCACGTATCCTCTTTATTGTATTTTAAATATGACAGATGTATTTATGGCCTTTCATGTTGTGCTTGGTACCTTAAGTGCTCTTACCCAAAATATCCACGTGGCTCATTTTCTTACCTGTTTTTTGTTTTTGTTCATGTCACCTTCTCAATAAGACCTTTACCTACCACCCTATTTAAATTATGAATGCCCTCCCATTCATACTCAGGAACTCTCTATATTCTTCCTTTGCTTAGTTTTTGTTCATAATAATTACCACCTTCTAACTCTCAACTAATCTCTCCATATATATATATAAAACAATGAAACAATCAATTCATATGTATGAGTTAAATAAGAATTGTTTATTTGTATATATATTTCTATAATTGTTTATTTCTAAATGTGTTTATATATGATTTATTTGCTATATATTTGTATAATTGTTTATTTCTATATGTGCATATATATATGAATTGTCTATTTGTTAATTATTTGTTTTCTTCAACTAGAAGAGCCCCGTAAGAGTAGAATTGTTTTATTCACTGATGTTGCCTCAGTCCAAAAAACAGTGTCTGACACTTAATAATATAATGTTTGTTGAATGAATAAACCATCTCAGACTCTCCTTCCCTCCGTCAATTTTACAGACTTCAGTGGTTTTACTTCCTTAGGTCATTGCCCTGTTCTAAATTCTCATTGGCTTTCTATGGCTCTAGAAGGAAGCTCACATTGCTCAGTAAGAATAATGACTTCCTACCCACATTTCAATTTGTGTTGTCACTACTCTTTTTAATGCTTCGTCCAAAGCGATCTCCCTTGCTTAGCACTGTGTATGCTGCACACTCTACCACCTCTGTGACTATATTTAAACTCTTGCCTCTGCCTGGAATGTCTTCCCCTCCCTCTCTGAAGATCCAAATTTGAATCATGTTTTCATGCTTAGACCAAATGCCATCTCCTCCATGGAGCCTTCTCTGGCCTCTCCAGCAGGAAGCCATCTGTCTTGTTTTTTCCTGAGTCATTCTCTTGGCTGACTCTCTCTCATAATACATCACAATATTGTAGAGAACATAGCACAGGGTCAAGAGTGTTGAAACTCAGAATGTAACCCTGAGCGTGTTCTTTAGCCTTCTAAAGTCTTAAGTTCTCTTATCGTAAAATGAGGATGACAGTAGCTTTCATTATGATCCCGAGTTAAGCCAGATAATGGAAGTAAATCTCATTTTCTCATTATCATCACCAACATCATCTTTGCTGCCTTGGAATATAGTTATGCTATTTTTTTCTACTGAACTATAAGCTTCCTGAAAAATGGAATAAATGTCTAATTCACCTCTACACCACCCAGATACTCAGTAAATATTTGTAGAGTAAATTTGAGAATCAAGACTGTGACTTTGTCCTCTAAGTTAATGTAAAGACACTTGCTAAAAAAAAAAAAAAAAGCGTGGGTTTTTGTTTTTTTTTTGCAATCATATTCTAGCAAACAAATCCATTCCTATGTGACTTTTAGTTCTCAGATATTGTTTGCACTGAATTTGAAGCTCACTAGCATTAGGTTTTCTTATTGTATTTCTCAGTGTACATAAAGAATTCATTAGTTAAGAAAATACCAACCTAAATCTTTCTGAAAGAAACCCAAGGAAATGTAAGGTCAGGAAAGAAAGTTCAAGAGCAAAAAAAAAAGTTCAAGAAGATACAAAGGAGACAGTCCCATATCCAGATAGCTGTAGAGTTAATACTCAGTCAGAGACAAAGAAGACTCAGGTGCAGAGCGCTATGAGAACACAAAGGGAGGGTCTTCAGTTCATTTGTATTGTCTGGAGTACCACCGAGAGGAGACAAAGCCTGAGCCAAACCATAAGAAATAAGCAAAAATAAAATTAATAAAAAAAAAAAAAGACAAGTGAAATGCTAGGCAGAAAACATGGCAAAAACAAAGCTAAGAAGACCGGAAATAAAATGAAATATGCTGGATTTTATGGACATTTTCACACGATTACAGCTTCTACTCCAGGGCAAGGAATAAAAAAAATATAAAGGTAGATGGAGAATTGTGGGCCATGTCATAGAACACCTTAAACACCACACTCTGGATGTTTGTTTTGTGGGTGAAGGGAAAACTGGAAGGATTTGAAACAGTAAAGGGACCTGGCCATATTTATGTTTTAGACGGATCTCTCTGGCTAGATGTGGAGGCCAGACCTGAGAAACACAAGAACGAAAGCAAAAACAAAACAAAGAACAAAATAAAACAAAACACAAAAACAGGTCAGGAGGCTACTGAAAAATTCCAAGCTATAAAAACAGAATGTCTAACCAGGGAGGCAGAGCAAAAGAAGAGATGGAACCCAAAACCGCAGACAATAAAATCAGGCGGATCGGGTGATTGGTATATAAACTGGACGGGAGGAAGGAGGAACATGCGTTTCCATGTATTTGGATGAGTGCACGGAAGACGACGCCCGTCGCTGACCCAGGACACGGAGGAGAGGAGGAGGAGAGTGGCTGGACATGTGGGAGGAAGATGACGATTCAGTTTTAGTCACTCTGGGACATCAGTGCTGTCTTACCTTGGGGAAGGGGTCCTCACTGGAGATCATATTTTAGTGTCATCAGCATACAGGGTGGTGAAACCGCTGGAGGGCATGCACTTACTCAAGGACAGAGTTCATGTGGTTCTGTTCGCCAGAACTGTGGCGAACACACCATGGAAAGCAGCCGAGCAGCCCCCAGGGGAAGCAGAGGAGGGATGCACGGAGAAAGCGAAGAGGAGAGTCAAATGAAAATATATTTGGAGACACTAAAGGAGTAGAGAATTTCAGAAGGGAGGGAATAAACAACAGTGTCAAACATAGCTGCAATGTAAAATAAGATATGAACTAAAAAGTGTTCTTAGATTTGGCAAAGGCTTTTTACATTAGACTAGGAGCAAGAAGCAACACAAGAAAGGGTTAAGCCTGCTGCTTGGGAAAAGATGATGTAATGTTAGCAGATGACAGTGAGAGAGGAGAAGCATCTAAAATTTCCATTGCTTATCTATTCTATCAGGGAGAATGATCTTCGAACTGGAAAGGTAGCGCCAATGGCTTTAAGAGGGAATTAAAGCCCAAGCTAAATTAGAATAAAATGAAGATGGCATTATGTTGTTTCACAGATAAGGAATTCTTCCAGGCCTAGATGAATTATATTCTAGGACATCCACACACACACATACACATGTATGCACACACACACACGTGCACACACCAACTCTGCAGTATGGTTTCAGAACTTCTGTCAGAAAACTTTAAGTATTATAGATAAAAATGTCAAGGGTGCCTGGGTGGCTCAGTTGGCTAAGCTCCAGCTCTCAGTTTCCACTCAGGTGGTGATCTTGGTGTTGTGAGATCGAGCCCTGCATCGGGCTCTGTGCTCAGCATGGAGTCTGCTTGAGATTCTTTCTGCTTCCCTCTGCCCTTCCCCCTGTTTGCACATGCACTCTCTCTAAGCAAACAAACAAACAAATATCTAAAAATTTTTTTTTCAAAGATGCTAAAAGACTGGTAGTTAACCAAAGGAAAAAGGAGCTCAGAGACATTGTGTTCAAATATATAAAGTACTATATAAAGTGTAGAATAAGACAGAGTAGATTTATTTTGTGACTCAAAAAGGCAGAACTCACATCAAAGTGGAGAAGGTGGAGAAGTATGGATTTCAGCTAATTATACAGAAGGATTTTTCATCATTCAGTCCTGACATGAGCCAGTTTGAAAGGCAGCGGCTCCTGGCTTAGCTGTGTGCGAGTGGAGGTTGACCGCTGTCCGTCAGGATGGAGAATTGGACTCCGTGTGGTCGGGCCAACACCTGGTGCTCATGCCTTTACCCACCTTTAAGAGACATTACTGAGTGGAAACAGCACTTTTCTCCTATTGAGCTTAGAAAATATATTTGTCACTCCTGCATTACATTACCTCTAAGTTCCCTTCTAAATAGGAAAGCCCAGGTATTTAGAGTCTAGAAATGACAGTATGCATAGTTTCTACAGTGAAAGTCCAAGTGATGGCAAAAAAGAAACAGCTCAGTTAACTGAAGGATTTGGGAGCTGAACTATGAGTGCTGCCATTGTATGCGATCTCATTTCCCATGGGACCCTTGCTGGAGCACCCAGGTTGTGGGGCGAATTAGGCAGTGTTCCATGCCGGCTTCAGACTATCAGATTTACGCCCAAATATTTAATGATGTCCTTCTGGTGCCAGGTACAATGCTAGGTACGGCTACTGTGCAGAAAATGTGTCAAGACAGGCCCTAGGCACACTTAGAACAGAAGGTGATGATGTTATAAAAGACTTTTTGCCATCTCCCTCTTGGCCAGTTAAAATGAATTAGAAGGATCAAAGGCATTAGCATTGAGTTTTTGCTTTGTAGAGTTCAGCCTACAAATCAAATACTGCTCTCTGTTTATTACCGACAGGCCATAATTCAGAGAGAAAGGTTCAGAGAGGTCGCTATTTATGATTACCCGAAGTGTTTCATCTGCAAGAATTATAAATGGAAAATCTGGCACATAGTTAGAAATGTAGATCTTCCGATACATAAATTTGCCCCATTGATTTTTATGTATTTCTTAAACTGGGCACTGCTGCTTTCAATATTGTTTTGGAACAGACTGACCATAAATATTTAAGTAACTGCTGTTCAACAATCAAAGCTACTCACAATGGTCGCTGTTTGAAGACACAAATGTGATCGGCTGAGGTCAGGAAAAGCAGGTTGAATAGAAAAGATTCAAGGTAAATTATTACTGGGTAGGACTCCAGCCACCAAAAAGGGGAAAGCTCGTAAGACAATGCTTATAATATATCAGGTGTTCAAGAAATAGCTTTGGATGAGATGTATGCGTAATGGTGTCTATCACTAACGTGGGGATGGGAGAGAAGGAAGATTTCAGGCTTTCACAATGGCAATGATAGAGCCTCAAATCACAGTGAAGTCAGATCTGATGCCGGCTACATAGGAGATAAGCTAAAAACACAGAAGGCTTTAAATACAGGGTCTACCACCAAAATACAGCGAAGTGGCCTTTGTTCTAACAACTAGTCTAAGAACTTTTCTCCTCATGTGACCTGAATACCTCATCTCTCCATTTTACAAGGAAGAGATGTCAGTCACTTAAACATGGTTTTTAAAATATCCTAGAGAAGTCTTCCTCCCCCTGCTAGACCAGGCCCAGTGATCCTGGAAGGCAGCTATGGGAGTGCTCTGCTCACATCGTCCCTCAGGGAAAATGTGCTCTGAGGAGTGTAGTTTTAGCTGAATCTCCAGCTGCCACACCTTTATGATCCACCACAGCATCCACACTGAGGCCACACTCTCCCTGGGCAGTTCCCAACTGATGAGTGAGTGTAGCGCATGTACTAAACCCATGCACTCCAGACCTAACAGAGGATTCCTCTAGGAGGCAATCTTTGCTCTGGAGCTTTCCCTTAATCTGGTCAGGGCTTTCTCAGAGCTGCATAGGTGTCTTACTTTCTTTCCACCCAACCTGCCCTCTCTGCTTGTACAGGTGTCAGATTCACATCACTATCTGCAGCTCTCCCCACTCCTCTCTTCTCTCCCTTTTTTCCTTCATAAGCATTCCCACTAATAAATCTCTTAACATTTTAAATTCAATCTTGGCATTTTCTTTCCAGAGAGCCCAAACGGATATACCCAGTTATGTACTCTCAAAGTACTTTGTTCCTTTTCTTCAAAGCACACATATTTTATGAACACATACTTATTTATGTAGTTGTTTGATAAATGATTCTCCTCCCATCAGACTTTTGATTTCCACTGGGCTTAAGAAACCTTTCTGCTTTATTTCTAGAATCTGTCAAACAACCTAGAAAATTACAAGTTTTTAATAAATACTGAGTGGATAAATGGGTAAAGGATAGTAATGGTGCCATATCATGAAAGATTTGGGGGCTGTATTAAAGAAGATGGAAGAAAATAGTCACAATCAACTTTGGCAAAAGAAGGAAAGCAGGAGGGGTGGAAGGACAGTAGGAAAACTGAATATAACCTAATAGTACTTGTAAATTTACTTAAATTACACCTTTCTGCTTGTGGGGTTTGATAGGGATTAAGAGAGAAGGTACAGGCAACACTACAAAGATCTCAGAGCTCTGATTCTCTGAATCTGGTATTAATACATTTATTTTCATTCTTAATTTCTAATAAGTACAGTACTGATATAATAGTCATACTAGACTGACACCTAGTCAACATTAGTCCTACCTTAGAAGTTCAGACATTTATGTACCAACTGAAAAAGGAAGAAAATTTCCAAACCAAACCAAGCAAATTCCCAGGAAAACTGAGAGCTTAGGGAAGTGTTTTAGGGAAAAGGCTACACAACCAAAAATTCCCAGGGTATTGTGTTATTCTGTGTGACCCAATGTCATTAATTCTTACAGTCACTGCAAAACTTGTGAGCTCCTTTATGCCATACAGAATTGGCGGCATATGTTAACAGATGTGAAAGTAAAAATATTAATAATACTAATTTCTGGCTTATGTTTCTGGCCATGATGGGGCAAGTGGTACTACAGTAGCCTATCTAGTATCACCACTAAAAATCTAGACAGACTGTGAGGGAAAAAAAACCAAACAAAAAATTTTCAGATACAAAACAATGACTAACACAGAATTGTAATCCCTTAGAGAAAGAAAACAAACAAGCAGAGCCTTCTAATTGCTCCTTCAGTCTGGAGGAACTTGATGGACTCCAGGGTAAGAAAGGGGCAGCCAAGCAAATCATGACCTTCTTGCTGTGCTCAGGAAACAGAGAAGATTTCTGGGAATCTAAGCTAGCTGTAATTTGGAGGCAGAGTGTTAGGGAGCAGAAAGCAGAGGAAAAATTCAGGAAGTGTATAAGGAAAGTCTTGAGTCTCAGACTTTATATTAAGAGATACATGAAGAGTCTGAGACTCCAAAGCCTGGAAAAGAATGACCAGTGAGCCTAAAATATTGGGAAGGTATAAACTGACTAGCTTATGAAAACTACCCCTCACCCCCAAGTGGGAGATTATTAACCTGAGACACTCAGTACGGATCCCAGGAAGGCTATGCCCCAGCAGCAGGGCTAAACCAACCACAGAGTAACGGCTCATCTAGGCTCCCCCAAGCAAAGCTTAAAATAGACTTTAAAGGGACAAGATTATTAACAAACAAATTAACTATCAGAATAAAAGGCAATATTCAGTCAACAGAAGTAGTTCTAAACATTATAGGGAGGATGGTATTATTAGTCAAGGACTTTAAAGATGTATTAAAAACATATTCAAGGATTTAAAGGAAACAAGAGCATAATGAGAAGAGAAAAGGAATCTGCACAAAGGTACCTAATGGAACTTCTAGAGTTAAAATACTCAATGTCTAAAAACAAAACAAAACAAAAAACAACTTAGGATGAGCTTCAAACTAAATTACACACAATAAAAGCAAAAATCACTGAAATTGAAGATAGGGAGATAAAACAACTGAACTGAAACACTGCTAAAAAAATTGCTAAAAAATTAAGAAAATGTTAGTGATCTGTGGGACAAGATCAAGCCACTCAAAACTGCAGGTGGAGTCCTAGAAGGAGAGTTAGAGGTGGGCACAGAAAGTACTGATGGAGTGATAGCTAAAATTTTCCAAATTTCATTTAAAAATATAAACCCATAGAACTAAGAAATTTAATAAAGCCCACTTAGGATAAGTTAAAAAAATCTTTGTAAGGCACATAATAAAATTATTTAATAACAGTTACAAAGATAAAATCTTTAAAATAAGCAGGAAAAAAGGGTCCATTACGTAGAGGGGAACACACTTAAGAATGGCCACTAACTTTTCATCATAAATAGTACAAGCCATTAAGATAAAGGATGAACATCTACAAGTGTTGAAATAACTTTTTAAAAACTCCACCAACCTAGAGTTCCATAACCAATGAAAATATCTATCCTTCAAATATAAGGCAACATAAAGAACTTTCCAGAGAAGACAGAAAAAGGTGAGTGAATTCACTGCCATGGAAAGGACTGTTTATATGAATTCTGATCTACATAAAGGAATGAGGAAGACAGGCAATGGTAAACACATGAGTAATTACAAAATACTCGTTTTCTGGTTTTTAATCTTTTTTACAATTTGACTTACTAAACCAAATATTTGACTTACTAAATCAAAAAGACTACCAGTGAACTTTGATATATATAATAGGTACATATATCACATATCTGTACATATATGTATATGAACATCTTCTGTAGAAATACTGACACAAAGACCAGACAGGGAAAGGAATACTGCTGTTTACATTATACATAAATGGTATAATACTTAGACTACGATGTTAGATACATATTTTAAGTCCTGGAGCAACCATGAAATAAAATGAAGAGGTTTATCTAAAAAGTCAATAAAAGAGATAATATGCTAAAGATAGGCAATTAATAGAAACGAAGGCAGAAAAAGAGGGAAAAAGGACAAAGACCAGAAGAGCAAATACGAAAAAAGGCAAGACAGTCAATTTGAAATGGAATAAGACCGCCAGTTAAAAAGCAGAGATATACAAATTGGATAAAAATGCAAGCCCCAACTAAACATTGTTTTCAAAAATGCGGTTTAAGTAAAAAATCACAGGTCTCAGGTGAAAGGATAGAAACAGTCGTGTAATGCAAATAAGCCTGAGAGATATCTTAGTATCAGAAAAAAGCAGAATGAAGTACAAACTATATTCCCAGGGCCAAAGAGGGCATTTTGTACTGATAAATGGGGTAATACATCAGAAAGATATAATAATATTAAATGTATACGGGCCCTATAACAGAACTTCAAATTAAGCAAAACCAACAAGAACCAAAAGGAGAAATAGACACGTTCAAATTTATAATAGAAAACTTGGAAATTCCTATCTCAAAAACATATAAGTAGAATGAAAGCTAGCAATAACATAGAAGCAAAAAATATTATTACCCAATTTTCAGTTAGCTGACAATGAAAAAACACAACCACCCAATACCTGAAAAAATACACATTCTTTTTAAGTGTACATGGAATATTCACCAAGAGCAATCATATACAGGGTGGCAAAGTAAGTCTCCAGGAATTTAAAAGGACTAAACTCATACAGAAAATGCTCTCTGGCCACAGTACAGTAAATTAAAAATTAATAACAAAATCCAGAATATCCTCAATTATTAGAAATTAAACAACACTCTTCTAAGTAGCCTATGGCTCAAAGAAACCACAAGAGAAATTAGATACTATTTTTAACTGAATAACGATAGGAAAAAACCCAATATATCAAAATTCATGGACTGCAGATAAAGAAGCATTTGAAAATTTATAGCTTAAAAACTTATATCAGAAAATAATAAAGGCTTAAAATTAGTGATCTAAGCTTATACCTAAAGAAACTAGAAAAATAAGGGCAAAGTAAAACCAAGTGAAGAGAAAGAAGGAAATAATAAAGTTAGGAGCAGGAATCAAAAACAGAACAAGGAGTCCCTTTAATAAGAACAGAAAAAAAAACCACCCCAAATTAATAATATGAGAAATGAGAGAAGGGACCTCATTAGAGATCCTACAGACTTTAAAAGGGAGATACGTAAGTATTATTAACCACCTCATGCTGATAAATTTTCCAATTTAGATTAAACAGATAATTTCTGAAACACAAATGAACACAACAGATACAAGGAGATACAGAAAATAGGAAAATCCCTCTATCTACTAAAGAAATTGAATTTATCACAAATAAAACCCTTCCCAAAGTCTGGGACCAAATGGCTGAAATGGTAAATTCTATCAGATATTTAAGGAAGAAATACTCTTCTTATATAAAGTCTCTGAAAATGGGGGGAGGAGGAAACAATCTTGAACATGTTATATGAAGGCCAGCATTACTGTAACACTGAAATCACACACAGACACTACAGGGAAATAAAACTGAAGACCAGTATCGTGCTGATCAGATGTATGATAATCCATAACACAATATCAGCAAATAGAAGCAAGCAATACATAAAAACTGCAATTAATCATGACCAAATGCAAGACTGATTTAAAAATTAACCTACTATGGGGCGCCTGGGAGGCTCAGTCGGTTAAGGGTCCAACTCTTGATTTCAGTTCAGGTCATGATCTTGGGATCCTGAGACTGAGCCCCACATCAAGTTCCATGCTGGGTGTGGAGGCTGCTTAAGATTCTCTCTCTCCCTGTCTCTCCTCCCCTCCCTGCTGCTTGCATGCTCTCTCTCTTCCTCTCTCTCTCTCTCTCTCTAAGGAAAATAAAAAGTTAACCTACTGAATCCATCATCTTAAAGAAATGAAAGAGAAAAATTATATCATCACCTCGATAGATACATTTGATCAATTCAACATCTAGTCATAATACCAGCATTCAGAATTGAAGAAAATTTCTCAATGAAATAAAGGGTATATGTAAAAACCTATTTAACATAATACTTAATGGAGAAATATTGATTTTGTTTTCTAAGATTACAAACAAGGGAAGGATATCTATTCTTACCACTTATATTCAATATTGTATTAGAGCTCAAAAGGGAAGAAACAAAAGAGGAAATTAAGATCTTCAAAGGAAAAAATAGAACTGTCCTTTTTTCAGATGACATGACTGTGAAGGTAGAATACTCTAAAGAATCCAGCAAAAAGTACTAGAGCTAGTAAATGAATTTGGCTAGTTCTCACAATTCAAGAACAAAATAGAAATTTTTATTTTATTTCTATACAGCAGAAAAAAAATTAGAATATGAAAGTTTTAAAATGCCATTTACAACTGCAGTAAAATTATTTACAAGATAAATTTAAGAAACCAGAATGAATGGAGAAATATATCATATTCCTGGGCCAGAAGACTCAACAGTGTTAGATGTCAATTCTTTCCAAATTGATTGAAAACCTCACTGCAGTCCCAATCAAAAGCCCAGCAGCCTTTACTCTAGAAATTAACAAGATGGTTCTTTCATGTAGAAATTCAAAGGAGGTAGAGGGGGTGAAAAAAATTTGAGAAAATAAAACAAAGTTGGAGGACTAACAATACCTGATTTAGAGCCCTTAATAAGGACATTGATAATTTTACTTGATCAAAATTACAGACTTCTGCTCTCTAAAGGATGCTGTTAAGGGAATAAAAAGATGAGCTTCGGACTGTGGGGAAATATTTTAAATCATGTATCTGGCAAGGGAGTTGTATCTAGAAACTAAGTAAAAGACTCTCAAAACTCAGTTACAAGCAAACGATCCAAGAAAAACTGGGCAAAATACCTGCACAGACACTTCACCAAGAAGATACACACGTGACAAAGAAGAACAAGAAAAGATGCCTAACTTCATTAGTCCTTGGGGAAATGCAAATTAAAACCACAATGAGATGGCACCATAAACCTATTGGAATGGCTAAAATTAAAAAGATTGACTTTGTCAAGCACTGGAGAGAATGTGGGGAAACTGGAAAACTCATACATTGCTGGTGGGATATAAGATGGTCCTACCACTTTACAGAATGATTGGGCAGTGTCTTAAAATATCCCCCTATCATTTTACTCAGCCATTTACCTAGAGAAAAGAAAGCATAGCTCCACAGAAAGAATTGTCCATAAAGATTCACAGCTGCTTTATTTGTAGTAGTCCCATACTTCTTATAACTCGAAAGTCTAGCAGTACGTAGACAGATCAAGTATGGTATATCCATATACAGGAACACTTCTCAGCAAATTAAGATGGAACTACTGATACCCACAGCAAAATTGATAATTTTAAAAATGATGGTGTTGGGTGAAAGACACCGGAAAAAAATACTGTGTGATTTTATATACATAAAATTATAGAATATGCAAACTAATAGTGACAGAAAGCAGGTCAGGGAAAGGGAGAGATTACAAAAGAGTGCAAGGGAACTTCTTGGGGGTGATAAATATTTCCATTCCCTTAATTAGTGACAGTCTCATGGGTGCGAATGTATGTCAAAACTTAACCAAACTGTACACCTTCATATGTACAATTTACTTTATTGTCAATTATACCTCAGTAAAGCTGTTACAACAGGCAAACTACTAGAATAAATATTTCTCAAAAAAGGTATAAATGGCCAATAAGCACACGAATAAATGCTTAACATCTTTAGCCACTTGGGCAATAAAAATAAAACCACCATAAGATACTACGACACATGCACTAAAATGCCTTATACTGAAAAGAGTGGCAATTGCAAGAGTTGGCCAGTATTTGAAGAAACTAGAACTCTTATACATCGCTCATGAGAGTATAAAATGATACGACCACATTGGGAAAGAAATTTTGCCATTTCTTATGATATTAAAATAACTTAGCACAAGACCTAGTAGTTCTGCTCCTAGTATTTACCCAGGGGAAATCGGAGCTTGTATTTATAAAAAGCTTTGTAAGAGAGTGTTCACAGTAGTTTTATTAATAATAGTCAGAAACTGGAAAAAATACAAATATCTACCATCAAGTTACTGAAGAAACACATTTTGATACATCCATACAATGGAATACTGTACAGCAATAAAATAAAGGGACTGCTAATATATGCAACAACATGGATAAACCACAAGAATATTTTGCTGAGTGAAAGAAATCAGGCATACAAAAAACTTTCATACAAGTGCATTTACATGATGTTCTCCAAGGATAAATAAACCTACAGTGATAGAAATTAAGTCAGTGTGTTCATATAAAATTGTGAATGTACTAAATACCAATGAATTGTTCACTTCAAAATGGCTGGTTTTAGGTTTTATCAATTTCACCTTGGTTAAAAAAAAATCAGGTGTTTCTGAGTGGCTCAGTCAGTAGAGCAGGTAACTCTGGATATTGGGGTTATGAGTTCAAACCCTACACTGGGTGCAGAGATTACTCAAAAATGAAATCTTTTAAAAAATTAAATAAATCAGCGCATATCAGTGGGATAAGAAGTGGGAATATTCACTATAAATGAGCACAAAGTAATCTTTTGGAATGATGGAAATGTCCTGTATCTTGATTGTGGTGATGAGTGAGAGGAGGATACATTTGTTAAACCTCCTTGGGGTGTGTCCGAGGGGTACAGTCAGTTAAGCCTCCAACTCATCGTTTCAGTTCAGGTTGTGACCTCAGCCATGAGATCACGCCCAGCATCTGACTTGGCACTCAGCATGGAGTCCACTTAAGACTCTCTCTCCCTTTCCTTCTGTCCCCCCAAGCCCTGCCTCTCTCAAATAAATAAATAAATCTTAAAAAAAAAAAACCCTCCACGAGTTAAACTCTTAAATGGATGAATTTTATTACATGTACATTATGTCCCAATGAAATCAATTTAAAATGCATTTCCTCAGCTTTTTTGGCAAGCTATCTATCTGGGACAATGAAAGGTAAGCAGAAGTCAGGAGGTGAGGCTTCTAGGTTATCTTTTTAGCAAGAGACAACTTGGTCGGAATGGGAGCTTTTGTGTTTCCTCTTCTTCATCAAGATATTTGAAGTCTACTTTATCTACAATTTCCCATACACTCTGATTGCCGGGTGTGTTTAGCCAATATGGATTCACAATGGGAGAGAAGAAGAGAGGTTAGTGAGGTCAGAGGATTTACACTTCTATGTTTTTTCCTGTAAGGTCTTCAGTTGTCTCTTAATAGAAAATCTTGGTTTCCTCTCAAAATAGAGGACTCAACGGAACTTCTTGTCTGGTTTCACTTGAATAGTCAACTGTGCAATTGTTTTCTCTTTGGTAGTAGTACATTTTTGTGCCTGTTTTTAAGATTTTCTTTGTCTTCAGTTTTTAGTAGTACAACTGTGATGTACCTAACTATAATTTTCTCTTTATTCATCTTGATTAGAGTTAATACACTTCTGGAAACTGCAGCCCCCAATGATTTCTATCAATTTATAAAATATCAAGCCAGTGTCTTCTCAAAGACAGATTTCGCCCATTACTTCTCCTCCTTCCACTTCTTGGATTCCATTACAATTCTTAGACCTATATACTATGTCTCATGTATCTTTTAGGCTATCTTCTTATTTTTCATACTTTTTTACCTCATTGTTTCTGTCTGGATTTTTTTCTTTTTTATTGATATGACTTCCGGTCAGTAATCTCTCCTGTTCTAGTATAGCAGCGTTTAACTCTATTGATCGCGTTCTTAATTTGAATTATTAAATGTTTTTATGCTCTTAGCCTACGATTTTCATCTGTTGCTATTAGGATCTACCTTGTTTTTCCCCTTTCCCACCTGTCCACGCATTTGCCTACAGCAAGCCATCTTATTATTCTTGTAACATCTTTGCCTGCTCCCTCGAGAGGCCTGAAGTTTGCTAGATTCTACAGAGGTATACTGCCCCTAGAATCTTTCTCTTGTTGTTTGTGTTACCTTGGAAAAGAGCCCATTATGTTGCCTGGTTGGGGTCATTAGATATGATTGGCATATCAGATACCTCTCCTTGCCAGGCTTGGAGGGAGCATCACTGATTCAGAAGCCTGCTGGCTTAAAAGTGGGAAGATCACAATTGATGTCAGAATTCCCACAATGCAGGACTTTGTCCTACCTCCAAGAGCAAAGCAATTACTCATGTAGATGACTTGGGTGGATGAATTCTGGTCAAGAGAGTACCACCCTACATCACAATGCTGGACCCTACCCAGATTCCCATGATCTACATTAAAAGGGAAGTCATCAGGGGTGCCTGGGTGTCTCAGCCATTAAGCGTTTGCCTTCGGCTCAGGTCATGATCCCAGAGTTCTGGGATTGAGCCCTGCATTGGGCTCCCTGCTCTGTGGGAAGCCTTCTTCTCCCTCTCCCACTCCCCCTGCTTATATTCCCTCTCTTGCTTTGTCTTTCTCTGGAAAATAAATAAATAAAACCTTGAAAGAGAGAGAGAGAGAGAGAGAGAGCGAGCGCGAGTGCACGTGTGCATCATCTAGTATTTCCAGAGGATGAAGGGCTAGAGGAAAGAAGAGATGGAGAGAGCTCAGCTGATCTGCAGTGTAATGCCACAGGGCTCTGTTTTTACCTTTAAGTCTGGGCGCTCCAATCTCCTTTGCTAGTTGTTCACCTGTACAACCCATAACTATTGAAGAACTCCTAGAGCTTGGTTCTTGGCCTCCTTCTATTTTTCAATCTCTACTTTTTTGCTTAATGATCACTTGGGCTTCTGGCTTTGAATCCTACCTGTTGTTTAAATGTCGTCCTCTTCCCAATATTTCAGTTACAAATATCTAATGGCCCATGTGATGTCATTTTATGGACATAGAACACAGGACTCAAAGTTAATCTGCTTCCAACAGAACTGTGATACACCTACAGAGAAGCCCCCCGAATAATTATTCAAAAATAGCAAGCCAAGAGTTACTAACACATCCTTCTGTCCTTATTTTATCAATAGTGGTTTTGGGTATCAGATATTTTATGATATTTACTTATTACTGATAGACTTTTTCCTCACATTAGTACCTAAGTTCCACTAGAACAGTGGTGTGCCTATCTTGCCTCCTACTCCTTGACCAGGACTCAGAACTTGGTCCGGAATATGGTAACAGAGACTGCCTATTTGTAGGGTGAATGTGAAAAGATATCCATAGCTAGACTGTGTGTCGCTTTGTTGAGATGGCGTCTGGCCAGAGTGGAGCTGGGAGAGATGTGGGTGGCTGGAGATACAGCTTTATCCTTATTCTTTGTCATATGTCAGCCTACATCACGAGTCACCCATTCAGTAGAGAGGTGCCACTCATAGACCTCAGATACCACATCCACTTATCCAGTCCATTAGCAATCCTATCCACTCTGTCTCTGAAATAATTGATCCTAAATCCAACCTTTACTCTCCAGTACCTCTGCTGCCTCCTCATCCAACCTCGTTCCTCTCTATCCAGTCAACTGGGATAGCCTCCCTGCATTCTCCACACAGCAGCAAAAGGGATACTTGAAAAAAACAAAGTCTCTTATGTCCCTGATCTGCTTTAAACCACCCAAGGCTTCCTATAACATGTAAATAAAACCAAGCTCCTTATCACGGCCTTTGAGGACTTACATGGTCTGACCCCTGACTTCATTCATGACTGTTGGTACCACTACTCTCTCCCCTGCTAAGTTCTGGTCACACTGCCTTGCTTTCTTTTATGTTCACATAGCAAGCTCGTTGCTGCTTAATATCCCTTTTACTTGTGTTCCCCCGCCTGGAGGAATCTTCCCTGGTGTTTGTTTGTATGGTATGATTGATGACCTCACATCCTTCAAGTCATACGCTTCTCTGACCACCCTATCCAAGGCCACACAATCTTTAATTATCACATTCTTATGTCACATTGCCTTATATTATTTTCTTCCTGGTGCTTATAACTAGCTGCTGTTATTTTTTTTCTTTTAATTGTCTGCTTCATTCACTACCATTTTCCCACTATATGAAACAACATATAATACACAATAGGTGGCCATTACTTATTTATGGGACATATAAGAGAATGAATGAATTGAAGACAGGTAATCTCTCACACCATTGTTGTCCTGTCATTTCTTTGGGAAGAGTCCTTCTTTATTCTCTCCATTCTTTCTTTACTTAAAAGGAAATAGAGGAAGTAAAGTTTAAGATCTGTAAATTTTCCCCTTGCCTACACTGCCTCTCTTCTAATAGAACTATTAGTAACTTTTTGTAATAAAAATGACTTCACATATTTTGATCTCGTATTGGTGCCAGATAATTTGCTGGATTATCCCATTGATTTATCACATCAACCCTCAGCATTAGATCCTTGCATAATCTATACTTCATAAATCTGAGGTGTGGAGGTCTCCATTACTTTCCCAGAGTCACAAAGCTAACCAATATTTCATTTTATTTTCTCAAGTGAACTTTAGGGACCAAGAAACCAGGTAGATAAGGAGGACTTTTAGATCATTATTAAGGTTTTTTGCCCAACAATCCTTCTGGTTATCAGTAATGGTAGTGGAGGAGAGAGGGAGAAAGGGATGGAGGGAGACAGGGAAGACGTGTGAGAGCGAGCAATTCATTTCATGATGACTGGATAAAACTTTGATAGCTAACCCGGAACTCCTCAAATTTAACATTAACCCCAGAAGGAAGAACAAGCCAAAGTCAGGTCACTGTCTGTGAATCTCCTCTTCTAGTATTAGAACAGCTCTCTAATTAGTAGATTCTCAAGTCTTTCAGTTCAGGAAAAACAGCAAGCTGACTTTGCCTGACCAATTAGCCTTGAGACTTTGCTTGACCAATTCATTCTGTTATCCAAAAAAACAAAATTACATGAGAAACAGAAACTCATTTACACACCCCCAAGAAGTGTACTGTTTGAAATAGGAGAGACTAGGAAAAGAGAAAAATAGTTGAGAAAACTCTTAGGAAGATAAAAGTTTACACAGACCAAGAGACTATCCCTATGCAACGTTTCAAATATCTTGGTGAAAGTGAAGGAAAAGAAGGTTTAGATGTCTAAATAATTGGTTAAAATTTTAATTTTTATCTGGTTATTTGGCACTATGGAATTATAATCACGCGAAAGCACTTTGTAAAGCATTTTAAAATTGTTGCTTCTGTTCAACAAGTTTTCTTAGAATTTTAGTTTTCTTATATTGGTGTCTTGAACTGCAGAAGTTGGTTATTTTATGTATTTGGAAGATCAACCTCAACCTTAAAATCCATCAAACACAATCATGCAATCCTATCATTAGGAAGGCTGCCTCCTGGATTGTAACAATTTTAACAATTTAGTGATGGTTTACTTCTTGTCGAGATCAGTCAACAATGGATGTGTTAGAGGGTAAACATTAAAAAGAATATTAGCAAGTATTATTTGGTGCTTTCAATATGTCAGGAAACATTTTCTATGAATTAGCTCATTTAATTGCACATTAAATGTGTGCAATACTTCCACATGGGGAAGGTACTATTATAAGCCAGTTTTATAGATGGGTAAACTATATGTCAGAGAGGTTAAGGAATTTTGCTCAAGTTAGTATGAGGTAGAGTCAGGTGAACCCAAGCAGTCTAATTTGAGAATCCAAACATGCCAACATGCAATTCTTCAGGGAATGTGTAGTTTCTTTGGAAAAAAAAAAAAAAGGGAAACCCTGGAGGGCTCAGTCGGTTAAGAGTCTGACTCTTGGTTTCAGCTCAGGTCATAACCTCAGGGTCCTGGGATGGAGCTTTGCTTCCTTAGGGCTCCCTGCTTAGTGGGGAGTCTGCTTCTCCTACTCCCACTGCCCCTCCCCCATGCTTGTGTTCTCTCTTTCTGTCAGACAAATAAATAAAATCTTTTAAAAATATAGAGACTTGAAAAATAAAAATTAAAAAAAGAGAGAGAGACTTGTGCGTACAAAACTGTTAAATCACGACAAAAGGGCGTGTGGGCTCAATGGTCTGAATGAGTCTATACTGTAGGCTCCCTTAGGTAGCACTGCAGGGCTCAAATCAGACCAAACTCAAAACACAGGAATTCCTGACATCAGATCCAAGGGAAACTGATCTTCATGTGTGTAAATTGTAGATTAAAAAAAAAAAAGTAGAATAGGAGCCTATCCTTAAGTCTGGGGTATATATAATCATATAATCATACATACAGGGATGCCTGGGTGGCAGTTAAGCGTCTACCTTCAGGCCAGGTCATGATCCCAGGGTCTGCGGATGGAGCCCCACGTGGGCTCCTTGCTCAGTGGGGAGCCTGCTTCTCCCTCTGCAGGCCCCTCGCCCTGCTGGTGCTCTCTCTCTCTGACAAATAAATACATCTTAAGGAATATTGGTAATCACACATATAGACTCAGATGCTCTGTTACCTAACTCTGAAATTTCCTGGTACAGCAGCTGCCTTTGCCTTTTTTCTAAAGGACGAGTTCTGCTCACAACAATCTAGTTTGTCTGACAAACAAGCAGCTGGCGAATCGAGGGTGTGATATTGCGCACTGCGATGAGGGAGCGAGACGGGCAAACTCTTATTCCTGTCTACCTTATGGTCCTGTGCCACTTGGAATTCTACTGCCAGTTCCCCCGGACGAGTGTGTGGTGCCAAATGAGCGTCTGCTGCTGGGCGCTGTGTGTGCACGTGCATGCACATGTGTGTGGTGGGTGAGAGAGGAACCGTCACGTGCCACGGGGAAATACACATGTGTGCCATCTGCGGAACCGTTCCGGCAACCGCCAGTACCCCAGGAGCGGTGTGAGGAGGAAGGAGTCGGGCTGGAAATAGCACTTCCTGACTGCCCACTCACAGGCTTGTTGCCAGAAGGTTTTATTTTTTTCCCGCTAGGTTCTAGTCTTCAGATTTATATGAAAAGATGATACTGCTGAAGCTGGGGAGGAGATGATTTTTATAAAAATTAGAATGCTTAATTACAAGACTCTAATTTCCTGAGGTCAGGGGCCATGTCTGTTTTATCCGCCACTGTATGTCGGCATCTAATACGCTGCCTGGCATGAAGTCAGGACCTAAAAATATTTGTTGAATGAATAAATGAATAATAAATAAACATAATATTTCTTATTTATGGGATCAGCTCTTCCAAGTGAATTGCTCTCCTGGGTCCCTGAGAAGCTGGCAACACAGGTTGCATTAAAAATATGGCTATTCTGGGGCGCCTGGGTGGCTCAGTGGGTTGAGCCTCTGCCTTTGGCTCGGGTCGTGATCTCGGGGTCCTGGGATCGGGCCCACGTCGGGCTCTCTGCTTGGCAGGGAGCCTGCTTCTCCTTCTCTCTCTGCCTGCCTCTGTCTACTTGTGATCTCTCTTTCTTTCTCTGTGTCAAATAAATAAATAAAATCTTTAAAAAATATATGGCTATTCTTAGAACCAAGGCTCTTTGACCCATAAGCAACACACCCCCAGGTATTTTTTGAGCAATGTGGAGATAACAGAATTCAGTCAACAAGGATTTACTGAACTCTACTGTTTGAACCCTGTTAGAGGGAGTTGGGGATGGTGCACTGAACCAGGCAAAGAAGTCCTTATTGTCATAGAGCTTTCCTTCCTGTAGGGTAAGCAACATAACAAGTAAACATTTAATATGACTGGTGGTGATGAATGCTATGAAAAAGTAGGGAAGAGAGAAAAAGAGTGATGAAGGGGCACTATTTCTTCAGTGTAGCCCACCATCCCCCAGGGGAGAGCACTGTCCAGGGCCGAGGCTCAATCTGGTAAAGATTTTGTGGGGCCTTCCTCTACGAAGTTACATGGAAAATTTCAAGGATCTCAATGGCATCCAAAATATGGAGATTTGGGGGAAATTATTTTGCATTTGATTTCTCAGAAATGTATTCATGAGTGGCTGGGGATGGGGCAGGGTATAAAAAGATGACAAGAGTGAACAAGGAAGTAAACTTCTAGGGGCAGTAATGGAGGGATTATAAAGGCTAACATGCTTTGATCACTTACTAGGGGCTGGTTAGTTCTTTATGTTCATTATCTCAGTTTATCATGGAAAGACTCCCATGAGGTAGGCACTGTTCTTATTCCATTTTATGGCAGATGAAAACTTAAGTAAGTTGGTTGAAGTCACTCAGCTAGCAGATGGAAAATCCAGTATTCTATAAAAGCAATCTTAGTGCAGGGCTCAATCACTAAATAATTCCTTTACAGATGTAAATGAACTATCCGTAGAATCTAACTTTTTAAACTACTAATACATATTGCTTCTTTGGAAAGCATAATGAGTTATAGGGCTTATAGAGAGAACTTTTTTAAAACAAGGCTGCACAACCATGAAAAGATATGACGGTCCACCTTCCCATTCCCTGACTATAGCAAACTGATTCCAGTCTCCAGGTCTTTGCACTTGCAGATCCCTCTGCCTGAAATGCTCTTCCCTGGGCTCCTCGAGTGGCTGGCTCTTTCTCGTTAGTCAGGGTTCAGCTTCAGAGAGGGCTCCTGTTGGCCCCACAGCTGGTCACCTGCAATTCCCCAGTTACGGCCTATGCTATTCACCCTACTGTTACATTCTTCCCTGCCCTGATCACTATTTGAAAGGTCCTTGGTTTGGATGTCTACTTCTGGTCATCCTTTTCCCCTCTTAGAAGGCAAGCACCCCGAGGCCAGGGGCAGTGGCTGCTTGGTTTCCTGAAATTTCTCCAGAGCCCCATCTCTGCCTGGTACCTCACAGAGACTTGAAAACCATCCCAATGAATTCATGCTGTCCCTGGGGTCTGCAGACTCAGCTCCCAGAGGGCTTCACTTCTACAGAAGATCATGCTACTGGCAGCATCTGCCCACCATTCTGTGCAGAATGAGCGCGCCAGATGGGAAAGGAGAGATCAGAACAGGGAGCGTGACGCGTACTTGCCACTAAGCACCCAAGAATGAGCTGTGAATGCTCTGAGTGCTGCCAAGGAGACCGGGTATGAAGTCAGGTATACACAAGGTCCTTATTTAAACGTTACGTGAATCTCCTTGTGTAGATCTAGTTCCAATTTGGTTGCCACCCTATTGATGATCTAATGCTTGTAATGCCTTATTACCTGTCCGCCCCCATGAGAACCTAAGGTCTATGACAGCGAAAAATCTAGTTGTGTTCTTACCTGTGGATACTGTCTAGAATTATCCCATTGAGTGGGCACCCAAGAAATATTTAATAAATGGGCCAACAAATGACAACATTGTTGTGTCTGCAGACAAAGGTAGGGGGAAGAACAGAATGGCGCGAATGTTTTTTGAGTCGCTGCTAAGCCCCAGGCACTGTTCCAGCTGCCTGGAACATACCTTTTATTTGTTTACTCTGTTCTATTGCAAGCTTTGGAAGCCTAACTTTTAAGAAGCTAAAAGTTACAGAGTAGAAGATACCTTCCTTCTACCACGTTATAAAATCAGGTCTGGCTGGGGAAGTGTTTCTTTAAATGAAGGCTGGGGGTCCCTGGAAGCCTCAAACTTCAATCAATTCACTCAGGTCTATGCTAAGACCTGACAATGCTGTGTCAAATAAATAATTTTGTATGATGCCCAGAGAGTATCTGAGGGTCAATAGAGAATTATAACTAAAGCCCCCGTCTCTGTTTCACCTATAGGATCATTTCCATTGATCATCTCAATTTGAATTTATCTGAATTGGAGCCAAAAATACAATTTCCAAACAGAAGACTGTAAATGAATGTAAATGAAGTGAATTTGGAGGAGGCTGTTCCCAGCACGTAGAGCAAGCTCAGCCTGGGTCAGTTGGACAGGAAAGGACAAAATGCAAGTTGGCACAGTGGCATGTTTTAGATGTGGCAGAAATTGGAAAAGAATCAGTGCAGGCAACATGTGACCTCCCCAAATCCCCAGCCCTGAGCTCTCAATAGTCAAGGTCGGCCTGTTGCTTAGCGGTGTCTCGGAGGCACAACATAGGGAAATATGTATTATATACGTGGCCCTAAATTACCTTGTTGGGGACCCAATGTGGGGAAGATAGCACTTGGGAGAACATCCTTGAAGGCTTACTATCTGATAATAGTCTTTTCCACTGATTCTGTGTATAAATAAGGTCAACCTCAAAGAAAAATGGAGCTTCCTTTTAAAAAGTGTCAATAATGGCGCCATTTCAAGTACCTCGCTCAGCCTTTTAAAAGTACCTGGAAGCTGGTTTTCTCCCGAGGGCTTAGCAGCACGCATGCTTACAGTGCTACAGGAAGTAGACTCTTCACAGTTTATCCTTGAGGGGTTTTCTCCCCATTTTATGTAGAGTCTCTACTCAGGTCAGCACATTATTCTAAGATCTTCACAGGGCCGTTAGGAACAGTGAAACCACTTTTAAAGGGGGCACAGAGGCCAAAACACCACAGTGAAGCCACAGGCTGGGTTTCAACGCCAGCTCTTAAACTAATTAGCTGTGTGCTTTTGGGCAGTTCACTTAATCTTTCTGCAAGATGGTGGGCGGGGCTCTGACCAGAACTTCGAGTCTCTTCCAGTTCTGGCTGTCTGGTTTGATGCCAAATGCCAGGACCAAAGGTGCCCTCCCCCCTTCACAGGCTGCAGCAGCCATTCCGAAAATGGCTCTGGGCAGAGGCAAGGGAGGATATCAATGTCCTTTTGCATCTGAGACCATACACTAAGACCCCTTCTTAAGCGAGTCTGCAGTGACCCAACCTCCAACTGAGAGATCAGGGTGTTTATGAACAGTGCACTGAACTCCCCTGCCTCCACCAGCATCACCCCCTTATGCTACGTGAGGAGTTCCCATGTCTCAGGCCAGACACAGAGGGAGGAAGGCAACCATGAAAAATTCAGTGGTGTTGCCTCTGTGTTTTTCTACTTTCTCTTATCCTAGGACAGCGTTTCTTGAAGGACTGCACTTGGGGTTCCTTCCTCAACAGGCACTGGAGTTCTTCAAAGTGGTGGTTCTGGGGCACCACTCAGGATGGACTGATTCCAGATTTGAGGGGGTGTGTGAGCCCCTGAATCTACACTTAAAACCAAGCACTGTAGATGACCTCTGTGTGTATACAAGCACTTGGGAACCAGTGCCCTCCTCGAGAGGCAAAATCTTGTGGGGCACTGCACTTACCCACCGCTGCTGCTAACCATGGTTATTCACCATTTATTCAACAAAGATGTGTCACCAACAACGACATGGCCGGCACGATGGCAAGCAAAAGCTCAAAGCACCCACTTTCATAGACTTAATGAGGAAACAGATGATAAACAAATGCAAATAGAGAATACGTGGATCAGCAGGGCCATCTATGAAGTAAAATAAAGGGCAAGAGCTCGGGAGGTGTAGATCAGGTACGTAGGAAGGCCTATTGGAAGGGCGGTATTTGTGCAAAGACATACAAAAAGTGAGGGAAGGAACCCTGTGGTTGGGAAAAGAACATTCCAGGCAGAGGGAAGTACAAGGTCCTGGAGAGGGAACGAGCTTGGTCTGCTGGAGGAAAAGCAAGCAGGCCAGTGTGGCTGGCGTGGGCTGAGTGAAGGGGGAGGTAACAAGAGATCATCAGGGTGCAGACCTCCTAGGCCTTGTAGGCCACCGAAAGACTTCAGATTTCACTGTGTAAAATGGGATGCCATTCATAGAAATGAGCTTCGAACAGGGACATTCCACAATCTGAAAGGCCACTATCTTGGAGCATGTCGACTTCTTTTCTAGGGTGCCCAGTGCTCTCAAGTCCGGACTGAGGGGAGTGGAGGAATGCTCTGTGACAACACTACAGTACAGTTTTGTTTTCATTCCCATCTATGGTCCTATACTTATGTTGGGACTCCCTGTTTCTGGCTGACCACCTGCGGGCAACCTCAAATAGGTATTCCACTTGAGAATTGGGGCAAAGAGTAAGAAAGCTTGGCTAGGGAAGGCTGGCCCAGAGGGTCTTCATTCACATACTCACACCTTTACTGATTCGATCAGCCTGTCGTGCGATAAGGCAGTGAGGGCAAGGCACTACACTATGCAGCTGCCGTGCAGACATTATTTTCTGTGCTCCCACGCAGCACAGAGGGAGGAGTCCTGGTCTTACGGACGAAGAAATGGAGGCTAAGTCTGAAGCAAGTGGTCACAGGAAGTGTTGGAACTTGGATTCAAAGGCGAGACAGTGAGAGCAAAGCCTGTGCTTTTCCCTCCATCACGAGTGGAAGAACAAAGCTCCTGGGCCTGCCTGCCTGGGTTCAGGTCCTACCTCTCTGCTGCTTGCTAACCAGGTGACTTCGGGCAGGTTATTTACTTTGCTGGCCTCAGTGTCTCTATCTGTAAAATGGGCACAGTAAAAGTTTCCTCTTCGCTGCTATTACAACTAAGTGAGCTAATACGCAAAAACACTCCAAACAGGACAGAGCCCTCAAAGCTCCTTGTTAGGACCATGACTGTAGGTAAAGTCATAGGAGGCTATGTGTAGCAACTTGGAATCTTAAGGCTGCACAGGGTATGAAAATCATCCTCATAAAGTAGAACTGTCATGAGGAAAACGCCTCAGATTTCTGATTTGAGAAGAAACCAATTGCAATGATTCTAAGAAATAGACTCCGGCTCAACTTAAAGATCTAGAGAGATCTTGAAGCAAAAGGATCAGCTTTGTCAGGGAGGGAGCTCTCCAGTTCTCTCGAGTCAAGAGTGCTGTAAGGGGCTCAGGGATCCCAGGAAGGCTGGACTAGTGGTTTCAGAGGCCTGCTCCCAAACAGAAGTTCTAGGATTCTTTCTAATGGAATGGAAATGGGTGGCCTAAGGGCTGGGGCTGACTTTGCTTTCCTTGCTCACTTCCTTTTTTTTTTTTTTTTAACTAGACTGTGTTGCCTTTAGGGCTCCAACACACAGTTTCCCGATAGCCAATACCATGGCTTTTGGGTTAATATGCTACTATCTGCTGAGTTCCTGTAGGATTTCACATTGGAGGCTTTCACCCACATGCTTGGACATTCCCTCATCTTGGGTGTGGGGCCATGAAAAAACTGAATTAATCATGAAGTAAGAACATGGCTTCCTAACCTTTGTTCAGGAAACTGACTTTTGGTTGGTTCTCTCCTGAGAAGGTCACCTTGCTGTGTCCATGCGAATATACACAGCTGAGCAGATGTACCGTTCTATCTAGAAGCTTTGATGGAGCAGCCATCTTGTGCTGAACAAACATGATATGAAAACATCTTTAGTGGTTTGGTCCCAACACAGACTCTCTCTTCCTTCTAAATATCATGCTTCGCCAGTGTTGTGTCTGGCAGAGTGTACTTGGTCTATTTTTCGATGCTGGGAATGTTGACTGCCTCTTCAGAACAGAGCATAGCGTGGGGGCTTGAGGTCAAAACAATGGACAGGTTTCTGAGCTCAGTTCAGACTACAAACCTTGAGGAGTCTGGGGCATACAGACTGCCATCTACGTGTTCCCTGAAATGCAAGGACAGGCACTGCTTGTAGCGGCCAATTCCCTAAAATGTATCCACCCACCGCTTAGCCCTTCTAGTCGGCCAGCAGTCAAACCAATCTTCTCATGTTGCAAACGTGGACTCCCCCCCACCGCCCCGAAATTCATGCCCTTCAATAATTTCCAGTTGCTCTTTGGATCAAGGCTGTAACTGCCATCATAGAGGCGTGCAGAACCCGCCACTCAAGGACCTTCTTCTTCACTGTTCTATTGCCGGGTCTCCGCGCGCCTGCCACACCAACCGGAAGAATCTCACGTTCACCGATGACCCTCTGTTAACAGGGCCCCTCAAACACGCTCTCCTTTGCCTCGAACATTCTCTCTCATTCCACCTATGTAAGTCTTACTTCTCCAGATCTCAGCTCAAGGAACACTTCTTCAGGGAAGACGTCCTCCTCTTCCCGGGCAGTCTAAAACCCTATGAGACCTTGTCTCCCTATGTCCTTGCCACTAGAGCATTTGTCACAGTTAACAGTAACCTGATGACTTGGCCCCCCAGCAGGGCGGGAGCCGTCTGTATGCTTACCCCTGGTGAACCCACTACCCAGCCAGTCTCTGACATAAAATGGAGATGTTCTTTATGCGTGTGCTTGTAACTTTCGAATAAATAACTAATTTCTCTTGTAAGGAGGTTCACTGACCCTTCGATTTGCTCCTGCAATTTCTAGGTAAGGGACATTCATTCCCACGGATCAACCATAGCATGCAGAGCAGCCTTTCATGCCTATCTTTGAAGTCAGATATTTATTTGCCTTTCATTTGCTTCGCCTACTAACTGTGCTTTTGCAGACACTTGGGAAGAGAAAGGCTTTGGCCATCTCAGCCCATCTTTTCTCCCAGCTCCATCTGCCAGGGAAGAAACAATGACTCAGAAAACTAATGGGCCAGTCTCTCTAACGATGGTGATGATTTCACCGCTGGTGATTTCTCTATTCCATTTATAAAATTGAGTCAAAAGGAAGGAGTTGCCTTGGGGCACAAGTACCGAAGACAAACAGTGACATCGCAAACACAAACCAGAATAGTGCTGACCAGTAATCATGACAAACAAGCAGCAAAGGTGATGAAGGTCGCAAGAACTGAAGAATACAAAAATGAACTGGTTTTTTTTTTTTTTTGGATGGGAACATGATGGTGTGGGAGGAACCCAGGATGTGCCATCAGACCAGCTTGGTGTTACCACTGGTAGGACCTGGACAAAGATACTGTCACAGTAAGTACGGGGACCATCTACTAAGTGGCTATCAGGCACATTTCACTCGATGTCTTTAGTCCTTAAAATAAACCTGAAAAGGAAACGTAATTCCTTCTCTTTTACCCTTGAGGAAACAGACACTCAGCGGATAAATACCTTTTGTCGTATTTGGAATTCCGGTTTAACTGATTCCAAAGCCCAAGTCTGTTCCAACTACAGAGTTCACCTCACCAGGCCTTTCCCAGGGTCTTCACCGGCAAAACGTGCCTCTGCCACACATGATTGTTGTGTGTGATTATTATCTCCACATAACGCCTGACGAGTGCATGACTCCCAGTTGGCTCTTATTCAACATTATTCTCTATCCTCCACATTTCTTATGAGCTGCTAAATTCCTTAAGGATTTTATTAGGAACTCCTAGAAATCCGGTACCATTCTCAGCTTCTGATTTAATATGGGATGCTCAAGAGGGGGGATGTACCTCACAAAGCGCTGTCACTTAGTCTCACACCAACACTACCATGTTTTATTATATTGCTGTTTGACTCCGAGGCACAACAGGATTAGGCAATTTATCAAGGGACATCAATGGCTAAAGAAGACCAGAACATATGTGTCTCTGGACGACTGGCCTAGGATTCTTTCCAACACTGCATTCCATCAAAGTACTCAGGGCAAAGGTGATTCTGAGGCCTCCACTAATACGAATCATATTAATAATAACAGCTCTCACCGAGCTCTTAATATTCACTGGGTGGCACACTGTACACTTTGTATGAATTATGTTTACTTACTAAAGCAACTCCTTGATATGTGCATAATTTTTATTCCCCTTTATGAAGATGACAAAACTAAAGGCCAAGAAACTGAATGACTTTCTCTATATTACGTGCTATTTCAGCTGGTACCCAAATAGAGACTCTTAAAGCAAATTCACAGCTACCATGAAGCAGACAAATGCTCAGTGGAGTTCCATAGAATGTGTAAGTGAATAACACTAACCTTGAATCTTCCCAGGAGAGGCTACTTATCTACCAGATGTCAGAACCTTAACCAAAGGCAACCTCTTCTTAGCTGCAGGATCTTACTGTCATTTCAAAGGGATCCACAACTGATCGCTCTCTTTCTCCCAAAGCTCCTCCCTTCGAATATATTCCTCAGCCCTAACCATTGTTTCTCATAGACTCAGGTTCCCAGCTCTGTTCGTAACATTCACCTGGGGAGGGGCACCGGGTGGCTCAGTCTGTTAAGTTGGCTGCCTCCTGCTCAGGTCATGGTCTTGGGGTCCTAGGATTGAACCCCGCGTTGGGCTCCCCCTGCTTCAGCAAGGAGCCTGCTTCTCCCTCTCCCTCTGCCTCCTGCTCCTCTGCTTGTGCTCTCTCTCTCCCCCCGTCTCTGTCAAATAAATACAATATGTTCAAAAAAAAAAAAAAAGATTCACTTGGGGATCTTTTAAAACTAGGATTCCTGGGGCCCCCTTCCAGGTAATCTGATTCAATAGGGATATGGTAGAAATATCCCCTCTCCTTTGCCACAGCTGATTCTCATGCCTAATCAGGTTAAAATCCCTGTTAGAGTTGTGTACGTATGCTTTCCTCTCCCCTACCAGACTGTAACTTCTTAAAATAGTGATGAGTCCTTTACATCTTAAATTTCCATGTGTTGAGAACAATGTCTAAAACGCTGCATTCATGCATTATATTGTAAAATGCCCTTTATTATGGAGTGGATAAGAGCCTGGGCTCTAGAATCTAAGTCTGGGGGCAAAACTCATCTACTCCATATTAGCCAGGGGGCTTTGGGTAAGTTACCATACCATTTTGTGGTTACCCCATCTGTAAAATGAGGACAACTAGCAGTACTTACATCGTGATGTCTTCCTGAGATTTATGTGGAGTAGTGACTAAAGTAGCACAGGGTCTGGCAAGTCATGAGCCCTCGCCAATGCTAGGTATGTAAGAAGGCAAAAATGACTCAATCAGCATGGAACTGTGGATGCCTTTATGGGACTGTCGCTGTGGTAAGTGCAGTGGGGGATACAGAAGAAACACTGTGAAGTCTTATTCACTGAATACTAACAGGCATTTTTCCAAAATTGCAAAAAAAATTTTTTTACCTTCGTAATAATACCTTGACAATCTATTATTGGAGAAGGAAATACATCAGTTAAGTGACTGAAGGTCTCCCAGCAAGTAATTCTCCGTGTGAGACTGGAACTCAGGTTCATCTGGTTTCAGAGCCCATTCTTCCTACTGTATTACCAAGAAGTTATATGAACCGTCACTCATACACCCATTCGTTCAATCAACAATTATATGTTACGTGCTTATTATGTGCTAGAAACTGTTCTTGGTGCTGGAGACGTAGGAGCAAACAAGACAGAGAGAGCCTCTGCTCTCATGTAGCTTACATTCTACAGGGCAAAAAGAAGGACAACAAGTAAGTAACTGGATATATAACATGACCAGTAAGAGAAGGGCTAAAGCAGGGTAAAGGCAACTGTGGAGTGTGTGTGTGTGTGTGTGTGTGAGACAGAGAGAGAGAGAGAGAGAGAGAGAGAGAGAGAGAGAGAGAGATTGGTGGGGGGGGCGGTTGTGTGATAAAGACAGAGAGAGGGAGGGAGCGATCTTAGCAAGGCCAGGAAAGTCCTCTCTGGTGAAGAAACATTCAAGTGATAGATGTGATAAGACGTGATTGGATTCTGGATATTTTTAGAAGTTAGGCCCAGGGGATTCACTGTAGAACTAGAAGAAGGATATGAGACACCAGCAGAAATGAAGAATGACTCCAGGGTTTCTGGCTGGAGTCACTAGGAAACTAGAGTTCTCATTCCTTAAGCTGCAGAAGAAGTTGGACAAGCGGCAATGAGGAGTCCGGTTCGGAGACCACTACTGCCTCCCAGGGGGAATGCTGGGTAGGCAGTTCGAGGCGCAGGTCTCACTTGGGGCGAGAGGCTGGAGCGGGGGACACAGGTTGAGGAGACGATGTCTAATACCAGGGGGCTGGCGGAGGCACCTAGGAGAAAGAGCAGGTTAAGGAGAAGCCTCAGGCCTGGGCTTGTGTGTTGACGGTTCAGGAGGAGGAAGAGGAACCAGCAGGGGAGTCTGAGAAGGACTAGCCGTGGCCAGACAAGCCAACGGAGAGGAACTCCGGGCCCTGAGGCCAAGACAAGGAAACCTTTCAGGAAGGAAGCAGCGACTGCCTGTGCCAAGAGTGCTTGAGAGCGGCCTTGGGAGGACCCTGGCTGAGGAGGAGGGACAGATCAGTGAGGGGGCCACGGGTGACTCTCCCAAGAGCAGCTTCGGCAGAGAGACGGGACAAGAGGTGGCAACTGTGTATAGATGACTCTTTCGAGGCATTTTTCTGCGAAGAGGAGCAGGGAATGGGCAGTAGCTGGAGGTAGATACAGGTCTGTGAGATAAGTATTTAAAGCGGGGTGACTGACGGCCTGTTGGTGAACCGCACCAGGGATCCTGTAGAGAGAAAAGGCTTAGTGATGACGCGCAGACAGCCGACGAGGGCTGGAGTCGGGGTCCGGGGTGGGATCCAGCTTCCCGGCGGGGGTGGGGGGGATGGGGCTGGCCTTGGATGAAAGCAGGGACAAAACATCTGCTGTGTAGAAAAATGTAAAAAAAAAAATTTAAATCTAAAGCGATGTCAAGCAATGTAAGACTCTGTCTCCTGTCTCACTTAATCCTTACAATAACCTGGTCAGGTGGCATAATATTATCTCCATGTTATAAGAGATCACAGTGCACATGTGGGAAGGGCTTTAAATGTAGGTGAGAAGATGAACAGTCAGAGAAGGCTGTGGGTCGAAGTGTGTTTGATGTGGGCCTGAAGAGTGGGTTGGTTCTACATAAGCGGAAGGGGCTAAGAAGAGAATCCCAAAAATACAAAAAATAAGAATTCCGTAAAAACGTAAAAAGGCACAAAAGAAAGAATGGATCCTGTGTAGCGTGTATCTCAGAACCAGACTGCAAGGGTTTAATCCTAATCCTTGCACTTCACAGCTGTGTGACCTTTGGCAAGTTCCCTAACTTCTCTGTGTCTTAGTTTCCTCATTTACAAAAAGAGGAAAACAATGACTTACCTCAGAGGATTATGGTGAGGAATACACACACCTGTCCCTACATCCACAGACATGTAGATGATGGAATTATGCCCAATAAATAATGAGCATTGTATGTTTTAGTTATTATTTTATTATTATTTACAACATGATAAAGAGTTAGAAAAATGTCGATTTTTCCCCCTGTATGTGGGTGCAGACTTCCAGTTAGCCTGCTTTCGAGGGTCACTGGAAGGTATTCTGCTTCTGGATTCCTCTTCCTTAAGGAGAATCATGAATACATAGGCAAACCAGTCACTCTCCCCTTCAGTGTTTTATTAAGAAGCATTTCTTGACCATCTACTCCACTCAAGCTCTGAGCTAACCAGGATTCAGAGCCTAAAAACAAATGGCAGAATTCCTGTGCCCAAGGAATTGGCCCAGAACTCCTGGCCACCAGGACACAGGCACGTGGACAGACTGGGGACACCTAATCCGAGGACTCTTCTCACGCCAGTACTCGGGAGGAAATGCATCAGGCGAGAGTTAAGAGAACTGATTTCTGATTCCGAGAGTTTGGAGTTGAGTCTTAGCTCTGTGACTTTACTAAGGGAGGCCACTGTGTGTGTCACTTTTCTCCCCTATAATGTGGAGTGAGCAGCATCTGAGACGAGATCGTGTGTGAGCAGCAAATGAGATGATATTGGCCCAGCCTGGTGCACACGGCCAGGGATTCTTGCGGTGCTGCTCGGCTTCTTCTGGAGCCTTCTTCCCACAACTGTTATGGTTTGCATGACTCACAAGAGCAAGTCTTTCTTTGGACCTCTTGAGGAAGTCTTCCTGGGAAGCCTCAACTGGAGCTGACTTTTAAGAGATGAGCAGGGCTTTACAGCATGGAAACATGAGGGAGACTTCTCAGGGAAAGGAAATGGCTCGGGGCAAGGCATGTGAGCCTGGTCCCTTCAGGAAGACAGAGTGCCTCTGCTTCTCTGTTCAAGAGCCCAGAAAAGACCCACCCATGTTGGGGGCCGAATTAGGTCCAAGGTTCCTCATACTTCACTGGTTCTTTTATCTCTCTCCTGTCTGGAATGGTTTCTTTTTGCTTGTGACTGAGATTCTGTGCCTCCAATCCCAGAATCATTTTGCTGGATGAGTGCTTCCTCACCGTGGTGGAGGGAGTGACGTGCCCTTCTAATGAGGTCCACAGAGAAGGGAAGGCAATCCAACTGTCCTCTCAAAGCCCTGCACCAGCATTATTTAGTCAGCCTTTTTCCCCTTCATATTTTCTAATTTCAAGGCAAAGTAGAGCATGGTCATAAAACCAGCCCCCTCAATGGTGGCTATGGAAAGCTCCCAGACCAGCAAAGGTTAAAACAGCTTGCATTCCTCTAGCAGCTAATACTGTGCAGAACGTGTGTTGCCTGTGTTTTAAAAATGTGTCTCCAGGGCACCTGGGTGGCTCAGTTGGTTCGGCCACTGCCTTCGGCTCAGGTCATGATCCTGGAGTTCTGGGATCGAGTCCCATATCGGCCTTCCTCTGCTCTACGGGGAGCCTGCTTCTCGCTCTCCCTCTGCCTCTCCCCCTGCTTGTACTCTCTCCCTCTCTGTCAAATAAATAAGTAAAATCTTAAAAAAATGTGTCTCCACAATAGCCTTGGTATTTGTCATCGTTTCTTTCAATAAAAATTTGTTGACTGCCTATTAAATACTTGGCATTGTTCTAGTGCTGGGGGTATAATAGAGGGCAAAACTACATGTGGGTCCTGCTCCCATGAAGCTTTCAGTTTAGCAGGGAGGCAGAACCGTTTCACCAGGCCATTCATGATGACTGACTACGACAGGTGCTCCGAAGCAGCCCGGTTCTCTAAGAGCTATGACCATCATTGCCCGAGGGCCAGGGATGGCTTCTCGGCTTGAGCTGAGAGTCCAAGGCCAGAATTAACAAGAAATGGGGCTAGGGAGAGAGAAGGTTCCCAAAAGTCTATGGTGGGAGGGAGATTCCTGAGGAACCAAGGACAGTCTGTGTGGCTGGAAACCAGACAAGATGGCGCATGCTCAGAGTCAGACAGGAAAGTTGGGCAGGGGTCAGAACACACAGGGCCTGCTGGACCATGGGAAGAGATTGAGAGGTTTTCAATGCAAGCATTTTTGTGTTTGTGGGGGGGGGGTCTGAGAGAGGGAATATGATTGTGGGTTTGGTGTTTTTTTTTGATATTTTGACTGTAATAGGAAGAACCAAACCTCCATATGACGAATGAAGAAATAGGCTTAAAGGTTGAAGGTGAGAGCAGGAAGGAAAAACAACTATTATTTGTGGACCACACATTGTTGATTAACCCTACCTGTGAAGGTGTTACTATATCATGCACTCAAATAATGTCTGTGTAATAATGTCAAGTGCAATACAAGTGAAGGGCAATTTTTATTAATATTGTCATTATTGCTACTTCTATGATTATTACCCTGTGGGTAGCATTCTGAATGTCTTTCTTTGCAGCCACCCTATGGCATATCATCATCCATATTTTACAAATGAGGAAACCAAGACTCTGAGAGGTTAAGTAACTACCCAACATCACCCAGCTGGCAAGTGGCAGAGCTAAAATTCAAAGCCCATGATCTCCCTGCGTTGAGAAAACAATGTCAAGACAAGCTGGGAAGAAAAACTGTCTTTTAAGTAGAATTGTTCCATCCTCTAAGAAGCCCAGCAATTGTTGAAGCTTTTTTTCTTTTTAAAGATTTTATTCATTTGTTTATTTGAGAGAGTGAGTGAGCACGCAAGCAGGGGGAGGGACAGGAGAAGAGGGAGAGAGAATCTCAAGCAGACTCCATGCTGAGTGCAGAGTCCAGATATGAGGGTTAATCCCACTGCTCTGTGGTGATGACCTGAGCCGAAATCAAGAGTTGGGTGCTCAACCAACTGAGCCACCCAGGCGTCCCTGCAATTGTTGAAGCTTTCAAAGTTGTTCTCGAATTAATCTTAAATGGATGGCTTGGGGATTTCTACTTACTTGATTTTCCCAGGGACATACACCAATTATTCATTCTCTGCCTCTCCAATTAAATAAAATATGAAGTTTGCAACCATAACTTTTCTGGAAGAGACTACAGGGTAACATAATGACTAACAATACAAAAACTCAAACTCAGATCCGTTCTCACATACGTTTCTCCTCAGACAAACTCTAAGTAAGTGTAACTAGTTCTGAGGGACACCGTGATGTGTTGGAGGAAACTATTCATTACTTAAGATAATGTAATAAAAAGGGAAACTTGATTATCTAAGAAAGTACAGGAGACTGCAAAACAGACAGCACCTATCATGTACCAAGTTTCCTAAAGAACCGGAATGATCACATTGAATTCTCAACATCCTGGGAATAAGTTTCTTTATTTCCATTTTTTAGGGAAAATTGAGCATAGAAAATCAAGTGACTCAGCCCTGTCTGTTTGGTATTTAACTCATGCCTTCCCCGCTCAGCTCCAGCGCCTCACTCACGAAGTTAATGTTTGCCACTCGCTATTATCCATACCCATTGTCTAATAGTGTCACAACAGACTGAAAGACAAGTCTCCTTGCCCCCTCCCCCAAACCCTGGTGATAGTTGGCAAATTAGAAATTGTTTTGATGGAAATAAAATAGGTTTTCCATTTTGATGGACTACAACAGTTAAATTTGGTTAAAAAAACAATTCAAGAAAGTTTAGGGGGTGGTAGTTTGTCTGTATGAGGTAGGAACTTTAGTTCGATTAATATACAAAACGGCAACTGAATAGACCAAGTGTTTGGGTTCTCAAAATCTAAGCTAGGAGGAGAGGATGGGGGACCAAACAGAAATAGAAAAGTCATCTAGGCATCTTCCTATATGAGTTTAGGTCTTTTGTATATGGAACGTTCTCCTGGAGATTTCTATCCATGCCACCCCCTATCCCTCCCCAATATACATAGAGACTTATTAAGTTCCTCTCTTTAAGAGGAAAGATTTCTCAGGGGGCCATCTCCTGTAGCCACCAAAAAAATTTTTAAGGGAGATATCTAATGGGAAAAAAAATCCTCAAGATACCAAGGTCTGTGAAAAATACTATCCTTGGTCTCAATTCAAGGGTGATCCCAAACTTCTACTTGCTTTTCCTGGGGGTTAATGACTGAAAATCCCTTCACGGTATAATAAACACTCCTCTTGTTTTCTCTCCCCAGCCTCCGATCGCCAGCTCCTACTCCAAGGAGGAGAAACGAGGGTTGGTTTTTCGCAACAGGCTGCTCAGCGGCTCCATTCCGGAGAGTGTGGCTAGACCCAGGGTAGAGGGTCTGTCTCACCGCCCCAGCCCTCTTCAATCAGGACTGCTTATAGGGCCACCCTCAGTCTGAAAAGCAGCCAGCCAGTTGCTTTTCTTTAAACTGCTCTTTTTCAAGGATGTGGCAGCTCAAAAGAAATAGGCAAATTGCACACAGAATATGCATAACCGGCTACTGGCTCCAGAAACCCTGAAACCTGCGGTGCTTGGATGAAGACGGATTGCCAGAATGTTGACGAGGTGTGTGCGCGCGCGCGCACACACACGCACACGCACACACACAGAAAGTACACATACACACAGATGCAGAGCATGCTAGGTTAGAAGGTAGCGGAGGAGGTGCCCAACAAGACCCGCGACTGGGGACTGTTTATACGGGGCTCAGCTCACCCTGGCCACAAGGCATCAACTTAGGACCCCCCCCACCCCCCGCCTCCCGCCAACCCCATTTCCAGCAAGCGCTGAAAGTCAACGGTGTCCTCCTGTTCTGCAGCCCAAGTCCAGTCTCTGAGCAAAACAATCCGACAAACGATCCCCCCCCCCCAGTCATGTAGTACGCTAATTCTATTTTGCTAATTGCTTTCTTGGGCATGCACTAAGTTATTAAGCAGACAGTAACAAAACAGAGAGCTTGGATAAATGTATGTGGCAGCACCTACTGAAAATGTTCTTCCTTAAGAGGAGTTCCAATTACTTGTTTGCTTGTGGAGTGGAATAAGGGAAACTGGCCAAATATTTCTGATTTTCTTCTGACTCGGCTAGATCAGCTTTGAGATCACCTTTGCAACATTCTCCTGCCCTTTAGAAAATACTTCCCCTTCCTTACAGAAGACAGACTGATTTTAGAAACAGATCTAAGTCTGTTAGATACAAGCTTTTGCCAGGAACGACAGTCATCCGCTAGCTACAGAAAGCAGTATCAGCAGAGCCTGTGGGAAGTCATACACCAGCCCACTTTTTCCCACCCACCCAGACACTCTCCCTCTCTGGTCTGTACCTTCCGTGTGGCAGCTGGAAGAGAGGATGGTATTCGGAGGTCTGAAGATGTAAGGCAGGTAACGAGAGAAGCATTTCATCTTCCAACAAAAACAAAAAATAAAAATCTAAATAAAAAACCAGTCTCCTGAATCCATAAGGATTCTCTTGGCCTTTAAAGCTGGCTACATCACCAAAATGTTTATGTAGGTTCTCCCCTGGATCTGCAAAGCTGGGAAGCCCGAGGGATAACTGGAGATGGGGCCCATTTTGCCATCAGCGCCAGGAAGCACTGCCTTACATTTCTGCATGCAGCTCAAACTCAGAAGCCCCCAAGCAAGCCGGGATATAGCCTCTTCATTGGCTGCAGCTTCTCGGAGCAGGATTTGCTGAGTAAGTCAGTCCTGCCTGTAAACACACGCTGAAATGCCCTGCCTGAAACCTCTACCTTTTCCCGTGCGGTCAGTTTCTCCTCCTGCAAGAGAAATCCAGCAGGATAGGGGAGCACTGAGGATAAGTGACCATCTCTTCTTTAGCTGGAAGATCAGATGAAACAAAGGCAGCACAGTGTTCCACCCTGGAGAGAGATGGCTGTCAAAAGAGCCACCCGTAGTGCCACGGGTCTCAGGAATATTAAAGTACAGTGCAATGAAATGGGTCTCTGTCCTCGCTTCGTCTAGATTTAGCTCTATGGTTTTTTTAATACGAAAGCCCAAACAATAGGACCATTTATCATTTAGGTGAAGCCCCAAGCTGGGGTGAGTAGCCGGTGACAGAGGGCTAACACAGACAGATTCTGTGCTCCACTAGTCTTTTTTTCCTGCCAGTCCTCACGCCAAGGCAGTAACCTGGTTCTGAGTTATTTGCTGTGAGAATTTAAAGCCGCAACACAAGAGCACAGAGGCGAAGCCCAAGGAAACTGACCCTTTGCCGACTGGTGTGCCCCGATGGCAGGGAAAAAAATAAGTTGATCTAAGAATTATATGACTTTACCAAAACATTCAGAATTCACAAGAGGAAGAGAGCGAATGAGAACACCCCTCACTGAGGACAGGCTGAACCACCACATAAATTTGGATGGGGGGAGGGCGCCTGGGTGGCTCAGAGGTTAAAGCCTCTGCCTTCGGCTCAGGTCATGATCCGGGGTCCTGGGATCGAGCCCCATATCGGGCTCTCTGCTCGGCGGGGAGCCTGCTTCCCCTTCTCTCTCTGCCTGCCTCTCTGCCTACTTGTGATCTCACTCATTCTCTCTGTCAAATAAATAAATAAATCTTTAAAAAAAAATTTTGGATGGGGGAACTGGTTTGGTTTTGACCCATCGAAGAATAATGATTTTGGAAACCTTATTACCAGAAGGCAAGCACAAGGTATCAGTTTAGGACTGTTAAGTTCTTCTAGACGCTACTGTCTATGCTAGAGAAAAGATGAATGTCCTTTGTGCTGCATTTGGAGGCACAAGGAAATGACGTAATGGTCTATAAAAGAAAACCAATATTGCCCTGAGAAGGATTTTTTAAAATAACATTTAACATAAAATTTTAAAACAAGATTTAATATAAAAATATAAAATGTCTTGCTCTAATTACACTAGAAAGGATTAAATACCTATGAATAAATTTAACCAAGGAGGAGAGTGAGAGATCTGCACTCTGAAAACTGTAATACACTGGTAAAAGAAATTAAAGACAACACAAACAAATGGGAAGACATATCATGTTCATGGATTGTAAGAAACCTTGTAGTTAAAATCTCCATACTACCCAAAGCCATCTACAGATTGCTTTCCCTATCAAATACAATTCCTATCAAAATACCAGTAGCATTTTTTAAAGAACTAGAACGAAGAATCCTAAGATTTATAAAGAACCCCAAAAGACTTCAAATAGCCAAACCAATCTTGAGGAAAAAACAAAGCTGGACATATCATAATTCCAGATATCAAGATATACCACAAAGCTATAGTAACCAAAACAGTATGTAAGAGCACAAAGAGAGACCTATTGGTCAATGGAATAGGATAGACAGCCCAGGAACAAACCCATACAGATGGCCAAGAGACACACAAAGAGATAAATGCTCAACACCACCAATCAGCAGAGAAAGGCAAGTCAAAACCACAGTGAGATATCATCTCACATCTGTCCCAATGGCTGGTATCAAAAAGACAGGAAACAACTGTGAGATGTGGAGAAAAACGAAACCTTGTGCACTGTTGATGGGAATGTAAAATGGTGCAGTCATTGTGGAAAACAATATGGAGGTTTCTCAAAAAAATAAAAATAGAAATACCTTATGTTTCAGTAATTTCATTACTAGGCATTTACCTAAAGAAAATGAAAACACTAATTCAAAATAATATATGCATCTGTTTACTGTTGCATTATTTACAATAACCAAGATATGAAAGCAACCCAAGTGCCCATCAACAGATGAATGGACAAACAAGATGTGGAATATATATATATATATATGAAATGGAATATTACTCAGCCATAAAAAAGAATGAGATCTTGTCATGTGCAACAGTATGGGTGGACCTAGAGGGTATTATGCTAAGTGAAACAAGTCAGAAAGAAAAACAAGTACCATATGATTTCACTCATGTGTGGATTCTAAAGAACAACCTAACAAATCAAAACAAATGAAAAACTAAGCAGACTCTTGAATATGGAGAGCAAACGGATGGTTTCCAGAGAGGAAGTGGGTGGGGAGATGGGGGAAAGAGTTTTGGCAGGTTAAGAGGTACAAATTTCTAGTTATAAAGTAAATAAGTCACAGCGATAAAAAGAACAGCAGAGGAAATATAGTCAATAATATTGTAATAACAGTATATGATACAGATGGTGACTACTTTATCATGGTGAGCACAAAGTAATGTATAGAATTGCTGAATCAATATGTTGTACACCTGAAATTAATACAACATTGTATGTTCATTAGTTTCCATTAAAAAAATGTGTGCCTTGAAATCTGGTAGAATATTTTTTTAATCCTCTATCGCTTCTCCTCTTTACAGATACACTTAGCATTGGAGAAACATACTGGGCTGTCCAGGGAAGAAAACACTTCGAGCCATAAAGTAATGATGGTCTTCATCCAGGCCATGATATATAAACAGACTCTTCCACCAATATGTTTTCTCTTTGACTTTTGGACCATTGTGACAAGATGACAAACTATTGGCAGAGACAGGATGTCTAGCCCTTCACAGGTCATATAACCCATCACTTCCTTAGACACAGACACCTGGCAAGACTGGGCCATCCCAAGTAAGGGTCTGGTTTGGCTGTATGGGTCATCTTAGCCTCGTGACACAAGAGCATATCCGGAGGTGTCTTCCTGAGAGGTACTGCACATGTGACCCGTATTCAGCAGAGTCGAAAGAGTGTGGGCTTTGGGGTTGATCTGACCCAAATCTGAATACCTGTGTATTCCATTTACCGGTTGGGGAGATCTACACAAACTCTAACACCTGTGAGCCTTTGCGTTCTGCACCCATAACCTGGGAACAATGGCAGGGTTTCCCTTGTGCCTCCTCGGACTGAGTGAGACAATAATCACAAGAAGCACCCAGTGCACTGCAGCCACGTGATCAGTGGTTACTGCTGATGCGGTGCTTACCACTGCTGTGCACCTGCTCTGACCTTGTGTGGCCAGACATGAACTTGAGAGCAGGGACAGAAGAGGTGTGATGAGGAGAGTGGTGCCACAATTAGACAGCCAGGGTGGAGGCAGGTCTTTGAAACTGATCTACTGTGTCATCTTGGGCAAAGGACGTCACATCTCTAAGTCTCATTACGTAGCTAATAGGGATAAGAACAGCATCTCACATGATATAGTAAGGGCCAAGGGGGATGGCTGATAGGAAGGGTTTAGTACAATGCCTAGAAAATGTAAGTGCTTCCTCAGTTTACTTGCTATGTCTATAGCAGTAACATCAGCCCTGAATCGCAGTATCTTCTTGCATTTACTTACCCGTCTTGTCTACACCATGAAACCCTAAACTTCCTGACGGAAATTATCAATGTCTAATTCATCTTTGTGCCCCAAGTGCCCGGCACTTGGTACGCAATAACTATTAGCTGAAGGAGTGAATGAATGGATGGATGGATGGATAGATGGATAAATCAATACATACGGCAGAAAACTTCTGAAAGATGTTTGAGACTTCTTTGTGGAGGTCTTTCACAGCACAAATGAATTTGAGCCCATTATAAATCTGGAATATATTACTCAAAGATATTGTGGAATTCATGAATCGACATGCTTCCACTTGGCATAATTTAGTCTTAAATAAACAGTAGGCATTTAGTATATACCTTCTGAGTCAACAGCAGGCACTTAGTAAATACTTCCTGAGTGAGAAAACATTCACGGATTATGCTGCCTATAATTAAAGTGAAAGAATCGAGCAATTCTCCCCACCTTCCCCCAAAAAGCCTGTCTCCTTCATTAGACACAAAAGATCAGTGAAGCTGGCACCCAAGTCCCAAACTGGCCATGCCAATCCAGTCAGTATCTCTTGACCTCCACTAAAAGCGTCTTTTCCAATCCCACTTTAAAATTACTGATTTTGTGTCAGCCCTATGCACCCCACCTGCCCAGATGTAGAATGGGCAAGGGGCAGAAAGAATGGATGTGAAATCTCCTCAGTCAGATGATTTTGATGCAGTTGGTTTGCGCTGTACCATTTCAAGTATTTCAGTGTGCTTTTGTATCTTTTTTTTCTCTTTGATTCTCTGAACAATTCCATTTTACAGAAGGGAAGACAGGCTGAGAGGATATAATCATTATCCAAAACCAGCCTCACTTAGTGAACTTGCAGATTGCAGAGTCATCAATCCTATGGATTCAGATTCTCTTTTTTAAGATTTTATTTCTGAGAGAGAGAGAGAGAGAATGAACAGGGAAGGGACAGAGAGAGAAGCAGACTGCCCGCTGAGCAGGGAGCCCGATGTGGGACTCAATCCCAGGATCCCGCGATCATGACCTGAGCTGAAGGCACTTAACCAACTGAGCCACCCAGGCACCCTGATTCAGACTCCCTGAGGACAGACAAGGAATCTGCATATTCTGTATGCCAAGTGATTCTTATCGGAGTTTGAGAACCTCTGGAGTGAGGTATTTCATTTCATGCTTTGGCTTGAAAGGTAAGGGTTACAAAAAGTTTTTCAAATACTCTTGTCCCAAATCATGTGTCTCACTGCTTTGGCCCAACATTTTGTTGGCATTAGTGAGTGATGGAGTGATTTACTGACTCCCGCTCTAAAGGAGTACATTTTCCAGAAAAAAAGAGAGAAGAAAAAAAAGGACTAATAAACTATCACATTACAACATCACAGGGGTTATGATGGAAGGAAGGGGTCTGAACAGATTCTTTGGGATTAAAGAGCCCCAAAAAAGTCAATGTCAGAGATCCAGCCTTGGGCATTAGGCATTATTTACAAAAAGTGCCCGTTAAAAGGCAATTATCTTACTGGGAGCCACAGCGAATAAACAGTTAGCAGTAATTAACCCCATCAGCAGAATGAGAGTCTGATATAACAAATGTCATCACAGATAAGAGCAGGATTACCAAGAGAGGAAGGGTCTTTCTAAGGAGACAAGGAGACGGGAGGCTCAAAGGCATTGGCAGAGGTGCCTGGAAGGAGGACCCAAGAGCACAGAGCGATCTCTGAAAGGGAAACCAGGAACCCAGGAGGAGGGAAAGAGAAAGGTGACCCATTTTAGGTGCCATGTGAGAAGGGCCCTGGAGTCTGGCATAACAGAGCCTAGAGACAAGAAATTCCCCAGATGATTTCCACGTGCCAAGTTCTGACATCCAGTTGCAGAAATAAAGCAATTAACTGGGAGATTATCGAGTGCTCTACTATGGACCAGAGTGCTCCAAGCTCTTCTCAAGACCTCCTCCTGGGAGACCCGAAGCATTCGCTTTGGTGTTGCAAAGCCCTAGCTGGAGCCCTTGCCTTGAGGCCTCCCAACAGCCGGCTGTGCCATGCTTGTTGCCCATCCCCACTGAAGCCTGCTTCTTCTGGGAGAGTTACCCTGATCGTTCTCTTTACCCATGTCCTTACAACTTTCTCTGGGGGACGTTTCACCATTACAGTTTTTCATTTTGCTCAGAAGGAAAGTAAATCCCTAGAAAACAAAAATTAGCTTGTTTAAGACGAGTCAGGATGAGCATGGCCAGGTTTTCACTTTGAAGCCAAAGCAAAGCAAATTCCTCTTCATTCTTTAAGTCTTAAATAAAATGTCACATCCTCAGGGAGCGGCTTCTTAATATCTCAGACTGGGCCAAATCCTCCTGCTACAGGCTCTCAAATATCATCCTTCCCTTTCAAAGCACCCATTCATTACTGAACATATTTATTGAGCATCTACTAGGTCAGGCACTGTAAATGGAGCTAAGGAATCAATAGTAAACAAGACAGATGAGATACCTGCCCTTTTCTTCACGGGTAATTATCATTCCTAACATGTAAGGTTGTGCTGAAGATTACATGAGCCAATTCACTGAAGTGGTCAGAATTCTGTGTGGCATGAAGTACTGTCCGATGACTATGATAATTACTGTCGAGTATCTGATTCCTTTGCCAGACTCCAAGCGGCAGGAAGGTAGAATTTTTACTTTTCTCTGCTAAATCCCGAGCGTGAGGTTCAGTGCCTGGTGCGTAGGCAAGTTTGTGCTGGATTGAATTGATCTGAACTGAAACAGGCAGAATTCCGACATACTTCTCACCCCCTCCCCCATACTCTCCAGCCGCTATGTGAAATTCACAGCTCGGAAGGAAGAGGAACCTCTTTTTGGTTAGTTCCTTCATCCATTCAAATAATGTCTTCAGCAGCTATTAAACACTAGACTCTTAGAGGTCGGAGATACCACAGTCAATAATACATTGAGGTTTAGCTCATTGAGTTTATATTCTAGAAGAAGGAGAGGGACAATAAACAGGTAAACATTATATCAACGAAGTTATTTCAGACTGTGAAAAGGAATGATCCAGTAATTTATCCAAAGAAAACAAAAACACTAACTCAGAAAGACAGATGCATCTCCTTACTTATGTGCAACACTATTTACAGTAGCCAAGACATGGAAACAACCGATGTGTCAGTTGATGGATGAATGGATAAACAAAACGTGGTGTGTATGTATATGTATGTGTGTGTGTGTATGTGTGTATACACACAATGTAATATTATTCAGCCATAACAAAGAAGGAAATCTTGCCATTTGCAACAACATGAATGGACCTTGAAGATATAATGCTATGTGGAATAAGACAAAGACAAATACCGTTCGATCTCACTTATATATGGAATCTAAAACAAAACAAGCAACCCCCCCTCCCCAACTCAGATACAGAGAACAGACTAGTGGTTGCCAGAGGTGGGGGTGGGTGAGGTGTGGGCAACATGGGTGAAGAGGGTCCGAATGTACAAGCTTACTGATAGAAAATAAGTACGTCATGGGGATGTAATGTACAGCACGGTCATTACAGTTAGTACTATGCTGCATATTTTAAAGTTGCTAAGAGAGGAGAGCTTAAAAGTTCTCATAAGAAAAGAACACATAACTATGTATGGGGATGAATGTTAATGACACTGTGGTGATCATTTCACAGTATATACAAACACAGAATCATTACACTATGCACGCAAAGCTAATATAATGTTATATATTAATTACACCTCTCTTTTTTAGAAAGCAGAATGAAGAAAATAAAATGGAGGTTGTGGTAGAGAGTGACTGCTTGGCTTAGACGGTCAGGGAGGGCTTCACTGAGGCGGTGACATTTTAGCTGAGGCCTCAAAGACAACTTGCTTGGCCAAGAAAGGGTTTTGGCTCGTTCTCTTACTCAACTCTGCTGCAGCCTGTATGTTTTCTTTCAGAGAAGTTTTGTCTTCTACTTCAATTAGTTAACAATCTAATTCTTTTAAACTAATAGTTAGCTTTTGTCTGAGATCAGTGGGGACACAGATTGTGCTGTATTGCTCACCACTGAGTCCCCTGGACTTCCCTGAGAGGCCAGCAGAGACCTGATTCACACACTTGATGGGGAGTCTGCACCAGCGGCTCATATGGCTCTTTAGGCCTGTGACTAAAGCAAGGAAGAGGTGGGCAGCTACAGATAAGACTAAAGAAGATTTTGAAGACAGAGGACAGGCTCAATTTAAAGCAGATGCAAAGGGAAAAATAGAACCTAGCTGGTTACAACACAAGATTCTGGCTCTCAATGAAAAGACTATACAGTGAAAAGCATAATAAAGCCAAACACATTTCCCACCAAATTTTATATACTAATTCTCACAGGAGCTACAAAAAGTAGACAGCTTCTCCTCCTTTCTGAAGAGATATCAGAGCACGTAGGCCATACTTTTTCATTCTAAAGCATATGAATTGCACTTGATTTTCTTAACGATTTTCTTAACAGATAACAACAACGATAACGGTCACGATAACAACAAATAGCATCAACCCTCCGATCTGAGTTCTTACTAGGTCCTGTCCCTCTGCAAACCACACTGCCTAGGACATCTCATTTAATCTTCTTGAAAAACTTAAAGTCAATGTTTTTATTTCATTTGTTTATAAATGAGGAGATTTGCACAGAAACATTAAATAACTTGCCAACTGCAAGCCAGTGGAGGGACCAAGTTTCCAGTGCAGACTTCTCACTCCTGCCCCAACCCTGTATGGATGCTGGGCTGTTTCCTGGGCTACACAATCTTGACATTCTCTTCCCTGGTAGTCTGGTAGAGAACAGAGCACCTAGAATGACACTCAACTCCTGTGTCTACTGATATGGGATTGGGGGGTGTTTGATCAGGCTGGTCAAATTTACTTCCTCTCTATTTGAAAGAAAGGGTTTGCTAATGACTAGTATCATTAGGTGGGGAAACCATAACCAAATGCACACACCTACCCATCAACGCCTCCAGAGATTCGAGATGCGCTGAGGGCTTACTTTTTCCAAGATCCAGTGCCAAGGACCATGGGGGTGGAGGAATGAATATGTAAGGCAGAGCGTGTAAAGGTGAGTGGGGAGGTGAGAAGTCATTGAAAAATATGAATACATTACCAATTACAGAAGGGCCATGAAAGCATAACAGATCAAGTGCAGACTAGGAAAATCTCACATGTCATTGGGACACTGGGTTGGATTCCATGAAGACTTCCTGGATGTGGCAGCATCTGAGAGAGGCTTTGAAGGACAGGGAGAATTTGAATCTGTGGAGATGTGAGTGGGAAGAACATGCTTGCAGGAAATAAAAATAAGAGCAACAGTTTGACAGCAGGGAACCTCAAGAATTATTTGGGGGAATACTGAGTACTTCTGTTTACCTTAGTCTATACAATGCCATGAGAGATGCTTTTTAATGCTACTTTATGAACATGAAATATTATATTTCCCTGACATTTTACTACATAGCTAGTCACAACTCAAGTTTACCCTATTTACTCTAAGTTAATACAACTGTGACACATTTTAAACCTATAAAACAGATTCCAACTTTGCCGTTTGGGCTAGACGCTAATTAGCTCTCATTTGGAAATAGGAGACTTCAACCTCCCTTATCCAAGCCAGACGAAGAACCGCCCAATTACTCAGTCTATACAATGCCTCAAAGCCTTTGGAAGAAGAACCCATTCCAAAGTCAATCCAGAATGTGCTTCCATTTCCTCAGAAGGATTTACTTTGTCTGCTTCTCTCCTGCACATCTTTGGGCTTTAATTAAGCCATGAACAAATGAAAAGGAATCAATATGCTAAGACAAAAATAAGGCATTTTTTGAGGCTATCTGTTTGGGCCTTCAGCCCCGGAGTGGGCGGCACCATTTCCTATTAGACAGATAAGAACATAAGAGGATTTTGAGGTAACCCAGCACATGGATCCAGGTGGCAAGATCTTAGCTTTCTGACACTTAGGCCACCTGTTAGAGATCAAAGAGAAGGTTTGAGGGATCAGGTTTAATGCCTTCTGTAGAAAACACTTTTAACACAAGTTTTCCCTTGATTCTGAGAGGCCATAACAGTAAACCCTTGGAGCCAGCAGGGGAGAATATGGTCGACCTGTTGTTCCTGAGGTATGGAGAGAAGACTTGCTCGTTCAGCAAAGACACCCCCATGGGATTGCCAGGCTGTACGTGCACAAGAGTTCTGTGTGTCCTGCAGAGTAGTTTAGTGTTTGATTCAAATGTCAGGCCTTTTGAGAGGCTAAGCATTCACCCGCCTCCTGCATCAGGCGAGAGTTACACACTTACGTTCCTTTCTGTTTCAGTCTGTGAGTTTTGCTTTACAGCTGGGTTTATGAACGTCAGCACTAGTCACGTTCTGGCCTGGATAAATCTTTGCTGAGAAGGGGGTGGGGCTGCAGGTGGGGGACGGGCGCTAGGAGGGGGAGCTCTCCGGGGTGCTCTAGATGTTTAGCAGCATCCCTGGCCTCAAGCCATGATGTGAAGGGAACACCTCCCCACCTTGGTGGTGACAATTAAAAACGTCTCCAGATGTTGCTAAATATCCCCTGGGGAGGGGGTAGACCTGCCCCCAACATACACACACGGAGAGTCATGGCCTTACAGTGAGACTGCCTCAGAGACCGCCTCAGAGACCAGGGCTGGGGCCGTGGCCACGTTAACTGTAAATAAGGCAAATTTGTGCCGGCAAATAATCATTTGATGAATAGTCAGCTAACTAAGTACTTCTGCAATTCTTTGTGTCTTCGTTGCCTCACCTCACTCTCTCACAGGGCCGCTCTGTAAATGCCATGAGACAATATTTGTAAAAGGGCTTTCGGAAATTTGAAAATAGAACGTTGTTGCTATTTGGTTTACCTGGGTCTTTAGGCAACCACTGATGCCGGCCTGCTGGAAAATGACAGCTCTGTTCCATAATAAATAAATGTATGTATGTGTATATTTTTAATGTTTTTTTAATTCAATTTAATTAACATATAGTGTATTAATGGTTTCAGGGCTAGTATTTAGTGACTCGTCAGTTGATGAATATAACACCCAGTAGTCATTACTTCAAGCACTCTCCTAAATGCCCATGATCCAGCCACTGCATTCCTCCACCCACTGCCCCTCCAGCAACGCTCAGTTTGTTTGCTGGAGTTAAGAGTCTCTTATGATTTGCCTCCCTCTCTGTTTTCACCTTATTTTATTTTTCCTTCCCTTCCTTTACGTTCATCTGTTTTGTTTCTTAAGTTCCACATATGAGGGAAATCCTACGGTATTTGTCTTTCTCTGACTGATTTTGTTTAGCATAATACCCACCAGTTCCATTCATGCTGTTGCAAATGGCAAGATTTCGTACTTTTGGATGGCTGAGTAATATTCTACTGTATATAATTTAGATTTAAAGGAATCCCATCAACCCAGTCTACATACAGGGAGTTGAAGGCAACGGTAAGAAACATCACTCTTGCCACTAAAATGAACATTCTTAGAGTCTCCTGTTTTCATGGTCATTGCTGATTGGAAAGCTGGTGTTAATTCATGCATGCATGCCTTTGTTCAACAGATATTTGTTAAGTACCGCTGTGTGCCAGGCACTGAGCTGGGCACTAGTGATAGTTACCCAAATGGTAGCCGTAGTAGGCACATCAGATCTGGCCCTGCCTTCCTGGAGGTTATAAGCTAGTGGAGAAAACATATAAGGAGTAGGAAACTATAATGCATTTGGCAGATGCTATGGAGGGTAACAGCCCGGACCTCCTAGAAGGACCACCAAGCTCAGGGATGGGCTAGGGGAGGCTGGTTAGGACAAGTGACACCACGCAAGGGCAAGAGCCACTACTGCGGCTCCAGTGTGATGAATAGAAAGGAGGTGGTCAAGACAAGAAGGAAAATGGGAGAAAACCAAAGAGGTTTCTTCTACGTCCAGTAAACAGAAGATGGCATCAAAAGGAGAATAGCAGCAATGTGGTTGGAGGTCAAGGAGTTTGAGAGATCATGTGAAACGTTTAGGAAGAAGAATGACATAGGCTTTAGGGTAGATGAGCATGTGTACTGAGGGAAGCTAGGAAGGCAGAGTCAACAATGACTCTAAGGTATCTGAGCAGGCTCTTGGAGAAAGTAACCCAAGTTGACTATAGCCATTGCTACTAACAACAAAAAAGTGATAGAATGTTTATGGGTTCCTGTTAAGTGCAGGTCCCTAAATAGTAACAAGCATTATCTCATTCAAGTCTTGCAACACCCTTATTATATAGGACCTGTTATTCTTAGTACATCAAGACTCAGGATAACCGGTTCCCCAAGATTCAAATCCAACTTCCTGACTCCAGAGCCCACTCTGAACCACCACAGATGACCGTTACTAATTCACCGGAGTGTTTACCTTCTACATTTAAATCAGAAGTCTTTCAGTTACTACTAACAAAACCTGTGAAGGAATCTCTGAATCATTTAAGCTCTTTGAATTTCAATTTCTGTGGGCCAGAATCTGTGTATCCTTAACAACACTGATATAAAGATTAAATTGGTCCCAATACTAATAATGAGAGAGCAAGCATTTACTGAATACTGACTATATCCATGCCATGTTGTAAAATACTTCATATGTGTTAGTTAATTTAATCCTCACAAAGCCCCTGAAGTAGCTTCAGCAATAATGTTACAAATGAGGCCACTGAGCCACAGACAGATGAAATGCCATACTCAGAGTCACATAGCCGGGGTACAAATCCAGGTTAGCATTTCTGGAGCCTGTACTCTTCTCCACTGGATCATGCTAAGACGTGATATCTTCTTAGTGAGATCTCACTAAGAAGTGAGATCTTAGGAAGTCCCTGATGCCCATGAGCCTAAGACCTGGAATACTGTATATGCTCAGTGCTGGCAGCAATTTTAATTCAGATTTTTGGTAAGTGCCAGGCACTATGCTAGGCAGATAAGATAGATACGGCCCTTGTTCTAATGCCTTTCTTGGAATTTTGGAAAGCCATTTCCAGTCATGACCCCCCCCCCCCCATTTCTCAAGCTGCTTGCCCTTGAGAACTCAGGACATGTCAGTCATTGATGTGAAAGGTTTCAGAGGAGGCCAGGGGGGTGACTTCATCTGGAGGCAAATACTGAGCATTGAAAAGAGAGCTGGTGCATGTCAGCCAGAAGGCCCCACAGAAGCCCTTGGAGGGGCTGCTGCCTCCCTCGCTGGCCTCTCTATGGGCAAGGAGCACAGAGATCAGTGTCTACATGTAAAAAACAAGTGGCTAAGGAAATAGTGTCCGAATAATCTATCTAACAGACATTTGGTCGCCAGAGGTCAGGGAGCACAGGCTGACGGTATTTTTTTTTTAATTAATTTCTTTTTTAGACAGAGAGAAAGCATGAGGGAGAAGGGCAGAAGGAAAGGGACAAGCAGACTCCACACTGAGTGCAAAGCCCGACATGGGGCTCCATCTCATGACGCGAGATCATGACTTGAGCCAAAATCAAGATTCAGACACTCAACTGACTAAGCCAACCAGACGCCTCAGGTTCATGGTATTTTTTTTTTTTTTTACTGGAAGAACTATCAGAGAGCTAATCTAACCCTGTGACGTCACACAGGAGCCTGAGCTGTGGAGACACGAGGTGGTTAGGTGGCAGAGGGCACTTGTGGCTTTGGTTGCATCCCTCTTCTTTTCTGCAGCCCATTTCCTTCCTCTGTAAAATGGGGAGATGAAAAATGACCTTCCAGCTTCCCTCAAAGTCCACTATGCTATGAATCTATATGTTTAAATCACACAGTTACACCCTTGCTCATTAAGAACATGTGGACAAATGACACTTTTATTAGGAGTAACCAGCATTAATTAATTATTCATGTTTGTGGATGATGCAGGGGCAATTAACTACCTATGATTCTCTTGTAACTGCTTTGGCATTACGTTGATAGAACCCAAGCCTAGAATCTTCCATAGATGTTTACTGTCCTTTCCAGGGAGCAGGCTTGTTTTTGTTTGCAGTCATATGTAAGTTATCCTTTCAGTAAACATGTGAGTCTGCTGGCCATTTTAAACTCATTTTGAAAGAAGTTTATCAAATTCATCAGATATGAAACTTCAAAAATAATTATCTGGTGGTTGGGGTGACAGATTTTTAACATTTTCTTAGAATCTGCTTTCATGTGTGTTATAGCTAACCTTTACCTAGTATTTACTTTGTGCCTATTCCAGCCTTTACCTGGATCATTTGATTTGTTCTCACAAAAACCTACAAAGGAAAATTCTCCAATTTTACATAGGAGAAAAGTAAAATTAAATGAAACTAAGGTTATGTAACCTATTCAAAGGGACATAGAAAGTGGTGGAATGGGGACTCAAACCCAGTCTGTTCAGGGTGTGTGTGAGTGTGTGTGTATGTGTGTGCGTATTTTTTAGTAGAGTCAGCACACGATGTTACATTAGTTTCAGGTGTACATCTTAGTGATTTGACAAGTGTATCCATTGTGTTACACTCATGCTTTTCACTATGGTAAGTTAGTCCTTCATGATGCCCTCAGCTTTCTTTTAGGGACACAAAAAGTATCCTTTCTGTGAAAAGTAGTGCAAGTATTTTAAAAATAATACCTGGGAGTTTTGGTTGGGTTTTTTTTTTTTGGATAAAGTTTATGAATTATTTTTTTTTAGTTTTAGTTTTACGGACTTAAGTTGTAGTAAGAAAAAATCTTTTTAAAAGACTGCTTATCTTCAAGCTGTAACTTATGTATTAAAATACATTTGCTCTCAGGTACATTTGATGAGAAGCTGCAGTTTACATGAATCATGGACTAATAAAGAGCAAGGATGTAAAATTTTGAGGCATGTGTGAATGGGAAGTTGTAGAAAATTAACGCCAATTTTCCTTGGGAAATAAGCACTTAATATCAATATTTGGAAGTCATTACTGCTCGGGTATCATTTGTACAGACCTGTCAGTGTGGAAATTGCCTGGTAGGTGTGATGGATGGCATAGATGAAGAAGCACACACTGAGAAATGACTTGTGCGAGAATTTGGGGAAAGGTTGCCTTAAATTGTAATCAGAAGCATTCCTGAAACAGTAGTTAGTAATGATTCTCTAAAAAACACCTGACACAATTATGGAAATGCCACGCATAGTGAAGAGTAACATCTTTTTAAGAAAGATCCCACGTTCCCCAAGGTACAGAGTGAGAGAACACCGCCAGTTCTATGAACTCCCAAATTTAAGTGATCTCAACAATGCCTTGAAAATTGATTTCTGGACACTAGAACCAACATTTTACAGGTTCCTATGATGGTTCTGAGCAAAGATGTGCTCACCACAGTGAGCCACAGACCACGGGCAGTTTTCCACTCTGAGAGGTGAAGTCTGAAGACCTCCAGGTTGGAAGCACTAACAAAATAAACAATAAAAGAAAGTTTGAGTTTAAAGGTGAGGTTGAATTTTCACAGTACCACTCTATAGAAGGTCGTGTTACTGAAGTTCTCCCTTAAGGTGAAATGTTCTTGGCTTATGTAGATGTTCAAATGACCAGTCCTCCATTTTACTAGTACAACTTCAAACATCAGTGTACATCCATGCTTAAGATGCTCGAGTGCCTTCCCACTGTACCCAGAATAAAACTCCTATTGTTTACCAAGGCCTGCTAGGCCTCACTGGAACCTGCCTCTGCTTCCCTCTGCAACCTCACCCTTCTCCCAGTCATCCTGGGCTACCTTCTGGTCAAATCAGGATTGCTTGTGCCTCAGGGCCTTTGCACTCACTGTTCCCTGGGTTTGTTTGTTTGTTTATTTACTTACTTATTTTATTATGTTATGTTAGTTAGTCACCATATAGTACATCATTAGTTTTTTGATGTAGTGTTCCATGATTGTTTGCATATAACACCCAGTGCTCCACACAATACATGCCCTCCTCAATACTCATCACTGGGCTAACCCATCCCCCCACCCTCGGTTTGTTTCCTGGAGTCCAGAGTCTCTCCTGGTTCATCTCCTCCTCCTATTTTCTCCCCTCTTCATTTTCCCCTTCCTTTGCCTCATGTCCTCCATGCTATTCCTTACGTTCCACAAATAAGGAAACCATATGGTAACTGACTTTCTCTGCTTGATTTACTTCACTTACATAATCCTCCCCAGTTCCATCCATGCTGATACAAAAGTTGGGTATTCATCCTTTCTGATGGCTGAGTATTATAAGATTGTATATATGGACCACATCTTCTTGATCCATTCATCTTTTGAAGGGCATCTCTACTTCTTCCACAGTTTGGCGATTGTGGTCATTGCTGCTATGAACATTGGGGTACATGTGGCCCTTCTTTTCACTACATCTGTATCTTTGGGGTAATACCCAGTAGTGCAATTGCAGGGTCATAGGGCAGCTCTCTTTTTAATTTCCCTGTGTTTAAATGTTGTCCCAACAAGTCTTCTGAACCTGGCTTCTACTCATTATTTGGGTCTTAACTCAAATGCTGCCTCCTTAGAAGAGCCTCCACAGAACGACTGTTCAGTGGAGCACCCCACCCCCTCACACGGCCACTATCATGTTACCACATTTTATATCCTTTATAACACCCATCACCATCTGAAATTATCTTATGTCTTTGTCAGTTTGTTTACTTGTCCATCTCACCACCAGAATGTGAACCTCATGACACTGGGGATGTTGGAGATTTTGAGTTCTGCTGTGTTTCCAACACCTGGTACCCAACACATTCTTACTGAATAAATGGTTGAATGAGATCCAACTTTCTTTTTTTTTTTAATTAATTAATTTATTTTAGAGAGCAGGGGGAGGGGCAGAGAGAGAAAGGGAAAGAAAGAATCTCAAGCAGACTCTCCATTGAGCGGGGAGCCTGACACGAGGCTTGATCTCGAGATCATAACCTGAGTCAAAACCAAGAGTCGGACACTCGACTGACTAAGCCACCCAGGCACCTCTGAAATTCAATTTTTCAATTTTCTTACCCATAACCATAGTATTATAAAGGTAGCTATACTCTTCTTTAAAAAAAAGGCGCTACATAATAAATTAAAAATAAGCATGCTAAAGAAAAAGGCTTGATACTTAATTTGAAACCTTGAGCACAAGACCAGGAACCATCCCACAGTGTCCATTTGCTTAATTATTTAGTCTCAGCTTTTAAATTCCATTAACAAGTAACATAGACACTAAGTGGAATGATGCTGAGCCTGCTTAATTAGTAATATAAAAAGAAAACAAAAGGCAAGTCACCTTCTCACACACCCTAGACCACAGGTTCAAGACAATCTAGGGAAGCTTGGAATTTGGATTTGCTTGAACCAAATGTTCTACAAAGAACAAGCCAATGAACCTCCACTCTTTTCCCAGTGATAGCAAGAGAACTGGTGAAGCCACCTCTTGCCTCTTCTTCCCATAAAGGCCTCCATGCTGGGACCACCTGGAATTGCACACCCCTTCCCCCCTGTTCCTAGATTCTACTGTGGTGTCCTCCACTCAGAGATGGCAGTCCTAGACTATGCTCAGACACAAGCCTGATCCATGAAGCCACTTAGCTGATCTCGTTCTCTGGGGTGGGTTTGATTTAGAAGGCATGTGACTTCCACTGAGGCTAAGAGGCATCTAAAGAAATTTTCTAGGGACATCTGGGGATAAAATCCTTGCTGTTTTTTGTTGTTGTCGTTGAAGCCAAACAACCTTTCATTAGATATCGTCGTGTCTATCTGAGTGTGACACCCACAATGGCAGCAATTGTTTTGGGACAAAGCTGATGTTCCAAGGGTAGCTGAGCAGAAAGACGGGATGAGTGCCCCCGGCTGTACTTCACCCAGGCAACTAATGAGCTTAGGGGGTTCCCTGCCTCAAGACTTAGGTGAAAAATTGGATTACCACAGGAACTACTGAACTGCATGGGCTCTTTGCTTTTGACGTTGGCCCCTAACCATGTGATACTGACCTGCTGCTAGAAAGAGTGTGGTTTAACCAGGGGCTCTGCGCAATTTAGGCAGAAGAGCAGATCTTTCCAGTGGTATGGCAGACCCCTGCTTGTGTTCACCTGCCATTCCCTCTGCTTCCATCTCTCATAGCTTCCCCCTTTGCTCACTCAACTTCAGCCACTACTAGCCTCATGTCTAGTCCTTGAACTTACCAGAGAAGCTCTTTTCTCAGGGGATTTGCCTTGGCTGTTACCTCTACCTGAAACTCTCCACCCCAGATATCCACATGACTTGATCTTTCGCCATTTTCCCATCACTGGTCAAATGTTTTTTTTTGCACCAAGGCTTGACCCTCCGATTTCAAAGAGAATACCCACACCCCTGCACCCCTACTGATTTATTTTCCTCTACTGCACTTACATCCTTATATTTTATATTCTACTTATTAATCTATTGTCATCCCCTCTGCTACTGAATCCCCAGGGCCTCGAATACCTAGCACACAGTAGGCAAATATCTATATGTTGATATTTGCGGAACTAAGGAAGGGAAAATAATTCTTTTACTATTCTAGGTATTTTGAAATGAATTTTCTGTTGCAGCGAAAGCATCTTGAGTTATGGATTTCCATTGCTGTGCCTTGTAACCAGTGCCCTGCATTTTGAAGACAGTCAACCATGCTTTAAATTCAGAGTCAGTGCTTCTAGAACACAGTCCCCCTCACCCAAAGCCATCAATCCATATTGTGTAGTGGAAGATGAGAAGTAGAAAAATCTCCTGTGTGTGATTCCAAAGTTCGCTTTCTGGTCTCGATGACACCTTGGGCAATTTAAAATTTATCTCTATCTGCCTTCATCTCCTCATCTCTCTGAGGAATACCTTATCTACTATCTGTAATATCTATACCATCTCTTTTATCTCTGTAAGGTAGGATTATAAGGCCTACTCTAGTTATCTCCCCTGGGGGTTATAAGAAATAAATGACCCATACATGTTAAAAGCGGGAGAGTGCTGTGTATATTTGTACTGTATTGTTTTGAATGGGCTATTTTATTCTCCTAAAAGCATTCATTATTGTTGTGTTAATGGTAACACTGATTTTTTTTCATTTGGTGACATTTATTACTTACCGAAGGCTATATTCACTCAATAAATATTCACTGAGCCCCTACTCAGTGCCAGGCTACTTTCCCAGGAGTGTTTGAACACTAACTGAGGTCAGACAGGTGTGTTACCGGGAAAAGTGGTTAAACTTTCTGAGCCTTAATTACCTCCACTATAAAATGAGGGTAAGTTGCCTGGTATTCTATTATTGTAACAAAGTTGAAATGGGATAATATACTGGAAATTATTATAAAATCTGGTTTAGTGAAGTCTGATTAAATAGAATTATCTTTTTTATTACTTTACCATGGCCAGGACTTGTAGAGTATTTTCAAAGATCTTATTAACAAAGCCTCTCAACATCATCCCAAGATATCCCACAAAAGATGAGTAATTAGTCCAAAGGACTAGATGAGCCCTACCTAAACTAGAGTCTATATGCCTAAAAAAAGCCCAATTCCTATTTCTTCTTTAGGTCTCAGATTGGCTGCCAGCTACTCCAGTGAGCCTTTCCTGCTCTCTCCTCTACCCCACTGTGGGGTGTGTTGTATGACCTCACTCTTTTTCTAGCACTTTCCATACTGACATGGGATTGTAACTGACAACCACTTGTTGATATCCCTCCAGAAGAGTATGAACTACTTAAGGGGGGGTGGAGGAGAACAACAGTGTCTTGTTCACTCAGCCCAAGGCCTGAAACATAGTAGGTGCTCTATAAATATTTGCTTTTTAAACACATTTCATGGGATTGACATTTGGGCATGGATGAAACGAACAGCCATAAAACCTTTTCTCTTTCTTGGCCTGGAGCACGTTTAATTACCTAATGCTTACAAAGAGAACAGGATGTTTGACTTGGGTCATGCGCGAAGAACTTGCTCCCCCGCCCCACCCCACAGAGCCTTGCAAGCTTCCTGGGAGTCCACTTCTCCCCAGGCTGCCTTCAGAGCACCACAAGACTGCAGCTCTCTGCACCAAGACAGCTTCCATCACAGCTGAGAAAAATGCTTTCATCTTGCGGTAACTTGTTCATAATCAGACCAATTTTGCTTCTAGTGGACTGGAGCCCTGCACAAAATAAAGTTCCTTAGGAAATCCCTTTGTGGGCTACAGATGTAGAGAGGCGATCCAAGCTTCCTTCTGACACATAGAGGAGAGATTTTCATTCCCTTCAGTGCCTGGGGCAGAGCTGGGGTGTGCAGGAACCTCATATTTATTGGCATTCTGGTTTCCTTTAAAAGCACTGCAAACATGCTTAGAAGTCTCTCTCTCCCCTCTGATATAAGAAAAAAATGAACAGAATTTCTCAGTGTATCTCTTAGATCAACCCATGTTAAAATTATCAGGGATAGCTGTGAGACTTACAAGCTCTTTGACTCCATCCCAGCTGCTGGGAATCAGAATCTCTAAGGGTAGGACCTAGGAATATGCCTTTTAACACCCTTCCAGATTATTTGTGTGCACAATGAGGTTTGAAAATCATTCAGTCACCTAAGGTCACTAGCTAGGTAGCTGGACCCAGTTTCAGATTGGTGCCTGATGAATAATCTTATGTCGGAGGTTTGGCCTTGTCAATCCAGAAAGCTTCCATCCAAACCAACAGCTCTTCCTCCTGAAACTAGAGTTCCTACCACAGCCATCACTACACGCTGTCTCCAGGAGCAGAAGAAGCAAGCAAGCAAGGCTCCATTTTCTACCTCTTAGGCTAAGATCTGTGGCGTAACATTCTAATCACCCTATGCCTTGTAGGTTGCACAGACAGCTAAGAAAGGTTATTTGTCAGTCACTGACTTCTCTCTATAAAACGAGAAGGTCACAGTCTTTACACTGCTTTGAGACAACCCAATCAGTTGTTTACTTGTTTATTTATTATTTATTTACAACAGCAAAAAGTCATAATCCCCAAAGGGAAACTGAAAGACCATTCCCTAGATCCCTGCATTTCTCAGGGCAAAGATCAGACTTTCCCTGCCAGTGTGTTAGGTGGAGGACTTCCCTTTTCAAGGAAGCCACTCACAAGCATCAGCTTTTAGTTGAGGGTGTATGGAATACACCCCATGGGAGCAGCCAGAGTGATATTTTTCTCTCATCAGAAAACAGAATTGATAGAATGCCTCATCCATTCCTCTACGTGAGCCTCGTCTTTTCAGAGGGAGGGAAAGGAAAGAAGGTTATGCCCGTGGGGCAAATCAGAATAAATATCATCGTTATTGCCCATCAATAAGATGGAATGACCTGTATGGACAGATATTAAAGAACTATGGGTTGAGGAACAAACAAAATACCCTAGAATTGTAGCATCAGAAAGAAGATGGCCACAGGAATCCCATCAGGTAATTCTGATCTCTTCCCAAGCACAGATTCATGCACCAAATCTGAAGACACCATCTCAAGTCCAGAGTGAGCAATTTCCACCATGGAAAGTGCTCCCGTGACGACACCACAGAGAATGCCATGTGATGAAATCCGACATGAAATGTGCATGCTGCACAAATCAGATACAAGAATGACATGTGGTGAACCTTTCAATGTGTGTCTTCCAAAGACTCCACTAAGTGAACAAGGCTTAGAAGTCTTCCTAACCATGGCAAAATAGTGGAAACTTTAGGCCACTGACGATGGTTTGCGGAGCACATGACGTATGTGAGGCCATGTGGTTCCAAAGACCACCGATGTGCTGATGCCTCCCTCATTTCAGTCTTGCCTCCAACTCCCATTCTCTCTCTGAAGAGCCACACTCATCAAGACAACTTTCTTTGTGGCATCTACCCCGGAGTGTCTTACAAACATTTCACGCTGAATATGTGCAAAATGAAGCTCCTAATTTTTCTCCCTCAGGGAGGTCAGGACATGCTGATCCAAAGTATGCTGCTTTGGTATATTGACTATTTTGAGCTAAAGGCACTTAAAAAATAGTTATGTAGGGAGCGCTTTCACAGAATTCCCCTCATTTGCCTAAAGACAACGTCTCCAAAAGGAACTCAGCTGTCACAAATCCTCTCAAGCTGGTGCTGCCACTCTGGAAAACAGTATGGAGGTTCCTCAAAAAGTTGAAAATAGAGCTACCCTATGACCCAGCAATCTCACTACTACCCTAAAGATACAAATGTAGTGATCCAAAGGGGCACCTGCACCCGAATTTTATAGCAGCAATGTCCACAATAGCCAAACTGTGGAAGGAGCCCAGATGTCCATCAACAGATGAATAGATAAAGAAGACGTGGTATACATTATATATATAAATTATATATATGCATTATATATATATAAAATATACACACACACATATATGTGTTAGTAGCCAATCTGATTCTCCTCTTAAAAAATATTTAGCACTTTCTTCACCATTTGAAGTGGTTTCTCCAGACAAGAGTTGGTAGTGAAGATCATTCTGACTCAACGAACAGCGAGTTTAAGTATGCTACTTATTCATTATGGGCAGCAACCATGTGAGCACATCCGCGGTTCGCCTGCATCCATGATGATCATCTAAGAGCTTGCATGCGAAATGCAGATTCCTGGGCCTTCCTCCAAACTACTAAGTGAGAACCTGTCCTCAGAACAATGTTTAAAGAGCTGAGGTTTTCTAATCCTACTGACTGGGGTGAAACCTCACTCAGCCATTTATTAGCTCTAGAGCCTTTGGCAAAGAACTTGGTCTTGTGCGTGTTTGTTTAGCTTCAATGTCGTCATAGGGAAAGCGGGAATAAAAATACCTACCTCTCATAAGGTTTCCATGAGGACTGAATTAGAATGAAGGTCTAATTATAATGATATTTATCACAGGTTACAAATACAGAGTACTTTCAAACTGTCAGGCACTGTGGTAAGTGCTGTACCTACATTATCTTATGAACTTCTCCCAAGCACTTAGCAGGGTCCTCACCACACAGTGAGTACTCAAGATAAGAGCTATAGCCTGAGTAGGCATGCAGATCATTGGAATTGGTAGGGAGCCCGTCACGAACACGAGATTTAGGTCTGGAGATTGAGAATAATGGATAACCAGGAGCGGGTCAGCCAGGCTGGTGGTCCCCAAAGCCAGCCTACTGCACCAGAATCATCTGGGCGAGCTCATTAAAACACATGGTCCTTGAACCTCTAACTCAGTAGCTCTTGGGGGATCGAGAAGTCTCTATTGTTTAAAAAGCACAAAGATTTTGAATTATGGCCAAGTTTTAAAGCAATCAGTTAACTTGAGCTTCAGATCTCTTGAAATTCATGAAGTGAGGGGGTAAGTCATTTTTGCCCCTTGCTTTTCTCATCCCCAAAGCCTAGGACAATGCTGCCACATAGAAGTGGCTCAGAAATATTTTGGATTCGATGAGCATAAAATGGGCCTAACAAAGCCTGTTTTGTCTGCTTCCCAGGGGCTTTATGAGAAGTGTTTGTAAAGCTCCAGTTTATAGTGCACCTAAGAAATAGAAGGTATCATAGACTAGTGTAATTTTATAGATTTAGTTATTAACTTCTTTTACCATGCCTTCTCTCACCTTTTAAACAGAAATCAATTGGCTTGGAGGTATCCACCATTACAGTGAGTTTCTAAAAATAAAGTATAGCAAAATAGCAGATAAAACACCTCCTCCAAAACACTCAAAATAATTTTTACTCAAATTATTTTTACTTGAATTAAAATGCTACAGAAGGACCCCAAATTGCATATGCATGTAGGCATGTTAGTTTCCATATTAAAGTTCAACCCTGTCAACTCTTTACTCCCTCCTCCACTTCTCTCAGCTTTAGACCCATCTTACAGCACATCCGGTTAACCGTACCTACTGCCGACTCGACACAGTCCGTTTCAGGCACCCCCCCCCCATTGCATTCCATTAGAAGAGCAAACCCTCCAAGGACACCCAGCAGGGGCATTCTAGTTCCTTCCAGTTGCCTATCATTCAGCTATTTTCAAATACAGACATCCTTTAGGAGAGTCATGGAAGTCGCCAAGCTCGGGCTTATGAGGGAAGAGAGTGAAGTGAATGAGAAACACGTTCTTCAGGAGGAGGGGAATGGATGCATTATCCAAAGTGAAAGGCCTACAATAGGAAAAATCTCCTGAGAGCCAGGAAGGCAGTGACATGCTGATACTGGGACTCAGTGAAGACAGTTCCTAAGACTGGACTTGAATTCTTCACTCTCCCTGTGTGCTTCCTGTACAAAGAAGTAAGTGATCTTCAACAGAGATCGGAACGCAGAGATTAACCTCTGACCATACGGCCATGTTTGGCCTCACAGAACTCCAGAGCTGACAGACGGTCCCAAAACACGACTTGCCCGATTACAGCCTTTCTCTCTGTGCAAACCTATTTCGCTGAAAGTTCACTTCAGTGCTGCCTCATTGGTGGGAACAAGATACGTGTCAAAAGAATAAAAGGATAGAAAGAAATCATTAAATCTATTTCTAGCGCAGAAGGCTATGCCAGGATGTGTGGGACCTTACATTCACGGGCGCAAAGATGAATGTTTTCAAATCTGAAACCAGCACAAACCCCCAAGGAGGCAAGAAAAAGAGGGGAGGAAACTTCTCCTACCTTCTGTAGCTCCGATCTCGATGGTACCTTTCACCTGGCTGAAGCACCATAGCGTGTCCTGGGTGAGCGCCCCAATTCCTGCAAGCAACACAAGGAGACACTTCAGCTTAGGTAAGAGGTCCCTGCTGTCCTTAACAGGCCAACAGGGAGGGAGACACACCGTGGAAGCTGTGCATTTCTAAAAGGAGGCTTGCCCACCGGGTATCATCCCACTGGAGAGGAGACCCTAAGGAGCGTGAGAAGGGCCGGTCTGCGAGCAGCGCGTCCTGCTGTGAATCACGGCTCTGTCCCCTCTATCTGACCACGCCACCACCGCGACTATGGAGCAATTGGAGTTCGTCCCTTCTGGGCCCCTGGCAGCGTCCTAGCGCAGGCCTGCAGTCACACCCTGTGTGACTGCCCCTTTTCATGGGAATACTAATGCTTTCGATTGTTTTCCTTCTGTGGTGGTGGGGAGGAGAAAGGGGCAGTTCGTTAGAGGGGAGAGAGGAAAAGAAAGACAACTTTTTTTTTTTTTTTAAACTGGTTTCCCAGCTTGCCCAGCTGAACGGCCAGTAAGGGGTCAGACGCTCAGAACTTGCGTCTCTCTTGTTCACTTCTTGACTGCTTGCCAGAGTCCAAGCTGACTGCAGAGGAGAGGAAAGCAAAAACAGGTTGGGGATGGGGGTGGGGGGCTGACAACACTGTGGAGTCAGTGTTGACAAATGTGACCTACTTTGTTTCACGGGGATTTGTGTCTCAAATGTGAACCGAACCTTTGGTGGGGGAGGACTTAAATTCTCTGGCTTTTCTGGCTTCCGGTTTCTACAAATGTATGTACCCAATTCGAATGCATATGCTAATCTATATACTAATATATTTATTAATACATGTATTCAAGTCAGAAAAGTCCTTTTCAGAGGACTTCTGAATTGCTGGGGTGCCAGTTTGCCTTCTCGACAGTCTGGCTGTTCCCGTCAGTTCCACTAGGTTTTAAAATTAAGAGGAAGAGTTCATCGTCAAATTATGGGAGAGGCTATCAACTTCAGAATGATTATATGAGTAGGGAAAAAAAAAAGCAAGTATCAAAACCAAACTGACCTTTTCAAAATACACACAGAATTCAGTAGCTGTCCCCAGTGTCAGTGACAGAATTTCCCTGAACTGAAACCTACACTCCCTCAGCCACATGACAGGAGGGCTGGGCCCCACATGCTTTTGTCACTGGGAGAGACCTCACATTTGAAGGAGTCTGCATAAGGTTACTATTAAGAGCATACATCTGGGGTGCTGGGGTGGCTACATTGGTTAAGTGTCTGTCTTCAGCTCAGGTCATGATCTCAGGGTCCTGGGATCGAGCCCGTCGTCGGGCTCCCTGCTCAGTGGGGACTCTGCTTCTCTGCCCTCCCCGCTCATTCTCTCTCAAATAAATAAAATAAAATAAAATCTGCTTCAGAATCGCTCTCTCCCTCGCCCTCTTCCCCTCTCCCTGCTCGCTCTCACTCTGTCAAATAAATATATCTTTTGAAAAAAGTGCTTAACCCAATCAAGCAACTTAATAAATGATATTATTATTGACAAAGATCCTAAACTGTTCAAGAGTAAAAAAAAGAAAAATATTCGCTCAGAAATTTTCAGGTAGTTGTTACAAAGCAGACACAGTGCTAAGCACTTTGCATAGATGATCCCATTCTTACCATTTTATAAAACAGGTGAAGAAACACAGACCCAGGAAGTGCTGGTAACTCATCCGAGGTCATACCTAGGACACAGCAGAGCTGGGATTTCCACCCAGTCCGTCTGAATCCCATTCTCCCCATGTGCTGATCTCAGCCTGCCCATTTAACAGTTAGGGCTCTGAGACCCAGAGAGCCTGCACAACTTAAACTGCAGTTGCATTCCGAGGGCTGAGCTGGAATCCAGTTTCCCATGTCAGTTATTGAAACCCCTACGTCTCCTTGAAGGCTACACAGGGCTAAAATGTCCCAATAAAATTAGCAGCTGGGGGAGAGAAAGGAAAGCATTTGGCAGCATTTGTTAGAGGCTACTGCTGATCACTTCTCGTACATCTACCGCTGGCCTTGGCTTTCAGCATCAGGCATTCTCTGACAAGTTCTTACTCCTCCTGGGAGCTCTCACTGGCCCTCTCTAAACTGCCAGTCCTGCTGGCGAAGCTGTGACGGCCTCAGTTCTTAGGGAACATCAGCTACTGATGAAGGTCTTCCTGATTTTTGTTACGGCGCAGTTCCTATAGTTCCTATATCACTAGTTATGACTCTGGGTGTAGGCACTGTACTCATCACAGAGCCTGTTAAGTAGGCTTTGTAACAGACACACACACACACACACACCCCCCTAAGCGGACTGAGATTAGCCTCTGCATAGGGATTCTCATTGCTTCAGGGAATTTTAGCTTTAGAAGGAAACTTGCCTATGGTATGAAACCAACTTATTTCACATTTGAAAACTCAAGTTATAGAAAAATTACCAACTTGCTATGAGTCACAGAGGAATCATGTGACCAATTCGCTGCCTGTGACAGTTCTGGCCATCGCCCTGAGATAGGTTGCCTGGGTCTGTGAGTTCCAGTGATCAGAGCTTGATGGATTAGTTTGAGAAATCAAGGCAGCCAAAGCTTTTGTCAGCTTTCTTGTCCAGGGCAGTCTTTGATTGGACCCAGTTTCTGTCTTCCACCAAGATCATGGCCAAATGATGCCATCAGTGATCTCAAGAGAGTTTGGGCCGTGCCATCTCTGTCCTAAAAGTGCCAAACAGCAGGTGAAAACTCAAATGCCAAATGGGTTAGGATGTACTTGAGAAAAGCTGGCCAGGAGTAGGATCCTCAGGGTAGGATCAAGAACACTTGATGTGAGTCAGCCCTCAGCTCCGGTTGGGTAGAACGGCGGACCTGGAGGACCCAGGCCTTGTCTACAGGGGGCAGCAGCTACTCAGACCCAGCTGAAAACTGCCATGGAGGATTCCAGCCTAGTTTTATCTAATTGGCTTTTTCCAAGAGAAGCCAGAAGTGAGGATTATGATGTGAAAACTCCAAATTTTTTAATGGTATCAATCAATTCAAATTAGAACTATGTGGCTCCTACAACACAGGGCAAACACATCACATCTGCAGGCTGAATATGGTCTTTGTGCCCCCAGTTTGCAAACCTCGGGCTAGAATATTTGAGCTGAAAGACACACTAGAGAATACGCTGCCCATCTTTACCATTTGGCAGATCAGGAAGCCAAGCCCCCAAACGAGAAAGAACTCCCAACATGGTAGAGTTATTTTATCTGCAGACTTAGAGCTCTAAGGTGACAATTCTAATTCTTATATCAGATTTCCTTTTACCTCCAAGCTACCACCCATGGTGATGGTTTGGTAAGATTTCGGTCTAGATTTAATGAATGCTCTTCAGGGAAGTGTATTTGATTGCTAAAGTGGATGACCAAGAGAATTAAGCTGACACAGTGAGGAAGAAAAATTTGTTTCTCTTAAATTACGGACCTTGATAGCTTCCCTCAACCCTGGTGCCAAATGATACTCCAGTTGCCACAGTAACAGTGTCAATAAGCAACATTTTCTAAGAGGAAGCTGATGCAAATACAGTAGCTAACCATCTTGGAAGATGCTTATTCCTCTCTCCCCACGACTATGGCTCAGGAAGGTCCTGAGTCTCATCTACTGAAAGGCCAGCAGGTCAACCCACGGAAGGCACACACCTGTCTTCTTCCCAGGATCATGTAATAGCTAATTTCTGAATCTGGTCAGACCTTGGAGATCACGTGGTCCAGTTGCCTCATTTGAAAGCAGAGGACACTGAGGCACAGAGGGGGCATGGCCATGCAGGGAGCTGACAGCAGCTTTGGAACCAGATGCCAGGGCTTCTATGCCTGGCGCAGGCTCTTCTCCCTGCCCTGCCCCAGCAGGGCCCTTCAGAGTTGAGGCTCGCCTTTGTGCCACCTCTTCTGTGCCAACTTGGCTGTGCGAATACAATGAACAGAGGGTGTGACACACAGCAAAGAAAGCTCCTTATTGACTGGGAGGCCCCTGTACAGAGTTGTGTTCAGGGACTTGGCATCAGCAGTGTGCCCCTCTCTGCAGAGGGGGGGGGGTGATCCTCGCCCAGAGAAATGTTTTTCTGGGAAGAATGTGTTTTGAAATTGGCTATAATATAAGCTGTAGATGTGCATTCAGCTACTTAGAAGGAGCTTACAATTATGCGAGCCCCTGTGAGTGTGTTGTTACGACACCATGAGAACTTAAGGCAGGCACTCAGGATGAATGGATATCTTGATAAAATACCAGCCCCAACTTGGTTTAAAAATCTTTCTATTGAAGATGCCAGATTTCAAAGAGAAGAGACACAGCTGCGCCAGAGAGTGTGACAAATAAGGGTTTTCCATACTCAAAGTAATTAAAGAGAGACTTTCATCTTTTTTTTTACTCCCTACCTCAGTGCCTTGTATATTGCTCAGTTTTAGCAAGTGCTGCTGCGTTTAGTAAAGACTAGTTACTTCTCTGTCCCCAAACTGACACCAAGCTCATGAAAAATAGGAGCAAGCAGCAAAAATAAATAGGTCACATTTTCAATCAAATCTTTCCCTTTCTTTGCACCAAAATGAATCAACCATTAGAGAGATTACAGTAAAATCATCACTGGACTGAGCCCACCGCATTTAATTCACTGGATGGATCCAAACGACAGTTAAGCAAATTAACTGGCTAAACTGTTTCAACAGTCCATCTGATGATGGAAGAAAGAGAAAGGAAGTGGAAGAAAGTGGCTACTTTGACCCATTAATAGGAAAGTATAAGCAACAGGGACCCATGGAGCTGATCCGATCCATGAGTGAGGAAATCTTGGGCTGTCTGTGACACAGCACAGGTACTCACTCTTCATCACTTTTTTTGATCCTACGTCCTCAAAATTCATTTGCTGAACAAAGAAAAGGAGTTTTACACTCTCAAATAAGTAATAATGCTGCAAGATGCCTCACTGGACAGTTCACTCTTTTTTTTTTAACTCAAGTTAGCTAACATACACTGTTAATATTAGTTTCAGGAGTAGAATTTAGTGATTCGTCACTTATATATAATACACAGTGCTCATCCCAACAAGTCCCTTCCTCATTTAGCTCATCCTCTCCAACTCCTCTCCAGCAACCCTCAGTTTGTTCTCCATAATTAAGAGTGAAATAAGTCAGTCAGTGAAAGACAAATATCATATGGTTTCACTTATACGTGGAATTTAAAAAACAGAAGAACACAGGGGAAGGGAAAGAAAAATAAAGTAAGATAAAAACAGAGAGGGCGGTAAAGTGTAAGAGGCTCCTAAACATAGAGAAACTTCATTATTTTACAAAAGAAAGGAAATGGACGTGGCGAACATCCCCGAGATTGATGCAAATATTTTCATGTTAGATACTGAAAAAGTAAGATGACAGATGTTACTTCTTACCCAATGCATCCAATCCTGTCAACCTATTTGTGTCTTTAGCGCTGAAGTGTGTTTCCTGTAGGCAGTGTATACTTGCATTTTCTTTTATTCAATCTGAAAATCTCTGCCTTTCAATTGGAGTCATTATAACATTCACAATTATTGGGCTTACTGAAATAAGTTTGAATCTACTATCTCGTTTCCTATTTGTTTTCTTCTGGGTTTTGTTTTCTTTCTTCACATTTACTGCTTTCTTTTGCTTTACTGGATATTTTCATGATGTCATTTCATCTAATTTTTTTTTAGTGTAGAGCTATACTTCATAGTTTTGTTATTCTAAAGCCTGCTTGCTACAGGCTTTATAGTAGACCTAAGTTATCAGTCTGCCTTTTAGTGATATGATACCACTTCACACATGGTGCAAAACCTTAAATAGGATATTTCCATTTCTCCTTTCCCAAATTCCATGATATTGTTCTTCCATAGTCTACTTCCATGTTACAAACCTCACACTTTATTATTTTGTTCAAATTGTCAATAATCTTTAACAGTGATTTCAATAAAAAGGCTTTCATTTTTACGGTATGGTTACAACTTCCGGTGCCCTTAATGTCTTTCTGTACTTCTTTATTTCCACCTGGTATCATTCTCGTTCTGCCTAAAAACTTCCTTTAATATTTCAAATATTAATTTCTTCAGCTTTTTTATGTTTGAAAATGTTTTTAAAGTATATTTTCACTGAGTATAGAATTCTAAGTTGACAAAAGTTTGTTCTTCAGTACTTTAAAGATGATGCTTCATTGTTATCGACAAGATATCTGATGTTAATTTTATCTTTATTCTTTTGTATATATCTTTTTCCTTCTGGCTGCTTTTAAATTTTCCCTTCATCTCTGGTTTTGAGCAGACTTTTATTTCTTGATTGTTTCAACTTAATTTGTGAATGCATGTAACAGAATTAAAACGACTGCCTTAAAGTCCTTGTCTGCTAATTCTAACATCTGTGTCAATTCTGGATTAGTTTCAATTAATTCTCCTCCTCATTATGGGTTGTATTCTTCTTCTCCTTGCCTAGTAATTTTTTATTTTGACAGACACTGTCAATCTTACCTTGTTGTGTGTTGTATCTGTGTATTTTTGTTTTCCTACAAATATATTTTTTGTCTTTCTCCTGGATTTATTAAGCAGCACCAGAGCTCAATTTAGTTTCAGGCTAATTATTCCCATTACTGAGGCCACACCTTTCTGAGTACTTTGCACAGTATCACATGAATTATGAAGTTGCAGTTTGGCAGCTGGGAACAGGCACTAATTCCTGGTCCTGTGTGAGCACCGGGGTACTGTTCAATCTAATCTCTTGGGTGGCTCCTATAGTTTCTTCAGATGTATACACTGATCAGTACTCTGCTGAGTACCTGATGTGGAGCCTCTCAACATTCCTGGAGTTCCCTTTCTATGCATCTCTTCTGTTCCTTGGGCTATAAACTATAGCTTCCCTGGTCTCTCTGACTCTCTGCTCCATCTCCCCAACTCACAGAATATTCTCAGATCTGCCTGAAGTCCTGTTCTCTATGCTATAGCCTGAGAAATCTCTCAAGGCAATAAGCTGAAGCAATTAGGGGGCTGATTTTTTTCCCCCCTGTCTGAGAGACTACTGTCCTTCATTATCTTCATTGATATCTAAATTGACTCAAAAGCCATTGCTTCACTTGTCTTATTCTTTGGTCATTTGTCACAGAAATGAGTGTACATATAGTTCCTATTATTCCATCTTGGTCAGAATCAGAAGTCCAATAAAGTAGAGCAATATTTTTTTTTATAGGGCTTCTCCAGGTTTGGGGATCTTCCTTCAGTAGATTTGCAATGAGCAATGAACTGATATTTGGACCAGGTTTATCTGTTCTCTTCACTTTTTTTTTTTTTTTTTTAACCATTGGATATTTTGTTCTATACAGCCAGCCATTAGTGGGGAAAAAAAAGAGAGAGAATTATACCAGGCTATGTTTACATTCCATAACCCTTTGCCTTCAGAATTATTTTGCCAGCTAATGTTTCCAACCAATCAAAATACTCTTTGGTCTTAAGAAGTTCCTGGCTTCCCGCTGTGGCATCCTATCATCCCTGTGACCTCCTCTGCATCTATCCTACATACCATTCCCTCAGACCATGTTTTCTGAAAAAGGCAGTGTTAACCAGTGAAATCAATTGTTCGTGAGTTACTACTTTATAACTTACAACCAAAAGCGCCAGAAGAGATACTTTAAAAAATTCTTTTTTTTTTTAAAAGATTTTATTTATTTGACAGAGAGAGAGATCACAAGTAGGCAGAAAGGGGGAAGCAGGCTCCCCGCCAAGCAGAGAGCCCGATGCGGGGCCCAATCCCAGGACCCTGGGATCACGACCCGAGCCGAAGGCAGAGGCTTTAACCCACTGAGCCACCCAGGCGCCCCATAAATTCTTACAGAATTTCTGAGAGCAGAAATTTAAGTCACCATAGAAGACTATTTCTAAAGACAATTGGTATTTTGATTCTCAGTGTATCACAGTAGGCAGGTGATTCAGAATCTTACTCATATGAAACTAACTTTGAAATTATATGCACCATCAAAACCATTTATGATACAGTTCTGGCTTCCAACAAGATTATTGTTTCTACACCAAAATCCACTACGAGCAGCAGACTCTATCTCCTCAAATAGTTTATCATTACCTCTTCCACTCTGTATCTTTACTTTGTACTTATGGCAAAGTGGCGTGCCAGGAACTTGCCTATGTCATATCCATCTGTTCCTTCTATGTATTAACAGATTCTCCTGTTTAAACAACAAAAATACTTGTAATCTTGGACTCCCTTGCAGCTAAGGTTGCCCATATAACTCTTGACTGCTTCTGCTAGGAGTATGTGCAAAGATTTTTGGTTTCCTGATATCCCTGCTGCTTTTCTCCCATTTACCAGGGCTCCATTTTTTCCTTTCTGAAACAATATGTGATGACAGGAGCTATTGTAGCCTTCAGGCAGCCCAAACACAGAGAATGAAAGAGACCTTGACCCTAGTGTCTTCAAGCCACTGAACCAACACAGCAACTGTCTGTCTCTGACTCGTCATGGCAGAAAACAAAACGAAACAAAGTGAAAACTTGATTTGTGGGAGCTACTCCTCATTCGATTACAGCTGAACCCAATCCTCCATACACACATGAGAAAGAGGATGTTATCTCTGCATAACTGCACAGTAATTTTTATTTCTTTCACAGTAAAAACCCAAGAGTTGTTTTTAGATTTTAAGAGGTAAATCGGCTCAAGACAATCCATTCTACTCATCTTCTGGCTCACTCCTTTCAACCATTAGCCAAAATGTCAAGCATCAAAGCACAGTTAGGACTACATTATAACTCTGTTTATACCCCCGTTTATAGACTCATCAAAGGCAAGACCTATGTCTTAAAAAACACCTCTTGGCTCCTATTAAAAGATCAGGAGGTGATTGCTTAATTGAATTAGAATAGGAGTAGAAGCTCTTTACTCTCATACTGGAAGCTCTTCCCAAAGAATAAAAACAACACCTCAGAAACACGCTAAGAGAGGCAAGCAGAAAGGAGCCAGATATAGGGCCAGTGCTTTGTTACTGTACCAGTATCACTCCCCCTATAACGCAGGGAACATCATCGGCTGTACAAGGACGGAAGTGTCTTCTAGCCTCCTAAAGAAAAACGTCTTGCAAAAAAGAAGCCTTGAGAGATGATTTAGCAAATGCTCCTCCATTTCCAGCACTTCCTGTCTATAATTACATTTCCCTAAAGAGGGCAACATATTAAAAAGGAGCTGTCATATTTACTGCACTGCTTCCCTTAAACTGGTTAGTGAATTATAAAGCACAAGTAGCAAAAAGCCAAACGATGCCTGCTCATTTAATTTTGTTTTCTCCTATGCCAGTTATTGACCCATTGATTGCTCTGGGTCTGCCAGGAGTGCTTTTCTCTGGCTCATGGGGTCTGAGACCAATGGCAATCAGTACCGGCTTACACTGGATTTCTTCTTGGGCCTGTACATAAAGGTTAGACATGTTTTCATGGCCTGAAACTCCTGAGCCTTGAGTCTCTGACAAATAAAATCAGCTCAGTATGAGATCATACTTTTGCTTCAAGGCTTCCAAGCCCATATTTGGGCTTGAATTGCTGTGATGGGAAGGACAAACTGAACACGGACCAATGGGAGCAGGAAATTTTGGCGGCAAAAATTGTTTTGTAATTTTATACATTGGACACCATTCTCTTCAAATCCACAGGACAGCAAAGAAAGATCACTCACAGTGTAGACCTCGAGAATTTTGAATAAATCAGGAAAAGCAAAGTTGAAAAGTCCGGTTTTCCTACAACCTGGGGGGATGGATTTACAATGAGGATTTTTAAATGAAGGCTGAGTTTGCAACCATTCATTTCAACACACATGCCTAGACCACCTGATAAATAATACATTTGTATTATGGTTATGAAACATGCAAATGGAGTCCAATTTGCAAATAAATGCCTTGAAGAATTTTCTTTTTACAACTTCAGAGGTAAGGAACTGAATTCTAGGATTCTCTATGCTTATTTGTGAAGTTTTTATTTTATGACAGCTGTCATAAATTCAGTTAAACTCTACGGCAAATGAAATTTTGGTTGTTTTTTTTTTTCTTGCTGAAAGAAGAAAATGATCAAAAAGTTGGCAAGATAGGAAGCAATAAGCCCATTTGCAAACAGGGAAATCAAACGGTGCCACATCAAAATGCGAAGGAGGGAAATCCAGTCAGCTAAGCAGGTACAGCCTTACTTATTTTCCTTGTCCTTCACTCCCCCCAGCTTCTCAACATTCTTTCCTTGCTATGGAAAAAAGCAGATGCAATTAGAATCTACCAACTGAGAAGCTACAATAACGCTCTGATGGCAAACGGAAAGAGAAAGCGTAAACTCGCAATCTGCAGCCATAGAAAATACTGCAGGGGATGGACATTTGAATGTGTTCCAGGATCCCAGGGCAGCCCCTGGCAGCCATCCAGATCACAGGAGGTAAGCATGCCCAATACTGGCTTCTTATAAACGGAAGCAACAATTGCACCTGACGTATATACCCACTGAGATACGCACATGTAGCAGGAACATGCACACAGAAATGGAAAAACATGACTGCTAAATTCCCCTTACACTTAACACATGTTCTCTAGCCCTATAGCTACTATTGTTGAGGCTCTGCATCGTGCTTGGCCCAAGAGAAGCACAGATCACATGGTTCCCACAACAGTAAAAAAAAATTGAAGCACAGACTGGTGAAGGGACTTGCCCAAGGTCATATGGTTAAGTGTGACAAAGCTACTACTGGAAATCAGGTCTGATGAGACTAAACTCAGGCTTGTCATTTCCTTTCTTCTCCAGTTAGGTGCAGATGTTGTGAAAAGCAGATAGTATTTCTGTGACCCAAATTCTATCCTATATGTATGGTGGAAGCTTGCCAGTTAAAAGGCATCTCAGTGTTCTTTTGGTAAATGAAGGATTCATTAGTAAAGGTAAATTAGTAAATTCAGATTTTTCTTTAAACTATACACATGCCAAGTACAGAAGATAGCAGAGAGAGGGGAATAAGAAACGAACACAGAAATGAACTATTGGGACTTCATCAAGATAAAAACTTTTGCAGAGGAAAACAGTAGACAAAATCAAAAGACAACCTGCAGAATGGGAGAAGATATTTGCAAATGTCTTATCAGATAACCAGTTAGGATCCAAAATCTTTAAAGAACTTCTCAAACTCAACACCCAAATAACAAGTAATCCAATCAAGAAATGGACATAAGACATGAACAGACATTTTTCCAAAGAAGATACACAAACAAATAGCCAACACACACACACACAAAATACGCTCAGCATCACTCGGCATCAGGGAAATACAGATCAAAACCACAATGGGATACCACCTCACACCAGTCAGAATGGCTAATGTTACCAAGTCAGCAAACAACAAATGTTGGCGAGGATGTGGACAAAGGGGAACCCCCTTACACTGCTGGTGGGAATGCAAGCCGGTGCAGCCACTCTGGAAAACAGTGTGAAGTTTCCTCAAAAAGTTAAAAATAGAGCTACCCTATGATCCAGAAATTATACTACTAGGTGTTTATCCAGAAGATACAAACATAGTGATCTGAAGGGGCACCTGCACCCTGCACCATGTTTATAGCAGCAATGTCCACAATAGCCAAACTATGGAAAGAGCCCAGGTGTCCAATGACATCTGGATAGAGAAGATAATATAATATCCCATTATATACAATGGAATATTACTCAGCCATCAAAAATGAAGTCTTACCATTTGCAACAATGTGGATGAAACTAGAGGATATTATGCTAAGCAAAATAAGTCAATCAAAGAAAGACAATGATCATATGATCTCCCTCATGTGTGGAATTTAAGAAACAAAACAGGATATAGGGGAAGGGAGAGAAAAATAAAATAAGATGAAATCAGAGAGGGAGACAAATCATAAGACTCTTTTTTTAAAGATTTTATTTATTTATTTGACAGAGAGAGAGATCACAAGTAGGCAGAGCGGCAGGCAGAGGGATAGGGGAAGCAGGATCTCTGCTAAGCAGGGAGCCCAATGCGGGGCTCGATCCCAGGATCCTCGGATCATGACCTGAGCCTAAGGCAGCCACTTAACAGACTGAGCCACTCAGATACCCTAAAATCATAAGAGACTCTTAACTATAAGGAACACACTGAGGGTTGTTGCTGGGGGGCTGGGGGGCTGGGATAACAGGGTGATGGGTATTAAGGAGGGCACATGAGGTAATGAGCACAGGGTGTTATATGGAACTGATGAATCACTGGCCTCTACCTCTGAAACTAATAATACATTATATGTTAATTAACTGAATTTAAATAAAACTTAAAAAATAAAGAAAGGAAACAGTTTACTTTTGGATGACCTGAATTTCTCCCCTCACACTTGTTCTTTCAGGTCACACAGCTCCCAACCTCTTTTCTGGTAGGAGCCCTGGCTGCTAGAAAGCGTCTCCTGAACCAACTAGGTGTGGGGAGAGCCCCCACGACAACAGACAACACTGTTCACCGGCTGAAACAACCCCAGTGAATTAGATTCAGGGCCATCACCAGGGAGAGGAGCTGCTAAGGGAGAGGTCACCCTGCAGGGCATGCCCCACTTTCTGTCTCCTCTAGCTTCGTGCAAAAGATGTGTCAATCATAGATCATAGGAAGGACAAGTACAACGGCAGGAAAGACGAAGTGAGCAGAATGTCACCGGAATAGGGCCATTTCTCCAAGCTCTAGGGCTGGGAGAATGCTATTTCTTATGGCATCACTTATTCACCTAATAAAGTATTCAATAAATATTCATTGAGGACCAACTATGTTCAAGGCCGTGGGGGTATGAGAAGCAAGGTAGCTTTTCTCGTGAAACTGACATTCTAGGAGATGGGAAGATACACAATGAAATAAATGTATAATTGGTTAAGTTGTGAAAAGTTCTGTAAAGCAAAAAGAAGCTGCTTAAGGAGGATAAAATCCAGAGGGGAAACTCATTTACATAAGGTCAGGGAAATCGCCTCTAACAAAGTGACATCTGAACAGAGACCTCCATAAGTGAGTGAGACAGACAGGAAGGAGAGGTCATTCCAGGGAGAAGGAGCAGCCTGTACAAAACCCCAAAGACCAATACGTCCTCTGTGTGTTGGGGGAACGTTAAGGCAACACTGTTGGACCACAGAGGGAGCAAGAGGCAAAAGTTCAGACAGGCCATGCTGGCGGGCAGATCAGATAGGGCTGAAACGCTAAGAACGTTGTTAGGACTTTAACTTAAACTCTGAATGAAATGAGAAGTCAATGATGAATTTTAAGCAAAAAAGTCACTTTGGCTACTGTACAGAAAACAAGAGTGAAAACAAAAACACAGGCAGGTAGGAGGCTAGTATAATAATCCAAGGGAGAAATAGACCAGAATGGCAGGTTGTGAGCAGTGCTGCGTGCTGGTATGCAAAGACAGTAACAAAGGGGGACACCAAGATATCTTTGGCCTAAGTGACTGTAAGAATAGAGTTATCATTAACTGAGATGGCGGGAGGAGAGCAGGAGGTATTTTGTAGGTGTTACGCTATGATGCCACTAGATATTAAAACAGCCATTACATACCACGACCTGCCATTGCTACGACTCCTGACTCTGGGAGAAAGATAACTTGTTCAACAGGATGCATGAATTTGATTGACATCCATATCCCCCCCTGCAGTGTGGTCCCTGAGAGAAGGGTCTACGTCTGTCCATCTCTGCTGTGTTTCTAGCACCAAGCCCAATACCAGGTTTGTAGCCAGCACTTGGTAACTAGTAAAGGGGTTCATGGAAGGAAGTGTGAAGGGGTGAGTCCCCCCAATACCAATGTGTGGTAGGATCTGGGCCAATGTAAACTTCCGGTAAGAGAGCCAAAACATGGCACCAATGGAATGACCCATGAGGATACGGTTGCAGTGCCTTCTCCTTCCTTTGGCTCAAATCATACTTTACTTCACTGTAAGATTTTCAAATGCTGATTTTCTTTCTTACTATTACAGAATTGGGGAGAATATAAAGAAAATACATTTCCAAAATAAAATACTGTCGATTTATTTTCCCAATTTTAAATGGCACCATGGCTGCCTCGACTCAAGTCTTCCATATATATCAACAAGAAAATTCATTCTAGGGTTGCTCCCTGGTCTCACCCAACCCACCAGAACATCCCAGTCATGTGGTTTTGTGCCTATGACATCATGCACTGAAACACTCATCCAAGCATTCGCTTTCTCTTCAGTCAGGGCCAGCCGTGGCCCACACTTTAGCGCCAGGAGGAACCTTCAACCCGATCCCCAAGACAAGCTGATCTTCATGCTTAAAATTCCACCACTAAGAGGCCTTTCTCTGCACTCACCTTCCCTTATCAAGAAGGCTTTAATAGGATGGGTTAAGAAATGAATCCATTATTTTCTATTCATGTGTTATCAGACTAGAATGATCTCTGTGTGAATAAAAGCACCTGGGAAGGGATGCTTCCTCAAGGGCATCGCAGACAGAACTTTGGAGTGCGGGTCCTGAAGAGGCAGTGAAGGTGGCTAAGAGAGATCTCGCCACTTCCGCACTGGGCAGCTCGGGGGACAGAAGATCCAGGTACTCGGCAGCTAACAGTACGAGGGCTGGTGTTTTAAAACCCTCCATCCTGCTACACAGAGGCAAGCGTAACGCAGTAAAGCCTTAACTGTGGTAGAGAGCCCTGCCTAACCTTTAGCTGAGAAATACTGTTTCACAGTCCCATAAGTTGGGGGCATTTCTCTTATCATGTCCCTTCCGTAGATATTTACAGTGGGCATCATTAGCAGGTTAGCTGCTGGGAGAAGCCTTACATTTTAGAAATCTATTTAACCGTTTTATATACCATTTCTGTAAGCCTACTTTTATGGTTTGGAACATAACTTATAAGAGACGGAGCTGACTCACCTCACCTGGAAGTTGGCAGTAGGACAGGAAGGAGGCTGCCCAATACCGCACAGCACAGTCTGTGGGCAGGTTTAACAGACCCAAGTTCAAATCCTCCACTAAACTACCTGCTGGCTTTGCGGCTCAGTGACTTACTTAACCCCTCTGTGCCCCCTGGAAATGGAGGATCTGAATGGTCCTCACTTCCACTGCATGTAAAATATCTTGATGTGGAATAAATAGTAATGAGGCTTTTATAATCTGGGCTCATTTTATTCTGCTTTTACCTGTGGTGAGCACTCTGGTTTAAGAACAGCCAGCAGCAGAGGCTAACAGCAAGGGCTCTGGATTAAGATAGATTTACTTCAAATCCTGGCTCTGCTATTTACTAGCTGTGTGGTCTTGGGCAAGTTATGTGACTTCGCTGAGCCTCAGTTCCCTTATCTATGAAACAGAGCTATTGGGAGGGTTAAAAATAATAAAGCACATACGAGGCCCAGCCAAGGACAACAGAGAATAAATGGCACAGTAAAAAGCTGTTACAAGTGTTCTGGTTTTTATTTCCTGTCTCCACGCTTTCCATCTCTGGCTGGGCTATGATCTGTCTCCTTAATCCCTAAGGACATTTGATCTTGGCCCCAACGCTGCCTACAATGGGGTCTCCCAAATGCCTCCCCTGCCCTCGTTCTGAACTGTAGCTTCCTCCTTGGGGCAACTGGTCCTTTAATTTACTTCCAGATCCCTGGCCCAGCTGCAGGGAAGGAGAACAAACAATGATTTCTCTTCCCACAGCCTCCCACGCATTAGTTTTCCCTGCATGTCTGACGTTTGACTTCTAACTCCCCTCGGGCTATGAATTTCTTAGGCAAAGTGAAGTGGACAGATGGGACAATTATTTGGAAAGCTCAGCCAATGGAAAACAAAACAAAAAGATGGAAAAAGAAAACCCTACACCAAACCTTGTAGTTGAGGGGAAGGAGTTTATTGGTTTAAATTATTCTTATTGCCCTGCTGGCATCGATTGCATTTTCCAGGTGATTGCTCAGCTCTCCCATTAGCGGGTCTGTGTAGAGAAATGATAACTTCTTAGATATCGGCACGATGGGTAGCCCTCTCTGGAAACGAGAGCTGTGTTGGGGCAAGGCTTGTCTATACAGCAAATTTTTGTCAGGTGACTTCCAGTCAATTCATTAACTTTCGCAATAAACACAGGCGTGTTGCCATACTGGGGAGAAAGGGCCTCTGTGTATAACAACAAATATCACTCCAGAATAAACATTAAAAATCTTGAATCTGAAAACTTTCTGAGAAGACTCTAATTCATGTTTCATAGATATGGCACCCAACAACTGGTGGGTTCAATTCCAGGCTCTGCCATACTTTTGTGGGACCACCTAGTGTAAATTACTTAGTCTCCAGGCAAGCATCCATTTCCCTGTCTCCCCATGGGAGAGAACAACACTTAGTGCAGTTAGAGGAAACTGTGATGTATATGCAGGATTTAGCCTGGTGTCTGCCACACAACAAATCCCCAATAAACAGTGACGGTGAGTAATGAATCACTAACAAAGAGACTTCTGCTTTGAGTGACAAAAGCTAAGGATATAAAGCCTGGCACTCCAGATGACGGCAGCTCAGGCCTCATACTCTATGGGTTTTGAGCTCTTACTCATCTGGTTCAATTCATAGACTTCTCGAGTTTCCAAATCTTTGATGCACATCTCCGTTCGCTGAGAGGTACCCATCTATGTGTATATGCCTGTCCGTACCGACCTATAGGAGGCTTTCATGTAGTGTTTGGAGTCAATGACTCCCAAATAAAATGAGAATGTGATTCAATCCCGGCCCAACAGAGAGTATAGATTGGCTGGGGAAGCTACAGCTTTTAAGCAGACTTTTAAGGTGAAAATGACCCACGAGGCGCCTGGGTGGCTCAGTGGGTTAAGCCTCTGCCTTCGGCTCAGGTCATGATCTCGGGGTCCTGGGATTGAGCCCCGCATCGGGCTCTCTGCTCAGCGGGGAGCCTGCTTCCCCCTCTCTCTCTGCCTGCCTCTCTGCCTACTTGTGATCTCTCTCTCTCTGTCAAATAAATAAATAAATAAAATCTTTAAAAGAAAGAAAGAAAAAAAGAAAGAAAATGATCCTCTGGGCAAGAGAGCAGAGCCCCAGCTTGACTTTCCCTGGACACCCTCCTGCCTCAACTCAGGGAGACACGCCACATAATGTGAGGCCATACACGTTGTGTTTCAGATTTTCTACTATTCTAGAAGAGAAATCAAAGGCAAACTTGGATGGCTTTAAGTCTAAATTTTTCTCATGTGTGCAACAGGGTCAGCCAAAGAGGTCCAAGAACTTTCCCGAAAGATGATAAAAAAAAAAAACATCAACTACTACATACTGAGCACTTAATATACCAGGCACCATTTTGGATGTTTTACAGGAACTGTCTTATTTAATTTTCTTATTTAATTCCTTCAACCATGTTCCTAGAAGGGAATCATTATTAAGTTCTATGCGTTAGTCAGGGTTCTCCAGAGAAACAAAGTCAGTATGAGAAAGAGAGAGGGAGAAAGAAAGAGAC
>CM052809.1:34198062-34235966 GCA_028533885.1 Nasua narica
GTGTCTTGACAAATCAAAAAAATTCCTTCTCCATCCTCCCTTTCTTGGGTCCTTTTACTCCTTCTATTTAAAATGGGGAATAACATTGTTTTTCCTGCCAAGTGAGTAGCTTAAGAATTGGAACATTAATTTATTTGAACAGATGTGTGGCAGTGTGGCTCTAAATAAAAGGTGCCTGTATGCTCTGCTGACATATTTCATAAAAAAATGAAGTATGGGGTGCCTGGCTGGCTCAGTCCTGAGAGCAAACATCTCTTAATCTCAGGGTCATGAGTTCAAGCCCCACGCTAGGCATGGAGCTTACTTAAAATTTAAAAAATAATGAAGTATGGATTATACATAAATTCATATTTCAGCTCATGTCCCACCTCCTTCCCAAAGCCTTTGGAATACACTGATATCTCCCTTCTCTGAAAGAGCCATCAGCACATTCTCCAATTCCTTCATGCTGGTGAGAGTTATCTTCCCAACTAATAAGCTTCCTGCAGCCAGACTTTAGGACCATAAACATTGCAGGCCTTCCAAAAATACTGATATTTGAAAATGGTACTTAAAAAAAAAAGCCAAGATTCCAAATCCTATAAAGATATTGAGTTGCTCATGTAACCCAGAGCTCTGGGTTAGGACGGGACAGCTGGATCCAAGAGCTCAAAAGATACCCTTAGGGTCCAGTCTCCCTCTCCCTCAGATCCACCTCCTTCTCTGTTCTTTCCAGGTGGACTTATCACTGGTGCTCACGTCCTCACAGCAACAAGTCCAGGGACAGTGACCGCCCTTCTCCAGCCACTCCTCCACATGTGCCCCGGTGGGTAGCTCTGCACTGATTGGCTCAGTCATGTGCCCACCCTGGAGCTCCAAGTGTGTGGTCAGCCGAGTAAGGGCGGAGCCAAGTAAGAGGAGAAAAGATTTCCCCTGAAGAAATTCTGGAATAAGGGAAATGGGCTGTAGATGGGCAAAAGCCTTCATAAAGATCTGTGTTGTCTCTAAAAACAGTAAAAAAAACAGTACTCAATGCCAATTTTGAGATTGATAGATTTTTACTCATCAGTCCTCCAATCTAAATCCGAATCTGTTTTTCCTTCTGCCAGACTGACAATTCATGGCCAGATGCTAAAAATGTGAAAATGATTCATTCACAATAAACATCAGCCAATCAACATCATTACAAAGTGCATTAACTCTGGGATGGCACGTGTACCTGGGTGGCTCAGTTGGTTAAGCGTCTGCCTTTGGCTCAGGTCATGATTCCCGAGTCCTGGAATCTAACCCCGAATGGGCTCCACCCTCAGCGGGGAGTCTGCTTCTCCCTCTCCCTCTGACTCTCCCGCCGCTTGTGCTCTCTCTTTCTCTCTCTCTCAAATAAATAAATAAAACCTTAAAAAAAAAAAAAAAACTCAGGGATGGTGAGTTTCTAAAGGACTAGTGTCACCTTCTCACCTTAGTATGCTATCCCCTTTCCCCATGCCCTCCATCCCCTGAAATTTGGCTTTATTTAGCTCAGGAATTTGCAATGGCACTCACCATTCTTATGTGTCTCCATTCTTATGGATATTAGTCAAGACAGCTTAAATGGTGGAAATCCCAATTCAAAAAGACTTCAGAAAAAAATTATCAGCTCACAAAACTGAAGGGACATCAGTTTAGAGATCATTCTCCTTTGCAGACGGTTTAATTCAAGGTTCTTATGATGTCAACAGGAGAGAGTTTTTCTGTTTCTTGACCTCATCCTTAATATTAACTACATTCTCAGATCCACAGCTCAAAGACAGCTGCCACAGCTCCAGCCATTGTCTCTTGTTTCCCTCTAATGGAAAGAGGAAGCAGCTCTTTCTCATCATTACCATGGTAATTTCATACTGGCATTGGTTGGAGCTCATGCTTCTTACTGAATCAGTCACGCCAAAGCAATGGAGCACAGGGACTGCCTGAGGTCTAGGTCACATGCTCCATCCCAGGACTGGGTATAGAGTAAAAATTCAGTCTAAAAATGAGGAAAGGACCATTCTCAGTGGAATACCCAATTTGGGAACAGGAAGAAAACTTTATACAAGGGCCATAGAAACAACGAATGTGAAGTCTGGTGGTCCCTTTGGATAATGTATTTATTCATGCTCTTGACCACAATGCCTGGTGTCCTGTGACACAGGCTGACAGGATGCTTAATAAATGTTTACTAGAGGCAGGGAGGAAGAAAAGGCTAGGTGAACCCCTGATTTGATATTCCTGACATTTCATAAGGCTTCAAGCAGGACTATCCTCCTCGGGAAAGCATATTTGAAACGGGATCTGGGATCTGGGAATCCAAAGTTACTCATTAGTTTAATTAGCTTTAGCCTCTGCCAACTAAAAGTTTTCCACAAGCATTTGCTGTTTGCTCCCCTACTTGAAATATTTCTTGGTAAAATCAAGAAGGAAAAAATAATTCATGTCTTAACGAGTCTGAATGCTTACCTTTTGGACCCTGGAATTACAAATTGGGCTCTAGAGTCATATGATGGAAGCACTACTGCCCATTTTGGAAAGAATTTTGAATTGCCACTGACAAAATCGGTAAACTGATTTAGAATCTGCCTCAATGACGTAATTTACTTTCTCTTTTGGGCTTCACTATATTTTTTGGCTCAATGAAAATTCAGTGGCTATAACAGTATCTCTGTACAGGGGTTAATGACACGAGTATGCAAAACAAACCAGTGTCAGTGTCACTTCTAAGCAGATGGCACTGGTAGAGTATAGAGACTCCTTCTCCTCTGACCTCCCCTCAAAAGCCAGACTCTCTGAGCACAAACACGGGAATTGGAAATTACAAATTCAGAGTCATTGATTTTCTTACGCTCCTGTCGAAGCCACTTAACTCTCCCTGGGTCTTCGGTACACTGCTCATCTCTTCCATTAGCTACAAAGCAGAGATGGGCGTAGGGTCCTGGGATGAGGATTAATACATCAATACCTGCAAATTCCTTCAAAGTCTGAATTCCTCATGAGCGCTACTTTTTTTCTTTTCTCTAAAGAGAAAAGAATCCATGTTCAGTACACTTTTTATGTAAAATAATCCCAAAATGAAACCTATCTACCTCACAAGGCTAGAAGGTAGGAGAAAGCATGTTGTTGAAGATTGGACAAAGGTGTGTCTCAGAGTCTAACATCACCGGTAGGTAAAATATTCTATTTGTATGACAGAAACCAGACTGTAGAAACTCATCCATGGGAACATTAAACTTTTATGTTTTATTTTAAGGTAACTGTCAAATTATTATTAGTCCCTAATAGCCTGGGGACAGGACCCTGAGTAAAGACGTCGACCTGTTTATGTGGTAACAAAAGAGAGGCAGGTGGGAGGTAAGAGAAGGAAATGACACAGAAAGACTCAAAAAGAACCTGTTGGCTATTCTTTTGGTCTTTAGATTCTTTGACTCCATTATACTTAAGACATTGGGATATCCTATAACACTGTTTGCCACTACCAGTTTTGGAAAGAGTCTAAGTTCTGAATGTTAAGGGCAGAAGCTCAGACCAAACAACTGTAATTCATTTTCAACAGATCTGAAGTTTATTTTTGGCTTGACATGGAGAATTTAGGAGAAGAGTACCATGAGATACCTACTGAAACAAAAGAAATAGAAACAGATTTTGTATTAAAATTAAAAAAGGGAGCATAGACATTTTCACAATATTTGTTTTTCCAATCCATGAGCATGGAACGTTTTTCCATTCCTTTGTGTCTTCCTCAGTTTCTTTCATGGGTACTCTCTAGTTTTCTGAGTACAGATTCTTTGCTTCTTTGGTTAGATTTATTCCTAGGTATCTTATGGTTTTGGGTGCACGTATAAATGGAATCAACTCCTTAATTTCTCTTTCTTCTGTCTAAAGAGCTAGTATCCAAAATCTATAAAGAACTTCTCAAACTCAATATCCAAAGAACAAATAATCCAATCAAGAAATGGGCAGAAGACATGAACAGACATTTCTGCAAAGAGGACATCCAAATGTCCAACAGACACATGAAAAAGTGTTCAACATCACTCGGCATCTGGGAAATACAAATCAAAACCACAGTGAGATACCACCTCATACCAGTCAGAATGGCTAAAATTAACCAGTCAGGAAATGACAGGTATTAGCGAGGATGTGGAGAAAGGGGAACCCGCCTACACTGTTGGTGGGAATGCAAGCTGGTGCAATCACTCTGAAAAACAGTATGGAGGTTCCTCAAAAAGTTGAAAATAGAGCTACCCTATGACCCAGCAATCGCACTACTAAAGATACAAACGTAGTGATCTGAAGCAGCACAGGTACCTGAATGTTTATAGCAGTAGTGTCCACAATAGCCAAACTATGGAAAGAGCCTAGATGTCCATCAATAGATGAATGGATAAAGAAGATGTGGTGTATATATATACAACAGAATACTATGCAGCTATCAAAAAACCCAAATCTTGCCATTTGCAATGACATGGATGGAACTAGAGGGTATTATGCTAAGCAAAAGAAGTCAATCAGAGAAAGACAATTATCATATGATCTCACTGATTTGAGGAATTTGAGAAATAAGACAGAGGATTATAGGGGAAGGGAGGGAAAATGAAACAAGACAAAACCAGAGAGGGAGACAAACCATAAGAGACTCTTAATCTCAGGAAACAAACAGGGTTGCTGGAGTGGAGGGGGGTGGAAGGGATGGGGTGGCAGGTGATGGACATTGGGGAGGGTATGTGCTATGGTGAGTGCTGTGAGTTGTGTAAGACTGATGATTCACAGACCCATACCCTTGAAACAAACAATACATTATATGTTAATAAATGAGACTAGTATCTTGAAAGAAAAAAAGAATTTTTCAAAGAATTAGATTCTGTAGACTGCTATAAACTGCTATAGATCTATGGAAAAACAGAGTCTAAAATCTGAACATAGTCTACAGAAACAACTTCAACATTTAAAACAGATAATATATTATCCTCCTTTTAGGTACGAGTAATAAATATTCATTGAACAAATTTTGGAAAACTCCAAACATTTAAAAGATTAAAATAACCTAGTCTCATTATTTAGAAAGTTACTTAAAGTATTTCAGTACTTTCCCTTCTATTCTTACCTGCATTTCTTTTTTGCTTTTTAAAAAAACTTTCTAAGTCTAAAAGTAATTTCTACTTGTCAGGAAAATTTGGAAATTAGAAAAATATAAAAAGCTTTTTAAAGTTATTTGTAAATCTATCAGCAAGCAGTAACCACTATCAATATTTTAGATAAACTTATTCCTAGTATTTTACCATAAGTGTTTACATAGTTTTCACAGCCAGTTCTTCTGGGGGGTTTGGGTTTAAAAGTACAACCATACAAGGCAGCAGCTTTATCCTAGGGCAGCTATCCCAGAAAAATGAAAACTTACACTCATCTAGAAACCGGTACATAAATGTTCACAGTAGCTTTCTGGGTAAGAGCCTAAAGCTGAGAACAATCTAAATATTTCTCAGTGGCTGAGTGGTTAAACCAACTAGGGTACATCCATGTCACAGAATATTACTTAGCAATAAAAAGGAAGAATTAATTATACATGCAAACACTTAGAGATGAATCTCAGGTTAATTATGCAGAGAGAAAAAAGCCAATCTTAAAGGTTACATATCATACATATTTATATAACATTCTTGAAATGATAAAATATCAGAGATGGAAAACATATTGGTGGTTGCCAGGAGGGAAGAGGCAAGGAAAACATATCAGTGTCTGTGAAGGTGTAACAGGGAGGATCCTTATGTTGGAAATGTTCCAAACCTTTACTCTGGTGGTGCCTACGGGATGTACACATGCAACAAGATTTCAAAGAACTAAACTCACATGCACAGGAGACTGGCAAAATTCAAATGAGGTCAGCAGATCATATCAACGCCAACTTCACAGTTGAGATATTATACCCTAGTTGAAAGTTGAACAAAATGCTGCCATTGAGCAAAGTGAGTGAAAAGTACAGAGGATCTCTCTTGTATTATTTTTTACAAGTGCATGTGAACCTATAATTATCTTAAAGAGTTAAGACAAGATGAAGCAAAAACAAAACAAAATATGGCACAAGAATCTTACCATGTAAACATAATTTTAGATATGAAAATTCTCTGTAAAGTTCATTTTAAGACCTATGTAACATCTTACAGGATCATTATTTACCTATTTCTCTACTATTAGATATTTAACATAGAGTCTTGTGCAACATTAACATATCACAAATGATAGTGCCAAGATTTCTGTGCATAAGACACTATCCCACTTCAGATTATTTCCTCATAAAAATACCTCATAAGGTGAGTGCCATAGCATAATCAGAATTGTGATGCAAAAATAAGGTTCCACATTAAAATATATTTGGGAAACAGTATTTCATTCTGGGAATTCTCACAATCTCTAATAGACAAATGAACACTGTGAGTAACCCAGAGGCAATAATGTAATCAATGTTTCTAAAGTGTATTTTCTCTGAAAATCTCATGACAGATTAAAGATGACTGCTAATTCTTTGGCTCTACTCCCTGCTCCCTGAATCTTGGTGCACTCTGTGACTGCTTCAATTGGTAGAATAGAGCAGAAATGATACTGCACCAGTTTATGAGCACAAATGAAGAAACTTGGAGATCCACTTCCCATCTCTTGAAAAGAACCCTTTGGAGGAACCCAGTAGGCACATTTGAATAGCCTGTAATTGCTCTGTTAACCCAAACTAGCCATGCAAAGAGGTTCAATGAAGAGAGGGGGATCGTCAGCTATCCCCAGCTGTTGTAGCAATCCCCGCTCAGGCAGTAGACATGTGAATAAGAGCATCTTGAACATTTTAGCTTGAATAGAAGCAAGTGTAGTAAAACCAAGGAATCGAGCCAACAGCCAGAATGAGACTCCAGAAGATGGTACCAAGGCTGCTTTCCCACGTATCTCAAACCACTTGAGAAACCTAGCTGAACTCATTATGGAAGAAAGAACTATTCTTACTGTGCTCTGTCCAAATTCCCAAACCATAAAATAGTTAGCACAGTAAAATGGTTGTTTATGCCACTAAACACAGGGCTGTTTGTTACACAGCAGAAGATAATCATTACACCTCTTCTTTTTTTGCCCATAGTGCTGCATGGTGCTTAAGATCGTTTGGCTTTACAATTAGGGTGCCAAAATACTCTGTAATTTACTAATGATGTGATCTTGGAAAATCAGTATCTTCAAAACTGAGTTCTCTTATTTACCGTACTTACTCAGTTGGGAGGCTAAATGAGATTATGCCTGTACGGTGCTTAGTATCATGCTTGGTATATGGAAAGTGCTCAGAAGCAACTGCATCTGCCCTATCACGGGTCAACCAGGGCTATGTCGTACAGGAGAGGAATTACTACATTAAAAAGCACATACATTTTTTACTTTCTTATAAAGATGGTCAGAATGCTTAGTACGCACCAGTTTACATTCATCACTGTATAGCGTGAAAGTTGAAAAAACATTTTTTTGTCAAGCAGAGCTTGACAAATTTTTACTGTATTGGGCCAGACAGTAAATATTTTAGGCTTTGTGGGCCATATGACTTCTGTCATAACTTCTCTACTCTGCTGTTTAAGCATGAAAGCAGCTAGAGACATTTGTAAACAAATGGGCATGAGTGTTTGCAATAAAGTTTTATTTACAAAAGTTGAGGTGGGCTGGGTTTGGTCTGCAGGATTTACCTGGCCAGCCTGTCCCAGAGGTTGGAGGCAGAGGGTTTTTACCCCAGGGATATATTAAGAGTATTGAGAAAATGAGGAAATTTTAACTCCTGTAGAGGCCCTTGTGGGCTCTTCTCTTTCAAAACAAAATGGCTACTTTTCTAGAGCACCCAGAGGAGTGGAGTGTAGCTTCAATTTTGCATACTACTTCCTACAAGATTAGCTACATCAGCTGCTTCTACACACTTTAATTGGTAATGATCTATGCACACGACATATATACTATAGTACTTGGTTAAGCTTGCAATTAGGAAAGTCAGCTTTTTTTCTTGAAGCAAAAATGATTTGGGTTCTTTTTTAAGCACAAAGTAGATATTCAAAGTTAACTCAGGCAATAAGCATAATCACTAAATATACACACTGGGCTTTGACAGAAAAAAGGCCTTGGTTAGCAAGGAAAACGCCTGAGTTCTACTCCCAGTTTTAACTGCTAACTAGCTGTGTGACTTTGGGGAAGTCATACCCATGGGCCTCAGTGCATTATCTATTTATAAAATGGGACTGAAAATCACTTCCTTGACTGCCTTGTATCGTTTGAAAAATGCCACATGAAATTTATAAATATCACATTTGGTCAACATTTACTGTTTATGTGTCACTCCCCCAGTTAGAAAATGAGCTCCTAGAAGACAGGGGTGATGTCTTACCCCTTTTCAAATCCCCATTTCTTGATGCAGTGCTTACATACTCAGCACTCAGGAAGTGTTTGCAAATTGAATAACTAAACGGAAAGGTGGATCAGAGAGTCTGGGGACATCACAATGATTAAGCGAAGTTAAAAATGAGGCTTATTCAAGCTATGGAAAGAACCTAGATGTCCATCAACAGATGAATGGATAAAGAAGATGTGGTATATATATTCAATGGAATACTATGCAGCCATCAAGAGAAACGAAATCTTGCCATTTGCAACGACGTGGATGGAACTAGAGGGTATTATGCTAAGCGAAATAAGTCAGTCAGAGAAAGACAATTATCACAAGATCGCTCTGATATGAATAATTTGAGAGGCAGGGCAGGGGGTTATGGGGGAGTGGGGAAGAGAAATGAAACAAGATGGGATAGGGAAGGAGACAAACCATAAGAGACTCCTAAACTCACGAAACAAACTAAGGGTTGCTGGGAGGTGGGGGGGTGGATAGGGATATGGACATTGGGGAGGGTATGTGCTATGGCAAATGCTGTGAAATGTGTAAGCCTGATGATTCACAAACATGTACCCTGGGTCAAATAATACATTATATGTTAATAAAAAAATTTAAAAAAAAAGAAAAAAAATGAGGCTTATTATCATGAAGCAAATCAAAACATTTTGAAAACATATTTGAAAAAGAGTGGAATATTATTTATGCCAGAAACTTCCCAGGGCCATCTTTTCCTAAATCCCTGAGATGTGAAGACTTCATGTCTCCAGTGACTCCCTCTCTACTGAGTTGCCGTCAACTTTTTTTCAAAGAGTACATATGAGGTATAGCTGATGGACCTCTTCTTAAACCAAAAATGACTGCTTTGTCCAAAAGCCATCCATGTACACAAGTGTCATTTGCTGCCTTTGAAAAGGGAATAAGAGAAGAAAGTATCACTCTTGTGCTATATTCTGTTACGATTAAAAATAATACTGTTCCTTCAAGAAGCCTAAAGTGAAATTACAACAGATGGATGGATTAAACAAGCACCTGTAAAGTTAATTGATGAATCCAATTGATGCTTTAAGGCAGTATCATTTAAGGAGCACTATCATTTAGAGGAAATGTTTAGCTCTTTGCAGAGTGATACATTTCTTCTCCTTCACTGATCAAGTTGGCCATCCTTGAATGAAACTCTTAGAGTCCTAGAAATCTTTGGGATTCTCCCCTTGGCAAACCCACTGGACTGTGGTACCAGCTGCCGTGATATCTTATATCCAATGTGATGAACTGATCAACAGCTTGCAAATGAGTGTTTCCTCCCAAAAGATCTGTACAAGGAAAAATCTCCAAGAGTACGACAGTTAATAGCAGAAATACTTAAAGGACTGGACACTAATTTGCATTAAGTAAATGTTTTCCTTGGCAATACTGCAGATTTTTGCATTTTCATATGAGAAGGAAGGAGATTGCATTAGTCCTCCATACCAGGGCGGTGTATGGCCAAGCGGACCCAACAGCAGGAGGAATGGAAGAGATACCTGTGAATCAGAGTGACTGCCTCTCCCCTCAAGTGGGAGAAGAATCTTTCAACACCTCCCACTTGTGATACCAGCTGCCCAGAGGAAAGAGGACTCGTGTAGAACCTGGCTTTCCTGGCCAGCATAATTCTCCATAATTCTGACTCTAAGCATCTGACCCTTCCCTCCTCTGTTCTAGGACAGACATGATGGAGCTGCTCTGCTCTCCCTTCCCTCATCTATCCGAATGCACATAATTCTGATAATAGGCTGCATTTGCTTTTTTCCATTTTTATTTATTTTTATTATTACTTTTTTTTTTTTAACCTAGACACATTTGACTTTCTCAAAGAGCCTAAACCTAAATGTAAAAAGAGTTACGTTATTATCCCCGGATGGCAGAAGAGCAAACCAAGGAAGTGAAGTGACTGGAAAGATCTATGATAATTATTCTACTACAAACCATAATTCTCTTATTTAAGTAAAAAACTACTGACTTGAAGGAATAAAACATAAGACTCATTTATTGTTTATAATAGTTCCTTGAGATTCGCATGTAGTCACTTTTTTTTTTAAAGATTTTTTATTTATTTATTAGAGAGAGAGAGACTGAGAATGAGAGGGGAGAAGGTCAGAGGGAGAAGCAGACCTCCCGCAGAGCTGGGAGTCTGACATTGGACTCGATCCCGGGACTCTGGGATCATGACCTGAGCCGAAGGCAGTCGCTTAACCAACTGAGCCACCCAGGCGCCCCACATGTAGTCACTTTTAACACTCCTTGCTTAGCTACAAGGAAAGGCCTTCCATAAGTCACTGTCACAATGACAGACCCAGGCAATGCTATCACTACACTGAAGTCATCAGAGAAGCCTGGCTTTTTAAAGGTATAACAATTTTCAGACACACAGGAAAGCTGAAGTAATTAGCACCCAGCTCTCCACCCACAGAACCTCAATCTAATGCTATATTGTCTTTAATTTCCATCCTTCTATCTACTCATCAAACCATTTCATTTTTCACACATCTTACAGTAAATTGCCAACAAGAGAACTCTTTTTCCTAAAGACTTCAGGAAGCATAGCTTCAACTACAGTTCTGTGTTTATGGGTTTTTTTCTTCTGATGTAAAATTTATACACAATAAAGCACAAAAGTCTTAACTACGCATTTGCTGAGTTTTGACAAACTCGCACACCCTTATAGCCCAAACTGCTACCAAGATACAGAACACTGCCTTCGCCCCAGAACAGCTTCTTATGCTGCTTCAGTCAGTAGCCACTCTCACGTCTCTTTACCAGAGGCAACCACTATTCAGATTTTTTTCTTCCCACCTCAGAGTGTTATTGTCTGGCCTAGAATTTCATTTAAATGTAATCACATAGTAGGTACTCTGCTGCATAAGCCTTATTTCAGTCATGATATTGTTTCTGAGTGTCATTCGTGTTGCTATGTATCGACGGTTTGTTTTTAACTATGATGTAGTATTTTACTGGGTGGACATACCAACCTTCATTTATTCATTCTTCAGTTGACCCCAGGGCTGTTTCCAGCTTGGGCAATTCAGACTAAAGCTGCAGGACCCCCCAGGTGGCACAGTCGGTTCGGTGTCTGACTCTTGGTTTAGGCTCAGGCATGATCCCAGGGCTGTGGGACCTAGCCCAGAGATGAGCTCTGTGCTCAGCAGGGAGTCGGCTTGGAATTCTCTCCCTTTGCCCCTCCCCCTACTCTCTCGCACCTGCTCTCTCTAAAGTAAATACATAAATCTCAAAAAAAAAAAAAAAAAGAACAAAGCTTCTAAGACTTCTGGTACCAATCTTTGATCAACTTTTCTTTTCCTTTCTTAGAGGTGTATGTTTAATTACATAAGAGGCAGTGTAAGCTTTTCTAACGTCATCATCCCATTTAGATTCCTACCAGCAACAAATGAGAGGCCCATTGGTTCCAAAACTACATCAACGTTCGGTGTCAGTCCTTTTAATTTTAACCATTGTAGGAGGCCTGTAGTCATTTCGTTGTGATACAAATATAATTTGTATTTTTCTGATGACAAATGATGTTGAGCACTTTCTCGTCTGTTTATTGGCCATTCACACATCTTCCTTTGTGAACTGTCTGTTTGAGTCCTTTACCCAATTTTTGGGAGGGTGTTTATCTTTTCATTATTGAGCTGCAAGATTTATTCATAAAACCTAGATACCAGTCCTTCGCCAGATAGACGTTTTGCGAGTATTTTCTTCCACTTTAGGGCTTTCCTATTCATTTTTTAAATGCTGTCTTTTGACAGGTAGAAGTTTTTAATATTGAAGAACTCCAATTTATCTCTTATTTCTTTCATGGTTATTCCTTTCCGTTATTTTTATAAGGAACATTTTACTACCCTTAAGTCAAGAAGATATTCTTCTATGTTTTACGCTAAAGTTTTATGCGATTTATACAAGGATTGAGCTTCATTATTTTTCTTATGGGTAAGCAGTTATTCTTACTTGATTCGTTGAAAAGACTTTTCTTTCTCCACTTGTTTCCTTTAATGTCTTTGCTGGGAAAAAATCCATGTGTGGATCTTTTTCTGCGTCTTTGTTCTGCTCTATTGATCTGTGTGCCAACCCTATATTAGCCTTGATTCCTGTGTATTTACAATAAATCATGAACTCCAGTTGTGTAAATTTTCCAACATTGCTCTATTTAAAGATTGATTTCAATTATTTAGGTTCTTTGCTTTTCCATATAAATTTCAGAGTCAGTTTATCAATTTTCTAAAAAATATCTGCTGAGATTATAATTTAGGATACATTTATCTGTAGATCCATTTGGAGAGAATTAACATCTTAGCAGTATGGAGTCTTTCTATCCATGAACATTTAAGCCGTGTTTAATTTCTTTAACAACATTCTTTTGTTTATTGTATAGAGGTCATTTGTTAAATTTATTCTTAAATATTATATATAGACTTGATGTTACTATAAACAGAATTGCTTTTTTTTTTTTTTTAAGTAAGCTCTAAGCCCAACATGGGGCTTGAACTCATGACTCCGAGATCAGCAGTTGCATGTTCCACTGCTCCACTGACTGAGCCAACCAGGGGCCCCAATGGAATTGCTTTTTAAATTTATTTCCAATATTTTCCACTAGTATGTAAACATAGGATTGATTTAAATTCACTTATTATTTCCTGTAGTTGCTTTTTATTTTCCTTAGAACTTTCAATATAAGTGTTTCCTCCAATTCTGAAGAGAGTATTAATTCTTCCTTTCCAATTTTTACATTTCTATCTCTTTTCCTTGAATTATTGTAACAGCTAGGACTGGTAGTACAATGTTACATAGACATGGTAGTAATTAAAATGGGCATCTTTCCATCCTTCTTTTTTTGTTTTTTAAAGATTTTATTTTATTATTTATTTGACAGAGAGAGAGATCACAAGTAGACAGAGAGGCAGGCAGAGAGAGAGAGGGGGAAGCAGGCTCCCTGCTCGTCACATGTCTGATGTGGGGCTTGATCCCAGGACCCAGAGATCATGACCCGAGCTGAAGGCAGAGGCTTTAACCTACTGAGCCACCCAGGTGCCCCATCCATCCTTCTTGATCTAATATTGATCAAGATATAATATTGATTTAATATTCCAGTAAAGATTAAAATTATCTGTAGATTTTCTATAAATGCCCTTTATAAGAATGAGGAGGTTTCCTTCTATTGTTAATTTGTTGGTTTTTACAATTAGTGAATTTTTACTCTTGTCTAATGCTTTTCTTCGCATATTTGAAAGCATCACATGTCTGGAACTGGGAGGACATCATCTCCCCCATTTTTTTGTCTTTCAAGATTTTATTTAAATTCTAGTTAGTTAACATATAGTGCAGTATTAGTTTCATGGGGTAGAATTTAGTGATTCATCAGTTGCATATAACACCAAGTGCTCATTACATCAAGTTCCCTCCTTAATGCCCATCACCCAGTTACCGCATCCCCTAAACCCCCCTCCCCTCCAGCAAACCTCAGTTTGTTCCCTATATTTACAAGTCTCTTGTGGTTTTATGAGTCTCCCTGGTTTTATCTTATTTTTCCTTCCCTTCCCCTGTTTTGTTTTTTAAATTCCATATATGAGTGAAAACATATGGTATTTGTCTTTCTCTGACTGACTTATTTTGTATAGCATAATACACTCTTGTTCTATCTACATCATTGCAAATGGCAAGATTTCATTCTTTTGGATGGCTGAGTGATATTCCATCGAATATAGACACCACATCTTCTTTATCCATTCATCAGTTGATAGACATCTATACTCTTTCCATAATTTGGCTATTATAGATAATGCTGCTATAAACATTGGGGTGCAGATGCCCTTTCGAATCAGTATTTCTGTATCCTTTGGGTAACTACCTAGTCATGCAATTGCTGGGTAGTTCATAGGGTAGTTATATTTTTAACTTTTTAAGGAATCTCCATACTGTTTCCCAGAGTGGCTGCACCAGTTTGCATTCTCACCAAAAGTGTAAGAGGGCTCTCTTTCTCCACATCCTTGCCAACTTCTGTTGTTTCCGGAGTCATTAATTTAAGCCCTTCTGATCAGTGTGAGGCAGTATCTAATTGTGCTTTTGATTTGTTCTTCAAGGTAAGTCACAAAGCAGTACAGCCCAGATACAAGGGGAAGGGAAACAGACTCTCCCTCTTGATGGAAGGATCAACATGCACAGACAGGATAGAAGGATTAACGTCAGTCATTTTTTGAGACTATCTACCACAGTTAGCATTACATGGTACAACCAGGAGTCTAACCTGAGCCTGTCAGAAACCTAGAGCCAGAATCTTTCTTTTAAGCACACTTAAGGGAAACTGGAACTCTTTACATGTGTTGTCATCATTAATAACTCTCCTCGGCTCACTATTGCCAGAAGGCATTGGTTGCACACAATCACTAAGCCTTGGCCTTCCTCAAGTCACTGCAGATCCCAGACAATATGGAAGACACTTTGGGGGTAAATTTGAACTTTTGATTCAAGCTGCTCAATTAATTTGCAATCCAGTAGATGAAGCCCTTATTCTGATATTGTCTCCACTTGAGATACTAAAACTAAAACACACTGACCTTACTTAATGACTTGGTTACCTGTGTTAGACTGTCTCATCTCTCTAAAATTCATGCTTCTTCATTGCAAAAAACTTGTCATTTGTTCATCACTATATCTCTGTCCATAGAATGGTGTTGGGTACATGGTAAGTGTTCATAAAACCTTTGTTAAACAAATGATTCAACAAACAAAAACTCTCCCTTCCTAAAAACCCTGACTCTACTGCTTTCAGGAGAAAGTTCTTGGTATTTTCATCCGATCCATGAGACCTCCCAAGATCTCACTCCTTCTTATCTCTACAGCCTCATCTGTCTCAAATACTCCCTTAATTATTAGGTTTACCCGTGCTCAGCCATCTACTATGGGCCAAGAGTGTTTAATACATTAAGTGTATAATCCTTGAGAAAATATTTAAGGTAGATGTTATTATTCTCATTTTCCAGAGGAGGAGCTTAAAGTTTACAGATGCAAGTCCCTTTTCCAACTAAATGACAGCGTCATGATTTAAATCCATGCCCATCAGCATCATGTCACAGAGCCTTCCCTCCCACCCCCAAACTCGCTCAGCTATGTGCATTTCTTGGAGCAGCCCACGCCGGCTCAGACTTTGGCACAAAACCATCCCCTTTCTCCTGAAACCCTTTACCTGACTTACTTCTACTCACCATTTGAGTCAGGTCAAATCCCAGATCCTCCGGAAGCCTTCCCTGTGTTTCCCCTTTGGCAGGCTGCGTTGCGGTCCCTCTTGTGGCCTCCCAACATACGCTATGTCTTCTCTGTGACTGTCCTTTCCATATTGTGCTGGAATCATCACGGTCTTGTTGGCCTTTCCCCTGTTGTTTCCTTGAGACTGGAAACCCCAGCTATTCACCTACCCCCCAGCAACTTTCCAGAGTTGTGCTATTGAATGTGGTAGCCACTAAGTGTGTCAAATGATCATTTGCAACATGACTATGTAAAATTGAGATGTGCTGTAAAACATACACTGGATTTTAAAAACTTAGAGGATTAGTAAGAATATAAAACACGCTGTTAATAGTTTTTATATGGGATGCATATCAAAATGATAATAATTTGAATCTATTAGTTTAAATAAAATATATTATTAAAATTATTTGTGTCTGCTTCTTACTTTTTTAGTGTGGCTACTAAACGACATCTCTTTGGGGGGGCAGCAGTGTTCTAGCATTCTATCAGCTGGAGAATTCTGAGTAAGCTTTTGCTAATCATGAAATGATTTGAAAGTATGTTCAAATTGTCTTTATAGGTTTGCTTTTTGTTCATTTCTGGTTTGGGTTTTTGGTTTTCTCTCTTAACTGGAGGGTTCACCCCTGGAGAAGGGGGAGAGGAGAATGGGTTTCTGTGTGTGCCTGTGCTGTAGTTTGGGCTATCAATGGGTAGCAGCTCATTGGATCAATGGACAGATACCTTACTAGTTGTGTTGCCATAGGCAAGGTACTAACTAACTAGCCTCTCTGCATCTCATTTTCTCAAGTATTCAATGAGGATGAAAATAAAATCTACCTTGTGGGAATGTTATAAGGATGCAATGAGTTAATTTCACGAGCCGGTTCACAGATGCATCTGGCTGGCAAGGAAGAAATGCTCAGCACACGTTAGCTTTATGACTCCTGCCAAAGCTGTGTGACTCCTGGTGGTGAAAGGAAGAGAGAGCACCTCACTAGATGCACGGTAATATTCTGTGGAGGCCCCGAGCAGAGAATGGCTGTCTCTGTGTCCTTGACAGTCCGAGACTACTCGGTGTTAAGCTGTGGGGACAGCGGCAAGGTCTTAGGAGGCCAGGCCATCCCGCGGCTGAATAACAATCTGGTGACTCTTTCTGTCAGCTCTGGGCCTTCACACACAGACAGCTTCCCTTCCTCAGGGCACTGGGGGCTGAGCATCTGGAGAGCAGCAAACTTAATTAACTTTAAGCCAGGGGAGCACAGTGGAAGAAATAACGGTCATAAGTCCCAAACTTCCTAATTAAAATGCAGAAGGCACTGTGGGTCACACATACAACCCAGTAACCTCATTCATGGACTATGCCTTCTGTTTGAGTTTCCACAGTGCGTCTATGCAAAAGTGATCCTTGACCCAAAAAAGAGGACAAAGGGAAAGGAGCTAGATTGGGCTCTGTTGGCATTTAATGCATCTTTAAGCCCACGAGGGAACTCCTTCCTTCTTTGATCTCTTGTAATGTGGCCTGGGCTTCCAAATGAAGTGCCTTTCTATTCAGATCTATAAGGAGCTTTTCAAAGATCAAATATGTCTGCAGACTTGATTGTTCCTGGGGACTGATGGAATTTTAATGATATTTTCTGGCACTCATTTCTAGCTGAGTCTAGCTGGGGATTGCAAGCAGTCCCCAGGCAGGTCAAAGAGTAGAGGAGCTGGTATTTTTAGCTTACTGCCTTCCTAGAGATGTTCTGGCTCTGAATACAACCCCGGTAGAGAAAAGGTCCGGCTGACCTAGGCAGAAGGGCTATGATAGTCCCTTGAAAGAATGAACGTGGTATGAAAGAACGTGGGTTTCAAAGTCAGGCAGACATGGTTTGGAAAGCCAGCCCTGTCACTTACAAGCTCGGTAACCTTGGAAACCAGTGCTCCTCTCCAACCCTCAGTTTTCTCACCTGTAAAATGGATACAATAATAACCTCATGGAGTCAGGGTGAGGGCTAAATGAGATACTATCTGTAACACTTCCAACACATGCTTGGCACACAGTAGGGACTCAAATATGACAGCTATTATTTTCTATTTTCTGCTAACAAGAATAAGCCAGCATGCTCCTATGCTGTGCAGACCTTACAAAGAATCATAGAAAGGCTGAAATTTTGAAAGCTCTGCCAAATTAAGTGCTTAATACTCATTATGAGTATTAAGATGAGTTCTTTTATTTATTCAGTTATTCAGCTTAAAAAAAAAATACCCTGCATTTATACATTTATCAAGCCTCTTGTGAGTACAGAAAACTATACCAGTCTCTAGACAAAGGGAAGAGAGATATTAGAAGGCCTTCCTTTTAGAACTTAAAATCCTGTTGCTGAGCAAATGATGTGTTCCTAATATTTTTTAATATAGTCTGAGCTATTAAAGCTTTTATAGTTGAGATATAAATTCTCAGGCTATTTGTTTAATTCTGAAATGCACCAAATGATATGTGTAAAAAAAAAATCCCAGCCCTCACTCTTTAAAAATGTCACGTTACATAACTAATAAGGAAAACAGAGATGAGACGATTCTCACATGTCATTTCATTCTAGTCACAGTGGAAACAAATTTAGTCTGAGCGAGCCTAAACACAAATACAGAAGTGCTTCAGCCAAGAAGAATTTAACTGCTGGAAAGGGGGAGGAACAGGAGGTGTTTTACAAGTTTACAGCTACCTAAACAATAACATTTGCCTAGGTTTGATGGCTTTTCCTTTCCTTCCTTCTACGTTACATCTGCATACAGAGGGCATGAGGACATGTATGATTCAATATACATGTCCTGATCTGCTGCTTCCTATCAATTTTTTAAATAATTATTACAATAATAATGATATCAAAACAGTTAAAACATGAATATTCCTATGATCCAAGCACTGTCTGTACATTATCTTTTTGAATCCCCACCACAACCTTGTGGCTAAATAACTGTCAAAACCAAATGGCCAGGTAGCAAATTCTTCCAGGAAATGTCACCAAAGGCAAGGGGAGCAAGAGCACAAATGAACCACTGGGACTTCATCAAGATAAAAAGCTTTTGCACAGCAAAGGAAACTGTCAACAAAACCAAAAGACAACCGACAGAATGGGAGAAGATATTTGCACATGACATATCAGATAAAGGGCTAGTATCCAAAATCTATAAAGCACTTATCAAACTCCACACCCAAAGAACAAATAACCCAATAAGAAATGGGCAGATGATATGAATAGACATATCTGCAAAGACTTCCAAATGGCCAAAAGACACATGAAAAAGTGCTCAACATCACTTGGCCTCAGGAAAATACAAATCAAAACTACAAGGAGATACCACCTCACACCAGTCAGAATGGCTAAAATTAACCAGTTAGGAAATGACAGGTGTTGGCGAGGATGCGGAGAAAGGGAAACCTTCCTACACTGTTGGTGGGAATGCAAACTGGGGCAGCCACTCTGGAAAACAGTATGGAGGTTCCTCAAAAAGTTGAAAATGGAGCTACCCTACCACTCAGCAATTGCACTACTAGGTATTTACCCCAAAGAAACAAATGTAGTGATCCAAGGGAGGAGGGGCGACATAAAGAAGGCGGAGGAGTAGGAGACATAAATTTCATCTTGTCCCAGAAATTCAGCGAGATAGTTTTCAGACCATTCTCAACACCAGAAACTCAACAAGAGATTAAAGACAAGAAGAGCAGCAATTCTAGGAACAGAAAAGCAACCACTTTCTGGAAGGTAGAACAAGCAGAGAAGTAAATTCAAGGCGATACACAGGAAGGGGGGGAGGGGGCTGGCTCCCAGCAAGGGGTAGAGTAGCAGAGCACAAAATCGGAACTTTTACAAGTCTGCTCCACTGAGGGACATTGCTCCAGAGACTAAGTAGCGGGGGTGGGGGAGTGGACCCCTCACGGGGACAGTGTGGTCTCAGGATGCAGGATCACAAAAAGACCAAGGGGTTCCTGAGTGTGGCAGAGCTCCCAGGTATCAGAGTTGGGAAGCCAACTACAAAGAGGGGGCCTAGGAGGGGCTCTCAGGTCAGGTTTACCTTAAACCGTGATCCAAGGCACAGATGGGCCACTGCTCTTCCAGGCAGGGACCCTACAAATGCCATACCTGGGGAAAGTCTTACCTTCCTCCTCTGGGAGGAGCAGTGTGGGAGCATGCGGCAGGAATCTGCTAGGTTTGGAAACTCCAGACAGGGCCATGCCCCAGAGACAGAAACGCTCGGTCACAGGCCGGGTGAGCTCAGAGTGCAACCAGAGACAGGGAGACGGGAGGGATTGACTGCTTTTCTCCAAGGGCGCATTGAGGAATGGAGCTCCAAGCGCTCGACTCCTCCGGGGCCGGCCAGAGACTGGGAGGCCGCCATTTTCATTCTCCGCCTCCAAAGCTCTACGGAAAGTGTTTAGGAAACAAAAGCTCCCCAGAGCGAATCCGAGATTACTTAGACCCGCCCCTGGCAAGGGTGGTGCAATTCCACCTCAGGCAAAGACATTTGAGAATCACTGCAACAGGCCCCTCCCCCAGAAGATTAGCAAAAACATCTGGCCGAGACCAAGTTCACTGAGCAATGAGAAACAGAATTCCATGGTAGCAGAATGCAGCACATAGAATTCAAGGCTTTTTCTCCATTATCCTTTAGTCTTTCTAAGTTAAACTTCTTAAATTTTCTTTTTTTTTTCTTGTTCTATTTTTTTGAATGGTTCCTCTCTCCTATTTTAACTTATTTTAAATATTTTACCTTATCAATACCTTTTTAAAAATCTTTTTTAATTTTCATTTTTTTTAAAGATTTATTTTTTATTTATTTGAGACACAGAGAGAGAGTATGAGAGGGGAGAGGTCAGAGGGAGAAGCAGGCTCCCGGCAGAGCAGGGAGCCCGAGCGGGACTCGATCCTGGGACTCCAGGATCATGACCTGAGCAGAAGGCAGTTGCCTAACCAACTGAGCCACCCAGGCGCCCTTAATTTTCATTTTTAGTCATGTTCTATCCCTTCTTTATATTTGATCTTATTTTTTGCATACATATAAGTTTTTCTTTCTTTAAAAATTTTGGGATACAGTTTCTTCTAACATACCAAAATATACCCTAAATCTAGTATATGGCTTTGTCTTATTCTCCAGACTTATCACATTCTCTCCTTTTTTTTTTCTTTTTTCAACCAATTTCTTATCTTATCAGTTCCTTTTTTAAAATCTTTCTTAGTTTTCATCTTTACAGTTATATTCCATCCTGTCATTGTATTTACCCATATATATGTATATGTATATGTGTGTATATGTATGTTTTTTTCCTTCTTTAAAATTTTGGGAGGCAGTTTCTCCTAACAGACCAAAATACAACCAAAATCAGGAATGTGGCTGTTTTATTCACCAGCCTAATAATAGTGAATAATTCCATTCTTTTCCCTATGGTTTTGGGCCTCTTCTGATTTGGTTAGTGTATATTTTTCTGGGGTCATTGTTACCCTTTTAGCATTTTCTTATCTCATTTATCTATTCCTCTCTGGACAAATGACAAGGCAGAAAAAATCACCTCAAAAAAAAGAAAAAGAGGCAGTACTGACTGCTGGGGACCTAATTCATATGGACATTAGTAAGATGTCAGAACTAGAGTTCAGAATGATGATTATGAAGATTCTAGCTGGGCTTGAAAAAAGCATAGAAGAAACTAGAGAATCCCTTTCTGGAGAAATAAAATCCCTTTCTGGAGAAATAAAAGAACTAAAATCTAACCAAGTTGAAATTAAAAAAAGCTATTAATGAAGCACAATCAAAAATGGAGGCTCTTACTGCTAGGATAAATGAGGCAGGAAAGAATTAGTGATAGAGAAGACCAAATGATAGAGAAAAAAGAAGATGAGAAAAAGAGAGATAAACAGCTACCAGACCACAAGGGGAGAATTCAAGAGATGAGTGATACCATAGGATGAAACAATATTAGAATAATTGGGATCCCAGAAGAAGAAGAAAGGAGGGGGGCAGAAGGTATATTGAAGCAAATTATACCAGAGAACTTCCCTAATTTGGGGAAGGGAACAAGCAACAGAATCCGGGAAGCACCAAGAACCCCCCTCAAAATCAATAAAAATAGGTCAATACCCCATCATCTAATAGTAAAACTTACAAGTCTAAGAGACAAAGAGAAAATCCTGAAAGCAGCTCAGGACAAGAGGTCTGTAAGCTACAACATTAGAAATATTAGATTGGCAGTAGACCTATTCAGAGACCTGGCAGGCCAGAAAGGATTGGCATGTTTTATTTGGATCACTAAATTAGAAAAATATGCAGCCAAGAATACGATATCCAGCTAGGCTGTCACTGAAAATAGATGGAGAGATAAAAAGCTTCCAAGACAAACAGAAGCTAAAAGAATTTGCAAACACCAAACCAGCCTTACAGGAAATATTGAAAGGGGTCCTCTAAGCAAAGAGAGAGCCTAAAAGGAACATAGACCAGAAAGGAACAGAGACAATATACAGTAACAGTCACCTTACAGACAATATAATGGAACTAAATTCATATCTTTCAATCGTTACCCTGAATGTAAATGGGCTAAATGCCCCAATCAAGAGACACAGGGTGTCAGAAGGGATAAAAAAACAAGACCCATCAATATGTTATCTGTAAGAAACTCATTTTAGACCCAAAGATACCTCCAGGTTTAAAGTAAGGGGGTGGAAAACAACTTACCCCATGCTAATGGACATCAAAAGAAAGCTGAGGTGGCAATACTTATATCAGACAAATTAGATTTTAAACAAAAGATTATAATAAGAGATGAGGAAGGACACTATCCATATTTAAAGGGTCTGTCCAACAAAAATATCTAACAATTTTAAATATCTATGCCCCTAACATGGGAGCAGCCAACTGTATGAACCAATTAATAACAAAATCAAAGAAGCACATCGACAATAATAGAATAATAGTAGGGGACTTTAACACCCCCCTCACTGAAATGGACAGATCATCTAAGCAAAAGATCAACAAGGAAATAAAGGCTTTAAATAACATACTGGACCAGATGGATATCACAAATATATTCAGAATATTCCATCCCAAAGCAACAGAATACACATTCTTCTCTACTGCACATGGGACATTCTCCAGAAGAGATCACATTCTGGGTCACAAATCAGTTCTCAATCGGTACCAAAAGATTGGGATCATTCCCTGCATAATTTCACACCACAATGCTTTGAAACTAGAACTCAACCACAAGTGGAAAGTTGGAAAGAACTCAAATACTTGGAGGCTAAAGAGCATCCTACTAAAGAATTACTGGGACAACTAGGAAATTAAAGAAGAATTTTTAAAATTCATGGAAACAAATAAAAATGAAAACACAACTTTGTTTTGTTCAAAATCTTTGGGATGCAGCAAAGGGAGTATATATGACGGGAAAGTATATAGCAATACAAGCCTTTCTCAAGAAACAAGAAATGTCTCAAATACACAACCTATCCCTACACCTAAAGGAACTGGATAAAGTACAGCAAATAAAGCCTAAACCAAGCAGGAGAAGAGAAATAATAAAGATCAGAGTAGAAATCAATGATATAGAAAGCAAAAAAACAGTAGAACAACGAAACTAGGAGCTGATTCTTCAAAAGAATGAATAAGATTACTAAACCCCTGACCAGACTTATCAGAAAGAAAAAAGAAAGGACCCAAATTCATAAAATCATGAATGAAAGGAGAGAGATCACAACCAACACCAAAGAAATATAAACAATTATAAGAACATATTAGGAGCAACTATATGCCAGCAAATTTGACAATTTGGAAGAACTGGATGCATTCCTAGAGATGTATAAACTACCAAAACTGTACCAGGAAGAAATAAAAGACCTGAACAGACCCATAACCAGTAAGCAGATTGAGGCAGCCCATCAAAAATATCCCAACAAAAAGAGCCCAGGGCCAGATGGCTTCCTAGGGGGATTCTATCAAACATTTAAAGAAGAATTAATACCTGTTCTCCTGAAACTGTTTCAAAAAATAGAAATGGAAGGGAAACTTCCAAACTCATTTTATGAGGCCAGCATTACCTTAATCACAAAACCAGAAAAAGACCCCATCAAAAAGGAGAATTACAGACCAATATCCCTGATGAACATGGGTGCAAAAATTCTCACCAAAATACTAGCCAATAGGATCCAACAGTACGTTAAGAAGACTATTCACTATGACCAAGTGGGATTTATTCCTGGGCTGCAAGGTTGGCTCAACATCCGCAAATCAATCAATGTGATATAATACATTGGTAAAAGAAAGAACAAGAATCATATGATACTCTCAATAGATGCTGAAAAAACATGTGACAAAGTACAGCATCCTTTCTTGATCAAAACTCTTCACAGTGTAGAGATAGAGGATATATACCTCAATATCATCAAAGCCATCTATGAAAAACTCACAGCTAATATCATTCTCAGTGGGGAAAATCTGAAAGCTTTTTCCCTAAGATCAGGAACACGGCAGGGCTGTCCACTATCACCACTGCTATTCAACATAGTACTAGAAGTCCTAGTCTCAGCAATCAGACAACAAAAAGAAATAAAAGGCATCCAAATTGGCAAAGAAGAAATCAAACTCTCGCTCTCTGCAGATGATATGATACTTTATGTGGAAAACCCAAAAGACTTCACTCCAAGACTGCTAGAACTCATACAGGAATTCAGTCAAGTGTCAGGATATAAAATTAATGCACAGAAATCAGTTGCATTTCTATACACCAACAACAAGACAGAAGAAAGAGAAATTAAGGAGTCAATCCCATTTACAATTGCACCCAAAACCATAAGATACCTAGGAATAAACCTAACCAAAGAGACAAGTACTCAGAAAACTATAGAGTACTCATAAAAGAAACTAAGGAAGACACAAAGAAATGGAAAAACGTTCCATGCTCATGGGTTGGAAGAACAAATATTGTGAAAATGTCTATGCTACCTAAACAATTTACCCATTTAATGCAATCTCTATCAAAATACCATCCACTTTTTTCAAAGAAATGTAACAAATAATCCTAAAATTTATATGGAACCAGAAAAGACCCCAAATAGCCAGAGGAATGTTGAAAAAGAAAACCAAAGTTGGGAGCATCACAATTCCATATTTCAAGCTCTTTTACAAAGCTGTCATCATCAAGACAGTGTGGTACTGGCACAAAAACAGCCACATACATCAGTGGAACAGAATAGAGAGCCCAGAAATGGACCCTCAACTCTGTGGTCAACTAATGTTTGACAAAGCAGGAAAGAATGTCAAATGGAAAAAAGACAATTGTATTGGGAACAAATGGTATTGGGAAAACTGGACAACCACATTTAGAAGAATGAAACTAGATCATTTCCTTATACCACACACACAAATAGACTCAAAATGGATGAAAGACCTCAATGTGAGACAGGAATCCATCAAAATCCTTGAGGAGGGGATGCCTGAGTGGCTCAGTCGGTTGGGCCACTGCCTTCAGCTCAGGTGATGATCCCAAGGTCCTGGGATCGAGTCCCGCATCGAACTCCTTGCTCAGCAGGGAGCCTTCTCTCTCTCTGCCTGCCACTCTGCTTACTTGTGCTCTGTCTCTCTCTCTGACAAATAAATAAATAAATAAAATCTTTAAAAAAAAATCCTTGAGAACACAGGCAGCAACCTCTTCGGCCTCAGCTGCAGCAACTTCTTCCTAGAAAAATCACCAAGGCAAGGGAAGCAAGGGCAAAAATGAACTACTGGGACTTCATCAAGATAAAAAGCTTTTGCACAGCAAAGGAAACGGTCGACAAAATCAAAAGACAACTGACAGAATGGGAGAAGATATCTGCAAATGACATATCAGATAAAGGGCTAGTATCCAAAATCTATAAAGCACTTATCAAACTCAACACCCAAAGAACAAAGAATCCAATCAACGGGCAGAAGATATGAATAGACATTTCTGCAAAGAAGACTTCCAAATGGCCAACAGACACATAAAAAAGTGCTCAAGATCACTCAGCATCAGGGAAATACAAATCAAAATCACAGTGAGATACCACCTCACACTAGTCAGAATGGCTAAAATTAACCAGTCAGGAAACAACAGGTGTTGGCGAGGATGAGGAGAAAGGGGAACCCTCCTACACTGTTGGTGGGAATGCAAACTGGGGCAACCACTCTGGAAAACAGTATGGAGGTTCCTCAAAAAGTTGAAAATAGAGCTACCCTATGACCCAGCAGTCTCACTACAGGGTATTTACCCTAAAGATACAAATTTAGTGATCCAAAGGGGCATATGCACCCGAATGTTTATAGCAGCAATGTCCACAATAGCCAAACTATGGAAAGAGCCTAGATGTCTATCAACAGATGAATGGATAGTGAAGATGTGTTATATATATAATGGAATACTATGCAGCCATCAAAAACCAGAAATCTTGCCATTTGCAATGACATGGATGGAACTAGAGGGTATCATGCTAAGCAAAATAAGTCAATCAGAGAAAGACAATTATCATATGATCTCACTGATTTGAGGAATTTGAGAAATAAGACAGAGGATCAGAAGGGAAGGGAGGGAAAAATGAAACAAGATGAAACCAGAGAGGGAGACAAACCATAAGAGACTCTTACTCTCAGGAAACAAACTGAGGGTTGCTGGGGGGGAGAGGGGTGGGAGGGATGGGGTGGCTGGGTGATGGACATTGGGGAAGGTACGTACTATGGGGAGTGCTATGAATTGTGTAAGACTGATAAATCACAGACCTGTACCCCTAAAACAAATAATATATGTTAATAAAAATTAAAAAATAATAAATATCCAAGTCAACAAACTCAAATGGCCAGGAAGTGATGAAGGCAGAGTAGGGTGAGATTTTATCCTGTTGGATAAGATGCTTGTGCTTGGCTTCTTGAAAGTACTTACATGAGTATCAAAAAGAAAGGCAAATAGAAAACAACTATTAGATTCCTAAATATGGAGAGGCTTAAAAAATATCAGGATTTTTATTTTAATTTGTATTCTTTAGAGAGAGAGACAGAGAGAGAGAAACAGTGCAAGCTGGAGGTGGGGAGAGGCAGAAAGAGTGCAGAAGCCGACACAGCTCCATCGCACGACCCTGACATCATGACCTGAGCTCAATTCTGGAGCCAGAAGCCCAACCGATTGAGCCACCCAAGCGCCCCAATAAATGTTAGTTATGACAATGATTTCCTTATACTTTGGAGTTAGCAATGTGTCTCCTAGAATTATACATTCAGTTCGGAGATTGGATTTTAGCAAATGCTCTGTGTGGTACTGATTGTTTTTACTGTTATTGGTTTGGGTGTTATTCTAAAACAGACCTAGCGACTTTATATTATTATTACTACTATTATTGTTACTAAGTATATGTGGTCATACCAAATACTGGGGATGACAAAGGATGCACAGAATTCCATATTTGTTATTAAATGGACATCAAAATGTGCATGTGATATGGATGGTATTAGGTCAGTAGTAACGTGAGCAGCCAAGGTTCATTTAGCACCTACTCTTTACAGACATAATCCTAAGAACTTTAAATGTCTTTATTTTTTTTAAAGATTTTATTTATTGGGCCCCTGGGTGGCGCAGTTGGTTGAGCAACTGCCTTCGGCTCAGGTCGTGATCCCGGAGTTCCGGGATCGAGTCCCACATCGGGCTCCCAGCTCCATGGGGAGTCCGCTTCTCACTCTGACCTTCTCCCTTCTCATGCTCTCTCTCACTCTCTCTCTTTCCTAATAAATAAATAAATAAATAAAATCTTTTTTAAAAAAAGATTTTATTTATTTATTTGACAGCGAGAGAGAGATCACAAGTAGGCAGAGAGGCAGGCAGAGAGAGAGGGGGAAGCAGGCTCCCCGCTGAGCAGAGAGCCCGACACGGGGCTCGATCCCAGGACCCTGAGATCATAACTTGAGCTGAAGGCAGAGGCTTTAACCCATTGAGCCACTCAGGCACACCAAATGTCTTTATTTTTTTTTTTTGAAGCTTATATTTATTTGAGAGAGAGAGAGAGAGAGAGTGTGTGCAAGAAGTGTAAGGGGCAGAGGGAGACAGACTCCGTGCTGAGCAGGGAGCCTGATGCGGGACTCAAACCTGAGACTCCAGGATCATGTCTCTACATTGTCTTATTAGAAGGGTATTATCATGCCCATTTTCTGGATGAGGAACCTGCAGTTCAGAGAAATGCCATGACTCAACTCAAGGCCCACGCTGGCATGTGGGCAGGTGGTAATTTGGAGCTCCCTCCACTTGCCTGAATGACACACCCCGATGCTGCCGACTCAGAGTGAAGCCCCCTGAAGCTGTGCCCGGGCAACCTCTGTGGATCCTTAGGAAGATACAAGCAGATTATATACATATATGCAGCGGTCCTCTAGAAAGAGGAGGGAAGAGAGAAGTTTGGGATAGCGTCATTGTGCCTTTTATCATCGTCCCCTAGGTAGGCTCTCCTTCGCTAACATAGCTTCCCTAAAAAATAGGTCCAGCATTAATCAAGTCTTACGTAGCAGATCCTTGATCGAGCTTGAAACAGCAGCACAGGAACTCAGGGGATAAGCTGACTCACAGTGTACAGACAGCAGGAAGGGGCCTTGCTCTCACTGCTATGTCGTCCCGCTTCTTTGTGTTGCCTGCCCCAGAGGAGAAATCTGCAGAGGGCTGTCACACTTAGTAATCCAGAACATGGGCTCCGAAGGTGGGCAGATCTGAGTTCCGACCCCAGGCCTGACATTTACTGAGCATATCATCTTGGAAAAGGGTTTAAATCTCTGGGCCTCCATTTCCTTATCTGTAAAATGGGGCCAATGGTGTTTCCTCCCTCGGGGTTTGCCAGGCTGAGAAGAGCAAGGCAGATAAACCACGGGTGCCACGACCCCTGGAGCATGAAGACCGCTCACGGGCAGTAAGACCGAGAGGAGTATCTTTCACGGACGAATGGTGTCCACTGAGATAGCGAAACACAGACAAATTCCTGGGAAGTCGACACTTAAAATTTAGTGAAGAATTAAAATTGAAGAAGTAAAATGTCCAAAGTAGGTTTTTGGTTTTGTTTTTGTTTTTTTCTGTTCGTTGTAGGCTTTGCTGAGAGCCCCGGAAGATTCCTCAGGAGGAGGGCCAGGGAGGAGTGGGTATCTGCACCGGGGAAAGGCATTTCTGTCAACACCCGGAACCACGCCTTGTGGGGAAACCCAGCTCAGGCAGGCTCACAAAGCCCCTGAATGTTTAGCCATTTTCCAAGGCATGGCAACAAGCCCGAGAAAGAGATACAACTGAAAATAGCAAAGGAGGAGGCCCAAGAGGTTGTAGAGTCGCCCCTAATGTCAAGCAAGTTTTCAGCAACTCTACCTGCGGTGCCCCCAGCATCTTCTCTCACTAATGAGCTATGTGGTGAAAACAAGGCTGTCAGCAAAATGTAAGGGAGGTGAGCCCGATGTAAAATAATGATTCCATTCTTCTCCTAAAGGTACACGGTCCTTTACAGTCATTGCATACCATGTTCCTTTGAGGCTGGGAGTTGACAGGTAACTTCAGAGGGACGCAAAGGAGAATAATTTGCTGAGTCTGTGAGACTATGCGTAGAGAAAGAAGGCTGGGCTGGGGAGTGCCAGACTGTCCTGTGGCTCCCGCTAGCTGCAAAATCAAAGCACGACAGGCGTGAGGCCTTCCACCTCTGAGTCGTTGGCCTCAGTGTCTTTGCATTTGAGACGAAGGGGTTCCAAAGAGAAGCTGAGTGCGAGGAAGATGGGGACTGCTGGACCCTTAGTCCCCAGAGGAGTGCGTGATCTAGAGTAGGTATCGATAAATCAAATAGGGCTGTTGTGAACTGGAAAGGTGGGTAAGATCCTTTGCTTTGCTAAAGAGATGCCATTCTGTGAGCCTATCCAAGAAGCTATGACTCCAAGCTCAGCCACATGATTCTTTCGAGGAGATGATGTTCCCTCCCCAAATCGAGACCCTTGGTACATGCTGCCTCCGTCCCAAGGCAAAGAAACCCAGCCCAGAGCTGAGTGAATCCCTCCCAGAATCCCAGGACTGGGATGGGACTGCTGAGTCCTTCCTTCCCTGAACCACCAGCATGGTATCTCCCCGGAATAAGGCAGGGGTGTTTGGAGGAATCCTGGCTGTCCCGGGGAGAGCAGTCCCACTGTCCTGCCCCTTCAGTTTGGAAACACCTTTCACCCATTGTCCTGCCTGGTACGCTACAGGAGCCCTGTGGGAAAGGAAGCGGGTGGCTTAGCCAGGGTAGGACGATGAACCCACATCTCAGACAAGGTGTCTACTCCGTCAGAGTTCATTCACTGTAAGTGGACAGCCAGGAACTGAGCCTGCAGCTTCACAAAGTCTGAGCTATGAACACCATTCTGTGCTAAGAAACTGTAATTTCCACCTGTGCTCAAACTAGGCCGGCAGATCCTACGTCCTAATACACTAGTATTAGTAGTGACCAATATTAACTGCTACTCACAACTTACTACAGCTCACCCTTGAACAATGTGGGGGCTAGGGGCACTGACCCCCCAAAACTTAATACCAAGAGCCTACTGCTGATCAGAAGTCTTACTGATAACACAATTATCGTATATTCTGTACGATTTATGTATTACCTACTGCATTCTTAGAATAAAGCAAGCTAGAGAAAAGAGAACGTTAAGAAAAATATTTGTTACAGTTTAAACAGTTCAAGAAATCCCCGTGATCTAAATATTTTAATGAAACTTGACCATTCTCTTACACCGTACACAAAGATAAACTCGAAATGGATAAAAGACCTCAACGTGAGGCAGGAATCTATCAAAACCCTAGAGGAGAACATAAGCAGTAACCTCTATGACATTAGCCACAGCAACTTCTTTCAGGACATGTTTCCAAAGGCAAAGGAGACAAAAGCGAAAATGAACTTTTGGAGCTTCATCAAGATAAAAAGCTTCTGCACAGCAAAGGAAACAGTCCACAAAACAAACAGGCAACCCACAGAATGGGAGAAGATATTCGCAAATGCCACTACAGACAAAGGTCTGATATCTAAGATCTATAAAGAACTCCTCAAACTCAACACTCACAAAATAGATAATCACATCAAAAAATGGGCAGAAGACATGAACAGACACTTCTCCAAAGAAGACATACAAATGGCTAATAGATACACGAAAAAATGTTCATCATCTTTAGCCATCAGAGAGATTGAAATCAAAACCACACTGAGATACCACCTTACACCAGTTAGAATGGCTAAAATCAACAAGACAGTTAACAACAAATGCTGGAGAGGATGTGGAGAAAGGGGAACCCTCCTCCACTGTTGGTGGGGATGCAAGTTGGTGCAGCCACTTTGGAAAACAATGTCCAGATTCCTGAAGAAATTAAAAATACAGCTACCCTATGACCCTGCAATTGCACTACTCGGTATTTATTCCAAAGAAGCAGATGCAGTACAAAGAAGGGCCCCATGGACCCCAATGTTCATAGCTGCAATGGCCACAATAGCCAAACCATGGAAAGAACCAAAATGCCCTTCAACAGATGAGTGGATAAGGAAGATGTGGTATATCTATACAATGGAATATTATGCCTCCATCAGAAAGGGTGAATATCCAACTTTTGTATCAACATGGACAGGACTAGAAGAGATTATGCGGAGTGAAATAAGTCAAGCGGAGAGAGTCAATTATCTTATGGTCTCACTTACATGTGGAGCATAAAGAAAATCATGGAGGGCATCGTGAGAAGGAAGGGAAGGGCGAATGGGGGGAAATCGGAGGGGAGATGAACCATGAGAGACTGTGGACTCTAATCAACAAACTGAAGGTTTTGGAGGAGAAGTCCAGGTTGGGTGAGCCTGGTGGTGGGTATTGAGAAGGGCACGTATTGCATGGAGCACTGGGTGTGGTGCATGAACAGTCAATCTTGTAACACTGAAAAATTAAAATAAAATATTTGGGGAGAAAAAAAAAGAAAATTATTTGTAGTTATAAGAAACAAGCCACTATACGTGGACCCTCACAATTCAAACTCGTGTTGTTCAAGCATCAGCCATATACCCCAGGCACTATTCTCGGCACATAACATGCGTTAACATATTTAATCCAGCATAACAATGCTGGGAAGCAGGGACTATTTTGACCCCCACTTCAGAATTGAGTGAGGCACCCAGATTTGAAACTAACTCACCCAGGTCTACACAGTTACTGAGGGAGCCTGTAGGTGGTCAAGCATATTATTAGGTCCTCCCCTTACTCCAGGCCCCAGAGGTGGAAAATCAGGGAGAGGTAGGGCTCTACCCTACCTGTGGCTCACCAGAATGAGGCTGAGGAGCCCCAAGGCAGCTGCTTGTGGTTGGAGAGAAAAATCCGTCAGGCACTAATCGTCTTGGCTTTGGGGCTGCTGATGCCAAGGGTTAGTTTTCTTTTCCCCCTTGGGACCACATATCCTGTTCCTCTTGTCTATTTGCAGCAGCTGTGCCCTTTCATTTTGCCAAAAGGTGTCTTAGTGATGGAAGGCAGGGCTGAGAGCAGAGCTGCCAGGGTAGTTTTCAAGAGTCCTACTGTCACTGGGGCCCCAAAAGGGTGAGCGGGAGGAGACAGGGTCTCCAGAACGACTCCAGCCCGGTTCAGACTTACCGGTGCCCATCACGCAGCAAACACTGTAGTAGCTCATCCACTCAGCCAAAAAACATTCACTGAGCACCTATTCTCTTCCAGGTGCCAACCTGGTTATGCAATATTCACTAATTTAAAAATACCATTGATCGTCTGTAACTCTCAGGGCCGACAGTAGGCATTTTGAGCATGAATTGTAATGGTTATGATAAAAATAATATATTTTAAAGATTTTATTCATTTATTTGACAGAGAGTGAGCGAGTACAAGCAGGGGAAGCTGCAGGCAGAGAGAGAGGGGGAAGCACACTCCCGGCTGAGCAGAGAGCCCGATGCGGGACTCGATCCCAGGACCCTGGGATCATGACCTGAGCCGAAGGCAGAGGCTTTAACCCACTGAGCCACCCAGGCGCCCCAAAAGAATATTGACTGAAAACTTAAATAATTGTTCTAAGCACATTACATTTAGTATCTCCTTTAAACCTCATGACTCTAATGAGATTGGTACTGTCGTTGTTCCCATTTGACAGATCATGAAAGCGACGCGCAGGGAGGCTCAGTAAATCAGCGAGAATCTCATAAATGGCAAACGGTAGACCTTGGACACAGAGTTGACTTAAAAGCCAGCCCTGGCCTGACCAGAAGGTTTGGGCACTCTAGTTGTTCACCCCTTTGCAACAATGCCATGTGAGGTAAGTAGTAGTATTACTTCTATAGTGCATCACATATGTTTCATTTCAGTTCTAAGTGGTTAGTGCGCAAACAATATATGAAACCCACATTTTTTTTCATAGATCATGAACTCTATAGCATAGAAAATTTTCATCAGCTATTCAATGAAATAAGCCCATTTTCCAATGCCTAGGGTATACATAAAAGCATACCCAATCCACTTAAAATGATTCCATTTCACTTGAAACTGAGAGCCAAAGAGACATGCTCAGATCTCATTGGTAGCAAGTGGCAAACCCAGTCCATAGTCTTTTTACCAAATCCCACTTGCAAAGAGACCTATAGGAAAGCTGCTCGTCCTTTAAGGTATCTCTAATGTTAATTGTAAGCCTAGTGATTATGACTCCTTGGGGAAGGCAATCATTGATTCTTAGCAGCCTCAATATGCATTTCAGAGTCGTCCGACCAAATCTGAAAAACCGCCAAAGCCAAACCCTTGTTTTGGTTCCCTGTACAAATACCTACAGAAGAAGGATGTGTCTTCTGGAGGACGGAGATTTAGGATCTGTCTGGGGTGTGGGTTGGATGCCTGAGGTAGAAAACTCCGAGTGTAACGGAGAAACTTGCATCTGTGCAGTAACGTCCTTGCAAAGAAGGAAATGGAAACATTCTATATGAGTAAGTTTCAGACCGGCAAGTTACTGAGGAAGTTTGGAAAACTTCAGAGACACTCTCATCTGTTGAGAGAGATACTGATTTTGGATAGACTCCTGACCCCCTCTCTAGGTGCCTTAACCAAAGACACAATTTTTGAACGGATAGACTTGTCCCCTGAGATATATATGGGTGGCACTGAGAAATCTGGTGTTCACGTCAAGTTGTGACATCGGGCAAATCATTTTAGCTTTCTAGCTTTCGGGTCCCCAATTTTTTAAAAAGGGAAAACATAAAAAAATTAATCTTTCTAGGGGCGCCTGGGTGGCTCAGTCGATTGAGCATCTGCTTTTAGCTCAGGTCATGACCCCTGCTCAGCGGGGGGTCTGCTTCTTCCTTCCGTTGCTCTTGCACTCTCATTCATTCTCTCTCTCTCTCTCTCTCTCAAATAAGTAAACAAAATCTTTTAAAAATGAATCTCTCTATAATCTTTTTTGGAGCCATGGGCCCCTCTGAAATTAATAATATTTCTGGATCCTCTCCCCAGAAATATGTAAATTTTTTGATACATAAATTCACAGATCCCCTGAAACCCAGTAATGGGTCCCCAGATGCCTGTTGATCCCAAGTTTAAAGATGTACATGTATATTATCTCTATAGTTAATTTCAGGAAGAAGTGTCTTTTCTTAACAAAGTTCAGGATTTCTCATTTATGTAGGCAGCGCCCATCCTTGCTCTCCCGCTGCCAAGTGACTGAGCAGCTTATGGCAAAGTCTAAAGGAAGCCTTCAGGATTAACAGACGTGTGCCCTGGGCTAACGAAGAGCCTAGACCCTTCAGAACCTTCCTTTAATATTTAACTTTGCGAAGGGATCAGTGAGAAGAGCTGCTCTAGCAGGCTCAAAGAGGGTGTAGGATTACTAACCTAATAACTTCTAGGGGTAAGGTACTCCTTGATGCCAACTGATTGTTGCCAGGAGAATGTAATTGACTACCCTCTCCAAACATTCCTGAAGCATTTAATTTTGATAATCTCTACTACACAAGCAGGGATCTTTTTTGGCCTTCTGTCAACTAATATTGCTTGAGTAATTATGTATGTAACTGGGAGATCCAAAGATGATTCGATCAACCACTTTTTCTTTAAACGTAGGAGTTCTTTTCTTATTTGCTTAGTGATAATTCCAAAATTATTTACATCTTTGCAAATATTATTTTGCCACTTGCTGCTGCTTCTGGTTCTTCTCACGTTGTCCTATTTCCATGTATGTTTCATGCACGTACATGTGTATATGTGTGCGTTTAGCTGTGAATTCATGTTCCTTGCTAATTCATCTGTAACAATTTCAGGAGAGCTTGACGTGAGGTAGCATTCCTTCAGAGAAAAAGTGCATTTCTTCTTGTAAGTACCTGGGGATATTAAAAATTTGGGACTTCTGTAATCACATTCTCCTTTTGAGGTATTTTTTTTTTTTTACCCTACAGACAATGTGACTTTTGCTACAAACTCACAGAAGAACCAATAGAGTTATGAAATCTGAGAGAAATGTTTGCATATGCTGTTTATCCCCTTCATTCAGTGCTATTCCATCCTGAGTGGTGGGTTTAGTTCTCATTCTCTCTTCGTTTGAAGCTATTGCCCTTTGGGGAGGTGGTTCCAGGATTGGCTACCTCCTATTAGATCCCCAAGTGCAGATGGGTTGTAGGCTTTGTCGCTTATCTCTTCTGCAATTCTGAAAACGGAAGCACGACGTCACCATTTTTCTGGAGATGCCTTCTGGGATCACTCCTCACTGAGCCAGAAATTGTGTGGGACGCACCAAGCCCATATTTCTTTTGTCTTCACAAATGAAATGTTTACTGTCCACATTTTTCAGAGAAGCAAATGAGATTCATCACATACAGATATCTATGAGGAATTCACCAGCAAGTCATTTCTTGGCAGCTCTGAACGTGCTACTGTATCCCATGTCCCCATGTTTACCTTCGCTTTTCCTCTCTTCCTCTCTACAGCATCCTCACATCATATGGTCTTAGTTCACTTATAATTACTTCCACTTAGGAAGGGATATGTTGCACATTTGCACAGATGCATAAGTTTTCACTGACACCTCCAGAGGGGTGACATCTCATTTGTTAAAAAAAAACCATGATCCAGAATGGACTTCCCCAAGCATTTTAATCATTCTTATAATCTATGCAAGAGCAAGCCTACTTGAATTTACAGTCTTGGACCAGGAGCATCACCAGCTCCCGGCAGCTTCTTAGAAATGCAAATTCTTGAGGCCCCCCCCTCTTCCTGACCTACCACATCACAATTTCTCAAGCAGGAGCCCAGGATTCTGTGTTTTAACAAGCCCTCCAGGGAAAAAGGAAAAGTCGTGCCAGGTGGAGAAAAAGTGTAAGTAAAGACCAAGGTTGGAAAAGGTGATGGGACATGAGAATAATAAGTCATCCAGTTTGGCAATGTCTTCTCTCTGGCAAGGCCGGATCATCTATGAGTTCCTCATAGATATCCGCATGTAATGAATCTCTCATTTGCTCCACTGAAAAACGTGGACAGTAAACATCGAGTTTGGGAAGATTAAAGAAATATGGGCTTTAAACATCCCTCACAATTTCTGGCACACGGTAGTTGCTCGATAAATGGAAACTTCTGTTCTTGTCAATGAATCAGATGTAACGATTTGATTACGTTCTTCTTCAGTCTCTTCATGTTCCATCAGAAAATGGAAAGTAATGGGAGACAGAGCAGCCTCGGGGCAAAGCAATGAGTTCTTTTCTAAGGCCCGTGGCAAGAACACGGAACACTGCCATTGTGGAGTGCAGAAGGAATGAGGATAACCCACAGAGGCAGATGCTAATACTAGCCCAAAGCCTGGAATCCTACTGATGCATTTTACCGCCCTGTGTTGGCAAGGGGGTGGCGGAAATGTATTTTGACAATTCGAATCAGAAGGCTGTGGGGAGTAGCTTGCCAAGTGCACAGATGCGGGGGTGTTAATTATTCTCACGGACAAAGCGCCAGAGAACTTTGTGTGAATTATTAAAATGCTGTGTTCACTTATTGTATTTCAACGTCAATTGACTGGATTTCATGGATCTTTACTTCGGGACTAAATAATAAAATTTCTACTTATTTCCCGCCTCACAGAGCTGCGCTTGCCATGGCCTTTATTGAATTAGACAGTATGGAAATTTGGAATGGCAATGTGTCGGCACAAATACGGATACTGAGGATTTTTAGAAATAGATAGAAGAGCAAAGAGGTGTGAAGTCTGTGTCACTGACTGTCCCTTGAGGAAATAACGTCATCAGTTTTCCCAAGAAGCGCTATCCTGATGCACTGATTATACAACGCCAAAGAAAAGCACTCACAACGTTAAAAGAAGACTTTCCTGGAAGAAAGATGGGGACGTGGGATGCGGTGGCATGTCCAGAGCACCCGAGAAATGACTTGTTGATGAGTTCCTCATAGATATCCGCATGTAATGAATCTCTCATTTGCTCCACTGAAAAACGTGGACAGTAAACATCGAGTTTGGGAAGATTAAAGAAATACGGGCTTTAAGCATCCCTCACAATTTCTGGCACACGGTAGTTGCTCGATAAATGGAAACTTCTGTTCTTGTCAATGAATCAGATGTGACCAACCAGGAGCCAGACGCCGACCACGGGGACAATTGTCTATTGCTTTAATCTGCCCAGTGCCTGGTCCTCCTTCTCCCGCTCATTACTTGTCAGCTCTGTTTTGGAGATGATTCTTTCTGAATTATACGGTTTGGTGAGGGTGGAGGGGGTAGAGAGGCGGGGGTGGAGTCAGGTCCTGGTTCGTCCCCTGTTGAGAGGCCTCCAAGACCAGGCTAGGCCAATGGGGTGCTGACTAGTTAGTAAGGGCTATGAATAAAATAGACGTTAGTTACTGCTTTCGTCCTTTCCAAGCAGTTTAAGTGGTTCAGCCTACTATTTGCAGCCCAAATATTCCTAAACAATTATCTGTCTCACGATGTTGTAAAAGAATTAATGTATATAAAGTACTTAGAGAGTGGCCTGGCATACACGCAATAAACATGAGTTACCGTATTTCCTCCATGAGGTACACGTTTTTCACATTTTACATGTCTCTGAAAATAGGATGGGGTTTACAGTCAATGTAGACAAGTGATGTGGTACAGCTTCCTTTTTTTTCTGAGAGGATATTATCAAATAGCTTTTTTTATAGTTAGGAGTATTTAAAAAATTGTCTTAATCTAGTACCACTGTTAACCTATGCAATTAACAAGGATTCACTTCATATTAATTAGTGCGTTTACTAAATTAAGCTCATTAAC
>CM052809.1:34236466-34275779 GCA_028533885.1 Nasua narica
GCTATTCTTGTTTTTCCTCTTTTTGTTATGTTTACTATTACCATGTTGATAAATTTGCAAAAAAATTTTTTTTTAAGTTTATTTTTTTTATTTTTTAAAGATTTTTTTTTTAATTTATTTGACAGAGAGAGAGAGATCACAAGTAGGCAGAGAGGCAGGCAGAGAGAGAGGGGAAGCAGGCTCCCTGCTGAGCAGAGAGCCCGATGCGGGGCTCGATCCCAGGACCCTGAGATCATGACCTGAGCCAAAGGCAGAGGCTTTAACCCACTGAGCCACCCAGGCGCCCCAAAAAAGAAACTCTTATGCCCATAAATAAAATCTTCATTAATTAGAAACATTATCAAGGAATTACTTTAGAATGCTATGATTATGTACACGTTTATTCACGTGTTCTATGACGTCTGTGAGCTGAATAGCCTTTGCCTTGGTTTTCAGTATAGTTACCTTAATGTTCACACCTCACTTTCAAAAACACCATAAAATTTTCTCACTGTTGATTTGTCACCTCTGTCCTTTCTCATTTGGTGACAACAGAATAATATCTAAAGCAGAGGAGCTATTTGCTGTCGGCCTTGTTTGTGGAAACAGAAAGCCCAAGAATCAGTTTCTGCGGTGAAGATGGACCCCTCTGCTGATGACCAATGTTCCTCTGTCTTTACTTGTTAACCTTAAACCTCTTGCAAGAACTCAAAAGCACATCCCAGGGAGCCAGACTGCCGGGTTTGAATCCCAGCTTTGTCAGTTACCAGCTGTGTAAAATTGCTCTTCTCACTGTCTTATCTGTGTTCAAAGAGCACTTGGGGACTCCAGATACAAAGCAGTTTCTCCCTGGATCATATGAGTTGTCTGCATATCTGCTTTCTTCAGTACACCATGATCACCTGATAATATTACCAGTACTAGAAAATATTTCTAGAACCTGCATCTCATCCTTCCCTTTAGGAGTTAAAACAATTTATACGCTCTCTATCAGTGAATGTTCACAGCAATTCTTGGAAAGCATTCTTTTCTTTTATTATATAGATGGAGAAACAGCACAGAGGATTAAGTAGCTTGTACCCGGTTCACACAGTTGGTAAATCCTCATTTAAGCTCAGAAAGACTGACTGTGGATGGGGTTACTTCAAACGGAGATCTGCAGACTCTTGACGGTGCCCAAGAACATATTTTTAAGGTCTTCCAGTTCATCTCTAAATATGTTTTTAATTTTTGCATTTACTTTGATATCTTAAAGCACTATCAGCACTTTCGGACTATCTGGATGACCACTTTCTAAGCCAGTGTGAGTGCGTGGGTTCGGTGCCCGCATTCCGATCCGGGCTTATGCTCACACTGGCACTTGGTGGCATCCCTCATTTGCCACAGGCCTCTGGGACAAAAACAAAGGAAAGCAATGTGTCGATGCCATGCTCAAGCTACATGAAGGCCAAGTAGTCATCCCAAATAAAGGTGTCATGGAATTTTTAATGGAGAAAAGCGGCAGCTGTATTGAGACATCGTGGCCCAGCATACCAGAGGCACGGCCCCATCGAAAAGAATTCCACCAGAGAAACACTGCCAGATCCCTGCTGTGAGTGGCAGTTTAATTTCAGTAAAGCATGATTCATTTTCCCCATTAAATTGTGTTCATTTGAATTTTGTTGGTTTTATTCTTTGTTCAATCTACAAACATTTGACTTTACAGTTTTATAGGAACAGTAAGTATAAGAAACATATGCCTAGATTTATGTTTTGACTTATCATAAGCAACATTATAATAAAAATAAATTAAGCGAACGAGTCGGCTATAAGGTTTTTGTTTGGTTTGGTTTTCATTTAAAAAGAGCGCCTTCCTTAATTGTGAGAACGAAGTATTGCACTGCAGTTAGCCTAAGAGCTGGGGGTCTAATGGTATAGTTTAGAGCTTGGGCTTAAGTCACACTGGATGGGGCTGAGGCTTAATCTAACACCTATTATCTCTGCGACCTCCGTCAAGCCATTTCTCTTAAACTCAAACTCATGTTTAGCTAAACAGGAAAAATAGGGTTTTGGGGCGCCTGGGTGGCTCAATGGGTTAAAGCCTCTGCCTTCGGCTTGGGTCGTGATCTCAGGGTCCTGGGATCGAGCCCCGCATTGGGTTCTCTGCTCAGTAGGGAGTGTGTTTCCCCCTCTCTCTCTGCCTGCCTCTCTGCCTACTTGTGATCTCTCTCTCTGTGTCAAATCAAATAAAATCTCAAAAAAAAAAAGAAAAAGAAAAAGAAGGTTCCTATGAAAACAAAATGAGATAATGTAAGAAGCAGTTGGCAGTGACTTGGCCCAAGAGAACTGAGTAGAGCTGATAATATGAACAACAGAACACAGGAAGACAACTCCTGCCCACTGAATACATAGATCCGCCCATGGGCTTTGATACATGGCTTGCCTGGCTGTGATTCAGGGCCGAGAACTTACTAGATGGAGGGAGGGATTTCTCCCCTGATACAACAGAGCTTATAGTTCTTGAGATGAGAGGTAAAATCACTGCGGTAGATATGCAGCTATTTAATTTCTGAGAGCATTTTCCTTTTATTTTAAAGAGTAAGTTTCAAGAATCTGGGACAGCTTCCAATCAGGCAACTAGATTGGTTTCCCAGAATTCGTTTCTGATTTCCAACCAAACACATATTTTTTAGACCTATCTTCCCCACACATGCCTGTGGTCTAGAATATAGGAAATTTACTGCAGATGCTGCTTTAATTCACTAGGGAGTTAGCATCCTGCTGACCATGGTTTGGCAAATCACTTGAAATTATTTCAGTGGAAGAAAGGTAATATTTATAAGAAAGAATGTGGTTCTTAAACACCATGAATATTCAATTGAGACCTGATGACATTTCAAATAATTATGTAATAACATTAACCACTATGCCATTAGATGCTGCCAAAAGTGAAAGAAAACCTGGCCATTTGTGGCCAATGCTATTCAGTTAAGAGACCATTCATTTTAGTATCGTATCAGATTTGAATCCTAGCTTGCCTGTTAATAGAGCAAACCTGAAAAATTGTCTTTACTTCCTTTTCTCTTAATAGCCTCTACTTCCAACTGAGAAAGAATATTATTTTGATAGCATGAGCTTTAGCAATTTCTACTTTTTTTATTTCTATCTTCCCAGCAGGGTCTTCTAACCTAAAGCTTGTTATAATTACTATAATTACTGTCATGGTACATTTCATTCATTTATTGATTCAGTCAGCAAATAATTATTAAGTGACTACTCTTTGCCATGTACTTTAATAGCTACTAGGGATTCAGTGGTAGGAAAAGAAGACAAATTGTCTGCTCTCAAGGAGTTTATCTTTCATTGGAGAAGTTAGAAAATAAATGTAGAAACAAGTAATTAAGCAAGATAGTCTCAAATTTGAATGGCCGTTAAATATAGAGTGATGATGGTAATAAAGCAAGTCCCTAGATGGTGAATGGGGCCTCTCATGGAGGGCTACTTTAATCAGGATGGCCATGGAAGTTCTTCCTAAATAGGGGAGTCAAGAGCTAAAGAATGAGAGGCAGTTAGCCATCTGAGGATCTGAGGAAAGAGATCGTAGGGAGAGGGAACCACTAGAAAAAACAAAAAGGAAAACCTGTGATAAAGGTTTTCATGATAAAGGAGCATGAGAAGACTTGCAGATCAGTGAACAGGTCAGTGTGACTGAAACACATTCACCAGAAGAGAAGGTAGAAGACATTGATAAGCCAGAGCATATCAAATCTAGCAAGCCACAGTAGGGTTTGGATTGCATTCCAGGTGCGTAGGAAACCACTGAAGGATTCTAATCAGGGGAGTGATGGGATTTGGTTGCTATGTGGGGAACACGATTTAAGGAATCCAGAGAGAGACCCAGGCAGGACACTATTACTGTGGTTCGGGTGACATATGCTGATGGCTTAGACCGAAGTTACACAAAAGGATATGGAGAGAGAATGGAGCTGGAGGGAAGTAGATGGATTCAGTCCACGTTTTAAAGTAGAACAGAGAAAGCTGTTATGATTTATTGTTTCTTCTGTGTCTTTAGTGTTGTTGTTTTTAAAATGGAAATCAGGATTATAATGCCCTGCTGTTTTCACCTACTTTGTTGAGACCCAAAGGAGTTGTAATAAATTGTCTGGCTCTCTTGGGACAGAGTGCGAAAATCCACATCATCCAACAAAACTATACTTCTGTCCAGAGTCCTGAAACTTGCTCTCGCTCTCTAGGAGTTTGCAGGCTAAAATAGAGCACATTCACAGAAAAGAAAAATGGAATGAACGTGTTTGCCACATACAGTTTTCATTACAAAAAAAAAAAAAAAAGTAGGGGGCATAAACTACAAGAACAGCTGTATTTGTTCAGGTTTTGCTGTGTGGAATTTGTGGACCATGTCTTTTGGGGCCATTTTATTGATAGAAATCACCTTCTGTTTACTCAACCATGATAGATTCCAGATTCCTTGCTTTTGTTTGTTTGTTTGTTGGGCGTGTGTATGTGTGTGTGTGTGTGTGTGTGGTGTGTATGTTGTGAATCAGTGGGGAAAATACTGGTAAACTACTGAAGCCTGAACTGGCCTGTTGGGAAGGAAAAATAATGGGTTGAAAGTAACATAAAAGATAATACATGATAGTTTTACCAAAAAATAGGATTCACAAAAATATGATTCACATGCTTAGCAGGGAGCCCGATGCAAAGCTCAATCCCAGGATCCTGGCATCATCACCTGAGCTAAAGGCAGACACTTAATAGGCCAAGCCACCCAGGGCCTCTCACAAAAGACATTCTTATGAATTTTCTCAAAAGAGCCTCGAATCCCCCCTATTCATCAGTTGTTCCCAATCTCTTCTCATAATGGAACACAGAAAAATCAAGATATTTATGTAGGATACTGGAGTAAACTGAAAGAGATGTGAGAGTATCTATATGGGCTGAGAGAATTTTTATTACACCTTATTTATATCATTATAAAAATAAAATGCAAAGTATCATAGATTTGTCTAAATATTTGCTTTGTGCAAACTCCAAAGAATAGCTTGACACAATTCTTGAACAAGGCTTTTTGAATGATGAGTCTTCAAATTCAGGTTAGCCATTATCCATAAAACACCTATTTGTTCAACTACATGATTTAAAAACAAACATAATTTTCAGCAAATACTTGCAAAAATTAGTTTTATATAAAGGTGCTACGAGTTCCTCTACCTTTTTTGACAAGCATTGTGATAATGAAAATAGATTTTAAACTTTAGCCCTTTTTTCCTAGCAAATGTTTCAGAAGAGTGATGGAATTTCCATGAGTCGAATTTACATGCTTGGTTACAGAAATTCTGAGGTCAGGTTGTACAACACTAAAGGGGCACACTCTACTGTAAAAGGATAGACACATTTCATATATAAAAAGACAGATTTGGGCATCCAATTACAACTGCATCAACAAGAACCCCAAGTCTAGCTTTCTAGTCCCCCTATCCCTAGTGGCCACATTTTGGGCATTGTGGCATGCTCTTTGGACAGCAAGATCATGATATTCTCTGGCAACTCTGTTTGTTCTTTGTCCACAAAGGGAAGTTGTGCCAAGAGAAGGCAGCTACTAGTGCGAGGCAACAAATCTTGAGGTTTCATCTGCCTCGGAGCTGATTCAGCTGCCCAGAAGAGTGGGAGTGAGGATGGGAATACATTTTGATGTAACCAGAAACAATACGGCTATATTCAAGAGTGTCACAGAGCACTGGTTGGGACACGAGGCTGTGAAGCATATAAGGAAGATCCTGATGCAGATGAAGAAGCAGATGTTGTCAGAACAGCGACATGCCTTGCTGACCATCCCACAGTTAGAATGTAGAAGGTCAGGTCCAAAATCACACTTATAACTGCACACTCTTTCCACTACCTCTCATCCCCTCTTTCAATGCAATAAGCTCTTTGGGAGGAGAATTAGAGAACTTAGCAGCAGAGTCCCCAAATGGTCTTTGGGGATTCACATTTATAAGGTCATGTTTTCAGCTTTTACGTGATGAATGAGAACCTATAAGGTTATATAATGCAAAAAAAAAAAAAAAGATTATGCAAAACAGTTTACTTCTTCCCTTTTCGAAAGCATCCATTTATCTTGCTGGGATAGGAATTAATTATATTTTAGCTATTGGTTTTATAAAGTGAAGCAATGGATAAAAGCTTCTGCTTATACAGAAACCAGATGTCGATAAGCTATCCTGGCAGTCATTGTTTTGGTTCCTAAAAATAAACTATTCCTCTTCAGCTGACAGCCTTGCCAAGTCAGAATGTCATGGCAATAGCATGCCAGCTGCCTCCATACTTGGCTCTTACACACTCAGGAGGTGGAAGTTCTTGTGCTTGCTAATGCCCCATAGAGAGCTGAGACAGTAGAGCCGGTGAGTAGATTCCAGGTGACCCCAGTGTGGCACACAGGCAAAGAGACTCTGGTTCTTTCAACAGCAAAGCACACTAGGATCCCTGAAACTGAAGGACATTTGCTAAGAGTGGCATGTGAGGGTCCCCCCTCACCACAGTAGGTGCTATTATTGCCCCGCAGCCTATGTCCCCATGTGACTCTGCCTCCATAGAGTTATGCATAATCTTAAACCACCCCAGGAGAGAGGAAACCTGCAGGTGGGGAGTGGGATCGGGAGAGTATGAGAGGTGTCCTCCACTGTGGGAAAGTACCAAGGGGGCTGCGTAATTACATTCAGCATGTGCACACCAGCATGGCCACGATGACTGTTAACGACCAGTGACCACTCTGTTGGGTGAATGCCGGTGCCAGACAAATGCTAAATATTTTCAGCATCGCTCATAATAATATGTGTCCGGTGACACCAACAGCCATGATGTACACAGAAGATATTTCCCTTGTAAAACGGTTCTTTCATTATTATTATATACTATCAATGAAATGAATCATTTGGGACTTGTTCTTATTTGTCAAGTATATCACATGGTTTACCACCTAAATTTCTCACAACGGTCCTATAAGGTAGGTATTAGAATTACTGTCATTTTATTGGTGTAGAAACAGAAGAACACAGAATTAAGTAAATTTTTCAGTCACATAGAGTATTAGTAGAGATACAAAGTCTCAAACCTAGGAAGTCTAACTCTAGAACAAGATGTATCTGTATGTGTGTGGGCACGTGTGTGTGCATGTGTGTTTAGGGTAGACACAAAACAATAAAACAATCATATATACTCATAAATCAAAAAAGGAAGTATGGAAGACACAAATTCCCACCCCACTAGTGGTAGCCCTGGTCAACAGAGTATAAATAGATACTTTTTTTGGATACATAAGTTAATGCTATGGTCTGAGGATTGGTATTCCCCTAAAATGTTCTAATCCCAAATTCAAATATCCAGTGTGATGGTTCTAGTAGGCTGGGCCTTTAGGAGGTGTTAAATCATGAGGGTGGGACCCACAAGAATGGGATTAGTGCCTTAATAGAGAGGCTCTGGAAGGATCCCCACCTGTTCCACCAGGTGAGGATATGGCAAGAATGGAAGAGGACTCTCCCCAGACCACAACCATGCTGGCACCTTAATCCTGGACTCCCTGGACTCCAGAACTGTAAATAATAAATCTCTGTTGTTGATAAGCTACTCAGTCTGTGATACTGTATTACAGCATCCCAAGTGAAGTAGGGATTAACAGTCCTACTTGTTAATAGTCATAGTTTTTGCTTAAGGGAAAGGCTCAATGTATACTGTGGATTTCAATAACTCCTTGTTTGCTCAGAATAATGACTGAGCAGAGCACATTCATTGACTCTTTCAGTCAGTAAGAATTCAATATTAAGTACTTTCTGTGTTCAAAGTGCTATGGTCAAAACGGAGGATATAAAACTTGGACCATGCTCTTAAGAAATAGTCTAGAGGTGAATAGGGATTATAATACCCTGAAGCAGCATACAGCAGTAAACACTCCCTTCGCTTGTCCTTCAGTGGACCATTTCTAAGAAATATTCTACAAGCTTCTCAGAGGGATCCTGCAAGGTGTAACTCCCCTGACCACAGTTAAGACCAGCTCTGTAATCCTCTCCTCTGTTACCTTACCCCTTTTCCCTGTTTCAGTCTTCCCAGTCTTCCTTTCCCCTATTCCTGTTCCCTAGGATCACTTCCCAAAGTAAACTGCCTTGTCTTATATTCTGCTTTAGAGGGGAACCTAGGCTAGGCAGTTGGTATGAGAAATGACCCTAGAAATCAGACCCTAGACCTGAAGATGGGATTCTAGAGCTAGATGACCCAGCTGCCAGAAAATAGTCAGGACCCCTTTGCTGGTGGTGTGTGGAAGCAGAGAAGCCCTGTCTGTGGCTGTCTCCCTGTTACTAAGACTTTTACCAATGGTGGACGGGAAGAACCTGGAGGCGAAGCACTGTCTTCTGTAGCAGTAGTAGTATAGGGGAATGGTAGAGAGACAATGGTCATCATAAGTATGGAGTTAGCTACTTTTTACTAATGCCTTTACAAGCTTTGAATTAAAAATGGACAGTCTCAGGATAACCAACTATCAATTCAAGAAACACTGTGGAAGTCATTTGGGGTCCACGAATGGGGAATTTCATTAGGTTCTTATCTCCTACAGCCACAGGACAGACAATGCTGAAAATCAGACCTAAGATTTAATAATAAAAGTAGGAGAGCTACAAAGGAGATTGTATATATGACAACCTGTAGGGTATCGGCACTGTCATCTAAAACACTGTGTGTGCACTGAACTAAAGACCACCATATGTTATTGTGTTCCCTAGCAACTAGAATCCATGAGTCGGGAACCAAAGATGGAAATAGGATTATTTTTACTCAAACTGCTAGACACCTAATTGAGTAATTTATGTTTTCTCTCCTGAAAAAATTTAGGGTTTATTGGATCTGAACTTCAAATCCCAGGGTTGGAGATACTTCAACCACACTGTTCAGAGAAGGTTACACCAAACTTGAGGCTACAACCACCATCCGGTTATTTAGGACTTCTTACACCAAGCACGTAGGCAAGGGAGTTTCAGGGGTACTGATTCCAATTTACAATAACTATAACTATAACTATAACTATAACTATATATATACCCAGCATCAGAGCACCCAAATATGTGAAGCAAACACTGATAAAACTGAAGGGAGAAACAGACAGCAATACCATAATAATAGAGAGTTTTAATATCCCCACTTGCAATAATGGATAGATCAACCAGACAAAAGTCTGATAAGGAAACAGACGGTTTGAACACCACCACGGACTAAATGGACCTACCAGACATTTATAGAACACTCGACCCGAAAGCAGTAGAATACATATTCTTCTCAAGTGCACACAGAATGTTCTCCCGAACGGATCACATGTTTGGTCACAAAACAAGTAATAACTAATTTAAGAAGAGTGAAATCTACCATATATCTTTTCTGACCATAGCAGAATGAAACTAGAAACAGCAGGAGAAAAACTGGAAAATTCAAACTTGTGGAAATGAGAAAACATACTCTTGAACAATCAATGGGTCAAATAAGAAATCAAGAGAGAAATGAGAAAATATTTTGAGACAAATGAAAAATGAGATACAACATACCAAAACTTATGGGATGAAGCAAAAGCAGCACTGAGAAGGAAATTTACAGCGAAAAATGTCTACATTAAAAAAAAGAGAAAGACCTAATGGGGCACCTGGGTGGCTCAGTTGGTTAAGTGTCTGACTCTTGATTTCCACTCAGATCACAATCCAACGGTTGTGAGATCATGCCCCACATCAAGCTCTGTGCTGTGCATGGAGTCTGCCGAAGATTCTCTCTCTTCCTCTCCCTTTCCCTCTTCCCCCTCCTCTTTTGTGCCCTTTTTTTTTCTCTTTTGTGCTCTTTTAAAAAAATATGAAGAAAGATCTCAAATAAACAATTTGACTTTATAACTCAAGAACTAGAAAAAGAACACACTGAGCCCAAAATTAGCAAAAGGAAGGAAATAATACAAATTAGAGCAGAAATAAACAAAATAGATATTTAAGAAACCATAGAAAAATCAGAAAAAATAAGAATAATTTTTTAAAAAGAGCAACAAAATTGACAAACCCTTAGATAGACTAAGATAAAAAGTGAGAAGACTCAAGAAAATAAAATCAGAAATGAATGAGGAGATATTACAACTGATGCTAATGAAATTAAAAGGATTATAAGAGACTACTGTGAACAATTCTATACCAACAAATTAGATAACCTAGAAGAAATGGATACATTCCTAGAAATACACAAGCTGCCAATATTGAATCATGAAGAAATGGAAAATATTAACAGACCTATAAGTAAGGAGATTGAATTAGTAATCTCATTTACTGATCAGGGGGAATTCTATCGAACATTTAAAGAAAAATTAGCAATAATCTTTTTCAAATACACCTAAGCTTATTTTATGAAGCCAACATCACCTTGATAGCAAACAGAAAAGACACTACAAAAAAGGAAAATCACAGGCCCGTATCCCTGATGAGGACAGATGCAAAAATCCTTAGGAAAATATTAGAAAACAGAATCCAGTAGCACATTAAAAGGATCATGCACCAGGACCAAGTGGGATTTACGCCTGGAATGTAAGGATGGTTTAACCTATGCAAACCAATCAATACAATATACCACATTAGCAGAAGGAGGGATGAAAATCATGTAATCATCTCAATAGAAAGAGGAAAAGCATTTCTTAAAAATCAATACTCTTCCATAATAAAAGTATTTAAGAAAAAAGAAATGGGAGTAAATTACCTCAACACAATAAAGTCCATATATGAAAAACCCATAGCTAACATCTTACTCAATAATGAAAAACTGAAACCTTTTCTTCAAAATTAGGAACTGACAAGGATGCCCACTCTCACTACTTCCATTAGTAGTGGGAGGACAGTACTGACAGAATAATTAGGCAAGAAAAAGAAATAAATGCCATCTGAATCAGAAATAAAAATGTGAAATTATCCTTGTTCACAGATGACACGATTTTATATGTATAGAACCCTAAAGACTTTACACACACACACTCATACAACTGTTCAGACTAATAATGTGTCAGGGCTGTAGGATACACATCAGTACACAAAAATCAGTTGCATTTCTAACACTGACACTAAACAATCTGAAAAGGAAATTAAGGAAAATAATTCCATTTATTATAGCATCATAAATAATGAAATATTCAGGAATAAACTTAACCAAGGTGGCAAAAGACTTACAAACTGAAAATTCTACAAGATTCCTGAAAGAAATTGAAGAGGACATGAATGTGTTCATGTCTGGCAGACTTAAGATTGTTGAAATGGCCATATTACCCCAAGTGATCTACAGATTCAGTGAAATCCCTACCAAATTCTAACATCATTTTTTTTAACATTTAATGCCTTTGTTAAAAAATAGAAAAACAATCCTAAAACTTATGTGGAACCCCAAAGATCCTGAATACACACAACAATGAGAAATAAAAATGCTGGAGGCTTTACACTTTCCAATTTTATTTTATTTTTATTTTTATTTTTTTTAAGATTTCATTTATTTATTTGACAGAGAGAGAGAGAGAGATCACAAATAGGCAGAGAGGCAGGCAGAGAGAGAGGGGGAAGCAGGCCCAATGTGGAGCTCAATCCCAGGACCCTGAGATCATGACCTGAGCCAAAGGCAGAGGTTTTAACCCACTGAGCCACCCAGGCACCCTAACTTTCCCATTTTAAATAGTAAGAAGCTACAGTAATCCAAACAACATGGTACTGACAAGAATACGGACATACAAACTAATGGAACAGAAGGGACAGCTCAGAAACAAAACTACTGTATACAGTCAAATAATCTTCAACAATGGTGCCAACATGACATAATGTGGGAAAAACAATCTCTTCAACAAAAGGTCCTAGAAAAAGTGGGTCTCTGCACACAAAAGAATAAAACTGGACCATGATCTTACACTAGAGACAACGTAGATTAAAAACTGAAATGTAAGACTTGAAAACTATACAACTCCCAGAAGAACACACTGGGAAAAGCTTCATAACATTGGTCTTGGCAATGATTTCTTGCTCAGGGCACCAAAACCTCAGGCAATAAAAGCAAAAATACACAAGTGAGACATCAAATATAAAAGCTTCTGCACAGAAACAGAAACATCAACAAAGTGAAATGGCAACCTGTGAGATGGGAGAAAATATTGCCAAGACATGTATCTGATAAAAGACTGACATCCAAAAATATGTAGGGAAATCCTACAACTTAATATCAAAAAGAAAATAACCTGATTAAATGATGGGCAAGGGACTTGAACAGACATTTCTCCAAAGAAGACATAGAAAAGGCCAACACGTATATGAAAAGATTTTCAACATCCCTAACCACGAGGAAAATGCACATCAGAACTGCAATAAGGTATCACCTCAAGACCAGGACAGCCATTATCAAAAAAGAGAACAAAACATAAGAAAATAATAACAATGTTGGCAAGAATTAAAAAAAAAAAAAGGAATTCTTACAGTCACTATGGAAAACTGTATAGAGTCTCTTCAAAAAATGGAAAATAGGGACGCCTGGGTGGCTCAGTTGGTTAAGCAACTGCCTTTGGCTCAGGTCATGATCCCAGCGTCTTGGGATCGAGTCCCGCATTGGGCTCCTTGCTCCGCAGGGAGCCTGCTCCTCTCTCTGCCTCTGCCTGCCTCTCTGCCTGCTTGTGTTCTCTCTCTGTTAAATGAATAAATAAAATCTTTAAAAAAAAAATGGAAAATAGAACTACTACACGATTCTACAATTCCAGTTGTGGGCATTTATCCCAAATAACTGAGATCAGGATATGGAAGTGATATCTGCAGTCTCATGTTCATGGTAGCTATATTCACAGTGGGTAAGAATTAAATGTAACCTAACTGTCCGTAAACAGATGAATAAAGAAAGAAAATGTGGTATATACACCCTATGGAATATTATTCAGCCATAAGAAGGAAATTCTGTTATAGGCTACGACATGGGTAAACTTTGAGGACATTATGTTAAGAGAAATAAGGACAAAGAAGGACAGTTTTGAATGATTCCACTCATACAAGGAGTATAAAGTAGTTGAAGTCACAGAAGCAGGAAGTGAAATGTTAGTTGCCCTGTGTTAACGAAAGGGACAATAGGGGGTCAAGGGTATAGATTCAATGGGTATAGATTTGCAGTCATGCAAAATCAACAAAGTTCTAGGGGTCTGATGTACAGCATTGTGCTTACAGCTATCAATACTGCGTTACACAGTAAAAGATTTAAGAGGATAGAACTTGTGTTATGTGTTTTTGCTATAATAAAAAAAAACTAACCTAAAATTAAGATTTTGAAAAGATATTTACCTAAATCTATAGCGTTAACTTTCCGGAGAACAAAATTAGAAATTACTTCATTTTCAGGTTTCTAAAGAACGGCTCTCATGTCTCTTTATCAACAGAAAACTATAACCCTTCACATGTTCCCAAGCCACCAGGGAAAATGATCAGAGTGACACAATTGGGCACTGTCGGCGGAAATCAGGAAAGGGAAAAAAAAATTGAACACTGGCAGCACTGTATTCACTCCAGAAAATGGAAAGAATGCTTCTCTTCATCTATAACATCATTTGCTTTGACTTTCTGGTTGCATCTGGGATGAAAGGAAACTATTTATAACACAAAGATTATTTGTGCCATATCATCAAGTCGACGTACAGCAAGGGCAATGGATTTTTTGTTCTTACCCAACCAATAATTTGGAAGAGTGTATTTAGCAGATAGTTACAGGCTATAAGAAGAAAAGGGTATCTGCTGGTAAATTAGAACTAATTGGAGAAAATAAGCCTACTGTCATAAACCATGAATAATCATCATGATTGAGCAATAATTTTATTATCATAATTTTTACAGAGCATGGCAATTAATTAAGGAATTATACTGAAGCACAGTATATAATTTATGCTTGCAGTTTTCTGTGCCAAGAGACAGATACAATACTCTCTTTGTGCCACAGATAGGAATGCTGAATACAACCAGCATGTAAGGCAAAACCTGAATAAAACCAGGTATTTTTAATCCGTGATTAATACTCTGGTTTTTACTTGGATATCCACTTCTGTACTTCCCCCAAAGGCTTTAAAAATATTTAAAACTGGGAACAAGGAGGAGAATGATATTTTGAATTTGTATCTGCCTTTGTATGAGTTCCTTATCTGTTTGGTAACCAATTTCCCTATAACAGAAACAGCGCCAAACAAAGCAAAATGGCGGATGTAACTTGTGTCTACATAAGTTGTGATCGGTATGGTCATGGGCTACTAACCAGGCATAGACTAGCATTGATCTGGGCAAGGGCTTCAGCTTCTGCTGGAGTTCAGGATCATAAGTTGAATTCCTGTTTGTCTGATCCCATCTCTTCCTAGCATGGCTACAAGGGCAAACACTTAGTACAAACATTTTAATGACTAAGTTAAGCTAATGATTTGATAATTCAGTAAGTTATCAAAAAGGTAAAGAATACTCTCTGGCCCAGCTGACTATTGCTTTACTCCAAACATCAAAGCCTGAGAAGAATAAAGAATGTTAAGACACTATTATAGAAAGTCCTTCCGGAAAGTCAAAGGAGTGGAATAAATTGATTCAGTTTCTCCATGATGTGACAATGAAGCATCCTTCCTTAATCATTTCACATAGTTTTAAATCTTTGTGCCCTGTGGGTGAGGGTACTAAGTAAAGGTTGAAGCTGAGTTTTTAAAGCCCAGTGTTACACTGGGATTGTTAGAGGATGTCAAATTTGTGACCTAAATTAGAGACACATCGTTCAACAGAGAGAGATTTTAAGGATATCACATAGAGTAAAAATGCATCAAGTCAAATTGCCCTTAGGAAAGCTCCATATGGGAGCTAATATAATATGTTCCAAAATATACAACAAAGCCAAATTTCTCTCCCTTATTAAAACATACTGATCTGGGGGCATCTGGGTGGCTCAGTCAGTTAAGTGACCAACTCTTGGTTTTGGCTCAGGTGACAAATCCCGGGGTCGTGGGATCAAGCCCTGTGTTGGACTCTGTACTCAGCAGGGAGTCTGCTTGAGATTCTCCCTCTCCCTCCCCAGCCTCTTTCAAATAAATAAATAAACAAAGAAACTAACTACCTACCTAACTAAATAAATAAATAAAATCTTTTTAAAAACACTGTTTGTTTGTTTTTTTAATCATGACTAAACACTACAATTAAGTGCATGCCTTGCATCTGGGATTTGCTGCAACTTAAAAAAAAAAATGTATTTTAAAACCTAGAATCATTCTCTGTATGGAGTTGTGTTCCTGGTTAAGGGAACAAGATATTCCTAACCAGCTTCTCACACAGGAGGAATATACTCATTGAGTGGAAGGGGAATCAATCAGAAAAGCCTGCAGCATTTCAGTTATTTACTCATTTATTCTCTTTCTCATTCTCAAACTATCATTCATACAATCCTGCTGTCTATTTGACCTTTCCATTTCCTCCTCCCCCTCCTTTAGCAGAGCACAAGTAAGTGGATTTACATTCATTAAATATCCTCTCACTGTGCTTCCACTATAGCATTCAAGGCAGACAACAGTAAACAATCAATACACAATTTTCCTCCCATGAGGTCCAAATTGGACCTGACGTTTCTTCCCAACACAGTACTCTGACCAGCCACTACCAGCTGACCAACGCAGGCTCTCTGACATTCCATATAACTTCTTCAAACCACTTAGGGTTCTTTGCTATTTTTGAGCTTCACCTCTGTATAAAACTAAAGAACGAAAACATTAGATAAGAAGCTCTCCCGGCCTTACTCTGAGATTCCATAATTTCACAATCCTTCAGATAACAGCACGGGTCAGAAGACCAACCAAATCTGCCTTGCTATCTTTTTTGGTATGGCCTGTGAGCTGAAAATGCGTTTCACATTTTTAAATCACTGGGAAAATTCAAAGAATAATAATATTACGTGACATGCAAAAAATACAAGAAATTTACATTTCACCCCCCCCAAAAAAGAAATTTAAATTTCATTGTCCATAAACAAAGTTTTATTGAAAAATAGCCACTCGTTTATTTACATACTGTCTATGGCTATTTTCACACCACATAGAGTTGAGTAGTTGTATCAGAGACCATAACTCCACGAATTTTAAAAATATTGACTAGTTGACTTTTTACAGGAAAACTATGAACTGGAGTATGATGAAAAAACTGTAGACTGAATGCCAGGTCAAGAGAATTGATATCTACTACAGAGGTGTAAGGATAAGAGCAAGCAACAGAACATGGATGCATATACTTGTCAAAAATTCATCAAATGACACACTTTAAAAAGGTTAAGGGAAAGACATTCCATGCTCATGGATTGGAAGAGCAAATATTATTAAAATGTCTATACTACCCAAAGTAATCTACGGAGATTTAATAAAATCCTTATCAAAATACCAACAGCATTTTTCAAAGAACTAGAAGAAAAAATCCTAAAATTTATACGAAACCACAAAAGACCTCAAATGGTCAAAGCAATTTTGAAAAAGAAAAGCAAAGCTAGAGATATCACAATTCCAGACCTTAAGTTATATTACAAAGCAGTAATAATCAAAACAGTATGGCATAAAATTTTATACTAGCATCAAAATAGATATAGATCAATGGAACCGAATAGAAAACCCAGAAATAAACCCACAATTATATGGTCAATTAATTTCCAACAAAGTGGGAAAGAATATCCAATGAAAAAAAGACAGACTCTTCAATAAATGGGTTGGGGAAACTGGACAGCTACATGCGAAAGAATGAAACTGGACCACTTTCTTACACCATACTCAAAAATTCAAAATGGGTTAAAAACTTAAATGTGAGAACTGAAACCATAAAAATCCTAGAAGAGAGCATAGGCAATAAGATCTCTGACACTAGAATAGCAACATCTTTCTGGATACATCTCCTGAGACAAAGGAAATAAAAGCGAAAATAAACTATTGGGACTACATCAAAATAAAAAGCTTCTGCACAGCAAAAGAAATAATCGATCAAACTAAAAGGTAACCTGTACAATGAGAGAAGATATTTGCAAATGACATATTCAATAAAGGGTTAGTATCCAAAATATATAAAGAACTTGTACAACTCAATACCCAAAAAAAACCAAATAAGACAATTAAAAATGGGCAGAAGACATGAGCAGACATTTCTTCAAAGAAGACTTCCAGATGGCCAAAAGATACATGAAAAGATGCTCAACATCACTCATCATCAGGGAAATACAAATTAAAACCACCGTGAGATACCACCTCACACCAGTCAGAATGGCTAAAGCCAAAAGAACAAGAAACAACAAATATTAGCAAGGATGTGGAGGAAAAAGAACCCTCTTACACTGTTGGTGGGAATGTAAACTGGTACAGCCACTGTGGAAAACACTATGAAGTTTCCTCAAGTTAAAAACAGAACTACCCCATGTTCAGTAATCGAGCTAAAAAATATAAAAACATGAATTCAAAGGAATATATGCATCCCTATGTTTATAGCAGTATTATTTACCATAGCCAAATTGTGGAGGCAGCCCAAGTGTCCATCCACTGATGAATAAATGAAGAAGAGTACACACGCACACATATATATAATGGAATATTAATCAGACATAGAAAAGAATGAAATTTTACCATTTACAATGACATGGATGGAAGTAGGATAATGCTAAGTCAGTCAGGGAAAGACAAATAACATAGGATTTCACTCACACGTGGAATTTAAGAAACAAAACAAATGAGCAAAGAAAAACAAACAAACAAACAATGACGAGCCAAGAAACAGGCACTTGAGAACAAACTGATGGTTACCAGAGAGGAGGTTGGGGTGGGAGACAGGTGAAATAGGAAGGAGATGGGGACTAAAGAGTACACTTGTGATGAGTACCAGATAATACATGGAAGTGCTGAATCACTACATTATATACCTGAAACTAGTATCACAGTGTATGTTAACAAGAGAAGAATTAAAATTATATATATATATATATATATATATATATATACATACACACACACACACACACACACATATATATACACATATATATTAAGGTGAATTCTATTATAAAATTTATATTATTTTTATTCTCTTATAAAGATTTATTATAAGAAAGTAGTGCCAGATATAAAAATTAAAAAGGAGCCAAGAATTTATGGGGAGCTATAAAGAAGACCTGGACCTAAAGTAGGGGCTCTGTGATAGAGGCTACTCTGAAATGTAAATTTAACATAAAATTTGTCAATATATCATAATTCAGCTAAGAAATAAGTTCAATGACTGCTCTGCCTTGGGAGGATGTGTTCCAGTCTATTTTTCAATTTTTTTTTTTACTATTTACTAATTATAATTTTTTACAGTTGTAAAAAGCAAGTCATTTAATTTCTCTAACTTCTATCTCAGAAGTTGAAATAAGTCCCTCCTTCTCCCACAGGAATGGTGGACGGAATTATTAGGAAAAACACTCCAAACTCTAAATCATTAAAGTATGATTATTGAGATTTATATTTATGTTAATATGATGATCCTTTTAAAATGGTTAATGGAGGGGCGCCTGGGTGGCTCAGTGGGTTAAAGCCTCTACCTTCAGCTCAGGTCATGATCTCAGGGTCCTGGGATCGAGCCCTACAACGGGCTCTCTGCTCAACAGTGAGCCTGCTTCCTCCTCTCTCTCTGCCTGCCTTTCTGCCTGCCTCTCTGCCTGCTTGTGATCTCTCTCTGTCAAATAAATAAATAAAATCTTTTAAAAAATTTAAAAAAAGGTTAATGGTATGCATACATATGCTTTTACAAGTCTTTGAGTCTGCAATAAATTATGCAAACTTAACTACAATTATGTTTCTGATTAAATTTTGATTCATGCAAAATAAAAAATTGTTTAATACTAACTAGCAATATAACTGTCAATAATTTGAACTAGTTTGGAACCTAACTGCTTTCTGTAATCTTTACAAAGTAGGTTTTTCTTGTTTGAAAGGATTTGAGAAATTGTCAAGGTCTCCATATTATCTCATTAGCCGATATGTAATGTGCTCCTTCTTCAACACTCGTTAGGATTTGGGTGACACTCAATTCCTTTTACTGCAAGAGAGCAACAGAGAAGGAGAGAGTAAATGGGCAGCAGAGGGAACATACTAAATGTCTAGTGAGAGTAAAATGTTAAAATTACAAAAATACTTAAGAAGAAAAATGTCTTCCACAAGAAAGTTTATCTAACTCTCCACAGTTGAAAGAAAGATGGCTTTCTGATAGAAGTTGGAAATAGAGATCGTATTTACCATAATACTCAAATAAAGGTAGGAAAATTGAACTAATAATCCAGATGGTTTTCAATCTCCTAATTACTGTATATCATATTCAAATCGCATCGGATTGACCAAGGTTCCAATACGGTCTCTAAAACTGTCTCCCATGGTTTTTAGTGACATAATTTAATCTGGCGGAACTTTAGATTCTACATCAGCACAATGGGAGAAATTATTCACCTGCAGGTTTCTGTAAGGATTAAATTCACAGAGTAAGCACACAATAAATGTTAGCAATATTCCTGTAATTTTCTAGTTTTATTCAGACATTGCGAAAACAGTGTCAATACTAATGAGTCAGTACATTTAAAAAAATATTTGAACCTTTTGTTTTTACTTAGAGTTAAGGATTTTCTAAAATATACTGGACACTAACAGATGGCATTTTGTAGTTTCTATTCTTTAAAATTGTCATTTCAGGAGCGCCTGGGTGGCTCAGTGGGTTAAAGCCTCTGCCTTCGGCTCAGGTCATGATCTCAGGGTCCTGGGATTGGGCCCTGCATCGGGCTCTCTGCTTGGCAGGGAGCCTGCTTCCCCCTCTCTCTCTCTGCCTGCTTCTCTGCCTACTTGTGATCTCTCTCTCTCTCTCTCAATCTGTGAAATAAATAAATAAATAAAATCTTTAAAAATAAATAAATAAAAATCAAATTGTCATTTCATATGACATTTTGTTACATGCTGAAATTCATTGAAATGTTCTTTCGTGTTGCCTAAACTACCCAGATTCATGGAAATAGTTCCGGTTCCTTATCCTTAGAGTGTAGATAATAATGGATACCCAGAAATCCCTGCTGTCAACAGTCAGTTAGGGTACACGAAGTGCCTTTTCACAGTAGATGTTCAATAAAAGGAAGTTATCTTTATTACATAACCATCCCCTTCAATCCGTGGAGGTAATTTTGAGTGGATTACAACTGCTGTAATCTTGTCAGCATGCATTCCACAAGTATCAGTGCAAAGGCAAATTTGACAAAACAAAACTAGCCTGCTATTTTGCAGAGAAAGGAGGGTAGGTGAAACTCTCCCAACATGCACGGGGAGGGAAAAGCACACCCAAGTCCCTTCAAATAATCTACCCTACACTCTAGTTCTTCAAGTTTATCTAAGAAACAGCCCCAGTCAAAGGAATTCAAAGAACTCTGCAACAAATGCCCAGAATAATGGGGTCAGTGTATTGGGTATTGCAAGACGTGACTCAGTCCAGGTTTGCCTTGCACTGTCCCCATGTTAGCACCGGAAGTCCCCATCTCAGGACATTTCACGCAGAGACGGTTGGTCACCCTCATCATACGTCATACAACAGTCTCCATGGTCATGGAACAGCAGCACTGGACGGAAGCACGCAAACGACCCCGTCTAGTCTCTGACACATGGCAAGTCCAATCCCAGGGATGGGCTAATGACACCTTCACAGGTGCAGCGCTAAACCCAGGGAGTGTGTCAGATGACAGATGAACTCCACTACTCCAATTCCAGATTTGTGAATGTCACACAGGGGGAAGAATTGTGTCATGGCCAAAGGCCTAGACCTTGATGCCACACTAGGGGGCTCTAGCCTACGATTTTGGGCAAGGTATCTGATCTCCGTAAGCCCCACTCACTCTCCTGGACTGAAAATTGGTATTTTTAAGCATTGAACAAGAGGGTGCAAATAAAGAGTTGGGCTCAGTGCGTGGCACATAGAAAACACTAAATAAATATCTCTTACTATTCTTGTTATTTTTAATCTATTGTTCTTCATTTCCAGTATTATTATCATTATTATTACTATCATTTTTAGTTATTGGCTACTTAGAACAAGAGAAATACAACAAAGGATTTTCACTAAAATCATGTGGACTTTAAGTACATCAGGGTACACTGTTTCACACTTGAAATTTTCTTAAGTCATTGTGAACTGTGTCATGCTGATCTGAACAATTTACAGACAGCTTTTGAAAAGAGCCCTCTTTGACTATGACAAAGAGACTCAAATTGCTTTAGTAATTTAACTTCAAGATGCGCTATTTGGTCCTTCTAAAAGGCTCCTTTCAAAATGCTCAATCTTTAGCACTACCTCCTAAGTCCTGAGCCACTCTCTATAGAAGTCAAACAATTAAGAGCTCTCACCACAGGATGGGCACCCTAAAATAAAGAGGAAGTGTATCTGAAATGACTGCATATACCAACAATACAATGGCAAAGACTACAGAGAAAAATTTTGATTCCGAAGGTAATGCTTCGTGAATACAACTAATATTCAGAAGGTTTGGCCTACTTTGGGATCTAAAAAAAGAAAATGCGTCATTTCTCTTTCCTCTATTACTCTTTTATATTTTAATGTTAAAATTTGTTTTAAGTCACTCCCAGGGGAATGTACAAAATGATGAATTAAACAGAACTGTAGAAAACCAAATTAGTCACCTATGGAAGACCATAGTCCCTTTCTTGGATGTGCCCTGAATGGAGATGTGCTTTGAGAGACATCAAGGACAGTATTTTACCCTCGATTTCATGGACACTTAAAGATATCTCATGATTTCCTACTATGATGGATACCCCGGCTTGTTTCATATTTGCCCTTTCTAAATTTCTCAGTGAAATAGCCTCCAAAAAAAGAAAAATTCACAAAATCCTAAGAGAAAAATCTTTAATTACAATGTGGATAGGCTAGACTGAGAAACAATTTGTGTCTAAAAGGTCAATCCCACTGAAGGAAAAACTATCTCCAAAACAGCAAATTCAGGTACAAGATTCCAAGACAAAATACACTAATCCAATGAAACTTAACATTCATCCTATACATGAAAAACTATATTTATACAACTATAGATTTTTTAAATATCGCCCTAGGCAATTAAAAAATATAATTATATTAGACATATTTTCCATTGTTAGAGCACAACTTCATATCATTCCCTTTACTTCCGGGTCATAGGTAAGAACGGCTCATTGCAAAGACACCCCCACTAGAAAAGCACTAACAGAAAGGAAGGAGAGGGGAATTGACAGATAAGCACTTGCTAGTTTGCTCTGTTCTCTCAGTAAATATCAAGTCTACTGCCTGCTCCACCTACATGCTCTTGGATATGCTAATGTGTGTGTGTGCACGCCCTCACGCGTGCAAGTTGGGGTCCTATTAAATTATTTATAGGTGTAGTCCCAAAGTTCATTTTTGCTTTTGTTTCCCTTGCCTTTTGAGATGTGTCTTGAAAAAAAGTTGCTGTGGCCAACGTCGAATAGGTTGCTGCCTGTGTTCTCCTCAAGGATTATGATGGATTCCTGTCTCACATTGAGGTCTTTCATTCATTTTGAGTTTATCTTTGTGTATGGTGTAAGACAACGGTTGAGTTTCATTCTTCTGTATATAGCTATCCAATTTTCCTAGCACCATTTATTGAAGAGACTGTCTTTTTCCATTGGATATTTTTTCCTGCTTTGTCGAAGATGAGTTAACCATAGAGTTGCGGGTCCATATCTGGGCTCTCTATTCTGTTCCATTGGTCTATGTGTCTGTTTTTGTGCAGTACCATGCTGTCTTGGTGATCACAGGTTTGTAATATAGCTTGAAATCAGGCAACATGATGCTCCCAGCTTTGTTTTTCTTTTTCAACATTTTCTTGGCGATTTGGGGTCTTTTAGGATTGTTTGTTTCAGCACTTTGAAAAATGCTATTGGTATTTTGATCGGGATAGCATTGAAAGTATAGATTGTTCTGGGCAGCATAGACATTTTAACAATGTTTATTCTTCTGATCCATGAGCATGGAATGCTTTTCCATCTTTTTGTGTCTTCTTCAATTTCTTTCATCGGTGTTCTGCAGCTTCTAGAGTATAGATCCTTTACCTCTTTGGTTAGGTTTATTCCAAGGTATTTTATAGTTTTTGGTGCTATTATTAATGGAATCAATTCCTAATTTCTCTTTCTACAGTTACATTGTTAGTGTATAGGAAAGCAACTGATTTCTGGGCATTAATTTTGTATCCTGCCACATTACCGAATTGCTGTATGAGTTCTAGTAATTTGGGAATGGAGTCTTTTGGGTTTTCCACATAAAGTATTATGCAATCTGTGGAGAGAGAGAGTTTGACTTCTTCTTTGCCAATTTGAATACATTTTATTTCTTTTTGTTGTCTGATTGCTGTAGCTAAGACTTCTAGTACTATGTTGAACAAAAGGAGCGAGAGTGGGCATCCTTGTTGTGTTCCTGATCTTAAGGGAAAGGCTCTTAGCTTTTCCACACTGAGAATGATAATTGCTGTGGGTTTTACATAGATGGTTTTTATGAAATTGAGGAATGTTCCCTCTATCCCTACACTCTGAAGAGTTTTAATCAGGAAAGGATGCTGTATTTTGTCAAATATTTTTTCTGCATCAGTTGAGAGGACCATATGGTTCTCGTCTCTTATTAATGTGTTCTATCACATTGATAGATTTGCAAATGTTGAACCACACTTGTATCCCAGGGATAAATCCCACCTGGTCGTGGATAATCCTTTTAACGTGCTGTTGGATCCTATTAGCTAGGAACAATCTCAAATTGTTGAGAATTTTGGCATCCATATTTATCAGGGATAGTGGTCTGTAATTCTCCTTTTTGATGGGGTCTTTGCCTGGTTTTGGGATCAAAGTATGCTGGGTTCATAGAATGAGTTTGGAAGTTTTCCTTTTGTTTCTGTTTTTTTAAACAGCTTCAGGAGAATAGGTATTATTTGTTCTTTGAATGTTTGGTAGAATTCTGGGAATTCATCAGGCCCTGGACTCTTCTTTTTGGGAGGCTTTTGATCACTGCTTCAATCTTGTTCCTGGTTATTGGTCTATTCAGATTGTCAGTTTCTTCCTGTTTCAGTCTTGGTAGTTTATGGGTTTCCAGGAATATATCCATTTCTTCCAGGTTGCTTAATTTATTGGCATATAGTTGTTGATAATAATGTTTTTAAGATGTTATTTATTTATTTGACAGAGAGAAAGAGATCACAAGTAGGCAGAGAGGCAGGCAGAGGGACAGGGGGAAGCAGGCTCCCTGCTGAGCGGAGAGCCTGATGCAGGGCTCAATCTCAGGACCCTGAGATCGTGACCTGAGCCAAAGGCAGAGGCTTAACCCACCGAGCCACCCAGGCACCCCTTGAAAATAATTTCTAATAACTGTTTCTATTTCCCTGGTGTTAGTCATGATCTCTCCCCTTCATTCATAATTTTGGGACTTTATCAAGATAAAAAGCTTCTGCAGAGGAAAAGAAACAGTCAACAAAACAAAGAGGCAACCCACAGAATGGGAGAAGATGTTTGCAAATGATACTATAGATAAAGGGCTGGTATCCAAGATCTACAAAGAACTTCTCAAATTCAACACCCAAAACCCAAATGATCAAGTCGAAAAATAGGAAGACAAGAACAGACACTTCTCCAAAGACACATGAATGGCTAATAGACACATGAAAAAATGTTCAACATCTTTAACCATCAGGGAAATTAAAATCAAAACCACAATGAGATACCACCTTACATCAGTTAGAATGGCAAAAATTGACAAGGCAAGAAGCAACAAATGTTGGACAGGTGATGGAGAAAATGGAAGTCTCCTACACTGTTGGTGGGAATGCAAGTTGGTATAGCCACTTTGGAAAACAGTGTGGATGTTCTTCAAAAAGTTAAAAGTACAGCTACCCTATGACTCAACAATTGCACTACTACAAAGATACAGATGTAGTGAAAAGAAGGGCAACATGCACTCCAGTATTCATAGCAGCAACGTCCACGGTAGCCAAACTGAGAAAGGAGCCGAGATGCCCTTCGACAGACAAATGGATAAAGAAGACATGGTCCATACATACAATGGAATATTACTAAGCCATCGCAAAAGATGAATACCCACCATCTGCATCGACATGGATGGAACTGGAGATTATGCTAAGTGAAATAAGTCAAGCAGAGAAAGACAATCATCGTATGGTTTCACTTACTTGTAGAACATAAGGAATAGCATGGAGGACATTAGGAGAAAGAAGGGGAAAATGAAGGGGGGAAGTAGGGGGGGCGTGAACCATGAGAGACTGTGGACTCTGGGAAACAAACTGAGGGTTTCAGAGGGGAAGGGGCTGGGATGGTGGGATAGCCCAGTGATGGGTACTAAGGAGGACACATATTGCAAGGAGCACTGAGTGTTATAAGGAAATAATGAATCATGGAACACTACATCAAAAACTAATGATGCACTGTATGGTGACTAACATAATAAAATAAAAATAAATAAATAAACTGTTTATAGGTGAATAAGGTCACTCCTTCCCTGCCACAACTTTATCTGATACTACATAAGGGTAAGGTGTAAACTTATGATGTAGAGAACAAAATCAAGATGCAACTGTCTGATTTTATTTTATAATACACAAACACTATTTAAGAAATTAAATCATTTGTATATTTTGAGCTGTCATTCACAGATGGTTTGCTGAAATAATCTGAGGAATTGATATCAGATAAGCCAGGTTTGAATCTTTTGGCTTTAAAACAACTTTATAGGACTGTCCTTTCTTTAAAGTTGTATTATTAATCATTATGGTATGGAAGGGATTAAAGTTGCATCACACAGGGAGCCTGGGTGACTCAGTGGGTTGAGCATTCAATTCTTGGTTTTGCCTCATGTCGTGATCTCAGGGTCCTGAGATCAAGTCCCACATCACCTAATAATGTGATTACTAAGTACCCCACCCCCATGCTCAGCCCAGAGTCTGCTTGTCCCTCTCCCCCTGCTTCTCACCCCCCCACACACACATTCTCTCTCTAGAATAAATAAAATATATATATTTTAAAATTGTATCACACATATGCACATGCCATACAGAGAGGAAGCCAACAGTTTAATGGAAAGGATACTGACTTTGTAGTAAACCAGAGCTGGAAGTTTGGGAAATTTACCTAAATCATTTTTCTGCTTTCTGTCCTGAAAACAGAAGACAAAACCATATATTCATGGGTTTGTCATATAGATAATATAAAATGGCATGACATCTGTCACATCCAGGATATGGCACTTGCTATTCTCTCTGTGCATAGTGCCTTTGTCTTCCACAATCTTCCACACTAAAGCTCCCTCATTTCCTTGAGTACAGCTAGCTCTCTCTTGCCTTTGCATATGCTGTTCCCTCGAGCTGGAACACTCTCTTCCCCTTCCCTGTGCACAATTAACTTGTACTCTATCTTCAGGATTGAGCCTGGGTGTTGTTCTTCTGTGACATCTTTGCCGACAGCCCTCAACTAGACTGTGTACTTCATTTATATGCTCATGGAGCAACCTACCTTCTGATGTCCTGCCCCTATCACCTTATATTCACATTGCCAGCTAACTTGAATCTTTAGTAGGATGAGCTCTTTAAAAAAAAAAAGTATCCATCTTGTTCACTGTTACAACCATGTCTGGCAGCCGGGATCTTTCAAGAGCCAGTGCTGATCAGGGAGCATTTCACACTTTTTTTTTTTTTTTTTTTTTTTTTACAAAAGAGAGATATTTGGTGTCATACTAACAACAATAACGTGATTGTCAGGTACCCCCTGTGCCTGGCATTGCACGAGGTGCTTTCATGCATTATCTCATTCGATCATTGCAAGATTCCTCGGGAGCAAGTACTGCCAACAAACATTTTGTACTGACCAAGAAACACAACCCCTCAGAGTCTAAATGACTTGCCCAAGGGCACGAAGCTTGAGGTAGTGGAATCAGGAAACAAACTCGCGTCTACCGGACACTGACAACATTTTTTCTCAACGACAGTGTTCCACTGTGCACGTTTCTTGGAGAGGGATTATATTAGTCACACCTCAATGAACGTTGTGGAATAAATAAGCACATGGATGTGTACACACAGCAGGAGCCATAAATGTTCATCTCTTCTGTGATTTAATCCGTACCCATTTCTTCCTCTCTTTCTCTTTTTCAGTTAATTATTTTCTAGTGAGCAGGTAAGAGGGAATAATTTGATACTAAGTCTATCCTTTATTTCGAACACCAGAAGTTAAATGTTCCCATTACATCCTAGGGCGTTTTCCTCTCAGTTAAACTATGTCGCGCTCACAGGCTGAGGGGTGAAGGCAGAGCTGTGCGTGACCTCGAACACCTGGGCCTCAAGGGCAGGGACGGGTTTATTTATCTTTGTGTCCCCTGCCAAGGCGCTATCCCCACTGTAGACAAATAATAAACACTGCCGGAATGGGTTATGAAAGAAATCACGAACCTGACTCAAAGAATTTGTAAAGCCAGTTTAGAAATTGTAAATATCAGGCATCGCCGGAAACTGAAAAACAAAATAGACGGTCTTTCTAAAGACAGTATCTAGAAGAAAGCTTCCGGCTGTTCTGGCCAGTAGTAAAGGAGAGTGTGTGGGTAGAAGTAGACAAACCAGGTAAAACGGGACATTGACTTGAATGCAACAAAGATTTGGTAACTTAGTAAATACGAGACATTGTATTCAGACCAGATTTTTACTTTATAACTAAGAAGATTTTTCTTGTCCCAAGAGAGAACTCATCTTTTTAGTAACCGAATGATTTGCAGTATCAGATCGAGAGAAAAGAAAGATTTGTCTTATGTGAAGAGGACGGAACAGTCTTCAGCTCTAACGAGGTTCATTTCCCTGCCTAACACAGATGAGGGTTCCCCGTTACCATCATGTTTACACTTCAAGCTACTTTCCATGGCATAACTCGTTCTTTATATCTTCTTCTCCATCCTTTCTCACTCCCACTACCTCCTCATGCTCTCGTCCCACTGCACTTGACATTCCTCCCCAAATATTACGTTTTTGTGTGCCTCTAGTCTCCAGATCTGGACTGCCTTGCTGTCTAACTAGTGACCCTCCATCCTTCAAGACACAGATCAAATGTTACCGCAGTTTCTGGTGCCTTCGGGCAGAATTAGACAGAATTAGACCAATGCTCTCCCATGGCTCCCATTTGGGCATCCCTCAGCCTCAGGCTGTAGTCATGCCTCCCCCCAAACCACAAAATCTTCAAGTCCAACCATTCTTTCTCACCTGTGTTTGTACCTTTTAAACAGCCCAGTAAAGGCTCAATTTATGTCACAGGAATGTTTGTTGCTTTGAGGTATAACAGGTCTCCCTTGTACTTCCCTCCTGCACTAAGCAATGCAAAAAATGATAGAAACAGAAACATTAAGTTATTGAATTAAACACTTTCTATGTGCCAAACACTGGTTCAACACTGTATTTTATATATATAACAGTGGATAAAACAGGTGCCACTCCTGCCTTCATGGAGCCTGTCTTCAATGGGCGAAACATAGCAAAGAAGTTACAAGAGCAAATGAGTTCTCGTTCATGGTGAATGTTGAGATGGAAGAAATGAGAGTGTGTAAGGGAGAAGGGGAGAAGTCGGAGGGAAACAACATGAGGTGAGGAGTGGAGGGAAGTTCCACCCGAGCTAAAGAACTGCGAGCTGGCAGCCGAACGGTGAGGAGTTCAGAACCACGCTCATGCATAAAGAAGGCTCATTCAGATGTCCTGGCGTGAGGACAGGCTCGGCATGATCTTCAAAGAGCACCAAGCCAGGGTGGCTAGACTGGAGTGAGCAAAGGAACGGAGATTCTAGATGAAGCTGGACAAACTGGCAGGGAATAGACGGCAGAAGGCCTTGTCCGCTGGAGTAGAGCGCATCGCTTTATTCTAAACGCAGTGGAACCCAGGGGACAACTTCAAGCCAAGAAGGGACATGGCTGGAATGATGTAGTGTTAATATTTACGATCTAAGCAATGATATATAGATACATGTATTTAAAGTTCTGGTTTCTACTCAGACAACACTTGCTCACTGGTTTACTTTTCCCTTCATTCTCCTCTCCACTGGGGGGCTCCAGAGATTGTCAGAAGTGTCTGCTTGGTTTCTCTCCAGAGTTACTCGGTGTGGCCGCTTCCTCAGTGCCTCCCAATACCTACATGTGACATAGGAACACTGGCAAGGGAGAATAAACAACTGAATAAATAATCAGAACACAATCAGCTCTTGGAAACAGGTCTGCATTTGACAGACTACACGTGAGACAGTAACGAGAATCACTATTTTTCCGTAAAACCAATGGTATGCCAAGCCTTTACGTGACTAGATACATTAGGACTGATTAGTTTTAATTTAAGCAAAAGTGACTATCCCAACAGAAGAAAGATTTATAGAACAGGTCTGAGAAGTCCTGGGGCAGAACCCGCTAGCCTGCTCATTAAAATGACGATCTTAACGATTACCAGTCTCTAAAGGTTTACTCTGTGCTGTCTAGCATCATGTTCAGTGCAGCTCTGTATACATTATCTCACTGAGTCCTCCACCAATCATAGCCGATACGAATGCTATTGTGTGCTTTACTGAAATGGAAAAGGCTCAGGGCCCTGAAGTGACCTGTCTAATATCTCAGAAATATTAATTGGTGGAGTTGGCTTTTGGATAAAAGACTGCCTGACTCCAAAACCCTTTATACTAACCAGGACACTAAAATGAAGAGGCTTCTGGAGACCTCAGTTCTAGTCTCAGCCAGCTTTCTTGCAATTTCAGTTTTCCTGGTGATAAAATGGTTATCATTATCTCCTGGGAAGAGGTAATAATACCAGTCCAACGAATCTGGGGAATCGCCATGCCACGAAGATAATTCAGGTGTTTTGTAAACTACAAGATACTACACATCAACAATATATTTTTAGCTTGGGTGCCTGATTTTTGCCTTAAGAAGATTAGCCTCTCCAAAGAATGAACTCCTTAAGACTTAATAACTTTTTTTTTTTCCGTATTCGGTTGCCCTCTTTCAGAACTTGACTCCAATTCCACACTAAATGTTCATTTAAAGCAGCCGTTCCTCTCTTGGACAGGTTCTTCCAAAAGTGTTGACAACATAGAGGAAGTTTCTACCTGGCTCTGCCACCAACTCACTGTGCGGCTTTGGGCAAATCCCTTCCTCAGGACCCCACATGCAAAGGAGAGAGCAGGTTTGTTGAAGTTCAAGGTTATTCCAAGTTTCAAATGACTGCAGTAGAATGTAGCCCATGGCTGGGATAAGAGCAAGAAGAGAAAAGGGGCTAGCTCATCCTAGGATACCAGACCTACTCTGAAATCTCTGTTTCACGAGTAAATCATGGGGCTCATGACCATAAGGTGACCGCCGACTTGTTCAAAAATTTTAGCAGATATTTTAAGATGCAGCAGACACCATTCGAGGAGCTGCTACTAAAAACGATGAACAAAGCCAATCTGCTTCGGGCGCACTGTGCAACGCGCCAACGACATAGACCGAAACAGGAGTCTGGAAAAGACAGTTCAGCCACAGATGCATTTTGTTTGACCAACACGGTTTTGAACATTTTCTAAACTTGCCAATGTTTTTAAATAATAGGAGATCTCACACAGAAGTTCTCATTGCTAGCTTCTCTTTTAAAATCTGAATATTTGGCAACACTGGGCTGGCATTTCTACATGGCAGGGGAACGCTGGAGCTGAAGGGAAGCTGTCCCCAGCCCACCCCCAGCCTAGACCTACACCCTCCATCTCCGCCGGGCTCCACCAGCGCCCACGATCCCCACCCTCGCCGCCAGGACAGAAAGCACCCAAGTGCCAGCTCTCTGGGGTCTTAGGCATGTGCGACAGCTGGGTTAGTGGGAAAACAAGAAGTTATTTCGACCGTGTGGATAACCACAAAGGGGAAGGTACAGCAGCAACGGAATAGCACAAAGTTCCAGTGGGATGGCCTTCGTGTCTGTGTCCCGGGCTCCTGCCCCCGGCTCTGCACACGCAGAGGTCGAGGCTGACCAAGGTGCGTGGAAAACAAACGGGGGGATGGGGCTGCGAGCAGGAGACCTAGGTCCGGAAAAAGTTCTATTGTACGGAGAATTTTCCTTGTCCGTGTCTCGGTTTTCCCAGCAGTCAAACGAGGAAATCTGCTAGACCAGAAACAAAAGATCCTTCCTGTCGGGCCCTAAGAAATTCTCCATCCTCTCTTGGGTTTCCCGAAATACCCGACTTAGTCTTACAGGAAATCGCGCCCTTCTCCAGCCGGGTCTGCGGGGCCCGTACCCACCCCCAGATCCCCCGTCCTGGGCGGAGCTGCCAGGGCGTCTCCGAGAGCAAGGGGGTCGCTTCAGGCCATCCGGGCCTTGGTCTGGGAAGTTGGGGCGCGCTCCGCGTGCGGCGGCGCCTTGGGATCTCTGCCACCGGCTCGGAGCCGCGCCCACGGCGCTGGTCCCCGTCTCGCCCTCCCCCGGCGACACACCGACCCCAGGGGACTGTCGCTCTCCCAGGCAACTGCCCGGCAGTTTCTGGGGAGGGCGGGCCGGGCTGGCTGCTCCCCGCTGCCGGCCCCTCCCGGAGGAGCTGCGCGCTCGGAGCCCCGGCAGCTGCAGGTGCCGCCCGCCCCGGGCCAGTCCCACGCAGCCCCGCGGCCGCCCGCGCCCGGGCAGGTACGCGCCTTTTCCTCGCTCTCTCGTCGGCTTCGGGAGCCCCTGTGCTAGCCTCCGTGCCCCGAGGGTGGAAGCACCAGTCCGAGCTTCTTGAAGGAGAGAAGAGAGAACCAACATCGAGGTGAGTGGTCGTCTAGATTTTTATTTCTTTTGAATAAACCTGCATGGTCAGGGCACTGCTGGGAAGCTAGGAAGTTAAAGGGGAAGAGAAATAAGACAAAGGCGGGCGGTCAGGACCACCCACCACAACCAGGAAGGGCTGGGATCGAGCCCAGCTTCCTAGTTACTGTGTACCCCCACCTGGTCCGCTAGCCTCTCCCTGACTCAGGTCCAGACCCACACAGACTTCAATAAATATTTGCTGGGCGGAGGTTAGCGCGCGAGGTGCTTCTGACTGTCGGTCTACCCAGCTTCTAAACCAGCAGAAACTGCCTTTGACGATTGCCTTCATCTCCACAAGGATGTTTTCCCCAAGCCGGAAGGATGTGAACATTTTTAACAGAAAAATAAAATGTGATGCATTCACACCGTGGACTGCTATGCGGCCCATAAAAAGCAGAAATCAGAGCTTGCGGGACCAGCCTGCCTAGATCACAGAAGTGCAATGGGAAACGATCACAGCAAGATGCGAAGTGTACCTACTGGTCCATGTCATTTAGGGACTTACTGTAAAACACACGGCATGCTGTAAAATCATAGACAGGACTGTAAACCATACACTAGATACGTGATTGTGTCTGTCTTTGGGAAGTGTGCAAGGGAAACTAATTTGGCAGGAGGGTTCAGGTGGAAATAATGCTTACCTGTAATTTTTACTATATAAAAATGAGGAAGTGAGGTGGACGAAATACAACCAGTGCAACAGAGTGGTGTGTTTTTCAGGACATTTCTTTCTTGCCGTCTTTCTGGGTGTTTCTGAGTTTGGGAAATTCTCTGTTCCCAATGCAAACTAAGTTTGGCGCACGGGCTATTGCAGCAGCCGACCGCTTCCACCAAAGTGGCTACTTTCTCACATCACAACATAGGTGCTTCAGTTCCTGAAAGAGGACACCTCTCACCTAAGGGGCCTTAGCGGCTTAGAAAAGCCTACCAGTTGACAGTCCCCCAAAATGCAAACCAAGGCTCATACGCTGGCATGAGAGAACGAGTCTGCGGCGAATAATCTGATAACTGGCCAGGTCAGGGGAGAGTCTAAAAGTTTTCTGTGTCCTTATAGGACACATTTCTTTCTCTCTTAGATTTTCTACGTTTAGGATGTTGGTTTGCAGGGGTGGTCACTGTCCTTTAGACATCTTCGGGTGATGTTCATTTGTTATCCTGCAGTCTGAGCGCCAGGAGGTCAGGCCAGTGTGGGTTTGGTAGAGAAGAGTCCTGTAACTCTTCTGGGTCCTATGCAGCAGAAGGGGAAAGACGCGTCTCCATTTTCCTGCTAGAGACTGTTTCTTTCTTTCTGGATACAGTGGCAGCGGGGGTGGGATTACCTAACCTGGTTGTCCCATGGGGAGAAAGCAGGAAAGACAGTTCCAAACTGTCTTGGATGCATTAGGTCCAATGGAGAAGCCATCGCATCTACCTCCCCTTTCCCCAAACAGACACGGAAGTAGTTTCCTGTTGACATATTTCCTTCCCGCTAAAAAAATCACTGGATGTTTGGTGAACAAAATTGTCTGCACGTCAGGAGGGAACTCTGAAACGTGGTAAAGAGAGAGAAATTAACATTTCTTTCTCTTTCTCTTTCTTGACAACTTGCAAGGTCAATGCTCGGTACATCTTCTGCTACAGGAACACAGGCTACTTGGGAAAAGCCTGAGGAGTGAGGAAAAATATGAGAATGACAGGATTGGGGCGTGGTGTAAAAATTATGTGTCTCGAGGTTTTACGCACAAAATAAAAGAAAATGTGATCCCCGTCCAAAGTGTTAAAAATCTCAACTCATGAAAATCAGTGTTCCCTTTAGGACCGGTCCTCTCTAATGTGATCTGTGGTTCAGCCCTCCCACTATTTTCCACTTATTCTGGGTTCTAAATGTAATAATAAATAATAAAACACAGAAAGTACCCCATTCCCTTCTCTCTGGCCCATAATGAAACACTAAGGGCATTCCACTTGCTTCTTCCTCAGCTCCTTTTGTACTAAAATTAAAAGCCCTTTGTTTTTTTAGGGAGCATAAGGAGTTGAAGTCTTTCTAGCCTACTGATGTCAATAACCCCCCTGGGTTACTCCAGCCACCTGTTACCACCTGCCCCTCCCCCATGCCATTTAATTGGTTGCTTCCTAATTGCTGACTCTTCCTTTGCTCTCCATTTAATGATTCTTTTTAAAGTCCCTGCGGCACTTAGCCAACAGTTGGCTTTTAGTATGAAAAGTAGCATTTCCTTAATGAGTCTGCCTTCCAAATGCAGGCTTTACTTACATTTTTCTAATGGGAAAATGAGCTTTTCTTCTAGACTTGCCTAGGAGCTCCTCAAGTTCTTTTTGGTAACTCCCATCCTTCCCCCAGGTTTGCTTGGGATCCTTTCTTCAATTCTAGCTCTAATCTCTATTTCCATCATGTGTAAAAAGTCTGAGAAGAAATCCGTGACTAGATGTCCAAAAAAAAAAAAAAAATATATATATATATATATATATGTAAGGAAATACAGCTACTATTAAAAATAGTACTCTAGGGGTACCTGGGTGGCTCAGTGGGTTAAAGCCTCAAGCCTCAGGTCATGATCTCAGGGTCCTCTCTGCTCAGCAGGAAGCCTGCTTCCCCCTCTCTTTTTGCCTGCCTCTCTGCCTACTTGGAATCTCTCTCTCACTGTCAAATAAATAAATAAAATCTTTAAAAAAAAATAGTACTCTGCTAATTGCCTTATGGACATTATCTCATTAACTACATCCCAGGAGCCGTATTTGTCCCATGCATGAGACTTTCTTAGGCCATACAGCTAAAATGAATTTTTAAACATTGTTTTGTATAAAATCTGGATCTTTACCCCATTTTTGGTCAGATCTAAGGATCTGGCCCCTGGGCCCATGTTTCCACATGGCAACAAACTGAGATCTGAAAGCAGTGACTTCTTTTAGATGGAGCCTGGATTCTCCAGGTCACCATTCTCCAGATTCACCAGACACCAGGCACCGAGGTCTCCCACCTGGTCCAGGGCACGCACCTGCATTTGTGCCTGGCTCGAATAAGGCGTGGGAGCTTGTGATTCCTGAGGAAGGCACTGTGGCTTCTGCCATCTTAGAGACGAGGGGTCAAGTAAAGTGGCCCAAAGCCATTGTTAGTGTCAGTTTCAGAACCAGAACTCTGGATGCTCCCTCTCCCGATCAATTTCAGGGAAAGCCTTCAAAATGAACAAGGCCATAAATGTATATTTTTTCCCAGGGGTTTTAGCTCTTACATACATCCCTTATTTGAGCTTCAGGGTGGTCAGCAATCATGGAACACTTATGCTGTGAAAATGCTTTCAGGTATTGTCCCAAATCACATTTGATTTGCCTTTGAGGAGAGGACCAACATCATCTTCAAGTTCAGAGGAAGGGGGAAAAAAAACATGTTTAGTGAAATTTAGCAATTTGCTGGTGAGGTAAAGCCCAAACCTTCTTCTTTTCATGTTGTAGTACCTTCCACAGTGGGGGGAAAGAGATGGGAAATGTATTTTTTATGACCAAAAAATAATAAAGTTTTTGATCAAACATCAAAAAAAATTTTAACAGGTAATATATCCTTAACAATATGGAGAGTCGCAATAAAGTATTTTTATTACATACTTGTTAAATACGTCATGGTTGACCAGATTTTAGACTTGTTTTCTTACTTTGAGAAATATTTTGCTCCCTTCCTTCTTTGAAAGTCTAAGACCACTCCCCTTGAGGCCATGTGGGGGGTTTCTCCCAGACACCTGATGTTCTTTGCACTTGTGAAATTATCATATTCAATCACAAAAAAATTCTTTTCTAAGGATACAGATCAGGTTAATATTGCTGCTACAGTTCTGTGCTCAGGGTTCCTAGAGCTCACCATATTGTAAGGATACCATTTCTTTTTCTCTCCCAGATACCAAGCTAAGGCTTCCAGATCTCTTGTGAATGAAGATGAATGTTTCTGCCAGGAGAGTTTAACTGGGAGAATCTGGGTCTGGGCAGACTTGACCATGGGAGCCAACACTTCAAGCAAACCACCAGTGTTTGATGAAAATGAAGATGGTAAGAAATATGTGATTACTGTATATAAAGTATAGAATTTTGCAGAATTTAAATATAAATGCCTTGTTTCATAAGTAAATCATAGTCTAAGAAAGAAAGAAAGAAAGAAAGAAAGAAAGAAAGAAAGAAAGAAAGAAAAGAAAAAAGAACTACAAGAGTAAGCCTGAGGATCTTAGATGCTAATAGCTGGTTTTTACCTTCCACTTTCCATGAGACCTTGGGCAGTTTTCTTAATTATGACTATACCAATACCCTTTGTCTTAAGGGAGCTGTGGGTGGGCAACTGGTGGATAAAAGACCTTGAAATGAAATGATTTGTTGTTCTCTGTGCTGTTTCCCTGACAGCTGAAGTTACCCCTGCTGCTAGTTGTTATAAAAGATTTCTTGTATTACCAAATTGCATCTGAATGATAATCAATACTCATTTTATTATAGAGTGGAGTCATGCAAGTAGGAGCTTCTGAGCCTCTAACTGGCATGCTTCAGGGTCCTAGACAAATTTCACAAGGCTGGGGCAGAGGAAAATGAATCAGTATTACTGGAGGAAAGGGAAACTTTCAAGGTCAGGGTCAGCCAGAAAAGAAATAAAAGCAAAGGTTTTCCAGATTCGCTTGCCATCCCATAGTGAGGCATGTCAGAAGAGGACATGTGCCACCCCATCCCACCCTTCCTGGAGGGAAGCCAGATCATCCTTGTCAGTAGACTGATGGGTCCGCTGGAAAAAAGGCAGTCCCATTCCCAGCTAGTAAGCGGTCCAGGCCTCTCAGAGGGAGGGACTTCTGCTGATGAGACCTGAACTGAAATTCAGGAATTCTGAGCACTGGTCCTTCTCCAAGCTACCGATGGGGCTCAAGAAGTTTATTTACTCTAACTTCGATTTCATCAGTTAAGTGAGAAGATAGGGTAAACTTAAAGGTTCTTTTCTTTTCTTTTTTAAGATTTTATTTATTTGAGAGACAGCACACACATGCATGAGGAGAGGGAGAGAAAGGGAGAGAATCCCAAGGCAACTCTGCACTGAACATAGAACCTGATGCGGGCCTCAATCCCACAGCTCTGAGATCAGGACCTGAGCCAAAACCAAGACTCGGGGATGCTTAACCGACTGAACCAGCCCGCACCCTTTTGAAGGTTGTTTTCAACTCAAAAAGTTTAGTTTGGAGATCCTAACGCCACTTGGAAAAAATTACATCTAAAGCAGCATCTAAATCAGCCAGGAAAGTCTGCTGTGTTAGAAAGTAAATTTGCTGAAAGAGAAACTGCAAATGAGGGCAGCTCAGACAAGATGGATACATTCCTCTTTCTCATGTAACAAAATAGGCAGAGTAACACCCCAGGGAAATGTGTGGCTCCAGAGGGCTGCTCCTTTCCTTCTCTTCCTCTCCCGCGCATTCTCACTCTCCTGCCCCAGGACGCTCCCTACATCGGCATTCCAGCCACAGGGAAGGGGTCAAGTAGGGAAACTAAGCCCAGGCCTCTAGAGCCTCTGATCTGGCTGTGGCTTATCACTCTGGTGGACACGCCCATACCCAGTTACAAGGGAGACTGGGAAACCTAGCTTTTTAAATTAATGCGGCCATGGACCTTCCAGAAATAAGTTCCGTTTTGTTACAAAAGACAGGAAGAACTAGCTATTTAACAACTAGTTATCAGAGGACAACTAGAAGCTTGCTACCATCTCGGTCTTTGGTTCTTTGATGGTCTTTTCTAAACACAAATATCCTACTGCTCAGGATGCCCTGTCCCCAGTCATTCCCTATCAAGTCAAAGGTGCATCATTGTTACCTGTACAAAGTATCGCATGGGCACTCTGAATTACACATTTAGAAAATGGTCTTAGTCAACCTTTTTCCCCCACTCTTGTCTCCTGGCTTTGCTTTATCTAGTAGTAAAGGCAAAGATCTAAACACCAGTGATGTTACTTGATTTTTCCATCTCTAAAATGAACAGATGAGTAGGCTTGGATTTCACTTGTTTGGTTCATTGCACTCTCTGTGGATTCAGAGCCCATGTTGTACATGAGGTCACAGAGAAGAGAGCAGGAAAGAGGCCAGATTCATGTTTGTAACTTAGGAGGGATATGTCATTTTAAGGTATTAGAATAGCATTAAAATACAGAAAATACAGAGCTGTCTCGATTTTCCTGAGTTCAGTCAGCCAGCCTTCTTCTCATGGGGTGCCCAAGAAATCTAGAGACCCAAAGTACTGAGGCAGATGGGAAACAAGTTACCACTTTATGAGTACCTTTGGGGGACTCTAGAGTAACTAAATTGGGGTAAAGTTAGGCCTGAAGAGCAAGCAGGTCCTTCTTTTATATATATGATTTATTTACTTATTTGAGAGAGAGAGAGAAAACGTGCATGAGGAGGGGGGAGGGGTGGAAGGACAAAATCTCAAGCAGACTCCCTCCCGGGCATGGAGCCCAATGCAGGGCTTGATCTCATGACCCTGAGATCATGACCTGAGCCAAACTCAAGAGTCGGATGCCCAACCAACCGAGACACCCAGACACCCCGGGCGTCCTTTGTAACCCTTTGTAGGTCACCACCTTTTAGCTGTCCATCCCCCAGCCTGCTGAGATCAGCCTACCAGAGCGCCCAGGGGTGAGGCTGTGAGTACCTCTACACACACAGTTGCCAGGCAGAATAAATGAGACAACTTGAGACAGTGTTCAGGTGCCACCAAGGGAATGACTCAAGGATCTTACGGAGAGGGACAGGGTGATGGTGGAAAGACCCCTTGAGATAGAGTGTGGTCAGGGTTTGCCTTTCCGAGGAGGCGACATCTGAGGTGAAGCCTGAAAGATGAGAAGAAGCCACTCATGCAATGACATGAGTACAGTTCAAGTACAGGAAACTCAAGTCCAAAGTCCAAATAATGACAAAATCAGAAATGAACAGTTGCCCGTATCTTAACATTCTCATGCCTGTGAGTTTGCATATTACAAAAAAGGAGTGTATTTAATTGCCATATTCACTTGTTTGTTTATAAGATCACTGAATTTTGGGAGGGAAAATATGATATTCTGAGCATTCATATTTTTTGATCAGTAAATCCTATAAAGCCGATGTGACTCCTTTCATAGCTCTTGACTGAGCACAAGGTACAGTTTTATTTGACTGCTATGAAGCTTCTGACCAAGTAACAAAACAACAACAAAAAGCACTGACTAATCAAAGAACGTTAATGCCTGCATCATTTTCTAGCTCATTTTTATATAAATAATCAAACCAGGCCAGAATCTAGGGCACTCAACTGAGCCAATTTAATTATTTTAAAAATATTGCTGAAAAGAATCCCAATATGTGATAAAGAAGTGTTTAACATTCCCTCAAAGTGTTTGCCGTTCCCAGTACGTAGATTTGAGAAAAAAAAA
>CM052809.1:34276279-34293160 GCA_028533885.1 Nasua narica
TATATATATATATATATATATATATATATATAGTCCTCAAGGACTGGGGGAACCAAAACCCAAAAAAACAAAAAACAAGCAGATTATATTCATGACAACAAAACAGTTTGTTTCATTTGAAGTCAAAGAAACCAAGGAGAACCAAAGTCTTTGGGGAAGAGCTACTGAAGATTTTGCAAATGCACACGTGAATCCAGATGGGTTTAGGGACCAGTGTTTGGGGGTGAAGGCAGGAATGGCTCCATTCAGAGATCTCGTAAAAGCACTTACCACAGATTAACCAGGAAAGGATGCTCCAGACCCTGCATGATCTGGAGTTCCTTGAAGACATTTCTCACTTCATTGCGCTCCACGCACTTTTGCTTGTTCATGTACTTCATTGCATACATCTTCTTGGTATCATTCTTCTGCACGATGCAGACCTAATGGCATGAACCAGAGTGAGACAGTGGTCAGGGAGTTGACAGATCACGGCTGTGGGAGACAGGACACAAGGTACTCAACAGCACGGCCTGGAGGCCTCCCCACTTGCAAATTCTCTGATGCTAAAGTTGCCGCTTAGCTCTGGTTTCAGAGTAGAAAATTTTATTTTCTTCCCCTGCACCGGGTCAGCTCATGAATCTCTGCTCTCCTAAACAAACCTGCCTGTTTTTTGCTCTTTGGGTTTTGTTTAGACAGCATGTTGGAGAAAACAGCTGCTTCCTTGTCAGGAACCTTCCAATAGCCAATGGCATGCTTATTCTGATTTGAGTGACTGATAGGTGAGCGGCTGAACTTTTGAGCTGAACAACATTGCACCAAGAATCTCCCTTTACACCATAGCTGATAGAACCTATAAGAACTTAAAGCACTGGGAAAGCACTGAACATGATGTCCATGTTTTGGGAATTCCTTTAGAGGGTCTAGATGTCTGATAAAGTGGGCAGCAGATGATTTTAAAATGCGAGTTCAGTATGAAAGAAATATTCTCAAAGTATGTCTCTACCAAGAAACTAATGATCAGGATTTGAATCTAGAAATTTCTTGCAAAAAAATGAGGCTGGATCTATCTTTCATGGCAGATTTTTGAAAATAAAAACATGGTATAACTGGGGGAAAACAGATGTTGGGCAGCTTCTCTTCCACATAAAAAGAGTTAACTCTTCAGGCAGCACCTGGGTGGCTCAGTTGGTTAAGCGTCTGCTTTCAGCTCATGGCATAATCCTGGGGTCCTGGGGTCCTGGGCTCCAGGCCTGCTGCTGGGCTTCCTGCTCAGTGGGGAGCCTGCTTTTCCCTTACCCTTTACCGTTCCCCCACTAATGCGCTCTCTCGCTCTCATATAAATAAATAAAATCTTTTTAAAAAAGAGTTAACCTTTTACATTGGATAAATGTTACTGAAGGTATGGGTACAACTGGCAACTGAATCTAACATTTTAAATCTTTTTTTTTTTAATTTTTTTTTTAAAGATTTTTATTTATTTATTAGAGAGCGAGAGACTGAGAATGAGAGGGGAGAAGGTCAGAGGGAGAAGCAGACTTCCCGCAGAGCCGGGAGCCCGATATGGGACTCGATCCCGGGACTCCGGGATCATGACCTGAGCCGAAGGCAGTTGCTCAACCAACTGAGCCACCCAGGCGCCCCTGAGTCCAACATTTTAGAGTAGAGAGAAAGTCTTACAATCTAGTGAGAGTAAATGAGCGTGACAATGAAATAATTCTGAGAACAATAGGTGTCTGTTATACCATACACCTCAAACTCTAGTGATAATTTTATAAAAACGCCTCTGAATTATCATTCCTTGTGGTCCCAGCAACTGAATAATCTGAACGTTCTCAGACTCTGTTCCCTGAGCTACATAACCTCGCTGGTGGCTAATCATAAGGTTCTCACCTTCCCAAAACTGCCTTTCCCGATGGCTCGCAAAATTTCGAAGTGGTCAAAGTTAACTGTAAAACAAACAAAAAGAACAATGTGAAGGATTATTAGTTGCTTTTTAGTTGCTAATACATAATGAAGATTAAGTGAAACCAGAGTACCTTGTTTTAAAACAACATTCCAGATGACCTTAGGATGTCCATTCATTTATTCAATAAATATTTCTTAAACACTTCTTACTCATTAATCACAGTTGGGGGATATAATCATAGCAAAGTTAAAATGGAATCTCCATCTTTACGGAGCCTGTAGTCTAGTAAGGGCTCCATAGAGAAAGAGGGACACTTATAGATGAAATAGTCATAAATTAATGGACAAGTAAAACTCCCACTAAATGTCAAAGAGAGAATTCATGGGGCTCAAAGAGCGTGTAATGACGGATTTCACATAAGTGGCAAGGTCGGGAGGAGCATCAATGAACACTGATGATTATGGCGCGATCTGTTCTAGAGAAATGGGACTGACCCTCCTAAATAAGAAAGGCATACCTTCTGTCCATGAGCAGTGTTCATGAGCGTGAACATCTTCTGAGGAAGTGTTTTTCAAATAGGATCAAGCCCCCTTCATGGGTCATGAAATAAATTGGGTGGTAGGAGGAGCATCCGAAATTTAAACAAAGTAGAATAGGTAAGAAAACAATAAGAAATGTCTCAGCTGTAGGAAGAGTAATGTTGCTTCTGAACTTTGTTTTGGTTTTACATATGTGTGTAGGTAGATATGGATTGGATCATGATAAAACATTTGGTATATATTTTTTTTATAGGTGGTGCTCAGAGTAACTTGAAAGACACTTCTACAAATTTTCTCTTAAGTTTCAAACTGCTATACCCAAAGCAAGGATTTCCTCACACTTATTACATGAGGCACAGTTCTATATTATGTACCACAGAGGTGTCAAAAAAATGACCAGGATTTATTTGCAAGTCCAAGATTTAATCTTGAGCAAACCTAGTCACATAACACAGTGATTTCTCCACTAGGAGCCTAGACCAAAATGCTCTGATGACAATTTGAATTGTCAAGCATACAGCAAGTACCCGGAAAGCATGAAGTTCCATTGTGATATTAATCCATTTCATGAACCATGTCTCTTTATAAGCCATTTTAAGCTTTCATGAAAATGATAAAAGGTTAGATGCCAGGTGGCTGGTTCTACTAGAATAACTGCCTTAATTAATGTCTGGTCCCAGAAAAGTGATAGGCCAGAAGTTTTAGAAAGAATGCATCTTATGTATGCCTTTATTTCTAGTCTGTCAAAAAGAGAACAGACTCCAGGTCCAATACCATACTGTCTAGTGTTACTTCCATATATAATAATTAGCACGGGGAGAAAGCCAATGACAGATTAAAAGTGGCTGAAAGAACTCTTATTCCATCCTTATAGCCCCTCTCCCTTTTTTTCTTTTAATTCCAGGGTAGTTAACACATAGTGTTGTATTCATTTTCAGGTGTACAACTTAGTGATTCAAAATTTCCACTCAGTGCTCACCAAGGTAAGTGTACTCTTAATCCCCTTCACCTGTTTCACCCAGCCCCCCACCCACCTCCCTTCTGGGAACCATCAGTTTCTTCTCTAAAGTTAAGACTGTTCCTTGGCTTGTATCTCTTTTTCTTTGATCATTTGTTTTGTTCCTAAAGTTCCGCATATGAGTGAAATCATAATACGGTATTTGTCTTTCTCTGATGGACTTATTTCACTTAACATTATTCTCTTTAGTTCATTCATGTTGGTACAAATGGCAATATTTTGTTCCTTTTTATGGCTGAGTAATATTCCATTGTATATATGTACCACATTTTCTTTATCCATTCATCTATCACTGGACTCTTGGGCTGCTTTCATAGTTCGGCTATTGTAAATAATGGTACAGTAAGCCTAGGGGTGCATGTTATTCCTTTGATTTAGTGTTTTTGTCACCTCTTTGGTTAAGTTTATTCCTAGTTATTTTATTATTTTGGGTGCAATTATAATGGAATTGTTTTTTTAATTTCTCTTTCTGCTGCTTCAGTATTAATGTATAGAAATGCAAAGGATTTCTATACATTGATTTTGATCCTGTGACCTTACTGAATTGAATTATCAGTTCTAGTAGGTTTTTGGTAGAGTCATCAGGGTTTTCTATAAATAGCATCATGCCTTCTGCAAATAGTGGAAGTTTTACTTCTTGCTTACCTCACATGCCTTTTATTTCTTACTCTTGTCTGATTGCTGTGGCTAGCACTTCAAGTGCTGCATTGATTAAAAGTGGTGAGAGTGGACATCTTTGTTTTCTACCTGACCTTAGAGGAGAAGCTCTCAGTTTTTCCCCATTGAGTATAATGTAAGCTGCGGGTTTTTTTATGTAAGGGCTTGATTACGTTCAGACATTTTCCCTGTAAGCCTACTTTGTTGAGGGTTTTTATCATGAATGGATGTTGTACTTTGTCAAATATTTTTTGTTTTTTGGTTTTTTTGCAGCTGTTGAAACAGATCATATGGCTTTTATCCTTTCTCTTATTGATGTGATACGTCACATTGATTTGTGTATATTGAGCCACCCCTGTATCCAGGGAATAAATTCTAGTTGATTGTGGTGAATTAATTTTTAAAATATACTGTCGGATTTGATTTGCTAATATTTCGTTGAGGATTTCTGCATCTACGTTCATCAGAGATATTGGTCTGTAGTTCTATTTTTGTTGTGTCTTTATCTGGGTTTGGAATCAGGATAATTCTGTCCTCACTGTTCCTTCTTAAATGTCCAGCAACAGGAGCAGTAGTTAGAAGGGAGGCTCATGGAAAAGGCAGTGAGACCTCGTAACTCAGACAAAATGACAAAGAGATGAGGTCAGAATTGTGGATTATTTTATCAACGCAAACCCATTTGTATTACAGGCATATAGGATTTACCAAAGGGGCTGGGCATCAAATAGCATATCCTCTGGGCACTTGAACCATGGCAACTAGTATTAACCAGCAGATTATTTATGGTCCCAGTGGGCCTGCAGCCTGGTTTTGTCCTGCCTATGAGCTAAGACCAGTGTTTCCATTTTAAAAGGACTATTAAAAAACAAAAACATGCAACCATATAAAAACGTGTAATATTTACTAGCTGGCACTTTACAGAAAAGTGTGTTAGGCCCCTGAGATGAAAAACCCGGGCTTTGGAGACAGAGTACCTGAGTTCACATCCCAGCTCCCACAATTAATAGTTGTATGATTTTGGCAGTTGCCTCTATGTTCTGTTTCTTCATCTCTGAAATGGGTATGGAAATAATATACATTCCATGGGCTTCGAGGAAGACGAAACGGGTCACCATGCATAAGGTGTTTAGAATGTGAACGGCTACTTTTGCTAGGAATCCTTCTACCGCTTCGTACGGTATAGCCTAATTCAGACTCCCTGCAGATACCATCGTAAGCTGCTATCACAGCACGGAAAAAAATGGTGCTTGTCAGTGTCATTTCTCCAAATTTGGGGTTTTTGTAGTCGATGGTATGGTGTTTTTGCAGTGTTTCCTTCCATCTGTAAAGCGCAGATAAACTTATTGTGTTTAGTTGTTGTGTGTCGTCCTCGTATCTTCTATGACTTTGTTTCTGGTTCATGGAAGAGATCTGGTGCCAAGATGACAAAAAGGTGTCCTAGAGATACCGTTAGACCCTGGCTCTGTGTGGGGCCTTGAAGGCAGCAGGTGAGTGCGGAGAGAGCAGACTCTGGTTCTCACTTCTGCTGACAGAGCTGGTCCACGTATACGGCCTGTGGAAGATTGGACAGGCTAAAAGGCTGAAACCTTCGCTAGTCTTATCTGCTTTGCAGTCTTTCTTTTTCTTTTTTAAAGATTTTATGTATTTATTTGACATAGAAAGATCACAAATAGGCAGAGAGGCAGGCAGAGAGAGAGGAGGAAGGAGGCTCCCCACTGAGCAGAGAGCCAGATGCGGGGCTCGATCCCAGGACCTAGAGATCATGCCCTGAGCCGAAGGCAGAGGCTTTAACCCACTGAGCCACCCAGGTGCCCCTGCCTTCTTGCTTTCACACGTGGCTGCTCACCCTAGTCTTAGCAAACATCCTATCGGTCTGGGGTCCTGAAGGTTGCCCGGAGGTGTATGAGGTTAACAGCCAGAGTTGAACGGGTCCTAATGTTATGATACCACCTCAAGTATTTTTTAAAATATCTAAACTAAATACCATAAAAAGGCTTATTTTTGAGTTTTTCTTTGGGGTAGGTGCACATTCTCCACAAATGAACCCAATGCAGAAATTCCATATGCACAAGAGATGTGTTTATGTGTGATTTGGTATGCATTTCATTTTTTTTTTAAAGATTTTTATTTATTTATTTTAACAGAGAGAGAGCACAAGCAGGCAGAGAGGCAGGCAGAGGCAGAGACAGGAGCAGGCTCCCTGCCGAGCAAGGAGCCCGATGTGGGACTCGATCCCAGGACACTGGGATCATGACCTGAGCCAAAGGCAGCTGCTTAACTAACTGAGCCACCCAGGCGTCCCTGCATTTCATTTAAAAAAAAAAGATTTTATTTATTTATTTATTTGAGAGAGAGCGAGAAAGAGCGTGTGCGCACGCGTGTGACCAAGGGGGAGGGGTAAAGGGAGAATAAGACTCCCTGCTGAGCAGGGATCCCGGACAGACGTGGGGATTGATCCCAGGACCCTGAGATCGCAACTTGAGCCAAAGGCAGATGCTTAACCGACTGAGCCATCTAGGACCTGGTGTGCATTTCATTTTTATGTCTCATTTTGTCCTCACAACAACCTTACAGGGTGTGTAGCTAGGGGTACTCCGGCTCAGAGAGAGAACTTGCTGTGGGTGTTACTAGTACAGTGATTAAATACCCTGAGGTTAGGTTCTGAAGACAGAAACTAGGGCAGAACCTTGGTTAGTCCAAACTCCGCGTGAAAATCCTCTGGAAAGGTACTGCTTTGAAAACCAAAGGAGTCTTTCAAAACGTCCCACAGAGTTTTGTCCTGTGTGAGCACTGCATGAAGCTCATGAATTGCATTTAGGTGCTCTTGCATAGAAAACATTGAAACACTAACATCACACTCAGCTCACTGGCAGACTGAAATGTATTAGTCACATGGAACGAATGTAAGAGCAACTGAGGGGACAGCGGGTTGACTGTTGTCACAAAACCACACCCCCACGCTTGAGTGCCGGATTGGGCGACACCGACTGTCTGAGTCTGCTCAGGGGAAGTCACGCAAACTCCGTATAGACCTTTCTGATTCTGAACCCAGGCTCTGGGCCCCTATTTCTATAGTCGTCTTTATGTTATTATTGCTGTGTATCCACCCATCCCAGAGGCAGAATCAGGGAAAGCAAGGTGGGATTGCTTTGCGTCTCCTTTTAGAATCACATGGGTCAAGTCTGCTTTCCCCAGGTCTTTCCCTGAACAGAAGCATGCTGACTGTGGCATCTGGTGCTCGAGGCTTTTTCTTTCCTTTGTTTAATATCTCTTCCCATCTCCCCAGTCTCAACATTCTTTGCAGTAAACAGAAGGAAGGAAAGGAAAGGGGAGACTCTTTTTAGAGTTAGCAATACCACCCTGACACTTGGAATTTGGGAGAATAGAAGGTAAAGCAGACTCTCCCAACCCCCACCACCTTTTTTTTCTATGATTGAGGTAAAAATATTTGGAAAATATTTTATTTTCTCCTATTAAAAAAATGATTGCCGCCTAAGTAAATACCAAATCATGACCATGTGCACAACTGTGGAGAACTGCACTTCTTGGTGTTTATGTAAATCTTTCTATTGATGAAGGAACAAGGACAACAGCTGTGTGTGCCCAGCTGTAAAATGGCGCTAATTAAACTTGACTCACAGGTGGTTTTGAAGATGAGCTTCTATACACCAGAAGTATAATGTCCTGCTCACTAAAAACTAGAAATTACAAATGATAACGTACAATTATTCGAAGAAAATTGAGACTTCTTCTGATTTAAATTTTTAGTTGCATTCCCAGAAGGCAGCCTCTTTGAACAAATTCTGTGTATCCTCCAAGAGAATTTTTCAGTGTATATGTATTCCCTTTTGATAGCAGGAACAACATACTATCATTCCTATAGGAACATAGATTATGAGTTTGCTCTTCCTTCCTTCCTTTCTTTCTTTCTTTCTTTCTTTCTTTCTTTCTTTCTTTCTTTCTTTCTTTCTTTCTTTCTTTTTCTATATAGTTATGTTCTCTCTGCTCCTTCATACATCACATACAAATCTATAGCTAATTATTTTAAACAGCTCTTTTGTATTATATTGTATAGAATATCCCATAAAATTTTTAGCTTTTTGATGGCATTTCAAAGATGGTTTAATTATCTGCTGTTACCTAGAAGACTAGTGCAAACATCCTTGGTCAGCTTTTGTGCAAAGGCTTGTAAGCTAGCTTCATAAAAGTAGAAATTCATACAAGAAAATTTAATTTTTTTGTAAAAAAAAGAGTATGTGAATTTTCCAATTTAATAGACACTGTACACTAGCCCCTCAAAGCTGTTGCACCAAATCTCACACCAACAGTGTGTAAGAATGACGTTCTGCCCCCGCCCCCCACCTTGCCAATGCTCTTATGCCAACAGTCCTTGACATGACAGGTGAAGAAAAAATTTAATTATTGATTTAGTTTGTACTTCTGAAATGATAAATAAAGCCTCATATCTTTGTATGTGTATTGTTTGCAGAGAACTGCCTATTCATAGATTTTTTCCTGTTTTTAATGAGTTATTAGTATTTTGCTTTGCAGGTGTGCTTAAAATGTTCCATAAATCCTTTCTTGAGCAAATCTCAGGAATATTTTATCCAGACTGTCCATTTGGCTTTTGACTTTAAAGCATTTTTAATAGCATAGAAAACTGCAGTGTTACATTTGTGTCTTATGCCGTCGAATTGTATATAATCAATTGTATTATTCTTTTCCTTTGGGGCCCTCTGGGTTTATGTCTTTCCTAGAAAGGCATTTTTTTTACTTCAAGACCATTAAAGGCATGTACTTATATTTTGACCAGGCATTGTTGTCCTGCTGTTGTAGTTTTTGCAAGCTTTCTCTGCTTAAATTGAAAGTTAAAACAATTGCTAATTTTCTTGTATGTAGCCATGCCAGTGTGATTATTAAGAAGGGGATGCCTTGGGGCGCCTGGGTGGCTCAGTGCATCTGCCTTCGGCTCAGGTCATGATCTTAGGGTCCTGGGATCAAGCCCCACATCAGGCTCTCTGCTCAGTGGGGAGCCTGCTTCCTCCTCTCTGCCTGCCTCTCTGCCTACTTGTGATATCTCTCCTCTCTGTCAAATAAATAAATAAAATCTTTAAAAAAAAAAAAAAGAAGGGGATGCCTTTGAAGAGCTTTAGGAGAATATCATCATAAAGCAGGCTCTCCATATTTTGCTTAGGCTGGTAATTTATATAGTAAATACCTTGCTCATATAGGACAGTGTCAGAGTTCAGTACTGTTTGGGTCCAATTGATGGCAAATTAAACCAGTAAGTTTAGGAGTACCAAGATAAATTCTTCAGAGAGTAAAACTATGTATATCTAACAACAACAAAAAAAAGTCAAGCCATAGTCTGGCCTAACTTTTTCGTATGCTAATTTGGTGTACAAATTTGCTCTTAAACATGTCACTGCCTTGGGCTGTGATTCTCTAAAGGCAAAGGTAATTCACCATGAAAACAGTTTTTGCTTAGCTGACTACATGTGCCCCTTCTTCCCTCCAGTCCTGGAAGAACATAGAGATTTGATTCCCACCCCGCCCCTCCCAGTACAGCAGAAGAGACACTGAGGTAGAGTGGAGATGCAAACAGAAATTGCTCAGTGAACTCAGTCTGTGTTCACTGACATTTACTGGTGGCTGACTCAGTGGGAGTCAGGCGTTGTACTAAGTGCTGGGGAGAGAGCAAGCCGAGGCTGCCTTCTTTATGGGGCTTATGGTCTAGTGGGACAACAGAACCATCAGTCATAGCTAAGATCTGACAGTTACGTAAGGAATATCAGGCATTATGCTAATCACGTTACCTGCACTATCTCAGTTTTCCATCACTGCTTTGAAATAGTAGTACTATAATTGCCATTTTTTTGAGATGAGCAAACTACTGCGTAGAGTAATGACGCGGTTCTCCCAAGGCCACGGAGGAGGCGAGGGGGCGGCAGAGCGCAAGTCCCCCTCAAGCGACTCCAGAGCTGTCCTCAAACACTCTTTGCCGCTGAGGCCCATTCAACACAGCTATCGGTGCCCAAGAAGGAAGGATGGAGAGCGATGAGTCAGCCAAAGACCTGGCTCTCCACGATGTCCATACTTCTGCTTCTCTCTTCAGGAGGGCTCTCCCTTTTGCCCAGATGCTCTCTCCCAACACTGGTTTCCCCAGACACGTGCATCACCTACCTGTCCCCCCACCCCCCGCCCCGTGCCACGCCCTGAGCCCGAAGCTTCCATCTGCGAGTTGGGACTGTGACTGGCATCTACATATTCATACTCATGTAGGACTTTCTGGTGTGGAAATGCGTGCTTCCCGCTCTTATTACCAGGCTTTCCCAACGCGAGAACTGAACTGGCCGAATGTAAAAAAAAAAAAAAGAAAAAAGGAGTGTGCGTGGGGCAGAGAGAGACAGGTCAGTGGGCCCAAGAGAATAAAGAATAAAGCTGACACAGAGTACAGCAGTCTCACAAGATAAAGGGGGAGTCCTGAGGGCATTAAAGTGTGGGGCTCTATATTCATACAGGACCTACTTTGGTTACTGATTAGGCATTCCAAATATTCTGGCAGTGATTCAGTCTTTCATTTTAACTTTTTTAGCCAAATGAATAAAGTTCCAACTAAAACAAGTCCTACTACTGTAGGGAGACCGCAGTGTCATGGGATGGAAAGCAGGGATAGCCAACTTAGTCTAGACGATGCAGCAAAACATCCTAGGGGAGATGATTAGAAAGAGCAAGGTGTTGCAAAAGGACTTGCTCTTAGGATTCTCTCCTCTAGATTTTCTTCATTTTTATACCTACGTTGCATCAGAGTATCAGGAAGATAATTTCCCAGGAAAAGAAATGAAACACACACATGCCTAACTTTATCATTTAGCATGATAAAGTCATACAGAAGTATTAAGGGTCGTATACACTTCCACGGCGTTTCCCAGCTGTGTCTTCCCATCAGAATCACACAGAACACACTTTTAAAAATGCAGATTTGGGGGCCTCATCTAAATCAGGCTCTGGAGGCTGAACCTGGGAATTTGTATTTTAATTAGCTTCTCGGGGAATTCTGATGGAAACTGCCTGGAGCAGACGGTCGGTCTTGATTTAGGAACTCCTACTCTGTACAGTAAAAGCCACATAGGAGTGGCTCCTACTGGAGAAGAAAAAGAGCTTCAGGGAGGGCCAGCATTTTAGCTGGGCCTTGCAGAATGGGTAGGAGTTCAACAGCTTACCAACCAAAGGAGGATAGGGAGACCACACTTCCTGAGTGACCCAGACCTTAGGATAAGAAAGCTCTCTATAGGTGTGTGTTGATTATTTAATTTTATTTCAATGGCCTTAAACTTCCCCTTCTACCTTTGCCCCCAACCCCAGGAATTTGAAGCAGATTAATAATGGTGTCTCTAATTAATAGGCCTCTATTATCTGCACTGTACCACATCTTAGGTCAAAACTGATAATTAAATTCATCATCTATTATCTATGTACATGTTTAGGCGCTGTCCAGATATCTGTCACCAAAACACTATGAAGTGGTAATATTAGTGCTACTTTGTGGATGAGTTACGGAGACCCAAAAATGTTAAATCTCCGAGTGTTGGGGCTTAGACTTGAGCTTGTCTTTGTATGACTTTAAGTTCCATAATTTTAATGTTACATTAAATTTCTACTAATGTCCTAGAAAGTTTATGATACAATATGATGGTTATGAGCATGAAACTCTGGGTTTGGGTTTCAGCTGTACTACGTACTAGCTATGAACTTGTAAGTCAATCAGTTTATCTCTCCGAGTCTTTACTTCTCTATCAAACTTTGATCATATATATTACCCCTCTGAGGTTCCTATGAGGACTAGGTGAAATAAACCATATCAAAGGTGCTTATGTATTGCCTGGAGCACTGGGTGTGGTGCATGAACAATCAATCTTGTAACACTGAAAAATTAAAATAAACATATTTGGGGAGAAAAAAAAAGAAAAAAAAAGGTGCTTATCAAGTACTTATAGCGGAGAGTAAAAATTCAATTTAGGTGTACCATCACTCTTGCTCGTTTGTTACAGTTACTAGATAAGTTACTTTGGTATCTGCCCAGAGTGTCGCTTGGTCGGCCACAACGTTAGGCAAAATGATGTCAAGGATGCGCATAGGACAAACAGTGCCAAGAATGTAACCTCTGTGAAGGGAGACATTGGGCTCATCCTGATTATCATTATAGGCAGTCTGTCTAGAACCATGTTGGGCACGTAGCAGGTGCATAATGAATACTTAATAAGTGGAAGAAGGGGGCAAGGAAGTACCATCATCAAAGTTTTATGAAATATAGATGGCTTTAGAGGAAAAATTTTAAAGATCTTTTCCTTCATTTTGATATCCTAAGACATCATCATTTACGATAGATAACTCCTAAGAAACGTCTTACTGACAACCTAGAATCAGAATGCTTTTTAATGAGGCAAAGTAAGGCTCCACTTGAAAGTTGAGATTTCCCTGAAGACATTGGATTTACATGTTAAAACCTCAAGGATTGACGTACTCAGTGCTTGAGCTCAGAAGTGTTGGGAGCTGCCATTCTCCACCTTGTCAACCTTCCACCCACCAACTTTCCTAAATGAGGACGTGCTTGGTAACCTCCCAGCGGCTGGAGGATATTTAACAGCAGGAGTCAGAGGATATCTGCGTGACCCTTGAACAGAAGTGCAAGTATCTCACTCTGTCACCAGAAAGGGGCTCACACAGCGCTACAAACTGCCACAGCCCTCCTCAGGACACAGAAGGGAGCAGTCGCTCTTCCAAGCTCTGTTGTCACTTTGCCCATTTTTAAGGATGGACATTGCATGGTTTGCCAAGAAAGGAAGTAAAAGGACAGAAAAAAAAAATTAACCTCTGGTTAAAAATATAGTTCTTCCTGTGTATTTTGCAGTTCCCCATTCATCAGATGAATGTTTAGTCATCATGCTGTTCCCAAATGGAGGCGGTCACAGAGAAAGGCTCACATATACCGTTTGAAGACAGTCACAGCAGAGTGGGAAAGAAGCTAAGGTCACTTGTCCAGATGCTATAGTTTTGCTAGCAAGTCAAACCAACAAATATCCATCGAGCATCTATATGCCCAGGAGTCCGCTAGGCCCTTGGAAAAACCGAAGGAGCTTGGGACTAAGTCATACCTTCAGGAAACTAAGTATGATTCATTCAGCAGCATTCATGAGAACACGTAACCTGTGTGATCCAGTGCCCCTTGTCTCATTTTTTATTTTATTTTCCTATAGCACCTTAGGAATCCAGTCTTCCATCTTTCTGGAATTAGATGGGGATAAATAAATAGATATATAGCCAAATATGTAGACAGATGAAAGCTATCCAATGTTGATGTTTGGTATGGAAAGAGACTCTGTGGACCTTTAGGGAAGGGAGAGGATATTGTGGCATGATAATTGTGCTGCTTCGCTTTTAATGGATATTTATTTTATTTTATTTATTTATTTGACATAGAGAGAGAGACAGTGAGAGAGGGAATAAAAGCAGGGGAGTGGGAAAGGGAGAAGCAGGCTTCCTGCTGAGCAGGTAGCCCAATGCGGGGCTCGATCCCAGGACCCTGAGATCATGACCTGAGCTGAAGGCAGATGCTTAACGACGTAGCCACCCAGATGCCCCTTTAATGGATATTTTGATCAACGATAAAAAGCAATCTGAGTCAGACAGAACTGCCTTGAAATCCTAGCTCCACCACTTATAAGATGAAAGAAAGTAGGAAATTTACCTGACATTTCTGAACTTCAGTTCTTTGTTCACAAAGATTATTTTTATATGAAACTAATATGATTTTGGTATTAAAAATACAGAACTAAGTAGGCAGAATTAAGTAGAAGAAAAAATAGTTTAAAGATAACCATGAATTAGTATTTTGATTCATTTTTCTTTCTTTTTAAAATTTTTAATTTTATCGAAGCTAGGTATCTCTATCTCTACATTTCTACAGAGTTTGAGGAGTCAAAGAGTTCTAAAGGTTTATTATAAAACACTGATTTTAGCTATCTCACACCCTCGTCTTTCTCTCCAATCTCTCCCGGCCAAGAAGCTGACACTTAATACCTCTTCGAGCTAATAAATTTGCTAGTTCCTACCTTATCTTTTAAATAGCATTATTTTCTTTTTTTTTCTTTTCAGTTTTAGGTATTGCTTATTAAATCTCCAAGATAGCAGGAGAGGATTTAGCTCACCTTCCAGTTCTTGGGGTCTCATCCCAACATGAGCCCATCTTTCCAATGTAGTTATATTTGATAGAATAATTTCCATTAGATCAGCATTCCGTATTTCCATTCTTATGAGTATGGAAATGATACAGGCACATAGAGTAAGCTCTATGATGGGTTTTCCTTTCTTGAACAGTTTTTGTTTTCCCTGCAATTAATAATGGTGGTGTTTATACATGTGCTCATTTTCCTACTCAATTTCCAGCTCTTCTCCAGTTGTCTAGATTCCCCTTGAATGTACTCAAGAGTATCAGTCACATTGCCATCTTCCTGAAAATGTCTCTCCCAGAGCCCTCTGACCTAACTGAATCTGGACTGGTGATCTCACTGCGTAGCTGTCATCCTAGACTCACCTTGACCACCATTTTGGGGATCTCCTTCACTCCTCTATAGTGATGGATTCCCTGCTCATTGCATGCACTGTCTTTCCCCTTCTTATTTTATACCCTTATTTTTGTGGAGGACATCCTCCAATAGCTTTGTAAGAAAGATTGCATGGGAGGTTAATTTTTGAAAACTTGCATATATGAAAAACAATTTATTCTACTCACACTCAGTTGAGAGCTCGGCTGGGTATTGAATTCTAGGTTGGAAATTATCTTCCTTCAGAATTTTGAAAGCATTGCCTTCAATTTCTAGATTTTTGTGTCACTGCTGAGAAGTCTAAAGCTATTTTGATGCCAGATCCTTGGATGCAACAGTTTTCTTTCTGGAACCTTACAGGATTGTATATTTGTATTGAATGCTTTGAAAGTTCATAATGATACAGCATTTTTATTAATTGTGCTGGGCATTGAATTGGCTCATTCATTCTGGAAATATGTGTCCTTAAGTTCAGGGCTTTTCTTTTTTCCCTTAAACTGAGTGGTAATGGTTTCCTCTGCTCTTTCTATCTTTTTGAGCCTTCCATTATTTAGAAACTGGAGTTCCTAGACTGGGCTTTAACTTTTCTTTTTTTTGTCCTGCTTTTTTCTTTCTCTGTTTACTCATACTCATTCTAGAAAATTCCTTTAAATTTATCTTCTAAACTTTTGAATCTTTACACTCATACTGTAATTTTTTTTTCTAAAGTTAACTTTTGCTCTCTAAAGGTTGCTTTCTTGATATCCTATTTTTTTTCTATTAAAAAAACCAGTTTTTTTTTCTTGCCTGTCTCCCTCCCTCCCTGCCTCCCTCCCTTCCTTCTTCCCTTCCTTCCTTCCTTCATGGAGAGAGAGGGAGAGAATGCAGGCACACAGAAGCAGGAGGAGAGGGGAGAGGGCAGAGAGAGAGAGAGAGAGAGAATCTTAAGCAGGCTCCACACTCAGCACGGAGCCCCACTCAGGGCTGGATTCCATCCTGACTGGAGCCAACATCAAGAGTCAACCAATAGAGCCACCTAGATGCCCAACAGTTGTTATTTCTTAACATCTCTCTGACAGTTTTCCTTAAGTTGTATTTTTTTCTGTTGAAAACTTAGTCTTTACCTGTCCTCTGAGAAGTCTTTCCCATGTGTCTGAATACTCTCGGTTGCCTGCTCATATTTAAGTGTGGAGACCTAAAGTCCCATTGGAAGTTCCGAGCCTATGGGGTAATCTTGTCAACAGTAAGCTTCACTCTAGAGAGCTATGGCTAGGATGTTGTGTTCAGAAAACTCCTGTGTCAGTAACTGTACATCTTCCTTCTTAGGTTAGTCAAATCTTTAGAGAAACAAAAACAAAAAAACACACCCTCTATTATCCTCTTGTCTGACAACTGAGACCCCAGCTGCCAGTGTTATCAGAACCAAATAGGGAAAGAGGGCTGAGGGCCTGAGCACCCATATGTGCTCACGTACTTGATCGGTCCCTCCATTTTCCGCTAGGTGCCCCTGGTCTTCACAGTTTGGAGACCTTCCTCTCCGGAGGATAAACCACAGTGTGGGGTGGAGAGAACTCTCCCTCCCTCCCTCCCTTCCTTTCTCTCTCTCTCTTTCTTTTGACAAAGTGGTAGAAGGGCAGGATCAGTTTTCACACAGCCATCCAAACAGTCCTCCTCATTTTATTTTTTTTATTTTATTATTTTTTAAAGATTTTATTTATTTATTTGACATAGAGAGAGAGATCACAAGTAGGCAGAGAGGCAGGCAGAGGTGGTGGGGGGGGGGGAGCAGGCTCCCTGCTGAGCAGAGAGCCCGATGCAGGGCTCCATCCCAGGACCCTGAGATCATGACCTGAGCTGAAGGCGGAGGCTTTAACCCACTGAGCCACCCAGGTACCCCATTCCTCCTTATTTTAGACCTGCCCCTTCACCTGTCCTTCTGGAGGCACACAACACTGCCAGTTCTTAGGGATGGAAATAGAGGAGAGTCTTTGACTCATCATCGTCCCCTGAAGCCTTGCTTGAATTTTTTTCTCATTCATAAGGTAGATATAATGATACCTGCCACATAAGGCTGTGGTGGGGATTAAATGAGATAATGTATACTGGGAATACATCAAGAATAAAAAAGGCACTCAATAAATAAGAGTTTTGGGTCTTTGGGGGTTTCGTTTATTTATTTATTTTTTTCCCAAAAAA
>CM052809.1:34293660-34310040 GCA_028533885.1 Nasua narica
GCAGATAGATCAGTTCCGCCTTGGACCCCGCTGCAGGGAGCACTGTATTTCTACGGTGCTATTAATAGTGGCCACAGTGGGCATCTGCTGATTCCGCCTTTTCTGTTTCATCAAATCAAGACAGAATGAAGAATTTCTACAGGATGTGTGTCCCCAGAACTGCACCTTACCACCCCCTAAATCCCAAATTCTGTAGCCCCTGTCTGAAATAGCAAACTCTAATTGTGCAGAAATCACTTCTTCCTTACCCTTACTCTAATACACACCCAAACTTAATAAAAACGATCGATGTTTTAGTTGACCAACAGTAAATACAGTGCATCAGGGACAGAGAGAGGGCTTTTTGTTATGTTTTTTCCTCTCTCTTCTTAAGGAGAAAAGAAATATATGGCTTCTTCTTCCAGAAGTTTGAGAAGACAAGGGACCAGATGTACGCATTTTTATGAAAAATATTTACCCAAGCCCTTTCTTTGTTCTGGGCACTTCTACAAGCCTGGGAGCTATAACATTGAACAATACAGAAAAGATATCCTTTCTCTGGGAACTTGCATTCCAGTGAGAGTAAAATAAAAATCATAAATAAATGAAAAAACAGTGTTAGGTGCTACACAGAACATAAGATGGAGGTCAAGGAGTAAGGACAGTGGGGGAGGCTACTCTAGGTCGAGTGGTCAGGAAAGAACCTGGGGGAGGAGATGATGTTTTAGCAGAGACCTGAGATGACAGGCAGCCGTGAGCCAAGTGAAGGTCTAAGAGAGCAGGACCGCAGGCAGAGGGGGCCATCTGGGAGAAGAGGGTAAGGCGGACCAGTGCAGCTGGAGCATGGGGCATGGCAGGGACAGGAGGCTACTGCGTGGCGCTCAGGGCTGTGCGGGGCTAGCGTACATAGAGACCATATGAGGCCAGCGATGAATGGCTTAGATTTTCTTCCACGTGGGCTGGGAGCCAGACGACGTTACACAGGGAAGCTGTGTGTAATGAACACCACCACTCTGGGTGCTGTGTGGTCAATGGATCGTCAGGGGGCAATAGAAGAAGCGAGAAGGTACTACTGCAATACTTCAGCTGAGAGGTAGAATGGTAGCAGTGGAAATGGTAATTATATTTATGTTTATTGTAGCAAAATACTTATAAAAGAAAATCTATCATGTTAATCATTTGCAAGTGACAAAGTACACAAAGTCCGTTGATGCTGCTGTGCAGTCAACTCCATCCATCTCCAGAATTCTTTCATCAGCCCAAACTGAAACTCCATACCCCTTAAACATCGATTACCATACCCCAGCCCTTGGTAACCACTATTCTGTTTTCCGTTGTCTCTGTGAATCTGACTATTCTAAGTACCTCATGTAAGTGGGATCATACCATCCATGTTTGTCCCTGTGTCTGGCATATTTCACTTTGTATAACATCTTTATGGTTCAGCCACGTTGGGGCCTGCCTCAGAATCCCATTCCTTTTTAAAGCTGGATTTCAGTGTCTGTATAGACCATATTTTGTTGATCCTTCCCCCAGTTGATGGATATTTGGTTTGTTTCTACTTCTTGACTACTGTGAGCAGTCCTGCTACAAATATGGATATACAATGATCTGTTCAAGGGCCTGCCTTTCAATTCCTTGGAGTATAGACCCATAGAAAGAGAATTGTGGGATCATATGTTAATTTCCATGTTTAATGTTTTGAGGAACTGCCATACTGTTTTCAGTAATTCTACTTCAGAGGTAAAGTTATCAAGAGTTGTTGAAGGACTGCTGTTGTGCGTTAAAGAAAGAAGAGAATTAAAGATGATCTCAGGATGGGGCGCCTGGGTGGCTCAGTCAGTTAAGCATCTGACCCTTGATTTTGTCTCAGGTCATGATCTCAGGGTCATGAGATCGACCCCTGTGTCCAGCTACACATTGAGCATGGTGCCTGCTTAAGATTCTCTCTCTCCTTCTCCCCCTGCTCATGTGCACACTTCCTCTCTCTCCTGAAAGAAAGAAAGAAAGAAAGAAAGAAGAAAGAAAGAAAGAAAGAAAGAAAAAGAAAAGAAAAGAAAAGAAAAAAGAAAAGATCTCAAGACTTTTTCATTTTTACAATGGGATAATTATGGGGCCATGTACTAGGGTAAGGAATTCTGGAATAAGAGGGCCTGAGTGTTTGTGTGGGATGTGGATAAATAACAAATGTTCTCTTTAGAACATATCATATTTATCATGGTTGTTAGACATACAGATGCAAACATCAAGCAGGAAGTTTGATATATTATTAATCTAGAATTCCAGGGTCAGGGATAGAGATTATATAGAGATCTATCTATCTATCGATAGATCTCTATCTGTATATAAGATATCTATATACAGATATATATCTGTACATACAGATATATAGCTATAGATGTATAGATCTCTATAAACAGAGATCTATATACACACACACATATGTATATATATATTTATATATAATACATATAATATTTAAAATCACAGGACTAAATGAAATAACTTTTTTTAAAGATTTTGTTTATTTATTTGCCAGAGAGAGAGAGAGATCACAAGTAGGCAGAGAGGCAGACAGAGAGAGAAGGGGAAGCAGGCTCCCCACTGAGCAGAGAGCCCGATGTGGGGCTCGATCCCACGACCCTGAGATCATGACCTGAGCCAAAGGCAGAGGCTTTAACCCACTGAGCCACCCAGGCGCCCCTAAATGAAATAACTTAGGTGGAGAGTGACCTGTGGAGAATCCCAGCACTTAGAGGTTGAACGAAGAAGATACCTGTAGACAAGACTGAGGAGGAATCTCTGTGGCAGGAGGAAAACCAGGAGAAAGGGGCTTTTTGCAAGCCACAAGAATAAAGTATGTCAGAAGGGAAGGAATGTTCAACCACAGAGAAATGAAGCATGATAAGTAACAGTGCAGCCAATGGATTTGGGAAGCTGGAGGTCATCAATGTACTTGACAGGCAATTTCAGGAAGCAGAGGGGATGGAAGCCTGGTTAGAATAGCTGAGGAGGAGAATGGAGATGCTGTTTCTAATTTCTCACCTATTAACCACTCAACCTAGAGTTGTTATTACAAAGGAAAATAGTAAAATGGAAGTCACTGGGCATCAAGGAAGTTATTTCCAAGAGACTCAATCATAACATACTTCATACAAGAGAGATAGAAAGGGAAGGTGTAGGAGAAGGAAGGAATACCTAGCTGAGAGAAATCTGTGAGGAGGAGAGGGAAGATGAGATCCGGAGCCCCTGGAGAGGAGGTGACGGGGGTAGGTACAGGGACTTTTCGTCTAGTATAACTGGAGGAAAGGCCATGATTATGGATATAGAAATAAGAAGGTCGGTAGACTTAGTGGTAGATAGTTCTCTTGTCTTTGCGAAGTAAGGAGGTTCAGTCATCAACTGAGACGAAGTGGGAGGGAATGGGGAAGAGACCTGAAGGCAGTGGGAAAGTGTGCAGTGCTGTCCTTGGAGAAGGACTCTGGCTATGTCTTGGGATACTCATGCTGGCTCGAGACGTGTGGCCGTGAGTTTGAATGAGAAGTCAATATTACTGTGACCCTTTCGAGGAAAGTTCAAGAGTGTGGTTGTAGGTGAGAAGAACAGGGGAGCTGCGTTTAACCAATACTAGAGTGTCAGTAGGTGAGTACAGTTGAAGGGGAAAGAGAATTAAAGATTTGTACAAGGAATGTTAACAATGGCTGTGGAAGGGGACTGAGGATATGACTGAGAGTTGTGATGCATGAATGCAAAGTGACAGAGTCAATAACTGGTGGCCTCAGAGTGCTGCATGTGCCAGGCTGGGAGGTAGACTGGACAGAAGGTGAGGTCGGTCAGGGGCTGCCTGTTGTCACAGGAAAGGAACAGTTACAGGACACAGGAGTAAGGAAACAACTGAGGTCCAGAGACGGAAAGATAACTGTAGGTAAGTGGGGGGAGTGAGTGCTAGGGGATTCGATGGAACATCCACAAAGACATTATCATCATCAAGAATGATGAATAACAAGAGAGGGGGGAACTCATTCGTGACCTGCTAATTAAATGGAAGACGTAAGAGTCCTCCATATATATCGTAACCAAAGAATTTTGTCAAAAATGCTAAGTGTTGTGCTTTTCCAACGCCTTTTGGTTCATAGATAAGCTTCCAAGAGTTCATAGATTAAAATCGGATCGATATCCTTGGCTGTGGACAAGGCCTGGATGGTATTTCTGAAGATGACTATTCATCAGAAGGTCCTACAAGTTTCTGCTTGTGTTCAGACAGGCACCTAGGCCTGGCCACAGAGAGTCCCACTGCCCCAGGGCTGAACTGGGTCAGAGAACCCAGGTTATTTACAGCTCTGCCAAGCGATTCTGAACCTAACCACGGAGTTAAACCACAGTATAGGTCACCTTAAGTGAAAGAAACAGCTTAGAAGTTCTGTCATATTCAGTATTATTTAACCAGGCTAAACAGATAAGGAAGTGGTGCTAAATTTCAAAACTAGGAAATGTCTACTTGTTCTATCAGTAATTTTAATACAAGGGGTTTATTTTCCTGCTCTTCTGGTACGTGAATAAACAATGTTAGCATACTGCAGTTTACCCTGGAGTGACTTAGAAGTTACCTCGTCACATTCTGGGGAAGCTGTGTACTCAGAATCTGTGTTTATACACTTTATGTTAAAAGTCACTTTTTAAATATTTGTCTTATATCTTCCTCTTATTCCTTCTCCAAATTTAGTAGTAAGCATACTCCTTTACCACCGTAAACCTTTTGGCATGGTTCCTTATTAACCTTTCTTACCCTCTCCGTCTCAGAAAGAAAGAGATCTCATTTATATTTCCTTTATTCTAGCACAGTGGCTTATCAAAGTAGTGAGTATTCGATGAATAAATGAATCTAAGATAGAAGTAAGAAGTACCACACGAGCTCTCTGACCTCTGTATTATTCTTTAAGCTTCCAGGTGGTTCTGGGAAAGGTAGTGGATATAATGAGATGTGGCTTTAATACTTAAGAAAAATGATACTTGACGATTTCACAGAAAGTTCCCGAAGTGTCAAACCCACAGCAAGTCATTTTTCTCACCAAGCCCTCATAAACTCAGGCAAAGAAATCATTATGCTAATCTTGCCATCCCCAAGTGTCTTCCCTCCTGGCGGAGAGCTCCAAGGGACCTCCTTTTTGCTGCCCACTGGGGCCGGTCTCAAAGAAGGAACAAGAGCCTGATAATACCCAATACTCGGTTTGCATGGTATCTGATGGCGCACCATTAGTGCTCTGGTTTATACCATTAGGGTTAACCTCCTTGAATGCACTAGAAAGTCTCCTGGTATCATTTAGTCATTCATTTCCTGCCCACCAGCCACTGAGAGCCTATGTAACCAAACAGGACCTTAACCTAGAAACCATCCCTGACATCAAGAGTTTGCAATCCAGTTGGAGAAAAATAAATATAAGCATGATAAATGTTATGATGGAAGAAGTATACCACACAGGGCACATAGGAGGGGGCAGTGACTCAACTGGAAATTCAGAGGAGGCTTCCTGAAGGAAGTGGCATTGGAGCTCTGAGTCGCGGGATGAATCTGCTTATTCTGAGCCTGTGGTGAGAGAGCTCTGATTCAGGCAAGACAACAGCAGAAGGCGAGGGGATGCAAGGAGCATGGTGGGGACCCCTCGTGCTTCCGCGTGGCAGGAACCCAGGAGCCAGATGATGAAAGGGACTTTATTTCATATGCATCAGTTTGGACTTCATAATTCTGGAAACAGTGGAATCCATCAAAGGGTTTGGGGTGGGGTTTGCAATACTGAGAGAGAGTTTAGCCGTAGAAACAGGCAGTCTGAAAGTCTCTGACGCTCTATCGTTTCAGCCAATTGTACCCTGCACCAGACAAAAATGAGCCACACATACGGACGTTCACTGATGAAGCCAGAATTCGTGGTAGGAACCTCACAAGCAGTATCAGAAACCAGTCCAAGTTCATGAGTCTGTCCACGAACCTGCACGCTGGTGTGACATATACATCGTTCTGCTTGTAGGTCAGGGGCTTGTTATTTGTTAATATTTTCAAGAAAAGAGGACCCGACATGCTCAGTCTGTCCAAGACTAAGGTCATCTTATTCTGGTGGCATAAGAGCCACTTGACCGGGCTGAAAATGCATTCCCAAAACCTACTGCAGAATTTTATCTTTAATGGCTTTTGTGAATTCAGGTTGAAGGGCTTTAATGGCGCATTAGGGAAGGACAGTAAAACCCTGGGAATGCAGACGCAAGGGTCCTTACAAACCACAGAACTGTTCTCTGCTTGAGGAGGGCTGCTCACGCTGATACTCAGTCGTGATGACTCTGAAAACACTGCGGGCCACTCCTCTCCGTATTTATCATCAAACCACTCCCTTCATTGGAAGAAAGTGAGTTTTGTTCTCTCCTCTGGATTTAAGGATCTCACTAGTGTCTTCAAGACGAGTCCCTCTTCTTTAACTACCCCAGCAATAATATTTACTAAGTAACTGAAGGCATTAGAACATCATCCTGAAAAGGATTCCAATTTCTGCAACTTTAAAATACAACCATATAATGTATCATTTTTTTCTCTTATTTTGTAGAGTCTTAACGCTCGGTCCAGTGACAAAGCTAAAAGTGATCAGGAGTGCTACTACCTCATGGCAATTTAATTCCCCTGTGACCCTAGGAGCTATGCTTACATGTTTATGGGTCATATGCTACTTAAGAATTTAACAATGTGAGCTTTCAAAGAGGAAAAAAGGAAACAAGATAAAATCAGAGAAGGAGACAAACCATAAGAGACTCTCAATCTTAGGAAACAAACTGAGGGTGGCTGGAGGGGAGGCGGGTGAGGGAATGGGGTGGCTGGGTGATGGACATTAGGGAGGGTATGCTTTTGTGGTGAGTGCTGTGAATTGTGTAAGACTGACGAATCACAGACCTGTACCCCTGGAAACAAATAATACATTATATGTTAATTTAAAAAAAAAGAATGTGAGCTTTCAAATGTGAGAGAGTCAAGCTCAAAGCGTAGTTCTTCCTTTTACTCCCTGTGACCTTGAATTAAGGTGCCTAATCTTTTAAAGCCCTCATTTTCTGACCTAGAACTTGTGAGTCCTCATGGTAACCGAGTCAGAGATTCACCGTGGGAACTGGATGACATTATGAATGATGACAGGCTAGCTCATTGTTTCAACCCTACTGAGAACTCTTGTGCGTTTTCACTTTTATCCTTTAGTTCTGATTTTTGAGCAACTTTTTCTTTTCCTTTTACTCCCCTAGGGATATGAAGCCTGACAATATTTTGCTTGATGAACATGGTAAGTAAATCATTTGTTTGCAATCAACATGACTCGCACATAGAAAAAGCACATGGGACAAAGGTGATTACCCAGCAAAGGAGGATTACACACAGAAAAGGCCCTGCTTGATTCAGCCAAGTTCTATGCACAAACCTGATTTGATGGATAGGAGGGACAAGATGGGTGAACTTCATTATTGTAGCGGGATCACGGTACCCTAGGATATCCTCAAATAACATATTTACATAACGAAAAAGTCATTCCCTTTTCAATGTGGTTACACTTCTACTGATTTTTTTCAAGAAAACCGTCACAGTTTCTTCAGTGCTAATTTGCCTTACTATCTTTCTAAAAATCATCTATCTCCTTTTTTAATAAAGCAGAAGCCTCAAGCTCAGAGTATGAGGCAGGCAAGAGTATCTACGGACTGATTAGCGACATCGTTTTGTTCTCATTGCATCTACTTTTACGCTTTTTGGGAAAATTGGCTTCCCATTTGCAGAGGAGATACCAAGTTTTCTGCCCAAAGATTTTTCCATTTAAGAAAGCTCATCAATTTATTTTTTTTAAGATTTTATTTATTTATTTGACAGAGAGAGATCACAAGTAGGCAGAGAGGCAGGCAGAGAGAGAGGGGGAAGCAGGCTCCCAGCTGAGCAGACAGCCCGATGCGGGGCTCGATCCCAGGACCCTGAGATCATGACCCGAGCCGAGGGCAGAGGCTCTAACCCACTGAGCCACCCAAGCATCCCAAAAGCTCATCTATTTAAAGAAAAAGAGAAAGCAGACAACAGTGTATGTGGCATCCAGATGGGAAAGTGATATGGGGATTTGGCGGCAACCACGAAGGTGATCATTGAATGCCAGAAACCCAAGAAACACAGATTAAGGACATCCCGAGAGCAAGCTTTCACCAAGAATGATTAATGTGTGCCATCTCTTCCCACTGTTTCTTTTAATGTATGTTTGGATATACTGGTCCATCAGGGCAGACCCCTAGGACACACAGCCTGCAGGTTATAAATGTTACAGTGGCCCTAAGATCCTTCTGATGTGTTCCGGAAGCTGTTGGATGAGGGAGTCCCAAGTGTGCAGGGCTCCTTACTCACTGGACTTTTACAAAAGGGATTTGCAGTGGGACTGCCACTCCCAAGTACCATCCAGTGCTCATTACTTATTTACCTCGCTGAGTTTTCAACCTGATTTGCCAGACCCCACCTGTGCTCAGAAGGCTAAGAAATACTTTTTGTGTATGACCTCTCACTTCGAAGCTCAGGGTCGTTATTTATTTATGGACTGTCAAAAAGATTTTTTCCACTTTGTTCCAGTGCCTAATTTCCTCCTTCCCTTTACTGCTTCTGACACTCGGGAGCAGATGGTCGGAATCCCCAAAATGTGAGCACTAACGAGACTTGGCATGAAGGTGACTTTCCTGAGGATACCGCTGTCTGTGCCTCAGAGAAGAGGCAGGAGCCTCACTCCCCCGGGGTCCAGATAAACTCTGTGGAGCTTCACAGGTGTGGAGAGGGCCTCCCCTCACCCATACAGGCCACCTCCCCACAAGTGAGAGAGAGGCTCTTGGTCTCCCCACCCCAGTCTCATGAAGGTACATGGTTGGTCAGACAGAACACAATCTGGGGTTCTGTCCCCACCTGCTCCCTTTTCCGGTTGCCTTTGAGTATAATATATTGCTCTACCACTTGTCAAGGCCCCGGATGGAGAGAGACAGGTCCTGTTGACCACAGCCTATTCAAGATGTACCTTCCATTCGGAGAACAACGTTTTCATCTTGGGCTTCAAACATGGCTTCATCTTATTTCTACCATAAAGTCATCTGATCCTCTCACATTCGATTTCTTTCTCTTCCTCATTTTCTTGTCAAGTTGATGATTGTGGATTAGGAGAACAGTCCAGAAATAAATTAACCTTCAAGTTTACCTGCCCTAGAAACTACCCTCGTGTGATGTTACAGTTAAGAGCATGGATTCTGGAGCCCAAGTGCCTGAGTTCAAGACCCAGTTCACCCCCTCACGAATCACTAGCTCTGAGAGTTTCCACAGACTGTCTAAACTTTCTCTGAATCTCAGTTTCTGGAGGAACCAAAAGAGTAATTAATTCTTAGTCACTGTAAAAATGAACAAGGATACAATTTACAAAGTGCTGATTGCAGCATCTGCCACAAGGAAATCACTCAGAAGATAAATATTCGTATAATTCCATGAGGTAGTAGTGACTTTCTCCCTAAAAGAAGGAAGCTAAGGCTTCTTCATCTTGTTTTATGTGGCTCTGTCTATAGCAGGGAGTCAGTGAAAGCTGGGCCCTTACTTGTCTTTCTAAAGAATTATTTTAGGGTGTCTGGGTGGCTCAGTCAGTTGAGTGGCTGCCTTCAGCCCAGGTCATGATCCCAGGATTCCGGGATCAAGCCCCGCATCAGGCTCCCTGCTTATCGTGGAGTCTACTTCTCCTTCTGCCCTCCCCCACCCTACCGCTTATGCTCTCTCGCTCTCTTTCAAATAAATAAAATCTAAAAATTTAAAAAAAAAATTTTTTTTTAAGAATTATTTTGGTTCCAGAAGGGATATGCCAAAGCTTCTGCGTGCCTACTCATTAGCTCTTATGTTTATGCAGTTTTGTTCAGCACTAATTCTCAGGCAGCTACGCCTTCAGTGGCGTTTCTGCTTTTCCTTCCTGGGCGCAGGGGCCTAAGCCCACTCTTGGGGGGCGTTTTACTCTTGCTACGGCTGGGGCTCTGTTGTTCAAGGGAGCAGGAGCGTCATCCCCATCAGCCAGAGGGACCGTCCCAGTCTACCCCTGTTACCCGGTGAACTATTTACAATGATCCTTTCACTATGAAGGTTTTGGGTTTCAACAATGAATTAAGAGGACTTTTTTGTATTATTTTTTCATCTTGAACTCAACTTGAAAATCACTAAGTTAGTAAGAGAAACACTGTTTTGGAAAGGAACGGATCTGTGAATGGGATAGAAGCAAACAAACAAAAAGGGTACAGAGCTATTCTCTAAACATTGTCCGGGGGATCCCCGTCTGAGGAACGTAATTTTTAAGGGTTATTTACTCTCTGTTTATGCAGGTTCTGAGAAACCATGGCTTTTGGGCATTGCTCAGGGACCATAACTAACCACTCTTTAACCAATACATCCCTGATAACCCCCAGCCCTGACCACATTCTGTAGAGATGCTCGTGTCCCAATCAGCTGCCTCACAAACCAACGGGTGCCTTTTCGAGTGGCCACTGGCGTGATTTTCCATGTCTCTTATTCGAAACCCTTATTTGTTCTCTCCATCCACATTTATAATGTTTCACCCATGATGGGCCATCACACACGCCTTTCACATGGAGATTTTAGCCACCGTGAAGGATAACTGCCTATCCCTGACATGCCTCCTATGCCAGCTCCTCCAAGCGAGATCTGTATCACACCACAGTGCTCGTAGCACCATTCAGCAAGAGGCAGAAACTTATTCTTACTGATTCGTATGGGTTCATATTCATCAGCAAAGACCGATATTTAAAGGAGCTGAAGCCCTTTGTAAAAATGAAGACTCTTTCCACCATGTCAAGGAAAAGTGCGACTTATCTTGAAAAAAAAAAGTTTTTAAGGCATACCTGTTACTGTTCTCCCCAAATGTCTCATTCACTAGTTCAGAGCCCAGGCTGGCATTAGATCTCAGGTGGCTCATCATCAATCGTCCTGATAGATATTTTCATATCCTACCAACTTAAGTACCCCATCCAGTTCTATCAATTCCATAGTGTCTCAATTTTTGTGTTTGTCTTAAATTATTCAGGAAATAAATGCTGCATCCAGAGGAACAATAATGTCTGCCTAGCATATCTCAGGAAACGACAATTATGGCGTCATCTATAATTTAGTTTCCTTAATATCATCCCCAGTCCCAGGGAACGGAGAAAGGCAAAAACTCGGCGTGGGGGTAGAAGGAAGAACTAAGTATGCTATCGGAACAGCTTCTTCCTTGCCGAGTCCCAAAACGGGCATCTTTTTTAAGAAAAAAATTATCTAGGGGCACCTAGGTGGCGCAGTCGGTTAAGCGTCCAACTCTTGGTTTTGGCTCAGGTTGTGATCTCAGGGTCATAGGATCAAGCCCTGTGTCCGGCTCCTCGCTCAGCACAGTCGGCTAAGACTCCCCTTCTGTCCCTCCCCTCTGTACTCTTTCTCTCTCTCTCTCAAAATAAATAAACAAATCTTTAAAAAAAATTACCTATCTCTAAATACCTATATCTATATACTACCTATAAGCACAGGTAGATACATAGATAGATAATAAATATATGAAGAGAAAGAGAGAGAACAGCAGCACCCTATCCCCAATGACCAAATACACTAAGTCTCAGCTAGTGCCTAAGGATATGCATTTTTAACAAGAATGTGCACCCATACTCTCAACATTTTGGAGTAGCAGAAACTTTTGAAAGCTAGGGGAACCTCCGCTGACTGGTAACGGTGACCCAGGGGTGCCGTGGCGATCAAGGTTCTCAGGCAGAACAGAGGAAGAAAAAGGTAGAAGTAATGACAATAATGATAGTTGAATTAAAGGACTCCATGCTATCGATTCGGAGTTTTAATGTGCTTTTGTGTCTCAGGGTACAGAGATGAAAAGAAAAGGCAAAAATGCCTTCCTAGGGAACTAAATCTGGAACTTCCAAGCCTTGTACTTGAAAAAAACCCCACACTAAGGCAATGGTTCTAACTGGGGACGGTTTTGCTCTACTTCCTGTCCCCATGGGGGATATCTGGCAGTGTCTAGACACTTTTTTCACAGTCCAGATTTCAGCCAGGAGTTGCAAGTGCTATCAGCCTCTAGTGGGTAGAGGCTAAGGCTGTTACTGAACTTACGACGAGGCACAGGGCAGCCCCACGGCAAAGAACAACCAGGTCTGAGAGGTTGAGAAATTCTGTGTTAGGGCCTGAGCTGATGGTCCCCCAGTCCCAAGGCAATTCGCCTGTCCCTCAACTAGCCAGTTACTGACCCTTCCCCTGTGAGCCAGCACTTAGGTTCATTTTCACAGCACAGGAGTGACCCCTGGCAGAGGGAGGACCAGGTGCCGGATGTGAAAGCACCCTGGGCCCAGAACTGTGGTTTGGGGCCAGTGCCAACAAGCTCCGTGGGCTTCTGCTTCTGCTGTTGAGCTAACAGGCCCAGACTCCAGGTTCCAGTAGATCCTGGCCCTCAAACAATTTCTCCCCACCCATACTGTGGCCCCTGGCAGAGAGACTGACTCTGGGCCAACTGGGAAGAGACTGCTTCAGTGTATCCAGCCCTTCTGTCTTGTGATAAAGCACAAAACTTTTGGGGGAAATTCATAACTCAATAAAAGGGATCCTGGACCAAATTCTCAATTCTAATCCCGGCTCTGCTACTTCTGAGCCCGGTGAAATTAACCACAAACACCTTTTCTGTTAAAGAGGGACTATTTCACCCGGCTAACCTGTTGGAAAATGGCAATTCATCATGTACATGTAAATACGCCTGAAAGATAAAAGTCAGCATTCTATCAGCAAATTCAAAAGATAATATAATGAGTACTTACTGGGGCAGGATCTTCCGCCATGCCAGGTCTTATTTTAAAGGCGTGGCCTCAAGCTTTAGAGAGTGTCAGAAGCACCTGGGAGGCTCCTTTAAACACGGGGGTCCCAACCTCAGTTTCTAATTCAGAAGGCTGGGGGTGGGGCTCAGGAATTTGAGCATTTCTAACAGGTTCCCAGGTGATGCCAGTGCTGCTGGTCAGCGGGCCACGCTTTCAGCACCACGGAGCTCAAAAACACCCTCCTCTAGCTTTGATTTCTAGGAGAGCATGCATAATCTCGGGACTGAGATGGCTCCAGACATCCACTCAGACTAAAGTAGAGGGTCCCCTGCCCGGCTGCACGTCTGAATCACCTGTGCTGTTTCTGGTGGTTTCTAACACGCATGCCTGGCTCTCCTACCATCCGACAGCTAGCCGAGTCTCAGCAGGGTCAAGTCCAGGCACGTGTGTTCAGCAAAATGGCGCTGGGGTTTCTGACCATGAGAAAGAGCAACAGCTGAACACCTTCTTCCTTACAAATGCTGAGCCAAGTTCTTCTACGGTATTATTTGATTTTTATCTTCCCCAGTAACTCATAAGAAAATTCCTGTTGCCATCCCAACTGTACAGAGAAGGTGTCACCTTTTAAGGTAACACAGCACGTTAGTGGTCGAACTTGGACTTGAAGCCAGGCAGTCTGACTCCAGAGAACAAGCTCTGCTAAACTGCAGTGTCTCCAGGCTGACCTAATTTGCATCAGAGACCCACTTGAGCATGACTCAGGGGGAGGAAGGAAGGAAGGAAGGAAGGAAGGAAGGAAGGAAGGAAGGAAGGAAGGAAAGGGAGGGAAAATTATCTATAGGTACTATTCGGGCAAAAAAGCCTTCAACTTTCAGCTGGACAAGTGCTACTCTTACTTTATTAAAATGTCATCACATCAGTAACACAAAACACTTCTTTGCACAAAGTAAAACCCCAGCAACAAAGGGAGTGAGGTTGGTCTTCAGCAGCTCGCTGGATGCTGTCAGGGGGCAAACTGAGAGGTTTGGCAGTGGGGAGTGTGGCTGTGAGACATGGAAGAGGGATCCGATGACATCCCCTCCAACTGCATCAAAACCGCAGAGCATAGGAATGGAAATGCCGACACTTCAAGGGCCGCTGAAAGCGTTATGAATTTTGTGCCAACAGCTAACATGACTGGCGCTCTGCCTGAGCTGCTGCTATGGTCCTCTTCCTCCTTCCAGCCTAACACACTCTGTAGGGGCTGTTCCTTGAGGAACTGAGGTGTTAGACCCACGCTCTGTGTCATGAGTGTCAGAGCGGAATGAGACCTAGAGATGAGCTAGTCCACCTGTTTCTTTTCCTTTTTTTTTACAAAAAGAAACTTGGGTTCAACATAGAAAAGGGACTGAAAGTCTGATATATTAGGGGCAGAGCTCGGGGCGGAACTCGGGTCTCTTGGCTTGTGGCCCAGGGCTCATTACATAGTTCTTTATAAGTTAAACTTGACTTTTTTGTCCCTACCTTCTCTTAATACATTATTTTGTTGGGGGTGGGTAGAGCATAACCTAAACTATCAGACAAAAAATAATCATGATATTTCAGAGAGACAAGGAGGAGAAAGGATTCTTGCTTGGCAAAGAAATAAATACATATATCCACATTTATGTCAGCTTTATAGTAGCAATATTTATCCCTGAAAAAAAAAAAATCCCCTAAGAAACACTTGGAAAAAAAAAAGGCTTGGAAATTCGATACACGGCTACCTCCCTCTTGATGCTCACAGGTTTTATCAAGTTAAAATGTTGCCAAAAAAATTGGTAAGCCGAATTACCGGAGCGTGACCTCTTAACCAGGCAGGTTAAAACTTTCTGAGATTGAACTGCAGGTTGACCAGCAGATACTCAGCTAGTTAGTGACTATGTTGGTCTTGAGGGCGGAAAAATTGGGCTGCCGCTGCCTGGACCCCACTTGTAACTGGGACGCAAGAGCCGACAAGCAAAGCTTCCACAGGCTCTCGGAGGCATGGCTGTGCCCCAGGGCTGAATGGGGCTTAACGTTCTGTTTGGTGCTTTTGTCTCTCCAGGGCACGTGCACATCACGGACTTCAACATCGCTGCGATGCTGCCCCGGGAGATGCGGCTCACCACCGTGGCAGGCACCAAGCCTTACATGGGTATGGGCTCTGCGGGCGGCGGTGCTAAGAGCAAGGCTTGCCTTTTACCTCCTGGCAGACATTTATTCTGGGGTCGGTCATTCGCAGGCACTTGCAGCTAGGAATGCCAGTTCTCCTGCAACTTGACCCGGGGAGCTTCTGAGCTCACGGATCAGGGGTGAGCCTTGGGAGGCTCCGTTTAGCAAGTGCCCAATCCTACCTTGATTCAGGAGAGCCAGCAATGATGCTTCGAGACACTATTTTATGAGTTGTTTAGACAGCTTCTACCCACTTCCTAACAAAGAATAGTAGTCGATTGAATAAATATGTACTAATCGCTTCTGTGGGCGTGGCACGGTATCAGGCGCTGGTGATCTTGCAAGAGAGCAAGATACACAAGGCCACCAGCTCATGGAGTTTACCTTCTAGTGAGGGGAGTTTTTAAAAACAGAATCAGGGGCAGCTGGGTGGCTGCCCGAATCGGCTGGTTCGGGCTCAGGTCATGATCTCAGAGTCGTGAGGTTAAGCCCTACATCGGGACCCACATGGAGTCCGCTTGTCCCTCTCCCTCCCTCTTTGCCCCTCCTCCCACTCACGAGCTCTCGCTCTCTTCCTTAAACAAATAAAATCTTTTTTTTTTTTAAAGATTTTATTTATTCATTTAACAGAGAGAGAACACAAGCAGGCAGAGAGGCAGGCAGAGGCAGAGAGAGGAGCAGGCTCCCGGCGGAGCAAGGAGCCCGATGCGGGACTCGATCCCAGGACGCCGGGATCATGACCTGAGCCGAAGGCAGCTGCTCAACCAACTGAGCCACCCAGGCGTCCCAACAAATAAAATCTTAAAAAATAAAAAATACAATCAAATGGAAGGTGCAGTAATAAATTGGATGGTGATACCTGACCTAAGTACCACTATACCCATCATTTACATAACCCCGCATTACACACACAGGGCTGCAACGTTCACGCAGCGCCTCCCGGGTGTCATCTTCCTTCTAGTTCCAGCACCACGACAAACCCACGAGATCTCCTTAAAGGTGGGGAACTGGATTTTGTCTGAAGACTCAAAATACACCCACAGGGTGACTAAAAGGATAAGGCTAGGTGCCAAAACTGTCAACAAGGTCTCACATTTAATTATGTTAACACTCACAAATTACTACCAATTCCAAGTTCTTGCAGAACTAGCCTTGCCTCCCACCCACCCCCCGAGAAACATAAAGGGAGAACTGCTGTCCTTTCCCCAAGGGGATTCAGGAACAGGGACTTTTCTGCTCTCCCCACTTAAGACAGGTGAGTCAGATCTCAAGAGAATTATCTGGAAGGTCTGTGGGTGACTGTAACCTGATTCCATGCTTGGTGGATGTCTGGTTCGTCGCCCTCCCTGCTGACCGGTCCTAGTGCCC
>CM052809.1:34310540-34325633 GCA_028533885.1 Nasua narica
ACTCTCTACCACTCTGCTATGCTAGGCAAACTCTCTATCTCCAGTCTCTAAACCTGTTTCAGCCAGAATTGCAACTTGTTTCTCTCTGCCTCCAGAGGCTGGGTCTTGGCAAACGATACTCTTGCTTCTTTCCCCAGGCCCATGTTTAGAACTATCATTTTTAATGATCCTGTGCTGCAGAATTAGAGGATTGCATCAAATTTAACCACTTCTTTATTGTTGAATGTTAGGTTGTTTCTCATTTTGAAACATAAATAAATTTGTAATGAAATGCCTGTTAACAGAAATAGGTCCTGCAACCTGTTTATCTTTGTGATACACTCCCATTCGAACAATTCCTGGTCAGTGCATTTTCCTCCTGAAGGTTCACATTGATTTCTCCTCATTCATTCTAGAACTGTCTGTGAATATTCACTTCCCTGCATTCTCAGCAGGACTGTACAATGAATATCTTTAATCTGCCTGAAAAGATCATTTAAAGTGGTCCCTCATGATACTAATACTGAAATTCTCTGACTTCTTGTGTAAACTCGTGCATGTTCTTTGCTCATTTTCTATTAGGGTGTTAATATTTTTATCCTATCTTGCTATTTCTTATTGATTATATAAAAAATTCTAGAGATTCACATATTCAGATTATAGTGTATCGTATGTGTTATAAATATGATTTCCTATCTTTTAGTTTGCTGTTGTTTTTACGGCATTTTTTTAAAGAACTTTTTTTCTAACATCATCACCCCATTGGTCTTTTTTATGGTTTCTCCCTTTTTTATTTCTTTATTTTTTTAAAAGATTTGTTTATTTATTCAAGAGAGAACGTGCGTGTGCACGTGAGCAGGGAAGGAGCTGAGGGAGGAGAGAGAGTTTCACAGACTCCATTTAGAGCACAGAGCCTGACAAGGGGCTCGATCCCACAACCCTGAGATCATAACCTGAGCCGAAACCAAAGTCAGTCCCTCAACCAACTGCACCCCCCAGGTGCCCCTATAATTTCTGCCTTTGATGCTATTCTTGGTAAGACCTTCTTATCTCCAGATTGTGGATATGGTTACCTAATATTTTCATTACTGTTATAGTTTATTTTTTTTTCCTTATTCTGGTTACATACAATCTTTACTGGAGATCCATTATAAGGATATGACTTAACTTTTTGTTAGATCATTAAATTGTCTTGTGGTGACATATCAAATAAGACCTTTTCCATGTTGATTTACAACATGCTCATCATAAACTAAAGTATCCTTATATACTGGCATCTACATTCTGTGGTTTTTAAATCTTAATTATATGGTTTTATAATATAATTTAATATATGAGATGCAAGTCTATGTGTTTATTCTTATTCAGAATTATTATTATTCACAGATGTTTGGGGTAGATGAAATTTAGAATCTTCTTTTGTAAAGTTCATTAATTAGTTCTATTGCATCACATTTATGGATTGGGTTTGAGGCCCTTCCTTTATTTCTTGACCCAGAATCTACTATCTAGGGGCACCTGGGTGACTCAGTCAGTTAAGCATCTGACTCGTGGTTTCATTTCAGGTCAGGATCTCAGGCTCATGAGATCGAGCCCCACATCAGGCTCTATGCTCAACAAAGATTCTGCTTGTCCCTCTCCCTACCCCTCTGCCCTTCCCCTCACTCACTCTCTCGAAAAATGAATAAAATCTTAAAAAAAAAAAATTTTCTATCTAGGTCCTATGAAACCTGAAAACCAAATGAGAGAAATCCAAATAGCCAAGAGACACATGAAAATGTGGTCAAGCTTATTAGTAATCAGAAGAATGCCTATTTAAACCCACAATGAAAGTTCGAGCCACACTTACTAGATTAGCAGAATTGAAAAGGTCATTTACCAGCAAGCGTGGGTAAGGAGGCTGAGCAAAGGAAACTCTGGTGCGCTGCTCCTCACCGTGTTAATTGGTACTACATAGGTTGTCATTTTCCAGAATGTGTGTAGATGCACATCGTATCCCCATCAGCTCCCCTTCCAGGAACATACCCTGTAGATGTGTGGCCTTTTTAGGAGTGTTCACTACAGCATTGTTCACCATACTGTCAAATTGAAAATATCCAGATGTTAGGTATTCGCCCAGCACAATGGCCTGTTTATCCCTCAGAGTTCTCTGCTGTCTCTCTGAGACGCCTGTCACCGGTCATCCGAGATACTAGTAAGGGCAAGTGGAAATAAGCCCGTTTCCATCCAGTCTGGGGGTGCCGTGGGGTCAGGACCATTATCTCCCAAAGTGATGGGGAGCTGTGACTTGACAGGATGCAGCGATGTGTGGGAGATGAATTCACTGGGGAATGAGGCGCTCGCAGTCAGGGTCAGTCCTGGGCGTCGGGATGTCGACATCTTACCTCGGACTGGATAGCGTCTGCAGGATTTTACTGGGGACTTGAGTATATCCTAGCTAGGTCAAGCCCTTATGCAGCCTCAGGTCATGCCAGTTTCCTTTTGCCAGAGCCAGCCCTTTACTGGGAGGCTTGGGTCAACTGTGGGTAGCTGCTGACAAGTTGAATTCCCATTCCTATGAATGTTTGCCTCTCAGAACTGTGTTTCTGGAGCACTTTCTAGGTGCCAGGCACGGAGCTGAGATTTGGGCATGCATTATCTCATTTAATTTCTCACCTCTCCAAAGATCTTATTTTGACTTTGCTGGTGAGGATTCTCAAGTTCAGGCAGCTGGCTCGTTCAAGGTCAGAATAAGTGACAAAGGCAGGTTCTGACCCCAGGCGGTGTGGCTCCAGAGCTAATAATCACCACCATTGCTTGTTGACTTGACTCCTTGTTGTTTATTTAGTCGGCACATTTCTGTTGAGTGACCCTAGATTCCAGGTTCAATATTAGACACTAAAAGTGTAGTGGTGAGCACATTGCCCTTGCTTTGTGCTTTACCCCTCACGAGCTAGGTATAATCTTGGAAGAGTATGAAGAAGGTTCATAGGCATCAAAGTGCTTAGAAAACGCATAACTCGGCAGTCACCACTGGGGGTGAAATTGTAGCTTTGCCTTCCCTTGGAGTCCTTTCAAATAACCCTGTTACAAAGTGTAAGTTTCTCCACCTACTGTGAAACCTTCTATTTGTCAGCGTGCCCGCTCCCTCCTTGGCTCTCCCTCACCACCAACAGCAGGCTGTAAATGCTGCCCTTGGGTCTTCCATAAGACTGTGAGATGGAGAGCCGATCCACTATCCTTGCGCCAAATTCTCAGTGTTGTCTGTAGCAGGAATCCAAATATCAGTCCTTTAGCACAAACCTTTGTAATCAAGGCAACAAATAATATCTTCCCAGCCTTCCTGCTTTTAGGTTCAGCTGAACATTGGAGGCCTTACGGGATCCAATTTTTAATAATTACGGGATATAAATAAGAGGAGAATTTGCCCATCAAGCCTGTGCGTGCCTGTGTGTTGGCTGATGAATGAGGCCACTGAGACGAGAAAATTGGCCATTTTTGCCTGCTGTGTGTGAACTAGCAAGGGATGGTAAGCATCCATAGCAGCGTTCATTCCTTTTATTTACCCTGGTAATGTGCCTTAGGAGGAACACATTGGGAGCAGAGATTTGTTAACGTCCCACGTTGTAAAAGTGACCTAACTTTTCTGTATCATCAGCACCCGAGATGTTTGACTCCAGAAGAGAAGCCGGCTATTCCTTTGCTGTGGACTGGTGGTCCCTGGGAGTGACCGCGTATGAGCTCCTGAGAGGCCGGGTATGCTAGAACTGTGTTTCTCTTCGGTCGTTCTTCCAGCGAGTTTCATTTTTAGAATGAAAGAATGGATTTTTTTTTTTTTTTTCTAAAATCAAGCAGTTTGTTTGCAAGGTGAAAGCACTAGGCCACGTGATACTTGGGATTTCGGGTCATGTTCACTCTCCCACGTGTGGCTCTAAGCCTGTGAGTTAATATTAACTACAGATAAAATGAAATGAATAATATGAGTATTATAAACTCTCAGAGAGGGAAGATCAGTGCGCCTCACTAAATATCTTGTGGAAATGTATTTGTTTGTTTAAAGAAAATCATTTTGCAATCACAGCACAGGACTTGAACTTTGACATAGTGCCCCAAGGTGGGTGTCAATTATTAATACAACACAATTCGTGCCCTGTCTTGTTGAATTCCTCTCTGTCATTTGGCTCCTGGGTTCTGGGTTCAGGGGCAAATTAGAGTACTTTCCTTTTCAAGAAGACATTTCTTAAACTAAGAAAATGCCTAGGAAGAATTTTCCCCAGAAAATATTTCTCCACCCCTCCCATATTATTTTATCTTGGTGCTAGTTCTCTGTGATATGATGTATTAACATAGTCAGATTAACTTTTTTCTTTCTATTTTTGGGGTGGGGGAGGTAAAGAAAAGGTACAACAGATTATTGAATTTAAATCCATTTTGTAAAGTATTGCCCTTGTGAGTTTTTTAAGGTTTATAAATTTTTACCTAATCTCTTCTATATTATATTATAAACTCATTAAGGTGAAGCATGTACCTTATACAGTTTAGTATTATCCCCAGTATTTAACTCTAAATAGATACATAACAAGTGTGTACTGTACGAGCGGGCGAACAAAGCACTACATCAATTCTGCCGCATTCCAGCAAAGAATCACCAAGTAGGCTGTAGGTAATTAGGTTTCAAAATCTAACTAATCACATTTAATTACAACTATCAACAAAACTAAACCACAGAGGATGGATGCTGAACAATGATCTCCACATTTACAAATTCTCATTTATAGAAAAATACATGCCTCAAAGACAAATATGCTGGACATCTCTGCAGTTTCTGAACTTCACTGCAATCTCAATGAACGGGTCCCTTAGCTATTAACCTGCTTTGTCTGCCATTGTAAGGGCAAAGTCCGTCTCTTCAAGCTTTGGGTTATCCTTAAGTGTCAGCTTCTGCTAGGTACACGCATGGCTTTGCACTAATTCTATGTCCTTAGCTGCAACTCTTTCACTCTTGTACTCCTGAAATAAGACCATAATCACAACATCTCATTTTCTCCCGTCTAATGTTTTACTTTTTCCACCTTATTCGTTATTTATAGTCTTGCTCTTATTTTATATGCTGCATAAGAATTGTTTGATATACCCTGTCACTGCACACTGTAATTTCTTTATAACGTGCATTCCGTTGATTTAGGGGTGTGTGTGTGTAGAGCCTACATAAATATTTGTGGTTTCTGAAAGTAGATTATAGGCTCCGCCAGTGTAGAAATCAGGTCTCTCTTGTTCTTGCATCCCCAGTGCCCAACAGAGGTGCTGGGACATCGTGGGCGTTCAATAAATATTTGGCAAGTGAATAAATATGCAATTCTGGTAGCTGATGAATTAACATGGGTTTTCAATTTGAGAACTAGATAGATACGTTATTGGCTAAGACAAAGGCCATTTGACTATTTTTAATAAGTTGACAGATCATGAGGATTCTTTTAAAATATTAAGTTCAGTCACATGGCCTTCTCAAGTAAATGGAAAAAAGTATGCTTAAACCAGTTGCCTGTGGCATTTATCAGTTAATTTACTCATTTATCAAAGCAGTTTATGTTTTGAGGGAGAAACAGTAAGTTTAGAAGCAGCAATGAAATGAAGAAGGAAATTAGAAGAAAACAATGTATGCTCGTACATATATAACCGTGGAAGATGAAGGATGCCAAACTTCTCTTAATGTTTTAAACACGGAGTGAATCCCATGTAGTGACCCACTGTGCCTTTGGCTAGGAAACACTCCAGAAGCACTGATCATGGTGATATGGTACCAAGCATTTCCTTTCTGAGATTGAGTTACACGGGTTATCTCTGCCATATTGTTATCTCTGCCATATTGTTACCGAGACAGATGAAGTATCTTCAGTCCTTAATTCAGTCTTGTGAGAAGAAAATACCCGGCAAATATATATGTTTAGACATCACATAAAAAATAAAGTTTGGCAGTCTGCTTTTTAGGGAATCTACTCCTAGCACTTGGTGGTTCCCCGACTAACCTGACGTTGACATACCATGTGTAGAGAGGTAAGCCTTTCTTCATCTCACATATATATATATAGGTGATATATATATATGAAGTGAGATATATATACATATATATATACACACATATATAGAATACCAGTTCTTCTATATCCATTCATCAATCAATAGACACTTGGGCAGTTTCCATGATTTGGCTATTGCTGATAATGCTGCTATAAACATCAGGGAGCATGTATCTATTTGAATTAGTATTTTTGTATCCTTTGGGTAAATACCCAGTAATGCAATTGCAGGAGCATAGGGTAATTCTATTTTTAGTTTTGGGGGGAACGTCCATAGTATTTTCCAGAGTGGCTGCACTAGTTTGCCTTCCCACCAACAGTGTAAGAGGGTTCCCCTTCTCCACACCCTTGCCAACACCTGTTGTTTCCTGACTGGTTAATTTTAGTCATTCTGACCAGTGTGAGGTGGTGTCTCACTGAGGTTTTGATTTGTATTTCCCTGATGACGAGTGATGGTAAACACATTTTTATGTGTCTATTAGCCATCTGTAATTATATTACCCTTTAATACTAAATTATGACAGGAAAAATATTAAACTCTTCCATCTTTCCCAATTTATTCCATCAGTCTGCAGTCATTTATTAAGTATCTTGAAAGGGCCAGGCACGATGAATGTGCATATATCCATTTTAACTATGGATAATATTAATCCATATTAATTAATACAGAAATTGTGTTTATTCGACAAACATGCAATGAGCACCTACTAGGTGCTCGGTCCAATGGACACAAATATGAGTAGGGGATGATCTCTGGCCCTAAGTAGCTCACAGTTCACACAAAAGATAAAATCCCATAAATCTATGTTATGAAATAGAGAAATTAATATAGGTAAAGGCTGCTCTCTAGTGGACAGCTGTGAAAAATATAACAAAACCACTGTTTTCTTTACCCCAAAGTTAAAACTATAGAAGAACTTGGTTCTCTCTGAGGTAAAAACACTATGCCTCATCATTAAATTCTCCAGCCCCCTCCACAGAACTAGCAACTCATAGCACTTTGGACTGGAGAAGAACTTTTCTGGGTAACATTCTATCCTGAACTTATTACTGATTCAAAAAGCACAGAGAGGTGTAGAGTAAAACTCAGGATCTCTTTCTAATCAACATTTACGTAGCAATTTTTTTTTAAAGTTCCATTTACTGAGCACTTTTTCCATGTTTTATGTTAATATTTACATAAGCTGCCTTACAGAACAGTCCCAAATTGGTATCTGAGGTGGATTGAGTGTAAAAAAATGTTTTATTTGGCTCAGTGGACTTAGCAAGTTTTCAAAAATTCTGAGATTTCTCAGGAAACTAGAGATTTCCGGAGTCTTTTATTTATTATTTTTTTTTTAAAGATCTATTTATTTATTTATTTATTTATTTATTTATCAGAGATCACAAGTAGGCAGAGAGAAGCAGGCTCCCTGCTGAGCAGAGAGCCCGATGCGGGGCTCGATCCCAGTACCCTGAGATCATGACCTGAGCCAAAGGCAGAGGCTTCAACCCACTGAGCCACCCAGGCGCCCTGGAGTCTTTTAAATAAAAGATCTGGCAACAGTAAACTGGATTTGCACATGAAAACAACAATCAGCTGGAGGGGATCAGAAAATGATACTGAGATTTGACTGGCTGAAAATTTAGCTTGGGGACATGGGCAAAACAAAATTTTTTCTTTACCCTATAAAAATGAAGGCTCTTCCTTCTTCTCTCCCCCAAGAGACCATACCATATTCGCTCCAGTACCTCCAGCAAGGAAATCGCACACATGTTTGAGACAGCTATTGTGACTTACCCCTCTGCCTGGTCACAGGAAATGGTGTCACTGCTCAAGAAGGTAAGAAGGAGGGCTGCATGACAAAAAGGAAGTGGTAAAAAGAAGCATGCCTTCTGGTTTGAGGTGAGAAGTTAGTCTATAATATTGGAGGTAGCCATGATACTACACGTTTCTAGAGTGGGCTTTGCACCTAACAGCTTGCAAACACATGGCTTCATCCGGGCAATACACGTGTCCTCTTGTTGAGCCATGTCAAACTCAGTGTGTCCAAAATAGAGTTCCTGATCCCTCTCTATTTCCTGGACTTGCTATGATGTTCCCTTTATGTGACTGGCCCCTGCATCCATCCAGTTATAGAAGCCGGAAACCAGAAGTCACCCATCATCCCCATATCCAATTCATAGTCAAGTTCTATAACCTGATTTTGTAAATATCTCTTGACTCTGTCACTTCTCTTTATCTCTACTGCCATCTCCTCAGTCCTATTGTCATTAAAACTGGTTTGTCCTGGACACTTTCACACACTCCATTAGGTTCTCCCCTCTGCCCCGTACTGATCTGTTTAAAGCAAAACTCACTGTCTTCTTATTGTTTTCAGAATAAAGATAGAAATAATCCATATGGTATGAAGGTTCCAACTACCACTCGAGCCTTATTTTGGACTTTCGTTCCCCTTCTGACTACACACAGACTTCTTTTTTCTCTTCTCCTTTTCTTCTCCCTCCTCACCAACATTTATCAGTCTCTTACCACAGGGCCTTTGCCTATGCTCCGCCTGAAACAGTGCCCCCATCCCCAGCTCTCCCATCTCCCTCCTTTAAGTCAGCACTACTCAATGGGATTCACTGACTGGTTTGAATCCATGAGTTGTTCCCTACAGGTACATGAGAAGTATAGATATTCAGAGAAGCATTTAGAAGCTGTTCTAGCAGTGGGATACTGCTGATGCCTCTAAGTGCAGTCAGTGGACTCATCTCACTGAGCAGGGTATTAACTCAAATCACAAGTTGTTGATGGTATGGCCCTGCATATTAGCCATGCACTGTAAGACCACATACTGATCCCACTGGGTAGGAAATTAAATGGAAAAAATTGGCCCTTCTACATAGTTTGAGAAACACGGTTTTAGAGCTCAACTTAAATATCACTTCCTCAGGAAGCTTTCTTCTGTCCTAAGCTCATAAAGAACTACCTTTCCTTCTTACCATTTTTTTTTAAATTTCAACTTATGCATTGGATTATATGTGTGTGGTTCTTGGGTTCATGATTACTGTCTTCTAAGCCTTATGAGAGGGGACCACATTGGGCTTCCTCACCTGAGGCAGCTAGCACAGAGCCTGACAGGTGGTAAAATCTGGTATTTGAATAAACGAGGTCCATAGTGTCCATCAGATTTTCAGGGTGCCCATGTTCATGAAAAGATTAATGGCAACTGTAGCAGCAGCTAAGTAGTATGCATTGAATGATTATGTGGAGGAAAGAATGAGGAACTCCACAGGATGACTTGGCTTTCTTTGAAGAGGGAAAAACACACAGGTTGTGGCCGTTTAAGGACAAGAGCTTTGAGGGCCTACAGCTCACACCTGGGCCTCCTGACTTTGGGGTCAAGCTCCTTGTTTTGGAATAGGGATATTGATAATGTTAAAGATGAAGAAGAGAAGGGGGGTGATTTTCCATAAGTGAATTGTCCTCAGTTCCAAGATGGCCTTCTCTACCCCAAAATTACACCCCTATGATCCGCGACTGTGCTCTCCAGGAGCATTCTCAAGCAGAACTGACATTTCCCATTTGAGCCACTAGACTGATGGGATATTGACTGTGGAGCAATTACAGGGGGAGAATCTTTAACCACAGTTTGCAAAACCCCAAACTCTACGATAACCTTGGTTACATCTTATCCAATATATTTTGATTAATTGTACGAACAGCTAAAACTTTAGTAGGAAATTAATTTCATTTGTAAAAACGCACAAGCATTCACTACCTAATAAGGACAGACCTTCTCTTAGGTACTTTATATACATGGCCTCTCTTATTCCTCACTACAACCATACGAAATAGGCTATTATCCCCTTTTTATAGAGGGTAAAAAAAGGTTTAGAGGACAAGCTTCCCCAAAGTTAATAAAGTAGGGGAATCAGGAATCAAACGTATGTTTGACTCAATAGGACAATCTATTTTCACTCACCACAATGCAAAAACCTATTTATAGTTCATCCTATGCATACATTATCCCATTATTTATGTATGTATTATCTTTTTTTTTTAAGATTTTATTTATTTATTTGACAGAAAGAGATCACAAGTAGGCAGAGGCAGGCGGGGCGGGGGGGGGGGCGGAGGAAGCAGGCTCCCTGCTGAGCAGAGAGCCCAATGTGGGGCTCGATCCTAGGACCCTGAGATCATGGTCTGAACCGAAGGCAGAGGTTTTACCCCACTGAGCCACCCAGGAGCCCTGGGTGTATTATCTTTATTACTCGATAGGATTAGGAAAAGGAAACAGTATCTCATTTCCTTCAGACCTACACGTGAAAACTTTTAGAGGGAGTTTGTATGATTTTTTGGCTCGATGTTGACCTTCATTATGATCTTGGTGTTTGTATTCCATTGGCAGCTACTTGAGCCTAATCCAGACCAGCGATTTTCCCACTTGTCTGACGTTCAGAACTTCCCATATATGAATGACATGAACTGGGATGCGGTTTTGCAGAAGAGGCTCATTCCAGGTTTTATTCCTAACGTGAGTCAATCCTAACAAACCCCTAATAACCTTCATTCAGTGACACACACGGTCTCATTAGATAACCCCACCAGTGTTGCAACAGCCCAATTCCTGTCTCACGGATGAGACAACGGAGGCACACACGGGGGCAATGGGCCACCGTAGGTCACGTGGCTAACAAGGGGTCAAATGGGATTCTTGTCCAGGTCTGTCGGCTTCTGGAGTTCTAGCTCCTAATCCCTTTTTGTGGTATGCTGCTACTGGAAGGAAGCCCTAATCCTCCAAGGAGTCATTCCCAGGAATCTGCTCATTGAGGAAACAGTGTTTTCTCAGATTTCAAAGATGTAGAAATTTGTTTCCATTGTTCTGTGAGTCACAGAGCTGAAAGTGTTGGGGTTATTTTTACCACTCACCCCTCTTCCTTTGGTGGTTCGCTGTCACAGAGCTACACTCATTAGGACTGGTAGCCACAGGGAAATAATTCCCACTGGGTGAGTACCTGGCTGTGGGACATCTGTGGCCTCCTGCGGACCACTGGTAAAAGCTGGAGTCCAGAAGCTTCAGCCAAGAGACCCTCCCCTGACTACCATCCATCCAAATCATCCGGGGAGCTTGGTAAAAATGCAGTTTCCTCAGCCTCTGTTCAGAAACACAGACTCTGAAGGTCTGTCCCCGCAAATGGGCTGCTGGGCAGACAACTCAGCTGATTCTGATCTATACACACGATCGTCAGAACACACTTTGAGAAACATAATTCACAAGTTCAAACTTTGGAAAAATAACTAGAATTTGATTTCCTTTCGCACTCACTGAGGGCTCGTGGGGACTTTAGAAAACAAACAAAATAGAAAATCGAAGACTATGAAAACAAGGCCGGCCATAAATGATCTAAAACAGAGTAGGAATCGCAGCTCCTTATTCTTGGACACCTCCACCAACACTAGGTGCTGTTCCTGGTGTTAGGGCTGGCATATTTGTAGAATGTCCCAGAATCAAAGGAATGAGCCAACTGGTCTTTCTTGCAGAAAGGCAGGCTGAATTGTGACCCCACCTTCGAACTTGAAGAAATGATTCTGGAGTCCAAACCTCTTCACAAGAAAAAGAAGCGTCTGGCAAAGAAGGAGAAGGAGATGAGGAAATGTGATTCCTCTCAGGTAAGCAGGTGCCCACCAGACTCAGGGCACGGCGCCCATGGTTGGGGGGCTTCCGGTGGTGGTGGGGAGCACTCAGCACCTTGTGGTGTTTTGTGAACACACGGAGTCACTGCACCCCCAGGCTTCTGGAATGGCAGGCCTGGGCCGGCCTGGGGTCCCTAGCAGAGCAGTCACATTTCTTGGTGGACGCCGGCTCTGCCATGAAAGTCATCCAGTTATTATTGCCTTCCTCGAGCTCTCATTTCAGATTCTATAATTTCCTGGAAGACACTCCAATCGGTAGCTCTGCAAACAAATACATATTCTCAATGTCCTTCATGTCTCCAGCCCTCCGGGGGCTGGAGTCAATTTCACAGTCAGTGTAGCCAAGTCCACGTGCAACCCTACACGTATCTGACCCTCACTGACTATAGGTTTTGTCCTTTTTTTAGGACCCTTGCTCTTCCCTCTTCCTTCAATGTTCTACTCTCAGATCTTCACGTAGGGGGTTTCCTATTGTTCTTTATACACTAAATGCCATTTGCCGAAGATAAGGTCTCTTCACTACTGTGTTCATTCTCGGCCCCAAGTTTTAATTCCCTCGTGACATTAACATAATTTACAAATATTTATGTGTTTATTTGTGTTTCTTCTTCTATCCCACTAAAATGAAGGCTCCTTGTGGGGGAAGCCAAGGTCATACCCGCCAGGGTCTTCATACAGCATAGGCTCAATAATAAACAAGAGGTTCGGTATATTGAAGGAAAGGAAATTTCGTAACTGGACAGTGAAAATCAGGCATCGCTCTTCTTAGAGTTACAAGGTCATGTTGCCCCACTGGACATCTTCCTGGGATCCTCTCTTGTCCTAGTTCTTCCCCAGCCCCGAGCCCCAGGAAGCCTCCCTCCTGATGCGAAAGGTGACAAGCCGCTTACACGCAAGACGGACCATAGCATTTTTGAAGACCACCCAAACGAGGGACGCTGCTGCCCCATTCTTCCAGGCCCCATATCCTTCCAGGCCTCAGGATCCTTTACCAGGAAGTGGCTTTGCCAATAAAAATAGGCCCTTTCATCTCTACTCAGGAAAGTGTACAACCGTTTGGTATTTTTGTTTTGTTTTTAAAATTTTATTCAGGTAAAATACACGTAATATGAAATTTCCCATTTTAACCATTTTAAGTGTACAACTGACGATACTGTACAGCCACCACCATTCTTTAGTTCCAGAATTTTTTCTGGAACCAAACCCCATTTGTTTTTTCCTTAATTTATTTCGGCAATGTTCTGCAGCTTTTGCGAGTACAAATTTTTTGCCTTCCTTGTTGAACTTATTGTTAAGAATTTTATTCTTTTGGATACTATGAAAATGGAATTGTTCATTTCCTTCTTGGATTATTAATTCCTGGTGTACAGAAACAACCCATTTGTCTATATTGTTTCTGTATGCTGCAACTTCGCAGAGCTCATTTCTTAGCTCCACAGCTTCCTTGCGGATTCTGTGGGATTTTCTATCTATTAGAACATGTCATCTGCAAATAAGGCTAGTTTTACCCTCTTTACAGTTCGGATGCCTTTAATTCTTTTCTTTCCCTGATTGCTCTGGCTAGAAATTTCAGTACACTGTTGAATAGCAATGACAAATGCAGGTTCTTTGCCTTTTTTCTGCTCTTAGGAGGAAACACCTTTTACTACTGAGTATTGTGTTCGCTGTGAATTTTTTTGGAAAAGCCTTTTATCTTGTTGAAGAAGTATTCTATTCCTAGTTTTTTTTTAGTGTTTTCATCATGAAGGGTTTTGAATTTTGTCAAAATTCCTGGGTCAAATGCGATCATCTTGCACATTTTTCTTTTCTTAGTTCTATTAATGTAATGTGTTATGTTGGCTGGTTTTCTTACAGTGACCACTCTCACACTCCTGGGGTAAATCCCACCTGCTCATTGTGTATAATCCTGTAATATGCTGTTGGATTTGGTTTGCTAGAACGCTGTTGAAGATTCTTTCATCTATATTCATAATGAAAATTGTTTTGTACTTTTCTTCTCTTTTGATGTTTTTAGATGTTTTGGTATTGGGGTAAAGCTGGGCCCATAGAGTGAGTTAGATAGTGTTCCCTCCTCTTCTGGGTTGCTTTTTTTTTTTCCAGACAAGTTTGAGAAAGATTGGTGTTATTTCTTCTTTAAACTTTTGGTAGAACTCACTGCTAAAGTCATCTGGTCCTGGACTTTTCTTTGTTGGAAAGATTCTTATTACAGATTTTTACTTGTAGATTACTCTTTACTTGTTATAGGTCTGTTGAGATTTTATATTTCTTCTAAAATTTTTGTAGTAATTTGTGTTTTTCTAGAAATTTGTCCATTTGATCTGGATGTTATTTGTTGATACAAACAACCAGTCTGTCACCCTGGTTGGTTTGTTGTTTTTTTTTTTCTGTAAGGTAAAGTTGGAAGTCATGTCCCCACTTTCATTTATGATTTTAGTTCTTTGCATCTTTTCTCTTTTTTTCTTTATATATGGCTAAACATTTGTCAGTCTTGTTCATCTTTTCAAAGAACCAGTGATAATGTTTGTTGTTTTTCTATTCTCTATTTCATTTGTCTCTGCTCTCATCTTTATTATTTCCTTCCTTCTGCTAGCTTTGGGTTTAGCCTGCTTTTCTTTTTCTAATTTGTCAAGGTATGAAGTTAGGTTATTGATTTGGGATATTTCTTCTTTTCTAAAATAGATGTTTACAGCTATAAAATTTCTCTGATTACTGCCTTCACTGTATCCCCTAAGTTTTAGTATATTGGGGGCTTTTTGTTTATTTATCTTTAAGTATTTTCTAATTCTTGTCGTGATTTTTTTTGACACACAATGGTTGTTTAAGAATGTGATGTTTAATTTCCACATATTTGTGAATTTCCTGGTTTTCCTTCTGTTGACTTCTAGCTTCATTTTGTTGTGGTCAGAGAAAATCATTTGTATGATTTTAATCTTAAATGTATTGAGACTGTTTTTACCCTGACATATGGTTTCCTTCCATGGTTTCTTTTACCTTTCTGAGCATATTTAAGATAGTTGTTTTAAAGTCTCTGTTTGGGGGCACCTGGGTGGCTCAATTGGTTAAGCGTCCATCTCTTGGTTTCAGCTCAGGTCGAAATCTTGGGGTTGTGACATCAAGCCCTGCACTGGGCGGAGTTTGCTGGAGATTCTCCCTCTCTTTCTGCCCCTCCTGCTCATGCTTCTCCCTCTCTCTAAAGTAAATAAATAAATCTTAAAAAAAAAATAAATAAAATCTTTGCTTAGTAAATCCAATGTTTGGGATCCTCAGGGATAATTTTTTTTCTCCCCAAATATGTTTATTTTAATTTTTCAGTGTTACAAGATTGATTGTTCATGCACCACACCCAGTGCTCCATGCAGTACGTGCCCTTCTCGATACCCACCACCAGGCTCGCCC
>CM052809.1:34331310-34350985 GCA_028533885.1 Nasua narica
CCCCCCCACTCTCTAAAGTTCATGTGTCCTTCATGAACCCTCTACAGCTCATGTGTCTTACCAAAGCCTCAACATACTTGTCACTTCCTGCTCATCTCATCAGTTTTGCACGATGTCATCTAAAGAGTGTACCGATAGGATGTTCTTTAAGATCTTTTCAGACTGTGTTATAATGGAGGGAAGGACAATGGTACCCCTGGTCAAGACTCTTCATGTGTGTTGTCCTCTATTTCAATTGTATGTAAACTGGTTTGCTTTGCTTTTCTGGCAGGGATGGAAAAGAACTTCTAGGGTAGTTCAGTGGCTGTGTACCATGTACTTGAGGTCATAACAATATGCCCTAGGACAATGTCACAACACTTTCAATTACGGCTCTTAATTGATTGACTTATGCATTGGAATTTGCCTGGCTTTTGTAGTATCCAGAGAAGTGACTTAAATGACTATAGAATGGGGATTACCAGCCCCATAGCATTTTGGTCTTTAAGGCCATTCTCTCAGGATACAAAAAATTTTAAATTTGCTGTCTTGATTTAACATGTTGGAGTAAAGGTGGGTAACAGTTTTAGAGCCTTCTGCTTGATCTTCCAACTAGATTGCTGTCACCCCACAGGCTAAGACACCAACACGAAGGTATGCTAATTGCCATATTTGTCCATTCCAATTAATCAATAGAGGTTTGTGAAAATGACCAGCAGTTTGCTCTGTGAAGCTGGTGCGCCAAAGATAAGCCAGAACCGGACCAGGAGTCCGTTTATGACTTGGCCTCAGGATTTAGTACTTGACCTCAAGTCTCTGGGTGTCAGTGTCAACCGCGAACTTATATCCATCCGTCCTCCTGATGTTTAGGTAGCCCCCTTTCCCACTTTACAGTGGCATTAGTAGTTGGCCCTAGGATCCCTTGGGGAAGGACTAGAGGAATCATACTAGTCATAGTGATGCAAGATCTTTCCTCATAATGACCCGGCTTCTCCTTTAGTTAATGTTTTGCAAGCCTCAAAACTAGGTCAGATCTAGAAATTGGGCATGGGATTATGACTTAAAAAAAAAAAGACATTTATTTATTTATTTATTTATTTATTTATTTATTTATTTATTTATTTAAGAGAGGGTGTGTGCTAGAGCCTGGGGGAGGGGCAGAAGGAGAGGGAGAGAGCAAATTCTCAGCAGACTCCCTGCTGAGCATAAAGCACGAAGCATGACACAGGGCTCAATCCCAGGACCCGGAGATCACAACCTGAGCTGGAAACAGCAGTCGGCCACTTAACTGACTGAGCCACCCAGGTGCCCCATGGGATTATGACATTTTAGTAGAGTACTACTACCTTCAACCTTCTGATCATCAATCCTTGATTCATTTTGATTACTACCTGTTTTAGTTTCTACTACTGTTGTAACAAATGTAACCCCACCTGTGGGTCTCATAGGTATTGGGCCAGAGACAGAAATGAACACAGAGTAGTTTTTCCCAACCTCCCAACCTTATCGCAAAACCTAGCTGGTGTGTCCCTGCCTGTGGCTTTGAAATGAAATACCATCAAATCTTAGGAAGGCCAGAGGCCTCCAGAACCATCCTCTACTGAAGAAATGAGTGAGAAACTCTAGCCAGGGAAAAGTAGGTTTGCACACCTTGCCCAGGCTGGTGTAAGTATGATTTTGGAATAAGCTCATGGGAATATTTTTTGTGTGTCTATAATATTTTTATTTTAATTTTTTGGCTTCCATGTATCAAAAGTAGCATTGTTTGGTTATTTCTGTATATTTAATGTGTAACGATCTAATAATAGCAAATGAATCACCACCTTGATTTTCATTCTGTGATACCAGAAGTATACGACTAAGATTTCCCATTTGAACTGTGGGTAAAATGTATGGACCCAACTGACTTAATGGGCGGTTCTGTGATTAAATGTGTATTTGCTAACATTGGAATAGCCTATGTGTTTCACCAGGGCTTGGTAATATGATTTTTGCCCCACCAGAACTCTTTCTGTATTTGTTTTGGAACTATTTTTTTCTCCGTCCTTCAAATTGAGATCAAGGAAAATGTTTCCCCGTGTTAATATAGCAAAATATAAATTCGGTTTAAAAAAGTAGATAGTATTTTCAGTGACCAAATGGAAATGGCTAATCACTTATTTTAGATATGGAAATGGCTAAACACTTATTTTAGATATATTGGAGATTAAAAGGAAAGCAGATAATATTCTTGATTTTCTCCCTCTACCCAATTTAGTTTTTATTTTTATTTTTTGAGATTTTATTTATTTAGTTGATGAGAGAGAACGCAAGTAGGAAGAGCAGTAGGCAGAGCGGTAGGCAGAGGGAGAGAGAGAAGCAGGCTCCCCACTGAGCGGGGAGCCTGATGCAGGGTTCAATCCCAGGACCCTGGGATCACCACCTGAGTGGATGGCAGCTGCTTAAGCGACAGAGCCACCCAGGCGCCCTTATTCAATTTATTTTGTACTGCATTAATTCTACTTTCTTTCAAGCATTGTGAAAGAGCAGGACACTGAAAAGATAAATAAGACATAACGAGTAAACGAGTTTAGAAAATCCGAACAGTAAAAGTAGTGGCAGGAATAGTTGCCATCTAATAAACTTGCTTTAGGCTAAGAGTTTTACACGAATGATCTTATTTATTCTTCAATATGTTCACTATCCTTTATCTCCCTATCCACTTACGCCCTTTCTTGTTTAAGGGGCCAAGATCCCATGCTCCATCCTCACTTCCATGTGGAGGAGCCATCTTGCTCCTTGCTATGGGCAAACCCTCCATTTGAACACTAGATGTCACCTGTGTTGCCCATTCAAGGATGATAGGGCTCTTGTCCCCATCTTCTTACAGAGTCAGTCAGCCCCATAGGCCTACAACCGAGGTCTTATTTCTCACATGAGATTCCACTCTCTCTGCCTCTTACTGCTCCATTTCCTTGTCCCCATTTACAATAAAATCCCTTGAAAGAGGTATCTACCTCAGATGTCTTGAATTTCCGATTTGATTGTCTCTTGGAAACACTCTGATCAGCTTTCACCCTCACGATTCACCCTCATTAGGACCACGCCGGTACACATACACACACAGTAGGTACTCAGGAAATAGGACTTGAATAATTTAATACATACTCCCCACAAAACCACTGTGAGGTGGCTGTTAAGATACCCAATTTATAGGTGCTCGGGTGAAGGCCCTCAGCACTAATTAATTCTCACTTCTCACCTTCCTTCAACTTTGAGCAGCATTTAACAAAGCAAATACATTCTTCTCTTTGGACTAATTTAGTTTCTTGACCTTCAGAACACCATGCTCCCACGATGTACCTTCTGTCTCACTGATCACTGTCTCCACTCCTTTTCCTGGTTGCTCAGTTCCCCTCAGGACGCTTATTTTCCTCAGACCTGTCTGCCCTCTGCCTCAGCTCACTTCCTGGCTCATCTCCTCCAGCATTGGTAAATAATACCCAGAGGCTGACAACTCCCAAATTTGTGTCTCTGGCCCAGATCATCCCTTAGATTTCTAATCTTGAATATCCACCTGCCTGCACAACATTTTGCTTCGATATATATATATTTAAAAACTTTATTTCTTATTTTTTTGAGAGAAAGAGAGAGAAAAAGAGAGCTTGAGAGGAGAGGAGGGGGAGAGGAAGAGGGAGAAGCAGACCCCCCCCACCCCCAGCAGAGAGCTCCATCCCAGGACCCTGAGATCACGACCCTACCCAAAGGCAGACGCTTAACTGACTGAGCCACCCAGGCGCCCCTTAACTTCAATATTTAATAGGAATGGCCACAGATGTATTCCTGATCTTTCCCCCAGTCCCGTTCCTCTGACGTTTTTCCCTGTCACGTTGAGGCACACCTTCATCTTTTGACTTGCTCAGGTCAACAAATTTAGTGTAATTCACAATTCCTTTTTTTCTTACACCCTGATCCAGTCCATCAGCAAATATTGTTGACTTTATCTTGAGATATAGCTAATATGTGACCATTTCTCACTGCTTCTACTGTTACCATTTGGTCCAAGCTACCATCATCTCACCTGACCTTCTGTGACCTCTGTATGTAAAACTCCCAACCCAGACTCAAGACAATGTAATGACTTTCACCTTCCTACTCCTGGTTTATTTACACTCAGTGCACCTCCCACTGTTTTAAATATCTTGTATTCTCATTTTTAACCCTTGACTTGTCCCTTTCCTAAAATGTAAGCTTTAAGAGGGCATGGATTTTGTCCATTTTATTCACATATTTGAATTCCTAATGTCTAGGTGCCCACAGTAGGTACTCAATAAATAAAAGTAAATAAATAAGTAAATATGGACCAAGGTCCCTCTATTTCCAAATCCAGATCCTTAAACAACACACCATTCTCAGTCCCTACTTTTCCCTCGACACCCAATATCAATCTTTTTTTTAAATCTTTAAATGAACACAAGGCTGCCAATGTTCTATACACTTTGATGGCAGCTCCTTTCGAATTCATGGCTCTCTGATCAGTGCTCAGGTACCAAATCTATTCTACTGAGTCATTCTTTGGCCCATATGTTGCCTTAGAATTTTGTGACTCTATCATATTAGCAAGGGATTTCCTCACCAGCTTGAATTCACCTGCTGTGAAATCTGAAATCAGGAAACTCTAAGAAGTCTTAGAGAAGCAAAAATAGAATTCTTTTTTTAAAAAAAAAGATTTTATTTATTGATTTGAGAGAGAGAGAGAGTTCACAAGCAGGGGGAGGGGCAGAGGAAGAGGGAGAAGCAGATGCCCAGCTGAGCAGGGAGCCCACTGGGGGCTCATCCCAGGACTTTAGGATCACACCCTGAACTGAAGACAGAGGTTTACCCAACTGAGCTATCCAGGCGCTCCAAAAATAGATAATTCTAAAATCTAGATCCTATCATATGCCCTTTAGTTACAGGAACATGCTTTTTTTTTTTTTTTAAAGATTTTATTTATTTATTTGGCAGAGAGAGAGGGATCACAAGTAGGCAGAGAGGCAGGCAGAGAGAGAGGGGGAAGCAGCCTCCCTGCTGAGCAGAGAACCTGATGTGGGACTCGATCCCAGGACCCTGAGATCATGACCTGAGCCGAAGGCAGAGGCTTTAACCCACTGAGCCACCCAGGTGCCCCAGGAACATGCTTATTCCATGTATTTACTCTTTCTTCAGACACAATTTTAAAATTCATATAGTCACTCACCTAATAATTATTGAGAAATTTCTGTGGGCAGGGTCCTCTTTCACACACTAAGGATACAGCTGTAAATAAAACCAACACATTCTCTGCCCTCAAGAAGCTTACATTCCAATGACAGGGAGAAAGATAATACTCAGTGATAAATTACTATACATATGGTGAAAAGTACCATGAAGATAAAGCAGGCATGGAAGGGCACCAAGTACCTTATTTTTGAGTAAGGGTATAAGGTAAACTTCATGGGAACTGGGACATTATTATTGTTACTCACCTCTTATAACACTGGCACGCGCAAACTAATAGTGTGTAGCAAGCACCAGATAAATATCGTGTGAATATTGTGAGAATGAATGAATGAATGATGGAGAGACCCAGCGAGAAGGTTACTGCAGCAGTCCACATTGAGACGCGGTGGCGTTAGGCACAGGAAGGAGCTTTGCAGATTAAGAGGTCGTATTATTGTCGAGTACAACTTTGTAACGAGTTTGATGTCCTTTATTCAAGGGTAAATAATTGAGGGAGTTCAGTACTTCACAAGCAGTGGAGCACTGCTCACAGAGTTTTACAGAGAGTTAGAAGAAGCATCGTGAAAATAGGGTATAGTTGGTGAGGCATTTCCTTATAATGCTAGCAGGTCCTATTTTTTACGGTCAAGTGAGGTAGCTAAGCCGAGTTGGAGGACGTGATTCATGTTTATTAGGTTTCCGGTAAGTGGAGGCTCACTTAGGTTTAGATTTGTGACATGGTTCCAGTGACTGGAGCGCCTCCTTTTTGTCGATCTCAGGATATGAATTAACTTCATCAATCTGGATATAGTTAAGAAATGGAACCAATAACATTTCCTGAAAGATTGGATATGGGGTGCAAATTAGATGGATTGAAGGAGAGGAGTCGTGATCAAGGTTGATGCCACGCCTTTGGCCCTAGTAACTGGAATAAAGTAGCTTTGATTGAGGTGTGGAAGTCTACCAATATGGTAGGTTTGGTGGCCAAAATTAAGTTTTTTGGGGACCATAAATTAAATCTCGCTATGTCCCCTTTTCCCTTTCTCATAGTTTCCTGAGATACCTAAAGCCAAGCATTGCTGTGTATCCAAGGAAAACCATTCAGAGTCATTCTGCGGAAAACATCCTTGCTGGTTTCACTCCTCACTCTTCTTGGCCAGACACAGAGGCATCCTGTGTTGATGGCTGCCTTTCTTATTCAAAGAAAGGCCCAGCCAAGGAAGGCTTTTTCCTTCAAACTCTTCTTGGACACTTACTTTTTATTTAAGAAAGAAAAAGATGATTGAGAGGACAAAAGAGGGGAAAGAATAGTGTTTGTCCTACATTTCTGATTGTGGCAAACAGCTTGAACCTATTAGCTGGTTTTTAAGCATTCCTGTGCATGGCTTGTCACTGGAGTCCGATCCGGAGAAGCACATCGTTAAGTCCTGTTCTCCATGGCCTCAAGCATGCAAACCTGACCTCAAGGAGTTTAACCCCAAATCTTCTAATTTGAAACAACACACACACACACACACACACACACACACACACACACACACAATCAAGTGATCAAAAACATGGTATAAATCTATTTAGTAGAGAATGTTCTGGATTATAATGGCAAGAACAGAGGACCTAAATAGATGCAAGAAAGGGAAAGAAACCCATAGTATTAAAAAACAAAAAAAGGCAGTGGTATTTCTTTAGGATTGTAAATATCCCCTACATATTTTTTGCTTTTCTTAAGAACTTGCAAGATCCCTTCCAGCAAGTTTGGGACACATCTTTGGGAAAGATACAGAGAGAGCTCTGCAGGGTTTCATAGTATGTAGTCAATTCTCTTTTTACCCTGTTCTAAATATAATCCTGCTCATTTGCATGCCAATCCCCAGAATGCTTTGTAATTTCACAACTCTTGGCTAGTGGTCTCAGCATAAGAACAAAGCAAAATGTTTTGGGCGTGACTTTGGCCCTAAACCCTGCTCAGGCTTTGCAAAAGAGTACTGGGAGGTGACTTGGCCTGGCATTCATCCTTCTAGCCAGAGTTTCACAGAAATAAAGTGGAGGTGGCTGTGGACTTTTCCTGGGAAGACTGCATTCAGTCCATTTACCCATGAATAACCAGAAGCTTGGATTAACTCACTTGAGAGGAGGGAGTGTTTCAGGGAGCTTAGTGTCCCCTTCCAGTATGTGCCCAGGATGGTTCATTTTAGGCTTTTGGAAAGCCCAAGCTGGAGTATTCTGTTCCTATTCCGGTGGATGCTTTATATAGTTCCTCTACTGCGGAAAAGGCCTTCAATTTAATGAAAAGATGCCTAGAACTGTGGTCAGTGGCCTGCCTTACAGAAATGTGAATTTAAGAATCTTAACACAGACCTAGTGCATAGTGACATCTGAACACTCCGTAGGCCATTATCAGTGACAACTGGGGAGTGGGGATGGTGTGAGACTCGTCTGTGAAAGGTTTTTAGAGTTTTTGCAAAGCGGGATATTTTTGTTATTTACATGGTATGTTTGGAATCATTTTCAAGGAGACCTGAGGGATCTCCTGCACCGGGACCACCAGGGAGCCCCCACCCACAAAAGTCCCTCCAAATAGGTCTTCGTTGGCCATTTAGTTTTAGCGAGTAGCCAAAGGACAGTATATTCCAGCGCTAAAAGGCCATGTGTTTGCACCCAGTGACATAGTGACTTTAGTCTCTCAGCTCTGCCTCAAGTAAACTCTGGATTTTCAGCAGTGCACACGGTTCACTGCTCGGGGGAAGCAACAGTAATGCTCCTCGCACTTCCGTGGTTGCACAGCAGCAATGCGACGGGGCCTTTCAACCACAGGTGTTTTCTACTCTTGACTCACAGAGCAGTATTAATGCACTCTCACTTATTCTGAGAGCCCGGCAGCGGAGTTCCTCTACAACGTATTATTTCGAGACTATTTTTAAGATACGGAGAACAGTTGCTGGTAACTGACACGGAGTCCTTCCCAGCCCCGTGAGAGCGAGCGGTGGCTTTTACATTTTCCGACAGGTAGCGCCAGATCTCAGGAGAGCCGTGGACCGGCGGGGCGGCACCCAGGGCGAGCAGCTCTAGCTTTTCTCGGGGCTTCCGCGGCCGCTTTACATCCGCAGCGGCCGGCAGAGGCGGCGCGCCGCCCTGCGCTGTAACAAAGACGGCGCCGCCGCCCGCAGCCCGCGCGGAGGCTGAGGGGAGCGGGCTCCGGGAGGACAGTCGGGAGCCTTCCCGGGTCCGAAATGCGGGTCGGGAGGGTGGGAAACCGGCCCCGGGGCTGGCCGCGGGCGTGGGCGCTTGCCGGGGCTCGGCGCGCCAGGCCAGGGGCGCGACGCTCGCGCTCTTCCTCCTCCCCCCGGGACTGCAGCATCCCCGCCCCGAAAAGTCCCTCGCGCCCCCTGGTGGCTGTGGGCCGGCTGGCTCCGCCGCACTCGTAAGTCACAAAAAAAGGAAGAAAAAGAAAAAGTGGGTGAGGCAGATGCAAAGAGGAAAATCAATAGGGATAAGAGAAGAGGGAGGAGTCGCGGAGCAGCCATTCTGGTCTTACGGGGTCCCAGCTGGCACGGCAAAAGAAAAAAAAAAAAAAAAAGAGGCCCGGGCGTGAACGCGAGTGGAGGAGGGTGTGTGTGGCTGGGGGGGGGGGGTCGGGGGTGAAAGGGGGGGACCGGGGAGATTTACTATTGTCTCTGGCAGCCGCCGCGGGAGCCCGGGAGGGGGGCGGAGGCGAGAGGAGGCGGCGGCTGCGGCTGCGGCCAGCGCACCATTCGCTCCACCTGATCTCCGGCGCTGCGCGCTGAGGAAGGCGCGGGCAGGCAGGAGCAGGAGCAGGAGCAGGAGCAGGAGCAGGGAGGGAGGCAGCTGCTGCAGCCACCGCCGCCACCATGTCCTACCAAGGCAAGAAGAACATCCCGCGGATCACGGTAAGTGGGGCCCCGGGCGCCGCCGCCTGTGTCTCTTGCTCGCTCGCTGCTAGCTGCGCCGCGGGCGGGGCGCCCTGGATCCCGCCGGCTTCCCTGGTCCGGTCCCCGGGGAGGGACGGGGACCCGGGGTCCCGGGGGTGGAGAGCCGCGGTCAGCCCAGCCGGCGCGCCGGGCGCCACCCAGAAGGAGCGATCCTAGCGTTTGGGGAAAACAAAACAAAGAGGAAATGTGAAGAGTAGCGCGGAAAACTTTGGGTCATGTCTCCTCTTTTCCCTCCAGCCGGTAGTTTCCAAATAACGCAGGGCTCACGGGCCTCCCTGGACCTCCGCGCCGCCCGGGGTGTCAGTGTGGGCTGCCCCATCCGGGCTGTGCTTTTTGTTTTAGGTTCCTTTTGGCGAGGCGGGGTATGGAGAGATGACACCTTTCCCCAGGGGTGCCTGGTAGCACGACCGCGCCCCTCTCCTAGCTCCAGCCCCGTGGCTCTGCCTCCCGCGCCGCGAGGGTGGCGGGGTATCAGGACCTTGGGTCTTCACCTTGTCCCCTTCTTGCCTGCATTTACCCGTTCATATCATGGTACGTCATATTCCGGACTGGCCAACTAATGTGGCTGTAGCGGGAATCGACCAACTTTTTTTTTTTCCGCCCTCGTCGCATTTTACATTTTTCATGTCATTTCCCCCATTCATCCCAAGAAAAGGCTGAGTTTTTAAGAGCAGATTTTAGTTTGGGGTCCTAAGCGCACGCTGTATGCCTTACAAATCCAACTGCCATTGTGTGCAAGAGCGAGCCACCCGCTGCCGGCGGATGTCAAATGCCCTGGGCGAGCGCCTAGGGTGGGGTGGCCAGGGACGTGCCGTTATCAGGTACAGAAGCCGCATCTTCACCAGAGCCAGCTCTTAGGGGCAAAATACCGCGCCCTGGCTCAGGGTTTCTCTATGATGCGCTGAAATGATGCCCCTGAATGGAAGGGGCCGACGACAGGCTGGGATGGGCATTACCAAAAAAAGGGAGGGGTGGTAGGGGGGCAAAACAACAATAACAGAAAATACTGACATTTGTTTAGCATGAAGCACTACGGTTGTGCTTTGTAGTGAATGGTGTGTACGTGTGTGTGTGCATGTGTGTGTGTAGTGTGTGTGTATGTGTGTGTGTGTGTATAGTGGGGAAATGGGTGGCTACTCCATCTTTGCAAGGCGAACAAAGGAAGTGATCAGCTGGCCCCTGGGAGGCTCTGCAGCTGCCCTGGGGCAGAGCTGTACCTGCTACTGTAGTTAATTTGCTGGGCTCCTCCGGTTTTTGCTGTGGGCATGAGTCTCTTTGCCCTGGCTCCGTTATGTTTGGAATGCCCTGTGTGCTGGAGATTGCCAGTGCAGGACCCTACCTCTGTAGGCAGGAGGAAGCGGTTCTTGGCTCTAGCGCACTTTATTCTCAGGTGGTTTTGTTTCTGTCAAAGCATGCTATCTTTTTCACGCACCTGAGCTTCACCCCACACAAGTGCACTGCACTCCTCCCTGCCATCCACCTGGCCTTGAGGAATAAACCCTGCTTAGGAGAAAGAGAGGAGGTGGGGTGGGTAGGGATCCTTTTGCCAGGTGAAGGTGTCGGGTGTTAACATATCCTCCTTTATCACTGCGTGGCATCATTGACTTCTCCTTATGGAAGAAACATTGTGGATCTTTTACAATGGTACCAATTGTCTTTGCAGAGAACTGTGGAAGGTATCATTAAAAAAAAAAAAAAAGAGAGACTGGGACAAAAGCTCAGTTTTGATACAGTTTCCCTCAGTGAGGGGGATGAACCCCAGCTCTCATGCTGTTCCAGGCGTTATCAGGCTGCTCACATGCTGCTTGCCTTACCTCTGTGTACATTTGCCAGTTCTCCTGTTTGGGATAAGCAGAGAAAAGATGATTTTTTTTTTTCTTTCTAGTCCAAAGACTGCAAGGTTCTTAAGGACCCAGCCTGTGCTGTGGTGTCGAGGGCCACGCCCATCCTTCTAGGTATCCTCGAGGCCACCTTGCAGGAGGGCTACAGAAATGTAGCCCTGATTGATAACTTGCCTTCGAAGCCCCCATAAGTGTGGTTGTGCCCTGATCCTGGGGCCAAGTTTGCAAGGGGTTCCCTTTTGTTCTTGTCTGGTTGCTCTTCCCTGGGGTGCCTCCTTCATTTTCAGCGCGGCTTCCATCCTTTCTCTCTGTGCATGGGGCGTGGTGCTACGTAGCCGCCTCTGCCTAGAAGCTGAGGCTGTGTGTCTCCAGCAGCTGTGACAAGAATGGACAGTGGTTGTGAATTTCTTCAAGCCGGACTACCTCGTATTCACATTGTTGCAAGGGGGTTGGGGTGCGGAGGAAGAAGAGGACCTTGGTGGGGGTGGGGAGTATTGGTCTTCGGGGGCAAGGAATCCATTTGTAGGTTTTCCTCAGGCTTTGTGTTGTATTTCTGTGAACAAGGGTCCTATTTTCGATTCAATTATTTTTGCATGTTTGTATGTCTATAGATGATTATAGTTATCTCCATACCGTAAGGGCTGAAATCTTCTTCCTAGGTATAATGAAAAACATTAAAATGTGGATGCAGATAAACAGATATAGAAAATATTGTGAAAGCTCTAACATATATCCCCTATTGTCAATTCTGACATTTTTTTAAATCGTAAGAATATGGCAGTAGAATTAAGTTTTCTAGCCTCTCTGCATTCCTTTCTGTGAAGGCTGCCCCACCCAGTAGCTAAAATGTCTGTAGAATCTGAGGACTGATGGGGGCAGTCTTCCTTGCTGGCTATCCTTTGCCTCCCCAGACACCACCTTCTGCCACAATTTGTCCCCCCACCTGACCGCACCCCCACCGCCTGTAAGGCTTTGTTTGTTTTTGTTTTTCCTGCCCCCTCTTTTTGCTGCCCTCCTGAGAGCAAAGCCTTCTTTTACCTGTGGTTATTGGCTTCTTGGAGAGACGGGTTTCTGTCCTTGGTAGAATTGGCTGGAGCTTTCTCTGCCAGTGGCTTCAGGTCTCCCATCTTATTGTTCTTTCTCAGGTTATCCACGTGCAGGACCTGTCTGGTCTACTTCGATACTAGCCCCGGCTTCTAAATGGCGGGCTGGCAGCTCAGGCTGGTTCCGGCGATCAGAGCAGAGACCTCATGCTGCCCTTCACCTCCATCTCCACTGCTTAGCCTGGTCCCTAGCACATAGATGTCTCATGATTATTAGTTCAATAAATAAATGAATTACACATTGTTCCTAATAAGAGGAGCTCACGCCTAGTGTTTATTTTATGGCAGGTACTGTGCTGTGTACCTTTACCTCCATTGTCTCGTTTTGATCCTTGACTCAACGCTGTCTGAAAGATACTACAGTTATCCCCATTTTATAGATCCCAAACAACAAAACAAAACAAAAACGGAAAAAAAACCCCAAACCCCTAGAAAATCAAATGCCTTTGCCCAGGATCAGAGACTGAGTATGTGTTCGAGGCAGGTCTCAAACCTGCACACCTGCTTGAAGTCAAGCATGCCCCTCCCCCCCCATATTCTTTGTGGTGTTTCTGCTTCTACCATCACTATTACTTGGTGTTAGTAAGGCAGATGTTGTAGAGGAAAGACTCCACACTACGTAGTCCTCGTAGGATCTGGGAAGCGTCTTCTGCCCACCACTGTCAACAGATCCCTTAACATGATGTCTCTTACTTCTTATGTCCAATAAATTTAAGTAACACTTTTGGGGACGGTAGCTAGCGTACCAGTTCTGCAGGTGGAAAGTTAGGATAGTTACAGTCCTTGTTTCACGCTAGCACCGAAGCTGACCGCAGGAGTGGAAGGGACCGAACAGTTGGGTTCCTGTGCTATATATGTATCGTCTTGCCAGAGTCTCTGCAAAAGTCCATTTTAAGGAAACTGAAGCACAGAGAGGTGACGTTAGTTATACAGAGTTACTCAGTGAGGATTTTGGGGCAAAGCTGGAAATAAACCCAGGCCTCCCTGTCCTGGCACAGAGGCTCATGCAGCAGAGACTTGGAAGGTGTGGACAAGGAGTTCCAGAATTCCCTCTGGGAGACCCATCACAGAGAATTGGCTTTTTGCAAATGGTAATTGGATTTCCGCACATATTATCTTGGTGATAATGCATTTCGGCCTCATTGGAGGTTGGGTTGAATGTGTGTGATGTTTGGGAATTCCCAGAATCCACATCCTCAGGCAGGAACACAACCTGGAGAGTTCTTTCCTGGGCACATGGTCAGGGCACTGTGGTCTTGTTTGAAGGGTTTGATTGTCAGTGTTGTGGGTGCCGTGGGAAGTTTTTATACCCAAGGGGAAGGGAATGGGCCTTATGAAATGCAGCAGCTGAGCTGGGGGCCTAGAACCAGCTGAGAATGTGGAGGAAGTGCAACCATGCCCCAGCCTCTGTGCCTTCTTCTTGCTTCAAGAGGTGTGACTTGGGACTGGGAGCAAATATTAGGAGATGGAAGACTAGCGGTTAGAAGACTGAAAGAAAGGATGTCACCCACAGTCGGCTTCATCCGTGTAAGGCATCTTGGTAGGGAAATTCCAGAGTAAAAGACGGAGGGAAAGTTAGGAATGGAAAGCATCTTAGATATCTGATCATGGAAATATCAGCTCAGGCCTTGCCTGGGTGTTCATTTGTTACTTTATATTTTGAGCTGCTATGTGGTAATTTTCAGCCAAGTTGTCCTTCTTTCTCTCTTCCCTTTTTTTTTTTTTTTTTTAAGATTTTAAAGATTTATTTGAGATGGGTAGAGGGAGGAAGAGAATCCTAAGCAGACTCCGAGCCGAATGTGGAGTCCAACACAGGGCTCGATCTCACAACCCTGAGATGATGACCTGAGTCAAAAACCCAACTGACTGAGCCACCCAGGAACCCCTGGGTTACTCCTCTTTCTGAAACAGGAGCAAAGTACCTCAAGTGTATAAAGAAAGAGCTCTGTTCGTTAGTAGCTATGTTGGAGTTGGCTGGGCGCTTGGGGGAATTCTAGAGAAATTGATTTTCTCAGAGAATTCCGGTCTATGTGGTAGAACCATGAGCTTATAAATGAAAATATTTCCGCTTGTCTCCCTGGGCTGTTGAAAGGCCCAAATGAGGATAGTGACCCTGAAAGTGGTCTCTGAGCCCTGATGTCTTCAAAATAATAAAGGCTGATTTATTTATGAAATCTCAACTACTCTAGAATGTAGGAATTTGTGAAGGGGAAGACATGATAAAGGTCTGGGGTAGAAAGAGCCTACTTAAGAAACTATTTTTTGAATATAAGTTTTCAAAAACAAAAACAGTACAATGTTATATAAAAGCTCTTGTTATTTTTTTCTTGCTTCACTTATGTTACAGTGTTCCTCAAAATTAGGCTTCTCATTCATATCTGACAATCTAATAAAGGGCATTAGAATGCCTTTGGTCTTTGATATAGAGACTTTCCTTATCCTAAATAAAGCCCATTTTTCTTATGTAGTTGCACTAGATTGTTTATCAGTCTTAATTAGCTTGTAGAATAAGGTGACACAGGTCATGAATACCCTTTTTGGCAGGTTCTTCATGACTCCCTGTTCAGTAGCTTTTCCTCTGCCCTTTCTCCTCTGTTGGAAAAAAAAAAAAACCCCAAAACAACTGAATTTGAAAAAGAACAAAACACCACCCTTCATGTCCTAATGGACCCTCTGTTCTTTACCTATTGACATATTTCATTTGGTTTTGCTTATTACATTTGAAAAGTCACAGAATGTTTACACCAGTAGGGATGTCTCCCTAGGATATAAATCTGCCCCTCTTTGATTAAATCAGTGCTCCTAATCATAAGGGGACTGGAAATTTGAATATGTCATTGCCGCCCGTGATGAATGTTAATAGGAAGCCTGACCGGCTCCCCAGATATTCCCTCAAATCAGTGCTCCGTTTTCCCTTTTCTCCCATTCTTTATAGGCCATTCAGAAACAAATGAGAAAGACCCTGGACAACCCAGAGAAATGGGCTCTTTTCTATTTTCACACTCTTCTGTTGTGACATTTCTCTTGCATCAGACTCAGTCTATGTCTATTTCAATCTGTGAAATAGACCCAAAACACCTAGTGGTAGAATAGGATGAGCCCTTCAGCCTGGCCTCTTTGTTTGGCCCTAGCCTCTAGGTGGAGTCTACTTACAAAAACAACTTCTCTTGTAGCGCCTGGGCGGCTCCATTGGTTAAGCCTTCTGACCCTTGATTTTTGGCTCAGGTCATGACCTCAGGGTCATCAGATCGAGCCTCCCTCTGGCACTGCGCTCAGCGCGGAGTCTGCTTGTCCCTCTCCCTCTGCTCCAACCCCTGATCGCGATTGCTCGCGCTCTTTCCCATAAATAAATAAAGACCCAACTTCTGTTGAAGAACTTTCTTCTGTTAATTAGATTGTAGGGAGCTCAGTGATCAGAAAGATGGGACTAAGCATAGTCGGGCTGTTAAGCTACCATTTATTTATTTGTTTGTTTGTTTAAAGATTTTATCTATTCATTTGACAGAGAGAGATCACAAGTAGTCAGAGAGGCAAGGCAGAGAGAGAGGAGGAAGCAGGCTTCCGGCTGAGCAGAAAGCCCGATGTGGGGCTCGATCCCACGACCCTGAGACCACGACCCGAGCCGAAGGCAGAGGCATTAACCCACTGAGCCACCCAGGCGCCCCTAAGCTACCATTTATTGATGGGCTATGTGGATTGCCTCACTTGACTCCTAGTATCTCCTGTAGCTGCAGTGAAATAACCACCCTTTTCGCGCTCTGGATAAAGGCTCCAAGAGTTTTAGTAACTTGACTAAAGTCATACAGCTGAAAAAGCAAGATCCTGGGATTGAGCCCTCCAGAGGTGAGTTAGTTTTCTGGGCAGAAAAGCCGTCATTCCCTATCCACAGGTGGTTTTCCCTGTCCCCATCGTCTCCAGCTGTCCGCACCTGTTAGCTCACAAATGCGGGTCCGGGTTCACCGGATGCAAGGAGAGTGGAGACGATCTGGCCAAATCTATCACATCACTGCTGGAACAGCAACTGAGCGTATGTCCTCCTTCCAGTGGTTCATGCAGTGCTCTGCCAGCTGTCTGAGTTAGCTTCTGGCTTTTGCCCAGAGGCACGTACGAGTGCAGTGTGGAAAAGCAGATGCTATTTTCCTGCCCAAGGCCCCTTCACGCTTTCTGTCCCTGTCCGCTTCCCAGACTTGGAAGGAGCCCAGCTCGCCGTTCCCATTCGGCCGGAGAAATACAGGACACCAGCGCTCAAAGCTGGATGGGGGAGCTCCACTTTTGAGTGGTCCAGGCGCCTATTGGGGACATCTGGAATTCACAGACGCATTTCTTGTGACTTAATTAGTCTCTTTCTAACTGGGAAGCCCTGGACGATGAAATATGTGGGATAAAGTGAGATCTGATTTTTTTAAGGGAGGAGTTCTGCTGGCTACTAGAGCAAAGGAGCCCTCTTGTTTTTTGACACAGGAAAGACAGCCCTGGATGGAGTGTCAGTGTGTCGTGCTTCAGGCCTGGCGTTGCCTCTAATTTACGCGTGACTTTGGGCAAACCCTTGTTATCCTCTCAATTCTGCATCAGTCAAATGAGGGCATTGTGCTAAATGATCCCCAAGGTCCCTGCCAGTGCACATGACCTTATGAACCTTTATTGTGTCCTCTTTTTTCCTGAGATCATGGTTAGCCCTCGTCACTGTGTTCCGAATTTAGAGAAGAGTCCCAAGCCAAGGGAATGCAGTGGGGAGAAAGTCAGAGCAGCCCTTGTCGGCTTCAATTCAGTGGGACCGGCCCAAATCTGTGTGGGGTCTGAGGGTCTTTGGTTGCCTTTCATGCTTAAAATCCCAGCCTTTTTCTCATTCTGATGGTAGATTTGGTTACTAGACTCTGTACAGGAGAGAAATAGAATAATAAATGTCCCTTTCTTAGCAAAACTGTGCTATCAATGCAAATGAGTATTACTAAAATGATACCATGATTTCCTTGCTGGCACGTACGGTTTCTCTTTTGGAGAAGGCTACCATCAATTAGGGCACAAAGGTGACAAATTGCCCCAGACCTACACTGGTCAAGCGACTAGGTAGACCCACAGAAGAGGGCTCCAAGTCAGTCTGTGCTCCGATAAACTCTTTTCAGTTGCCAATATTTTAAGTGCGGTGGCTGCCATCCAATGCAAAACCCCTCCCCAGAAGCCGAATGATGCCACGGACACCCCATGAGGTAGAGATGGTTTTCGTTTCGGTACCACTGAATCTGCAGCACTCAGTCTTTGGTTGGCATGTAGTAAGCCCTCTGTGAATATTTGTTGAATGAATGGGCCCGTTTAACACTTAGGTTGCAGGAATAATTTCAAGCCCGAAGATGATCAGACCATATATGTTTGTGCCTGTACATCATCCTTCCTTTCCCTGGCAGCTTTCTTAAATATTAACTTTTAAGAGAGAAGGCCTGGCTCTAAGCAACCAGCAGAGGATCCCTGGGCCAAGAGAAGGAGGACGGGACATCAGCAGAATGAGCAGAGGCTACTGTGGTCCAGGGGCTGACCGGGGTCTACGGAGCCCAGCCCTCATTGATACTTCTGTCCTTGTGGACCTCCCTTCCTCCCCTTCTTCCAAATCCTGCAGCTGACCCCATTTTCAGCCTGTTTCAGGGCCTACCTGGTATTTCTTGCTTGCAAAGAGACCCGTTGTTCCTCTTCCCGGAAATGATTGAAAAGAAAGAGAACTTTATGCCTCCTTTCAAATAGAGAAAATTGTCACTATGACTTTTTGAACCAGGATCCAACATAGATCTGAACTGAGACCTTTCTGCCTTTGCATGGAAACCACAGGCCACTGGGGTTCTTAGCAGCAGTTAGATAGGGCAGCCTGCATTTGTACAGAGAACCCCACGTTTTAGAAAGCTTGGGGAAGGAGCAGCGCCCAGGTCTTCTTTGCTTCCCTATTAGGGTTGGCCATTTAAATGGAATGTTTTTATTCTTGTGTGTGTGTGTGTGTTTACACAAAGATTTTTCAGTCCCTCCACTGCATCTGTCAGCTTTCTCTGGGCTTATATTTGGAGCTATTTCTGTTATTAGCATTTATTCTGAAGTTCATTTTTTGCTTTGATTGGTGAAGACAGTTAAACTTCAAGCACATTTTATCAAGTTCATCCCTGGCTGTAAACCATGCAGTTTATGGTCTCAATCATCTTTGGGTAATAATAGTCCCTAGATCCTTTCAAAAGGAGCATTTGTAAGAAAAGGCAAAATGAAGAATTAAAGTCTATTTGGGGAACCTAACACCTCAGGTCAGAAAGCACGTGAAATACTTTATGTATTAGAAAATGTCATGTAGGGACGCCTGGGTGGCTCAGTGGGTTAAAGCTTCTGCCTTCCACTCGGGTCATGAACTCAGGGTCCTGGGATCGAGCCCCGCATCGGGCTCTCTGCTCAGCAGGGAGCTTGCTTACCCTTCTCTCTCACCTCCCTCTCTCCAAGTCTGCCTACTTGTGGTCTCTCCCTCTGTCAAATAAATAAATAAAATCTTAAAAAAAAAGGAAGAAAATGTCATGTATAACATAATCAAGTATAATAACAGCATTTGGCTCTTTTTTTTTTTTTAAGATTTTATTTATTTGACAGAGAGAGAGAGAGAATGCACGCTCGACAGAGGGAGAAGCAGGCCTCTTCGCTGAGCAGGGAGCCCGATGTGGGGCTTGATCCCAGGACCCTGGGATCATGACCTGCGCTGAATGCAGACACTTAACTGACTGAGCCACTCAGGCGCCCCAAGGGTCTTTTTTGATTGCTGAGCAAGTATTGACCATTGACTCTGGACCTGGCAATGCGATGTTTGTCTCTGGAGCCTCTAGTCTGGAACACAGAGGGGAAATTAGTTTATGACAACAACAACTACTACTACTAACAATAACGAGTACTTTTATTGTATCCTGTGTTGAGTGGTTTTTATCCATTACCTCATGTAATCCTCAGAACTGTTCAGTTAGATAGATGGATTTCCAACTCGGTCTTCCCATTCACTATGGAGAAAACTTGGATCAGAAAATTTGCCTAAGATCACGTATACTTTCAGTGATGGAACCAAAATTCGAACTGACTCAGCCCACATTCTTAACTACCTTAAATTCTACCTTCTTCTTTTTTTTTTTTTTTAAGATTTTACTTATTTGATGGGGCGCCTGGGTGGCTCAGTGGGTTAAAGCCTCTGCCTTCAGCTCAGGTCATGATCTCAGGGTCCTGGGATTGAGCCCCACATAGGGCTCTCTGCTCGGGGAGCCTGCTTCCCCCTCTCTCTCTGCCTGCCTCTCTGCCTGCTTGTGATCTCTCTCTCTCTCTCTGCCAAATAAATAAAATCTTAAAAAAAAAAAAAGGATTTTACTTATTTGACACTGAGAGAGACAGTGAGAGAGGGAACACAAGTAGGGGGAGTGGGAGAGGGAGAAGCAGGCTTCCCACTGAGCAGGGAGCCCGATGTGGGGCTCGATCCCAGGAACCCAGGATCATGACCTGAGCCGAAGGCAGACGCTTAACGACTGAGCCACCCAGGCGCCCCAAATTCTACCTTCTTTTATCTTCTCCCACCTCAAGGGTCATA
>CM052809.1:34351485-34513289 GCA_028533885.1 Nasua narica
TACTGGCTTCCGTTCAAATCCCCTACACCCATTTCAAACTCCCTGCTCCCCACTCTATGGTCTCATTAAAACATTCCCGAAGTGCACCATTGGCTGGCTTCCTGACTCGTGCTTAGTGTGAGAAGAAAACTAGATCTCTGGAGATGTTTTCCCTACCTACCAATTGTGAGATACTGTTGTTCATCGATTGTGGTGTTTTTCCTTCTCACTTAGCATCCATTTATCCCACAGCTTCTCATTTCAGTGGTTTTATTTATTTCTAATTAGTAGAAGAAACAGTCTCTCCCTATCTCACTTCCAACTCATAACCACTGCATCTTTTCTCTTTGGACATAAGCTAGCCTTTTGGAAATAAACCAAATAATTCTGCCTTCAGTGGAGTCTGTCTAGAAAAGTGGTGTGTGAGCCCCAGCCTCCTGTAGACCTCAATTTGAGCCTTATCTGCGACCATCCTTTGAATATGATCTGCCCTTAGCAGATAGTAAAGGTGACTTTAAATCAGGTCAACCTACCAGCAAGGCACAGCATCCACAGAAGATTTTCATTAGGCACTTGGAGCATATCATGAAAACTGTTTGAACCTCTCCACTTCTTCCTTCTCTTGCTCCATCTCCTGGCCTCCCTCTAGGCCTCATGGCTTCTAATGTCTTCTGCTACAGCTACTATGTTCACCTTGGTCAAATTCAGCTTCCCTATTTTGATTCTCTGAGTCCCATCAACTCACTCTCCAGAATGTTTCCCTAGTAGACATTTTATTTTGGATAATCCTCTTAATCGAGCCAGTTCTAGCGCTAGACCCCATTCAGTACCACTGCTTAGCAGCCACCATATAAAGAACAGCAGAATGGTATATAAAAGCCAATCAGAGAGTCCTTGAGCTAAATTCTGAACGTTGTCCATTTCCTGTTGTAGGATTGCGGGAAGTCAAGGCACCTCTCCAAGATCTGGTTTCTTTTCCAGAATGTGTAGTTATTCATACCTATTTTGTAGAATGATTGTAAGGACTGGAGGTAGCAATGCCTTGCAAAAATAAGTACTCCATAAATGGAGCTATTCATTAGAACACACCATGAACCTCATATCTGTGCCTCAAAAGCCAAGGAAAAGTAAAATTCCAGTAGATTACGGTGCTAACTTCTTTGGTAAAGAAAATAGAAGACACTTTTCTCTTTCTTTATTTTTATCTCCAGCTAATTTAAAATCATCTTCTTCCCATGTCTTTTACTTTGTCCCCACTTGCCTGGCTCTTGTGGCCCCTTAATCCCATCTGCTGTTGAGCAATGTGGCCCAGGCTGCTCTCCTCCCTCTTATGGAATTTACACAGAAGTGTTCCCAGGTTTGCCCAGAGTCCTGCCCTTGAAGTCCACATGACAAGCAATCATCTCATGCTCAGTAATCCTGCAGCATGAAAATGATCACACAATCTCAGGGTCCTGGGATGGAGCCCGGCATAGGGCCCTCTGCTCAGCAGGGAGCCTGCTTCCCCCTCTCTCTCTGCCTGCCTCTCTGCCTACTTGTGATCTATCTCTTCTCTGTCAAATAAATTTAAAAAATCTTAAAAAAAAAAAAAGAAAATGACCACACCACATGCCATTCTTTCTAGGAAGTTTCCATTGACAAATGATAAAGAAATGAACATACACGAAGATCTGGCGAGAAAAAGGTCTATCACCTCCTTATTTACAATGGTAGAAGAAGAGAAGTAAAAGTGAAACCAAAACTGAAAACTAAAATATCAATGTCCAATTAAGAGAAATTAGTAACTCAGGGTGCTCGGCTGGCTTATTCGGTAGCGTGTGCAGCTCTTAAATTCGGGGTTGTGGGTTCGAGACCCATGTTGGGTGTAGAAATAACTTAAAAAAATAAAAATTTAAAAAAAGGAAATTAGTGATTAAATATGTGATACATCACAACAGAGTACTACATAGCCATTGTAAATTACATTTTGGAAAATCTTTGAGGCTCTGTAAAGATGCCAAAATAACTTAAGTTAAAAAAAAATAAGTTTAGTGTTTTCAGGTCAGAATGAAAGGAGCTAAGAAGTTGCCACTCTGCTTTAATAACAAGTAAAAAGCTGAGAAAACTGACAAATCAACAATTCCCCTCAGACTCAGCAGAAAGGTGAAATTACACAGAAAACCACTGTCCTCAAAATTGGAGAGACAGAGAGGCAGATAGAGTCGTGACTCACGTGAGCATTAGCCCACAAGCAAACAATTCCACAGAAGCCAGTGCCAGAGTAGGAAAACCTGAACTGTGATAAAGGAATGGATGGAGGCTCAATGTGGACAACCTTAAGAGTTCAAAACTCCAAGGAGACCCAGCCATGGGAGGCCTTCCCAGTTTTATGATTGTTACCTCCAAAAGCTCTCTGAGGTCCTCAAAGTGACTACAAGAGAAAGATCCCCTCCCGCTTCTAGAATGGGGAGGAGTGAAGGAACCATTTTTTAAATACACCAGAATATTCCTTTCTTCTTAATAAGGCCTGACTCCAGGAAAATGTATCTTACCAGAGCCTAATTTGCTATCAGAGCCTAATAAATTACTTGAGGAAAAGTGGGAAATACTCAACACCACTCCTCTGGCCTTCCACACAAGAGAAGGCGAATACCTAACTCCTGCTCCATTAAGCATTCCACATAGGGGAAGGAATATACACATCTCCATCCCTGTCCAGTCATCTTTTCCCATCTGAGGGGTGGCAGAAGAAGAATGAGAAGCATGATGAAGCCCACAGTCCAAGCGCAAAGGCTCACCAAAAGACTGAGATCTAACCATAGGACTAGAGAGTGCTTCCCCTCTGATCCACACTTTACTACTACATCAGTAAAGGTTTATTTATTGGAGTTCCTGTTACCCATTTCATTGTATCCACCTTTCAGGAAAATATGACAAGGGATACTAAAAGGAAAAAACACAGATTTTAAGAGAAAAACAAACATCAAAACCAGAGTCCGGGGCGCCTGGGTGGCTCAGTTGGTTGAGCAACTGCCTTCAGCTCAGGTCATGATCCTTGAGTTCCAGGATCGAGTCCCACATGGGGCTCCCAGCTCCACAGGGAGTCTGCTTCTTCCTCTGACCTTCTCTCCTCTCATACTCTCTCTCACTTTCTCTGTCTCTCAAATAAATAAATAAAATCTAAAAAAAAAAAAAACCCAGAGTCAGATAGGGCAGGAATTATCAGATGAAGGATTTAGAAGAAAATTCATTAATTTTCTTTAAAGGAAAAAGGAGGTGATGCTCAAGAAAAGATAGATAATGTAAACAGAGAGATGGGAATTCTAACAAAGAATCAAAAGAAAAATAGTAGAAATCAAAAACATTGTAGTAGAAATGAAAAATGCTTTTGATGGGCTTATTAGACACAGCTGAAGAAGGAATCTCTGAATGGGAAGATATAACAATAGAAACTTCAGAAACTGAGCAAAAAAAAAAAAGAAAAAAATGGAACACAATATTAAAGAACTGCATGACAACTACAGAAAATGTTACATATATATACTAGGAATATCAGAAGGAGAAAAGAAAAAAGAAGCAATATTTAAAACAATAATGACTGAGAATTTCCCCTATGTTAATGTCAGACACCTTATCACAGAAGCTTAGTCAAGCTCAAGGAACATCAAGTACCCCCCAAAAAAACTATAACTAGACTTATCATCATATTTTGAACAAAATATTCATATTTCTTTAGAAATATGAATATAAAGAAGAAAATATTCATATTTCAGATAGTCAGAGATAAAGACAGAATCTTGAAAGATGACAAAGGGAAAAAAACAAAATACCTTACCTATAGAGAGGCAAAGATAAAAGTTACTATGATTTCTTCTCAGAATCCATACAAGCAAGAGGAGAGTAGACTGAAATATTTAAAATGTTGAAAGGAAAAAAAAATCAACCAACAATTCTGACCTTGCAAAATATCCTTCAAAAGTGAAAGAGAACACATGCAAAGACACTGGACATCGCTAATCATCAAGGAAATGGAAATTAAAACCACAGTGAGACATCATTTATACCCGTCAGGATGACTAGAATTAAAAAGAAAGAACAAGCAGAGAAGCTGGGTGGCTCAGCCGGGTAAGCATCAGCCTCCGGCTCAGGTCATGATCTCGGGGTCCTGGGATCAAGCCCTGAGTCAGGCTCCTTGCTCAGTGGGAAGCCTGCTTCTCCCTCTGCCTGCCATTCTTTCTCTCTCTCTCTCTTTCTCTCTGACAAATAAATAAGTAAAATTTTTTTTTAATTAAAAAAAAAGAACAAGTACTGGTGAGGATATGAAGAAAAAGGAATCTTCATACACTGTTGGTGGGAATATGAATTGGTGCAACCACTAACACTGGCTGGAAAACATTCTAGAAGACAACACAGAAGTTCCTCAAAAAATTAAAAATAGAAATACTAGATGATCCAGTAATTTCACTCCTGCACATTTACCCAAAGAAAACAAAAACACTAACTTGAAAAGATACGTGCACCCCTATGTTTACTACAGCATTATTTACAATAGCCAAGATATGAAAACAATCTCGGACCATCCATAGGCGAATGAATAAGGAAGATGTGATATATATACAGAATATTATTTAGCCACAAAAAAGAAGGAGATCCTGCCATTTGCATCAACATGGATGGCCCTGGAGGGTATGATGAATGCTACGTGAAATAAGTCAGAAAGGGAAAAACAAATGCCATATGATTTCACTTACATGTGAAATTGCAAAAACAAATGAACAAACAAACAGAAAGCAGAAAAAGATCCATAAACACAGAGGAAAAACTGACGGTTGCCAGAGAGGAAGAGGGTCAGAGAAGGGGCAAAATGGGGGAACGGGAGTGGAAGATTCAGGCTTCCAGTTATGGAATGACTAAATCATGGGGCTGAAAGACACAGCATAGGGAATATCGCCAGTGGTCCCGCAATAGTGCTGCATAGGGACAGATGGGAGCCACACTTTTGGTGAGCACAGCAGAACATACAGTCTTATGGAATCACTTTGTTGTACCCTTGAAACTGACGCAACATTGTATGTCAAATATAATTTTAAAAAAGGGAAGGCGAAATAAAGACTTTTTCAGACAAATAAAACTTGAGGGAATTTGTTGGCAGTACATCTGCCTTGCAAGAACTGTTAAAAGAAGTTCTTCAGAGGAAAGAAAAATGGTATGCATCAGAAACTTGAATCTATATTTAAAAAAAAGAAAAAGCACTGGAGAAGGGATAAGTGAAGGTAATAAAAAAACTTAACTTTTTCTTATTCTTAATTGATCTAACATGTAATAATTAGTTTAAAATAATAATAGCAATAATACATTCAGTATATATGTTTACATATGCTTATGTATAAGTGAATAACAACAATAGTACAAGGGACAAGGCAGGGAAGAATTGGGAATAGTTTGTTACTATACAGTATTTGCACTTGGATTAGTCATAAATGCATATTGTAAACTCTAGGACAACCACAAAAAAAAAGTAGAAAAGTATCACTGATATGCTAAGAAAGGAGAAAAAACTGAATCATATAAAATGCTCATTTAAAACCACAAAGGGCAGAAAAAGAATGGAAGACCAAAAAGAACAAAGGAAAGGAACAAGTAGAAAACACAAGCAAATATAGTAAGCATGAGTTCAACTATATCAATATTCACTTTGAATGTCAACAGTCTAAATGCACAAATTAGAAGATGGAGATTGTCAGAGTGAATCAAAAACACAACCCCATGAGGTGCCTGGGTGGTTCAGTAGGTTCAGTGTCAGACTCTTGGTTTCAGCTCAAGTCATGATTTCAGGGTCCTGGGACTGAGCTCTGTGTAGGGCTCCCTGCTCAACGCAGAGTCTGCTCCTCTCTCTCCCTCTGTCCCTCCTACCACTCATGTTCTTTTTCTCAAATAAATAAATAAGATCTTAGATAGATAGACTACAAAAACACATGAACCAGAAGTAAATGGGTAGAGAAAAACATGGTATGCTAACACTAATCAAAAGAAAGCAGGAGCAGCTATATTAATTTCAGATAGAGCAGACTTCAAATAGGAAAGTTATCAGGTATAATTATAAAGGGGTAAGATCTCCAAGAAGACATAATAATTCTTAACATATATATCCTTATAAAAGGAGTATCAAAGTATGTGAGGAAGAACTAATAGAACTGCAAGGAGAAACAGATGAATCCACTAGCATACTTGGAGACTTTAACACCTCTCTATGGAAAAGGGGACAGATCCAACAGACAAAAAATCAATAAAGACTTAGTTGAACTCAATAGTACTACCAATCAGCTAGATATCATTGATATCCACAGACTACTTCATCTAACAACAGAATAACACACATTCTTCTCAAGCTCACATGGTACATTCACCAGGATAGACCACAATCTGAGCTATAAAACACAGTATAAAAGATATAAAGGTAGAGAAATCATATAATGTCTGCTCTCACACCACAATAGAATTAAACCATAAATCAGTAACAAAAAGATCGCAGAAAAAATCACAAAATACTTCATTAAACGACACCTTTCAAATAACACATGGGTCATTAAAGAAATCTCAAAAGAAATGTTGAAATATTTTTGAGCTAAATTAAAGTGAAACACAGCCTAACAAAATTTGTAGGATGCAGTTAAAGCAGTGGTTAGAAGAAAATTCATAACATTGAATGAATATATTAGAAAAAACACTTAAAATCAATAATCTAAGCTTCCATCTCAGGAAACTGGAGAAAGAAGACAAAGTAAATCCAAAGTCAGCAGAAGAGAAAGAATAAAAATTAGAACATAAATCAATAAAACTAAAAATAAGAAGTCAATAAAGGAAATTAAACCAAAAGTGTTTCTTTGAAAAGATCAATAAAACTGATAAGCATCTAGCCAGAATAACTAAGAAAAAAAGAGAAAACCCAAACTGTATAAGAAATGAAAGTGGGATCATCACTACAAATCCCACTGATATTAAAAGGATAACAAAGAAATATTATCAAAAACTCTATGCCCATAAATTTCATAATCTAAACAAAATGGACTATTTCCTTGAAAGACACAATCTAGTAAAACACACAGAAAAAGAAATAGACAATCTGAAATGTCTATATCTATTAAAAAATTGAAACTAGGGTGCCTGGGTGGCTCAGTCGTTGACCGTCTGCCTTTGGCTCGGGTCGTGATCCCAGGGTACTGGGATCTAGCCCCGCATCGGGATCCCTACTTCACGGGAAACCTGCTTCTCCCTCTTTCCCTCCTCCTGCTTGTGTACCCTCTCTCACTGTGTCTCTCTCTGTCAAATAAATAAATAAAATCTTTAAAAAAAAATTGAAACTATAATTTATAACCTTCCTAAACAGCACTAGACCCAGATGGTACACTAATGAACTCTACCAAACTTTGGAAGAAGAAATTAAGCCAACTCTCTACAATCTCTTCCAGAAGATAGAAGCAAAGGGAATACTTAATTCATTTTAGGAAGACACCATTACTCTAATACCAAAACCAAATAGACATTACAAAAAAAGGAGACACCAATATCTCTTGTGAACACAAATGTAAAATTTCTTAATAAAATATTATCAAATCAAATTCAATAATGTATACAAAGAACTATACACTCTGACCAAGTGGGATTTATCCAAAGTAAGCAAGGCTGGTTCAATCCTGGAAAATTCATGTGATCTGTCACATCAAGAAGCTAAAGAAAAATAACATGAACAAAATCAACAGATGCAGAAGAAGCATTAGACAAAATTTCGTACCCATGCATGACAAAAACTAGTAACAGATGAGGACATCCTCAACAGCAATTAAAAAACTACAGCTAGAGGCACCTGGGTGGCACAATTGGTTAAGCCTCAGACTTCTGGTTTCAGCTCAGGTCGTGATCTCAGGGTCATGGAATCAAGCCCACATAGTGCTCCATACTCTCTCTTTAAAATAAATAAATAAATCTTTAAAAAAAAAAACCCTACAGCTAACATCATACGTGATGAGAAACTCGAAAAAACTGACACCACTCAACTTTAAGACTTACCGTGAAGCTACACTAATCAAGACAACATGGTATTAGGTGTGCCTGGCCAGCTCAGTCATTAGAGCATGTGACTCAGGGCACCTGGGTAGCTTTGTGCGTTAAACATCCGACTCTTGATTTCAGCTCAAATCATGATCTCAAGGTGCTGATGGCAGGACCCATGACCAGTTCCACGTTCAGCACAGAATCAACTCTAGATTCTCTCTCCTTCTCCCTCAGCCCACCCCACTCCTGGCTCTCTAAGTAAAAAACTAAATAAAAAATATTTTTTTTAAAGAAGAGCATCTTGGGGTCATTAGTGTGACCCCCACATTGGAAAGGGAGCCCACTTAAAAAAATAATAAAACAAAAAATAAGACAATGTGGTACTGGAAAAAGAATACGTAAGCAGATTAATGGATCAGAAGAGAGAGCCTAGAAATAGATGCATATAAATACACTCAACTGATCTTTGACAAAGGAGCAAAAGCAACAGAATGGAGCAAAGGTAGTCTTTTTCAACAAATAGTGCTGGACTTCAATCTCTTCACAAAAATTAACTCAAAATGGACCACAGACCCAAATGTAAAATGTAAAACTATAAAACTCCTAGAAGATAAAGTAGAAGAAAACCCAGATGACCTTGAGTATGCCAATGACTTACAACACCAAAGGTATAACTCATGAAAGAAATAATAACTAAGGGGCGCCTAGGTGGCTCAGTGGGTCAAAGCCTCTGCCTTCGGCTCAGGTCATGATCTCAGGGTCCTGGGATCGAGCCCCACATCGGGCTCTCTGCTCACTGGGGAGCCTGCTTCCCCCTCTCTCTCTGCCTGCCTCTCTGCCTACTTGTGATCTTTCTGTCAAATAAATAAATAAAATCTTTAAAAAAAAAAGGAAAGACTAACAAAACTGAACTTTATTAAAATTAAAAACCTCTGTTCTACAAAAATCAATGTCAATAGAATGAGAAGACAAGTCATGGACCGTGAGAAAATATTTGCAAGAGACACACCTGGTAGAGGATTGTTATCCAAAAGATATACAAAGAACTTTTAAAACAACTGTAAGAAAATGAATAACCCTATTAAAAAATGGGCCAAAGACCTGAACAGACACCTCACCAAAGAAGATACACATATGGTATGTAAGTATATGAAAAGATGCTCCACATCATACGTCATCACATAATTGCAAAATGTCAGTGAGAAACCACTACACTCCTATTACCATGGCCAAAACCCCAAACAGTGACAACACCAAATGCTGACAGGGATGTGGAGCCACAGAAACTCTCATTCAATGCTGGTAGGAATGAATACAAAATGGTATAGCCACTTTGGAAGACAGTTCAGAGATTTCTTTCAAAACTAAATATACTCTTACCATACCATCCAGCAACTGCACTCCTTGGTATTTACACGAGCGAACTGAAAATTTATGTCCACATAAAAAGCTGCACACAAATGTTTATAGAAGCCTTAGTCACAAGTGCCAAAACTCAGAAGCAACAAGAATAGACGCCAGTAGGTGAATGGATAAAGAAACCATACATCCAGAAAATGAACTATCATTCCGTGCTAAAAAGAAGCGAACTATCCAGTCATGAAAAGACATGGAGGGACATTAAAAGCACATTACTGAGTGAAAGAAACCAATCTGAAAAATGCTGCATACCGTATGATTCCAAATATATGACCTTCTGGAAAAGGCAAAACTGTGGGGACAAGAGAAAGTCTAGTTGCCAGGTGTTAGAGGGAGGGAGGAATGAACAGGAGGAGCACAAAGGACTCTCGGGACAATGAAAATCCCGTGTATGATACCATAATGGTGGGTGATTTCCTTATATATTTTTCAAATTCCACAGAATGAACAACACCACGAGTGAGCCCTAATGTAAACTATGACCTGCGGGTGATAAAGATATGTCAGTGAGGATTCCTCAAGTGTAACCGATTCTCTCTCCTTCTCCACTCTGGCGGAAGACGGGGAGGAAGCTTTGCAAGTGTGAGGGCCGGAGAAATAAGGGAAAGCTCCGTACTTTCCACTCATTTCTGCTCTGAACCTAAAACTGTTCTCAGAAATAAAGTTGATGAAAATGTATTAGAGTGGTAAAAAAATACTTTTAAAACAGATAATACTGTATATTCCCACTTTCATTTTGGATTGAAAAACACGTGTGTCGTACCCACAGGGATGTGAAAGATACACTGCTGTATTAGTGGCAGTTTTCTATGGGAGACTACAGGGAAATGCAGTTTACGTTTTCCTATTATTTATCTGGTTTTTTTCATCTTGGTTTCTTCAAGATTAGTTTTTCAGTGTGCACCTACAGAGCTGGTGCTTAAAAAGTGTTTTTTGAATAAGCAAAATAGAGAAAAAAATGGGGGTTAAAAGGGATGGTGACCCTTGCTAGCCACACACTGGCCCAACCCCACATACATAAAGAGAGTATACTGAGCACTCCCCAACGCTTGTTCTCTAGCCTTATAGCAAGCCTCCATCAGTTGTGAATTTCCTCTTAGAAACTGGTCCATAAAAGAGCATATCCCAGGGTGCCTGGGTGGCGCGGTTGGTTAAGTGTCCGACCCTTGATTTTGGCTCAGGTCACAATCCTGGGGTTGTAGATCGAGCCCCGCGTCAGGCTCTGCACTCAGCAGGAAGTCCACTTGGGATTCCATCTCTCCCTCTCCCTCTGCCCCTCTTCCCCCCATCCTCTATCTCTCACGAATAATTTTTTTTTTTTTCAAAAAGGGCATATATCACTAAAGAACTCAAACTGACAATGAACTCATTTATGACTATAATATTAGAACCACTGACTATTAATGGCTTTGAGTTAAAGATTAGAGATTCACAAGCACTTACCCAACTGGGTGGGTAAGACAAGCTACTAAGGTACAAGGATCTGTATGTGTCCACATAATATTTTACTTGGTACTTGTCTCTCTAGTGTAGAATGGTCACAAGATATGAATATAGTTGACTGTTGAACAACACAGGTTTGAACTGCACTGGTCCATTTACATGCAGATTTTTTTTTTCAATAAATACAGTGCAGTACTGTACATATATTTTCTCCTTACAATTTTCTCAATAACATTTTCCTTTTCTCTAGCTTACTGTATTGTAAGAATACAATACATAATATATATAATACAGGAAATACATGTAGAATGACTGTTTATGTTATCAGTAAGGCTTCTGATCAATAGTAGACTGAGTAGTTAAGGTTCTGGGGAGTCAGAAGGTGTACCCAGTTTTCTGACTACATGGCGGTTGGCACTCTCCTGCATTTTTCAAGGGTCAACTGTACATAAGTTGTGCATGTAATTTATATACATGCCCATGTGTGTATATATACATACAAAAAGACCGTGTTCAAAAAACTTTTGCATAGAGGTGCACAATCAAAAAAGCTTATAGACCATGGCTGTGGCGGCCATCTGGTCTACCCCTTTCATTTTAGAAAGGAGGAAGCCAAGGCTGAGAGAGAAGGGAGGTAACTTGCCCAAGTTGAACAGCTGGTGAAAGGCTGGGACTCCAAGAGGAGCCTGCTAATGCTTTACCCCATTGCTTTAGCTTTTGTTTGTTGCTTTGTTTATTGTTTGTTTGCCTCACGTCATTGTTTCCTGATGGAGTACAACTGTCTTTTGAATACCACGTAAGGCCAGGTAAAGAATACAGGGAAGTCTTAACATTATAGTTTCCTAGAAGTTTAAGTTTTTAGGGGCGCCTGGGTGGCTCAGTAGGTTAGGCCTCTGCCTTTGGCTCAGGTCATGGTCTCAGGGTCCTGGGATTGAGCGCCGCAGCAGGCTCCCTGCTTAGGAGGGAGCCTGCTTCCCTCTCCCCCTCTGCCTCCCTCACTGCCTACTTGTAATCTCTTTCTCTCTGTCAAATACATAAATAAAATCTTTAAAAAAAAAAAGTTTAAGTTTTTAAAAAGTGCTTACATGCCTAAATGGACTTCTGCCTCTTCCCAAAAATGGAGCACTGAGCAGCCAGTCACAGCCTGCATTCCCCACAACCAGACTGCCTATTCCTAGTAAGCTCTATCCCCTGCCTCACAGGAACATTCTCTGTAGGAATAATGCCCAGTAGAAATTAATCAGCAAGAGAATCAGCTATAGACATCCCTGACAGAAAAGCCTCTCCGACAGTCCCCTGGCCATTTCAAACATTACTTACAAGAGCCTGTCAGCAAAACTCTGTCTCCATGGACCATTACTTTGAGGGAACGCTGCCAATCGCAGCATTACTTGGAAGGCACATTTTTTTATGTTCCTCAAATGCCTACTGTCAAACTAAACCAAAGTTCTGCAAGGTTTCAAACACTTCCAAGTTTGGGTAAGTAAATACAGTCACAGATTCGAGTATGACCTGGGGGGAACAGGTAAGCAAGAGACTTTTTCCCCAGCCTAAGGGCATACTTCCATTGGTCAGAGCAGCTTTGTAAAATTCACAGGCACTCCAGGCATTCTGATGATTTAGAGAGGCCTTTATAAACCTAGAATTCTATTTCCAGCTGTCTTCCCCTATGCAGGATAAGGAGGAGAATTTGTGTTTCTCTGGATCATTTTGAAAACTTTTCACCCAGGACCAAAAAAGCACATGACAGGAGATAAAAAGGTAAGCACCACAGCTCACTTGTTTCAAATGCTCTCCTCCTACACCCAGAACCCCTACTGACTTCACAAAGGAAACATCTCGCACAGAAGTGGTCCACGTGGGAAGCAGGGAAACATGGAACTCAAAATGACCCTCGCTCCTGAAAGGGCTTTATCAATAGACCCATGTAATCATAATGTCGTTACTTTGTTTTCACCGGATGAGAGTCTTAGCAGTATCATTTACTCTTGGCAGAACATGTATCATAATTCTCCTCCTGTTAGTAATTTCTTTGCTGCAGGAAAAACTCTGGAAATCATCCTAAGAAATGGTGAAAAATATTTTCTTTCCTTTTAAAATTGCTTTTTTATGCACTTATTGTCAAAAGTTCTAAACAAAAAGTTGTATGAGCCAACTATGGAGGATTTGGGCAGTAAAAATGTCTACAAGAAAAATCTAGCTGCAGAATTTAACAAGGTGTTTACAGATAGGTCCAGAACCACAATATAAACACCCAAGTCATACTTCAAACTTGGCACTTGGCACTCAAAGTATAACTCAGAGGCTTTTTTTTTTTTTTTTACTTTTATTCTGCCACAGTTTTGTTATGACATTTCTTCCTAATTTATTCATTTATTAACAAAACTCATTTTCTTAAGGTGGGAGTTAATAAGTAGGTATGCTATAGAAAGCATATTGTGGGGGCGCCTGGGTGGCTCAGTGGGTTAAAGCCTCTGCCTTTGGCTCAGGTCATGATCCAGGGTCCTGGAATCGAGCCCTGCATCGGGCTCTCTGCTCAGCAGGGAGCCTGTTTCCCCTCCCCTCTCTCTGTCTGCCTCTCTGCCTACTTGTGATCTCTCTCTCTCTCTCTCTCTCTCTCTGGGTCTAATAAATACATGAAATCTTTTTAAAAAGTTAAAAAAATAAAAATAAAATAAAATCTCTCTTAATAACTTTGTATTCAGGGGTGCCTGGGTGGCTCAGTAGTTAAGCGTCTGCCTTTGGCTCAGGTCATGATCCCAGGGTCCTGGGATCGAGACCCATATTGGGCTTCCTGCTCAGGGGGGAGCTTGCTTCTCCCTCTTTAGCTCCCCCATGCTTGTGTTCCCTCTCTCACTATCTCTCTCTGTCATAAATAAATAAAAATTTTTAAAAAATTTTGCATTCAACTTGGGGAAAAAAGGATCTTGCAGCAACTGTTTTCATAAGCTGAGCAAGTGTCCTGAATAAGGTGCCGGCAGCAAGATGGAGGAAGGTTCTAAAGGTGTGGTGGAAAGCTCTGTCCTCGCCCTGCATGTAGGAGCAGACACAATGCTCAGGCTCACTGAATTAAGATAAGGCAGCAGCCTCCCTGTCTGGAAAGAAGGACTCAGAACTCAGAAAAAGGGACGCTGGACTCAGAAAAATCCATTTGAATTCTGGCTCCCCACTTATTATCAATGTGATTTGGGGCTAAACACTTAGCGTCTAGGAGTTTCGATTTCCCCATCTGTAAAATCACATTCTATGATATTATCTATATCTACACAGATAGGTATAAGGTACACAGGAAGTACTCAAAAAGAGTACTTGTTATCAGATCTGCAGATGGTCCAAAGCTGGGGAGAGGAATGCTATATCATAGAATTAAGGTTCAAGGGCACCTGGGTGGCTCAGTTGGTTAAGCGACTGCCTTCGGCTCAGGTCAGGATCCCGGAGTCCTGGGATCGAGTCCCATATCGGACTCCCGGCTCTGCGGGAAGTCTGCTTCTCCCTCTGACCTTCTCACCTCTCATTCTCAGTCTCTCTCTCTCTCTAATAAATAAATTAAAAAAAAAATCTTTAGAATTAAGGTTCAAAATTATCAAGACAGAAAGATGAGCTGAGATGGTGTTAGTATTATAGAAAGAATAAAAATACAATCCTATAGTTAAAGGCTTTTGGTTGGTTTGTTTGGTTTTGGTTTTAAGTTCAGTTGTATCACTATAGAATGGAGACACCCTGGCTTAACACCAGCTGATGTGAAAAACTTTCTGAACACGTGAATGACAGAGAACAGACTATGGAGACAATAGCAGCACACGGATACTAAATTATTAGGTGTAATCTCGTACCACAGAAGCATATGTTGTCTATAAATCAAGGAAATGAACTAGCCTAATACATTTTGCCATGGCCACATCCCATCTGGAACACTGTGTTCAGTTCTAGGCACTGTATTTTTGAAAGAACATTTATAAAATATAGTATAACCTGAAAAGGAAATCAGAGGGGTGAAAGACTTATATACGGAAAGGCTAAAACAGCTAGGAACATTAAGGCTAAAAAAGAAAATTTTAAGGAGAATGTGATAATTGCCCTCAAACATATACAGGATAATAAAAAATCAAAGAGTAAGAATAATTAATAAGTATCAAGTTCCTATTATGTGCAAAGTCATCACTGTCATCCACCCTTGCGGGTGAGAAAGTGGGGGACACAGGGGCCGAGTTATATGCTCAGCATTACATAATATGGGTGAGTGGAGCCAGGTCCCATCCAGGAGTCCCGCCCCAAATCCCGGAGGAATATTAAAGCTATATTCCAAATATTTCTAACCTCTGTCTTACAGGATCATGGTAAGATTGCACCCTCCCCATTCTTTCGAGGTTGGACACAGATTAATGAGTTGCTCCGGCCAGGAAAACATGAACCTAAGTCATCTTTGCGACGTCAGCATGGAAATTCAAGAGTCTCTGAGCAGCTCACCCCACGTTCTTGCCAACATGGGTGCGTCAAGCTGAAACTTCCATCAGGCTATCCATCCCAGCTCCCTGCAGGGAAATAATGAGCAGAACTGCCCTGCTGACCCTTGCTGGACCTAGGCAGGAGCAAGAAATAAACTATTGTTTGCTTCAGTCATTGAGATGTGGGGACTGCTTGTTACTGTGGCAATACCCAGCTTTTTCTGACAGCTAAACAAACCCACATGCTTCAAGTCATTCAAATATCTCAGAATTTAAAAAAAAACAAACTTTATTCTTATATATTAAAAGGTTAGAACTAAGAATAGCTTATAGAAACTACAAGGAGGTAGATTTGGGCTTAATTTAATTTTTTTAAAGTCAAGTTTTCCAAAAGTTGCTTCATGAGGTGGAGGACTCCCTGAAAATGTAGTATTTAAATACAGGCCAGAAGAGAGGCCTGACTGACTCAGTCGGTAGAGCATGCGACCTTCAATCTTGGGGTCATCAGTTCAAGCCCCACGATGGGCCTAGAGTTTACTTTAATAAATTAGAAAATTAAAAATATATATATAATAAAATAAGTAGAGGCCAGATGATCACTGTGCAATTATTTAGCAAAAAAGAAGGCTTAGTTAAGGAGGTTTAATGTATCAAAACCGTTAGGAAGCACCTCCAATGTGCCAGGCCTTTCAGCCACAGTGATAAATCCAAACACATAATCCCTATCCTTAAGGAACTAGCCATCAAGTACAGAAGTAGATTAGGTCTGCTGACTCTTTTAGCAGTGTGATTCAACCAAATTAGACATAATAACATGGCCTGCATGAAGCTGACAGCAAGCCTGAACTTAGAAATAACCATGTAGCACAAGAAATCCTGCTGATGCTTACGTTGTATTATTATTTTTCAATTAGGAGCCAAAAGTATAGGGTTTGCAAAAGGAAGGAAAACGAGAGAATTTCTGGGTTTACAGGAGGAACATTTTCCCTTTCTCTAGTTACCATTCTTGAATCTTGCAAACCAGGCATATTATCTGGCTTACATCAGGGGTGTTCCAGCAAAAGGAACAGCACTGACTCACAGCAATTGTTACCGACCTTTTCCATCGCTTCTCCCACCCCATAGAGTCAGGACGGGAACATTTCAATCCCCATCAGCTCACACCTAAAGAGAGGCAATAATCTTCCTATAACACCATTCTTAAGTTTAGAAATCAGTCACGGCTTTTCCAAAATATCAGAAGTTTTTCCTAAAAGGATGAGAGCAGCAGGGCCTAGAGGAATCCCATATTCTAAGGGCGGTATGAAAATCACTAAACCAGTGACTCCAAGGGACATGGCCATTGTTTCCCAATGGCACCATTACAAAGTACAAAGTTCAGTGCTTTCTTTTCCTAGTGGTATCAATAATTAAAGCTTTGTTTTTTCAAACTTTCAAAAATCAAGCAGTGCAGAGATACACTTTCCTTTGACCGGCTCGCTACATTTGAATGGAAAAACATATATAACTTGGGTAAGCATTAACTGTAATTGCTCTGGGGCAGACATTTCCATTTCGGGTTATTATTCGCACCAGTATTTACACAGAATAATATATGTGGATGGATTTTGCAGCCATTCTCTACACAAGAGTGACGTATCTGATTACTATTGTTCCCCAACTCAATAGCATCAGTTTGAACTTTGAATATCTGGACCTGCCCAGCCCCTGAATGTTCTGAACTATGGTTGTGATTTTCTATGAAATAAACAAATAGATGAGAGCAAGCTGGATTTCAATGCCATACCTCCAGTCAGTTCAGTGTGGCATGAGTTTCTCAAGAATACACACACAGGAGAAACTGGCTTTGGCACATGCAGGAGCCACAGAGAATTTCCAGCTTGTGCCTGTTTAAAGTGCACCCTTAATATTCTGGCCTGTTTTCAAAAATAAGTGATATTCTTCCAGAGACAGCTGGATCCCTGTGGTACCCAGTCTTGCAACAAACTACGTGCACAAACGTACACTCTACAAACACAGATGTGAAATGTAGATCTAGGACAGAAGAGAGGCACTCAGATTAGGGTGTTTAGTCTAGTGGCTCCACACCCAAAAGTTTCAGGGACAGAGCTGATGTTTGAAGAGTGAGAGGGGAGACCGCCCATCCTGTACTTTCATCCGGGGACTATAGAGATGACCCCATTTTCCCAGCGCCAGTTTGCCCTCTGCCCTGGTGACCCCGGTTGAGATTTAATCTAGGGCCGGATTGGGGCCAAGACAATCGTGCTGGTGGTTACTCAGACAGAGAAAAGGGCTAGAAATCACTAAGCCTCGGCGGAGGGCCTCGCTGACACACCCACCCAGACCCGCTGCTCCGGGGGTGCGGCAGGGAGGCGGCGGGGAGAGGGGGACCCGCGCACCCCCGTCCCGCGCGCACGAAGATGCTGCCACGGGGGACCCGCGCAAATCCGGGTCCCGGCTGAGAGGTCGCACAGTACGCTCAGCAGAGGATGCCCTTTTCCTCCTCCCTGTCCCCGGTCCCCGAGCGAAGTGAGCGGGAGAAAGTTGTGCCCGGGTCGGGGCGCCCCGGGCCGCCAAGGGAACGAGGGCAGGAGGAGGAGAGCCCTGGGCCCCCTTACCTTGTCCTTGGGGCCGAGGTTCTGCAAAACCTCCTTGCCCGTGGCGCTCCGGATCTCCACCCCGGCGGGCGCGGGCGAGGCGGGCGAGGCGGGCGCGGGCTCCCTGCCCTCCTCTCGGCCTTGGCCCCGGCGCGGGCTGTCCCCCTCGACCCCCGGCCGGCTCCCCGAGCCGCGGCCGCTGCCCTGGCTGCTCCGGGGAGTCTTCGCGCCCCGCTGCCCCACGCTCAGGGCATCGAAATCCAGCGTCTTGCTCTCGAAGGCGCCCTCCACGTTGCAGAACATGCCGCCGTACTTCTGCCGCGGGACCTGGTCCGTGGTGCCCGGCCTGGCCAGGTACACCGGCAGATCGTCCTCGTGGGAGCTGTCCCATCCCCTCCGGCCCGAGGCCATGGTTCCAGCTCACAGCGGCCCGCGGCCTCGCTCCCCCAGAGGCGGAAAGGGCAGCCGCCGGCAGCGTGCGCCGAGCCACAGTGACTGGGGCGGGAGGAGGCGCCTGAGCGTTCGCGCCAGAGGCGGCAGTGCAGCTCCGGTTCCTGCCAGTCCCCAGCCAGCCAGCGAGCGCGCGGCGCAGGGGCCGGGGCAGCGGCGCGCTCCGCCAGTGGACCTGTCGCCCGCCCGCCCGCCGCCCCTCGGCGCGCACCCGACCCCAAAGTGGCCTCACAGGGTCGCGCGGCCCGGCTGCCCTTCGAAAGTAGAAATCCCAACTTGGCGCGCGCGCGCACACACACGCACACGCATGCACACTTCCCGCTCACCCAACTACCCCCAGATTCACACTCAAGAACTTGCCTCACTCACACGTGCACGCAGACCCTGTTTCACCCACACTGACTGCCGAGTTTGCTTCCCCAAGACAAATCTTTCTGCCGGGCTCGTGCACACAAACCTCGTTGGCTCAGGTGTGTTCGTCTGAAAGCCAAGTGCTGATTTGCAACAACAACACACAGGCACACAAACTCGGGTTTACCGGACTCACAATCTGAGACTTTGCTTACCCATAATCCCGGATCGGTCTCATTCTTATCGGTCTCTTAGAATTGTATCACGACCGTCCCCAGTTCTAGAATCTGCCTCACAAACCTGCTCGAAAAAAGACCTCCTGAATTGGTTGAGACAGAGATACTCTCTTACTTAGCGGACAATCACAAAAGCCTATAATTGACTCACAGACACATCTATACTTCAACTATCCTTGCCTCATATTTAGCACCCTAGATTGTGCTTTTTACCCACCCATAAGGAACCTCGCAATTACTTTACGGGTCACAGACTCGCACACGTCCCTAGACTGGGCCTTGTAAACTGCTTCCCCTCCCCCGTCAGTGGACAGACCGGAAGCTAACCCCTCACAGGCTGACTCAAGCTCACGTGTACCTCAGTCAGAATCCTCCACACATAAACTAAGATTGACCTCAAAAAAACACAACTAAAGACTTTGCCTTCCGTGCTACCTCAGTTCCACACGGATTTTACTTATGCACGTAAAATGAGAGGCCTGCTTTCCCAGCCTCATTCTCCTCCCCGGGGCCACCCACAAACACGCTAACCCAGACTTTGCCAGTCAACAGAGTGGGCACATGGCACAGCTCTCCTGGCATCGGCACACACAGCCTACACACCTCCACATCCTGCAGTGCCCACATTAGACTGAGGCCCCCTTTCAGAAATTCACTCTCTCCTTAATTTATCCATCCAAGGAGAACCCAATGCCTACTATGTGTGCCTCTTCCCAAGAGACTGGAGTGATGGGGTTAAAATAAGGCAGATGGGGGAACACCCTCAGCAAGAGTGTCGTGGGGCAGCCACCCACCTAGGTAGCACAGTCACTATCTCCCGTGACACACTAAACTTTCTTTTGAGAACCTCCCCCACTGCATGGTAAGCTTCATGAGGTCAGAGATCTGATCTGTTGAGTTTACCATTAACAATCTTGAGCCTAGAACATCTGCAGGCACTTGAGAGGAACTCCATAAATCCTTTTTGAATAAATGAGTAATGCTAAGAATAATAACAAGAACACCAACAGGGAACGTTTGTGGAGCTGTTGCTGTATGCCAGTCACCACTATAATTGTGTCACACACAGTAACTCAGTGCTCAGAAGCATATGGCAGGCATCTCTGTGCACACACCATCTCTGAAGGCATCTGCAATGAATTTGATCAACGGAAACTTCCAAGTCCAATTTTGGAGACTAACTGGGATATTGGAAAATGGATTCGATAGCAGGATTGTGACAGTCGTGACAGGTTGGGGGTTGGAAGTTGAAGTGAACTCAGATCAAAGACAAGTATGTTGATGCATACTTGTACTTGCTCCCCATCCCCATGAGGAGAAAGACGCTTACTGAACCTCCCTTGCTCTATCAGATTATTCATGATTTCTTAAGCCGACTTCCACTGGGACACTGCTCCTTTTTTTTTTTTTTTTTAAACAGTGCTGGTTGCCAACAGGCCTGGCAGTTCACCTGAGAAATTGGTAATATGGGCTGTTCCCTCCCTCTTTGCCCACACAGGTGATTTCCCTCCTTTTTCCCATTGCTTTCAAACACTTCCCCATTCATTAATTTATATACAGACCTTTAGAGGGACATTTGCTATGTGTCCAGCACTGTCCTGAGCTCCCTCCTCTGTAGAACATAATTCAAATGAGAGCAAAGAGATGATAAATAAGAAGAATCAGGTCAGATAGTCATAAGACTTATAAAAAAAACAAGACACCCAACTTTTAGATTGGTGGGTCAGGAGAAACTTCTCCCTCTAACTCTATAAACACCATGGGCACCAGCACCATCAGCAAGGGCAACAATAAATGAAGATATTAGCTAACATTTATTAGGAATTTATTCTGTACCAGGCTCAATGCTAAGGACTCTTCGTACACTATCTTGATTAATTTTGATTAGCAATATCTTAATTAACAATACAAGTCACATATTATTTCTTTTTTACGTACAAGAGTGCTGAGGCTCTGAGTAAATGGCCAAGTTGTGACTGAACCATAACTAGAAGCAAGATATGTGCAAAGGGTCTGAGGTTTCCTTTGAGAGGGGAATATTCTGAATGTGGACGCGTGCTCATGTGGGCTCATGTGTGTGGGCGCTTGGGCATAGAGATGGCCCATTGTCACAGCTACATTGCCTCACCTCTGTGTCTATTGCAATAGATAAGCTCCATAATTACATTCGTTGACGAGACATGGCATCTAAAAGTCAAAAGCTGCATATACACATATATGTTTAAGAAAGCAAAGCAGCCTTTAGAAAGAAGGCTGAAATGAGAATGACTGACCTGACTCTCAATTCTGCAACTATGTGGCCTGAGGCCAAGGGTCTTACTTAACTTCTTGATGTCTTTCTGCTTTATATTTGCCTCACCCACCTAACAGGATTAGAAAGATTTCTTTCCTAGAGTAAGCCATTGTGTTAAGAACTTCCCATGCATTGCCTTAACCTTCACAACAACTCCTTGAATGTGGTGTAATCAGCATCCTCACTTTACCAGGGGAGAAAACGAAGCCTAGACAAGTTAAGTTTCCTGCCCAAAGTACCACACAAGCACTTTGAGCTAGAATTCAAACCCTATTAGCTAGTCCAGAGCCTGTGCTCCTAAAAACCACTCCAAGACAGGGTTCTGTTGTAAGGATTCAGATAGATGATAATGAGAAGACCAGAAGTAAGGTGTTAACAAATCAAAAAATTCTAAGTCCCCCACTTGTTTTGGGGCAAAGGTAAACTTTAAGACAAACACTCATATAAATATCCTACCAATGTTCTCCTAACAAAGGCATTAGTCTTATGAACACAGGCCAATCTTACCATGTCTGTCACTAGTAAGGTAGAGGATACATTACTTAGGACAGTCACAAACATAAAGGGCAGCATCGTTCCTCTAATCCCCTTAAGTCACAATTCCCAGGGAAGGGTTTATCTAAAGCAATGTGCAAAGAGCAAGCCGTTTCTACAACGCGGGCAGCAAAACAGAGCTTTCAACTTGTCACACACCAGATCCAATTTGCATTTCCTGTAACTCTGTAGTAAATGACTTGCCAGTTCACATTGACACGACTTGTAACGTAAGCCCGTGGCATATCCGATTATAACTTTAGGGAAATGTATTCCGGAGGCATCTCCCATTACCTATAGATCAGCGGAAGGCAGAGACTCCTCTATAGTAAGCAATGCATGCACGAGCAATCCTGATACGGCAGCACACAGAATATCCTTCATGCAAAAGAAATTGCACTGAATTCTTATGAAGCAAAAATCTACCCAACAGAAGATATAATTTTAATTCTCACTAAGGCTGTGCCTCCATGTTCAAAATAAGGAGAGAATATGGGACTTACGCACTTTTCCTTGATTCAACAGTGAATTTAAATATTTCCAATCAAGGGCGCCTGGGTGGCTCAGTTGGTTGAACAACTGCCTTCAGCTCAGGTCATGATCCCGGAGTCCCGGGATCGAGTCCCATATTGGACTCCTGGCTCTGCGGGAAGTCTGCTTCTCCCTCTGACTTTCTCCCTTCTCAGTCTCTTGCTCTCTAATAAATAAATAAAAATCTTTTAAAAATAAAATAAATAAATAAATAAATATTTCCAATCAAAATCTACCTTGTCTTTTCCATCCTTGAATTGCAGGAATTTGAACCTAGGTTATTTCTGCCCCACTTTATCGGTACATAGATCGGGGACATCATTTTTCAGCCTATGGATGTCATATATGTATGAGGCAATCTCTGCAAAATATTCAGTACTCTGCCTGACACATAGGTGCTCAATAAACTTTAGTCCCCCATTTTCTCAGGGTATATTTAGCTACGTCATTAATACCATAGTTTGTAATAATGAACTTGTCCTGTAACTTCAGCTTTGCAGGGTTTTACGGAACAAGTTAAAATTATGATAATGGTTGGTATACATGTTAAAAAGGCACTACTATTTTCTTTTTTTTTTTACTACTATTTTCTTTTCTTTTTTTTTTAAGATTTTATTTATTTATTTATTTGAGAGACAGAGAAAGTGAGAGAGAGCATGAGAGGAGAGAAGGTTAGAGGAAGAAGCAGACTCCCCGTGGAGCTGGGAGCCCCATGTGGGACTCGATCCCGGAACTCAAGGATCATGACCTGAGCCGAAGGCAGTCGCTCAACCAACTGAGCCACCCAGGCGCCCTACTACTATTTTCAATATAGCTCCATCACACCTTAAGAATTCTGACAGGCTACTAGTGAATTTCAGCTCAATATTTGGTGACCAAAGTGTTTATTAGAAACCAAAAACAGGTCATTTCCCAAATCTATACACAATGTTAAAACCAGTTTGTTAACATATTTTTAATAATCCCAGTTGTGCATGCAAAAAAATTCCTGCTATTTCATAAATATATATATGTAGGGAGAAAAATCAACAAGAATATATATCAAAATATTCAAAAAGGAAGAGTTGTAAGATTAGGAGTAACTTCTAGTTTTGTCTTTCATGCATTTCTATATTTTCCAAAATCATTATAAATGTGAGTTACTTTTATATACATAAAGATTTATTTATTTATTTATTTATTTATTTATTTATTTATTTGAGAGAGAGAGAGCATGAGCGGGGTGATGGATAGAGGGAGAGGGAGAAAGAATCTCTTTTTTTAAAAATTATTTTAGATTTTATTTATTTAGTTGACACAGAGAGAAAGAAAGAGACATCACAAGTAGGCAGAGAGAGGGGGGGAAGCAAGCTCCCCGCTGAGCAGAGAGCCCGATGCGGGGCTCGATCTCAGGACCCTGGGATCATGACCTGACCCGAAAGCAGAGGCTTTAACCCACTGAGCCACCCAGGCACCCCTGAAAGAATCTCCAGCAGACTCCTTTCTGAGCTCAGAGCCCGGCAGAGGGCTCGATCCCATGATCCTGAGATCATGACTCCAGACAAAACCAAAAGTTGGACATTCAACCGACTGTACCTCCCAGGTGCCCCATAATGTTAATTTATTTACTTATTTATTTATTTATTTATTTGAGAGATAGAGAAAGTGAGAGAGTGCTTTTGTGCACAAGTTGAGGGAAGGGCAGAGAGAGAGAGAATCCCAGGCCAACTCCATGCTAAGTACACCCAGTGTGGGGCTTGATCTCATGACCCTGAGATCATGACCTGAGCTGAAATTAAGAGTTGGCCACTTTTCCAACTGAGCCACCCAGGCACCCTCAGAATGTATTTTTAAATGTGTGTCCAGGATGTTATTTTAGATAAAAACATGTTTATTGAACATGCTGAAAATTGCTGATAGAGAATTATTGAACTGAGCTATTAGCTCCTTACTCTATTATGAAGATTAATTATCTAAAATGAAAGATAAAAATAAAAAATAATTAGACTTCTCATCAGAGTCAAGTTGCCACCTCACGCAAAAAGCACATCAGCAGTTAGACAACTGAATGAGAAAATGATCATTATGATGAGAACACAAAACGAGGGCTTATAAATGTCCTTGAGGCAAATCCTTTCCACCAAAGGATTAGTTAATAAGACATGACATGATCACCTTCCTACTGAGAAGTTGCTGCTGTTTCCTTCCCAATTTTTGTACACTGAGCATCTCTCTTTGATGTTGTTATTCTGAAATGTTCGAAAGCCAAATCCAGTCACAGAATTTCCTTTCGCCTTAAGTGGGAAGGAGACAATTGTTATGTAGTTGCTGACCACGGTGATAAAACAGATATTCACTTCAAATGCTCTAATGCTCTAGTTTTCTTGGTGTGGGTTCACAGGTACAATTTAATCTTCTAAGTGAAAAAATCTCTAAGGAAGGGCCAGACAATAAGTATAACTATAGGGTATAACAAAGTAATAATCATAACCGTAATCATAACACAACGAAAGACAAAAAGAGCTATCTATAATCTGTCCAACCTCTTCCATAGGCACAATGGTTCAAAATCTGTTTCCAAGTTCTTATTTATTATTTTATTTATTAGAAAGAAAGAGCACGAGACAGCACAAGCAGGGGGAGGGGCAGAGGGAAAAGCAGACTTCCAGGAAGAGTAGAGAGCCCTAAGCAGGGCTTGATCGCACGACTTTAGGACCATGACCTGAACCGAAGGCAGATGCTTAACCGACTAAGCCACCCAGACACCCCTGTTTCCAAGGTTTTAAAAAGATGTGCTTATTTTGTTATTTTTTCAGCTATTTTTCCTGATTTTTGTCCATTTACAAAAGCATCCTATTGGTTCTACATTATTGTTATAACAACCTCATTCTGATTATTTAAAATAAAAATAATTCTCTCTTAAGACAATTATCATATGATCTCTCTGATATGAGGAATTTGAGAGGCAGGGTGTGGGGTTGTGGGGGGTGGAGAAGGGAAATGAAACAAGATGGGATGGGGAAGGAGACAAACCATAAGAGACTCCTAAACTCGCGAAACAAACTAAGGGTTGCTAGGAGGTGGGGGGGTGGGGTAGGGTTATGGACATTGGGGAGGATATGTACTATGGTAAGTGCTGTGAAATGTGTAAGCCTGATGATTCACAGACACATACCCTGAGGCAAATAATACACTACATGTTAATAAAAAAAATTTTTTTTAATAATTCTCTCTTACTTGTTGCCATCTAAAGATTTTTTTAAAAAAAGCAGTAATGAATCCTTGTTCCGTTTCTCTTTCCCTTCCGTCCTTCCTTTTCAAAGAAAATCTCAAAACTACAAAAAAACCCAGATGGTAATTTAATCAATTCCCATGTACTCACTCTTTAGAATTTGTAAATGTTAACTTTTCATCATGTTTTTCCTATATTTTCAAGCAATAAAATATAGTAGAGTTCAAGTGCCCTCTACCTGCTCTACTCTCTCTTCTTCCCTCTGAAAAAGAACCAATAACCTGTACTCATCTCTCATATTCTCACAAAGACTGCTATCTGTTTTAACTTCATCCTTTCATTGAAATTTATAAACCTTTTTTTGTTATCCTGCCAAATAAACGACTGTCCTTTAATGATTTGCTCTTAAGGAATAACCAACTAGGGGCGCCTAGGTGGTTTAGTGGGTTAGGCCTCTGCCTTCAGCTCAGGTCATGATCTCAGGGTCCTGGGATTGAGCTGCATCAGGCTCTCTGCTCAACGGGGAGTCTGCTTCCCTTTCTCCTCTGCCTGCCTCTCTGCCTGCTTGTGATCTCTTTCTCTCTGTCAAATAAATAAATAAAATCTTAAAAAAGGGGGGGCGCCTGTGTGGCTCAGTGGATTGAAGCCTCGGCCTTCAGCTCAGGTCATGATCTTGGGGTCCCGGAATCGAGCCCCACATCGGGCTTTCTGCTCAGTGGGGAGCCTGCTTCCCCCCAACCCCTGCCCGCTTCTCTGCCTACTTGTGATCCCTCTCTGTCAAATAAATAAAGTCTTTAAAAAAAAAAAAGGAATAACCAACCATGACATTTGATATAGAGAAGCTCCTCACTCCCAGAAAGCTAACTAAGGTTTGAAGCCATATGGTTTCTCCTGCTACACAAAGGTAATCATCTAACTCATTTATCAGGCACTCATGCTCTAAGAGACGGTGTGTGTCACCTACTCTGAGTTTCAGCATCGACCAATACTACTAGCTTGGTTAGAGACAAGCTCAAAAGCCAACCGTTTACTCTTGAAGGGAATATTTTTGTTATCCTCCTGATTCGAGTGGCTCCAGGAAACTGGATGTTTAACTTGCACTCAAATTTTATTTAAAAAAAAATTTTTTTAATGATTTTATTTATTCATCTGACAGAGAGAAAGAGAGAGATCACAAGCAGACAGAGAGGCAGGCAGAGGGAGAGGGAGAAGCAGGCTCCCCGCTGAGCAGAGAGCCCAATGCGGGGCTCGATCCCAGGACCCCGAGATCATGACCCAAGCTGAAGGCAGAGGCTTTAACCCACTGAGCCACCGAGGCACCCCTGCACTCAAATTTGAAGAAGATAACTTTTTATTTTGGTATTCCCTCAAGCATAAACTAAATAATGGACAAAAAAAGGTAATCAACTAAAATGACAATCAGAAAAGAGAAGCGACTTTCATTCCAGACACAAATTTGCTGGCTCCACAAGACCAGGCCACATCCTGGCTCCAGCTAAATAGCTCACAGGCCACAGTATAAATGACAGATACTAAGAGAGATGGAAGGAAAAAGTGAAACACGTGGTGAAGAATTCTTCCATTGAGAATGTTATAGCTATGGATTCAGACCCACAAATGCACTGGTAATGCCTTCTTACCCCAGGTCTTTGTCTGAGTTCATTTTTCTGTTAATAAATAACTCCTTGTCCAGGCAGCTCCCTGGAAAGCTTTATTTCTCCAGATCCTTCATAATTAAGATGAATGGCTAGGAAATAGGGTCCTGTCAATGTTTCAAGCTTTTATAGTGATTTATACTGGAAACATGAAGAAAAAATAAGGAGACAATTAGGTGAAGCATGTAGCCCTGATTTCCTTTTCTTATTACAAAATATCAGAGTATTTACATGCAATGTGATACGTTTGAGAAAGGCTGGAGATTTGAAGTCACAAAATCCGGACTATAAGTATGGGCCCATCCCTAGCTGAGTGAATTTTGGGGGAATTACATAAATTCTCTCTTTCTGCTCCATCACCAACAAAATGAGGATAAAAGGCTGTGGTATTGAAAAAAAAAGTGAATTGTTGCATGAAAACTTATAACTGCTCTCTACATACGTTAACTTTTTTTTTCTTCAGTGCTTGGCCCCAGTTTCTTTGACCCTTGTATATAAACAGTAAACAGATCTTGAATTAATGTTATCTAGAATTTTTGTTTTTCAACAGTAGATAAAACTGTATGTAGTATGTAGCTAATGATTACTAATCAATCTTAGGTGTGACTAAAGAGAAAAATATATTTTGGGTAACCAAGTCAGATTACCTTCTATTCCAATCCTAAAAGTTTTAGACATTTATCCCTTACAAGTATCCTAGACCCAGGGTAGACTCACATGCATATGTGAAACATTATATCAAAATACACTAAAAATAATCAGATATAAATATTTTAAAGATTGATGTTTTAAAGCAGAGCCCACATTTAAGTACTCAGTTCTGACTACAGGATGTCTAACAATTTAATAATTCTTTTTTTTTTTTTAAAGATTTTTTATTTATTCATTTAACAGAGAGAGAACACAAGCAGGCAGAGAGGCAGGCAGAGGCAGAGAGAGAGAGGAGCAGGCTCCCCACCGAACAAGGAGCCCGATGCGGGACTCGATCCCAGGACGCCGGGATCATGACCTGAGCCGAAGGCAGCCGCTCAACCAACTGAGCCACCCAGGCGTCCCTAACAATTTAATAATTCTTAATAGTGGCTGGTAACTAGGAACTGTAACATTTATTTATTTTATTTTATTAAAGATTTTATTTATTTGACAGAAAGAGAGATCACAAGTAGGCACAGAGGCAGGCAGAGAGAGGGGGGGAAGCAGGTTCCCTACCGAGCAGAGAGTCCGATGTGGAGCTCGATCCCAGGACCCTGAGATCCATGACCTGAGCCGAAGGCAGAGGCTTTAACCCACTGAGCCACCCAGGCGCCCCAGAACTATAACATTTAAAGTACAGTTTAACTTGCCAAAGTGTTTATTTCTTACCAAAAAATATTCAGTATGTCTATACACTCAAGTAATATACTATAAAATTATTTGTTGTATCAAAAAGGATTTTTTTGGCTATAAAATTTACACCTACAAAAATACATGTTGCTGTCTTTTGCAATAAAATGGACTGAGCAGTTCTAGGAATAACTAGAGTATACATCAAGATGAATTAATCTAAACTTCTCAAAACCATATGTTTATCAAAAACATAAATTAGGATTTTTAAAATAAAATCTCAGGTTAAGTACTATGCAAAAATTATAGTAGATTAATAATCAGATGCAGTGTATTATTTTTAATACATTAATTTATTTTTATGGCTTATTTTTAGCTAAAAATTAATTATTAAACTAAAAATTTGAGTGACTTAAGACATGGATAGGATTTATAAAATGTCTATAGTATCATGGTTGATAAGTCTGGTAGATATAGAACATGGGAATTACCCTTTTAACAAAACACAGTAAGGACCTAATAATGTTAGCAAGCTGGATTATTCATTGTTATAGATATGGTTTTTGACATTGGCTGGCAAGTCCATAATTATTTATTTAAAAATTCAATAATCAGTAATTAAAATCGTAATCGTAAATTGGATAATGATGATTACTTTCACCATGTAGATATTTACCAGTAGTTTCTACATCTGGATCCTGAGAAGTCTTTAATTCAGGACAAAGGCATAAAGGAAAACGCCCCGTGGGGAAGGCAGATCCAATTTTATTAGAAATACAACTAGTCCTGTAGATCTGTAAGTACTCTTCCCAAAGCCCTAGTATACTTGATGATACAGAAATCAAGTGTTTTTGTTTTGTTTTGTTTACCTTTGAAGACAGTGAATAATGTCTCCGCAACCCCTACGAAATTTGTCTTTGTAAAATGAAAAACTATGAATTTTTGAAATTGCCTTATTCGTTTTGCTGTTTTTTAATCCAAAGATCAGTTCTGTTTGTTGTCCTAAAGTAATTCAAATGCAGAGGAGGCAAAATCTGAGCCAAGACCATTCTCTCTCAGCCAAGAGAGAGCAGAACTCTGCAGGAGTAACAAAAAATAAACAGTCTGCTTAATCAATTTGATTCATCGCATATTTATTGAGTACTGATTTTTTTTGGCCAGGGAATATTCAAGGTGTTGTGGGAGTTTACAGCATAGGTGGTAAGACAACTAGGGAAATCTCATGCTGCTTAGCCTGGCATCAGTGTTGCAAGAGGATAAAGGAACTACAGATCAGCAAAGGCCCTCTGAAAAGCAAACCGCAAGTCACAAAGGGTGAGTTGGGTTTTGACAGGGGAAGATGGGTGAGGTCATTCCTGGCAGAGTGAGAAATGGGAAACAGTGAGCAGGCCTGCTTGGCTGGAAAGCACAATGCTCCTAGGGGAGTAAGGGATAAGCCCAGGAAGATTGGCCAGGCCTTGAATGTGGGGGGACCCCAAGTGAAAAGCGAGAAACTTCTTGCTTAGGAAAGTAGCTAAATGCTGGGCCACACCTGCTTTGCAAAACTTACCTCACCTCCAGCTGTGAGTCTCTGGGTTTGATTTCAGATGTAGCAGTCATGTCAGCGTCTGCCCTCTGCCCAAATTTCTCTGTACGACTGTCTGAAATCATCTTTAGGCCCTCTGTCCTCTTACTTACGACATCAGCACTTTTGTAGATATAAATTCTCTGAGAGTGAGCCCTCCTGCCACCATCAGTGTATGGATTTCCTGTCCCTCCCTGAGTGGGTTCGGGGTGCAGAGAATACCAGAGAGTGAAGTCTCCACGTGCAGTGCAAAGAGTGTTTGGAGAAGCGGTTAGAATCGGGAGGCAAATTTTCACCACGGAAAGGGGCAAACTTGGGGGCTTTTTTTTTTTTTCAAGATTTATTTATTTATTTTAGAGAGAGGGAGAGTGCAAGCATGAGCAGGAGGAGCAGAAGGAGAGAATCTCAAGCATACTTCGTGCTGAGTGAGGAGCCTGACGTGGGGCTGGATCCCAGGACCCGGAGATCAGACCAGAGCCGAATCTAAGAGTTGGACACGTAACTGACTGAGCTGCCCGAGCACCCCAGAAGGGGCGAGTTTCTCAATGACGCTTCAGTGTGTTCACGGTGAGAGGGGATCTCTTTTCGTCCAGGGTTGCAGCTGGAGAGCAGTTGTTGGGAAACCAGAGATTCCACAGCAGTGTGCAAAGCTGAGAGCTGTGACTGATGAGACAAGCAGATGTCCGCTTGATCCGGGCTGGGGTGTGAAATGTAAGATTCAGTAAGAGGTATCAAAGAAAGCTGCTCCGTGGACGAGAGTGCACTAGTTCTCCACTGCCTTGTAACAAATTCAGCAGTTTAAAACAACACAGATTTGCAATCTCGCAGTTTCCAGGCGTCAGGAGTTTGGGTACAGGCTAACTGGGTCATCTGCTCAGGTCTCACCAAGCTGAAATGAAGGTGTCTGACAAGGCTGAGATCTCATCTCCATGGTGGGGTCCTTTTCCAAGCTCATTGGTTGGGGGCCCCATTCAGTTCTTTGCAGTTACAAGACTGCAGGGCATTGCCTTGCTAACTGTCAGCCCTGGTGGACTCCCAGCTCCTGGAAGGCACCCTCATGTCTTTGCCTTGAGACCCCCTTCGTGGGCAGTTTACAACGTGGCTATCTGCTTCTTCAGGCTCAGCACGAGAATCTCTTGCTTTCATTGTCTGATTTCTTTTCAAGGCTCATCTGATTAGGTAAGGCCCACCCAGGATTACCTCCCTAACTTAAAATCAATTAAGGGCCTTAATTACATCTACAACTTCACTGCAGCTCCTAGACTCGTGGCCATCTCAGAATTCTGCTCGTCACAGAGTCATTTTTAGTCACAGTCTTTAACAGGTGAGAATCCCACAGCGACGCTCCTATTCCATGGGGAAAGTTGTTAAAAGTGGGCCAGCCCAGCCATTTCTTATATGTCTATACAACTTCCTCCACTGTTTAGTACTTAGTGCTTAAAATTTTACCAAGAATTAAAATAATTATATTTGTAATATTTGAGGCTATGTGGATATGGTTATGATTATACGATTCAAAATTATATATATTTTTAAAGATTTTATTTATTTGAGAATTTGAGAGAGAGAGAGAGAGAGAGAGAGAGAGAAAGAAAGCACGAGTGGGGAGAAGGTCAGAGGGAGAAGCAGACTCCCAGTGGAGCTGGGAGCCCGATGAGGGACTCGATCCCGGCACTCCGGGACCATGACCTGAGCCGAAGGCAGTCGCTGAACCAACTGAGCCACCCAGGCACCCTCAAAATTATATATATTTTTAAAGATTTTATTTATTTATTTGAGATAGAGACAGTGAGAGAGAGCATGAGAGGGGAGAAGGTCAGAGGGAGAAGGTCAGAGGGAGAAGCAGACTCCCCGTGGAGCTGGGAGCCTGACGTGGGACTCGATCCCAGGACTCCAGGATCATGACCTGAGCCGAAGGCAGTTGCTTAACCAACTGAGCCACCCAGGCGCCCCTCAAAATTATATTTTAATAGGTGAATTTTACTATACAATATTCAGGGTACCCTCACAAATGCATGAAACGATGTTATGGTGCCTGGTAATACACATTAATATATATACCAAATTAAATAAAATGCTTTGTCTCTCTCTTTTTTTTTTTAAGATTTTATTTATTTGACAGAGAGAGAGATCACAAGTAGGCAGAGAGGCAGACAGAGGGAGAGGAGGAAGCAGGCTCCCTGCTGAGCAGAGAGCCTGATATAGGGCTCGATCCCAGGACCTTGAGATCACAACCTGAGCCGAAGGCAGAGTCTTAACCCACTGAGCCACCCAGGCGCCCCGCTTTGTCTCTTTTTGAGAGTCCTTATGGAACAGTGGAAGAGTGCTTTACAGGGTCCAGATTTTGGTTCAGGTAGCTTCAGTTACTAGCAGAGAGTTCTTGGGCAGCTCATTCTAGTCCTCTGAATCTCTACAGTTTGTACAATGGGACAATAAACCTAACAGACTTACCTGTTTGTCAATGTTACTATAAGGATTGAGCAAGATCATTGTAAGGATGAAGTGATAATAGTGATAGAAATGTATATAATGCAGAAATTCATATAAAATTTAGGGATAAATTTCTAGGCAGAATCTTGATGAGTTGTTAGGTGGGTGAGGCCCCCCAAATATTTAAGCCAGAGAAGTCCAATATTGTGAATCAGGACAGTGGCAGACTCCTACATCATGTGGTCACAATAAAATAGTTCTACCAGTGGGGCTCTTGGGGGCTCAGTCAATTAAGCCTCCGCCTCCAGCTCAGGTTATGATCCCAGGGTCCTGGGATCAAGTCCTACCTCAGGCTCCCTGCTCAGCGGGGAGCCTGATTCTCCCTCTGCCTATAGCTCCCCTTGCTTGTGCTCTTTCTCTCTCTCTGTCAAATAAATAAATAAAAAATCTTAAAAAAAAAATAGTCCTATCAGCAATGTAACCTTCACATGCAGCCTCAGCAGCCCCTTTCCAGTTGCGGTGGCCTCAGATGTTCTCATGATAAGGCTCAGAAGTGGTCTTTCAGATTGGAGCCTTGAGAACATTATTTACGTGCACATGGGAAAGTCTCCAGGCTCTGTAGGAGATGCTCTTGCAAGGCATTTTCTACTGAGTTGAAAGAGAAGTTTCTTCTCTTCTTGTATCTTGTTAAAAGGGAATTACGGCATTGCACTGGGGAAGATTTGGGAGTTCTACCCTTTATACATGTTGTGAAAGTTAAGTGCTAGTCCCAAAGTAATTTATGTAATTCCTGCCACAACTGACTTAATGGCATCTATCCCAGTGGTCAGCAAATGACAGTCCATGGGCCATATCCAGCCCAATGCCAGTTTCTCTGTTTTTCTACAAATGTTTTGATACTCTTAAATAGTTGAGAAAAATCAAAAGATTTCATGATGTGTGAAAATCATATGACTCAATTTTCAATGTCCATAAATAAAATTTATAGGAGGACAGTCATACATGTTTGTTTGTACATTGCCTACGGCTGCTTTCGCGCTGCAATGGCAGACAGGAATAATGGCAACAACGGTGCCCTTTCCACGAAATTGAAAATCTTTGGATCCAGCCCTTTACAGGAAAACTTTGCCGACCCCTGATCTATACCACTTTGAGGTTGGTGAATGTGTTGCAAAATACCTTCTCGTCGCTTCCAGGAATGTTTATAAAGTGGAGTGATTTTAAAGGACAGTTTGACAATCAATATGAAGAGTCTGAACATAGGGGCACCTGGGTGGCTCAGTCAGTTAAGCATCTGCCTTTGTCTGAGGTCGTGATCTCAGGGTCCTGGGATGGAGCCCCACATCGGGCTCCAGGGAATCTGCTTCTCCCTCTCCCTTTGCCTGTACCCCCGCATGTGCATTCTCTTGCTCGCTCTCTCTCTCTCTCTCAAGTAAATAAGTAAAATATTTTTTTTAAAAAAGGAGTCTGAACATATTCTTGAAATCTGCATGTTAAGATGCATCTGCCATGTATTTCTGCTGTAAGTGGTTCTTAGTCAGGACACATGGTCTGAAATAGTGTTCTCTTGTGTCTCCGAGACCACTTCTATTGAAACCCTTTTTCTGTTACGTGGTGTGGACACTTCCAACTTGGGGAAGACCCAGGTTTCACTTCCCTGTGTGTGCTGGTGTAGGTGAAAACACTTCTGTAGGAACTGTTCTTTCAGCACCACGCCCCACAGGTCCTTTCAAGGGTCTTTCCCTCACCTGAATGCAGATGGGGAACTGAGGGGTCCCTATTCAAAGAGCAAATTCTCGCAACTCTCAGAATTCTCCACGTTAAATGGTATCAGCCTCATATTGACTGCAAATTACACAATTTGGGTTTTTTCTAACACACTAGAATGCTCTGTTTTGTTTTTTCTTTGAAGAGTGTGCTTTAACTCTCTTTTGGGAAGCAAACATTTAACAGTTTTATGGTCAGGAAAACAGTCCTGCCCATGGTCCCCACGGTATAACACCCCGTTTTGGCTTTGTTGTGTTTTAAGCAGAAACACTCTTCTTTAAATTTTGACATCCATTTCAAAGAGCTGAAACTGTGTGCCATGTGTCAAAAAGGAAAAAAATCTGGACTGAGGTTAACGGTTTAATTAATCCAACGTCTCCCTATTGCCGTTTTTACATCTGAAGCAAATTGATATCCTAGCTAATATTTCTATGTCTGTCAAGAGGTAAAGTTTGAGAATGGCCCAGAAAAAGCTAATAATTGAAACAATGACAACAAAAAAGAGGAAATCATTGATCATGTAAAACAGTTCTATACATTTCTACTATTTTGTACCGCATAGATTGTGGTTCCATTTCAAGGAGACTGGCAATACAGGGATTTGAAATACGACATGAGCTGCAGCCTAGGTGGTCTCGTGTGGGTCACAAAAACTAGAGGGGCACCTGGGTGGCTCAGTTGTTAAGTGTCTGCCTTCGGCTTGGGTCATGATTTTAGGGTCCTGGTATGAACCCCATGTCGTTGCGCTCCCTGCTCAGTGGTAAGCCTACTTCTCCCTCTCCCCTGCTTGTGTTTCCTCTCTCATTGTTTCTCTCTCTCTCTTTCTCTCTCTCTCTGTCAAATAAATAAATGAAGTCTTAAAAAAAAATAAAACTGGAATTTCCTTATATAAAAAATTTCCCGAATCTACCATATGTGGAGACGTTGTTCTATATAGCTGATGTATCAGTCATTGTGGTATAGGGGGGACAAACAAATAAATTGCCAATGAAAATAAAACCTAAGTGCTATCCAAAGGATGAGCTCAGTTATGGGATGCACACAGCCATCTTTGGAAGGTAAGGGAATTCTGGTTAGTGCTAAACAACGAATAAGGAGAAGAAAAGTGGTGTTGTAGCGGTGTGCCTCAGGAGGTTACAGGTGACCCTCAAATAAAGCAGGATTTTCCCCTTCCCCCCACACAGTCAAAAATCTGTGTATAACTTTTGACTACCTCCAAACTTAACTACTAACAGCTAACTGTTGACTAGAAGCCTTACCAGTACCATTGTCAATGGACATATTCTGTATGTAGTAAGTATTATATACTATATTTTAATGAAAAAGTAGCAAGAGAAAAGAAGATGTTAAGAAATCATAAGGAAGACTGAATGCCTGGGTGGCTCAGTCAGTTAAGTGTCTGCCTTCTGCTCAGGTTATGACCCTAGGGTCCTGGGATTGAGTCCCGTATTGGGCTCTCTGCTCAGCGAGGAGTGTGCTTCTCCCTCTGTCTTGCCCTGCTGCTCTCCCTGCTTGTGCCCCTTCTTCCTCTCTCTCACTCTCTGACAAATAAATAAATAAAATCAATTAAAAAAAAAAAGAAAATCATAAGGAAGAGAAAATACATTTACAGTGCTGTATTCCTCGGAAAAAAAAAAACAACCCATGTGTAAGTAGACTTATGCAGTTCAAACCAGGGTTGGTCAAGGGTCAACAGTATGTGCAAAAGACCAGAGGCAACAGAGGCTGGTTCTTGGCAATTTCTTATGCACAGAGGGGGAGGGGTAAAGAGTGTGAGAAATAAAGTGGGTAGATATGATATATGTAAGTACATGCCCAAAGTTTTGAATATGTAAACTATTTCATTAGTTTAAAAATAAAAAAATATAGGGGCATGTGGGTGGCTCAGTTGATTAAGTGTCCAACTCTTGATTTCAGCTCCAGTCTTGATTTCAGAGTTGTGAGTTTAAGCCCTGCATTGGGTTCCATGCTGGGCATGAAGCCTACATAAAAAAATTTTTTTTAGGGGCGCCTGGGTGGCTCAGTTGGTTGGGCGACTACCTTCGGCTCAGGTCATGATCCCGGAGACCCGGGATCAAGTCCCATATCGGGCTCCCAGCTCCATGGGGAGTCCGCTTCTCCCTCTGACCTTCTTCTCCCCTCTCATGCTTTCTCTCTCAAATAAATAAATAAAATAAAATCTTTAAAAAAAATAAAATAAACGAATAAAAAGAAAAAATACATGTGGAAACTCTAGAGGAAGTGGTTCAAAGGAAAGAAGAAGGCATATAAAGGATCTGGTGCCTGGTAAGCCCTCAACAAATGTTAGCTATTATAGTAATAGAAATGCTAAGTTTAGGTCTTCTGAGATGGAGACTTTATTTGCTCCCTGTTTGGAGTCAGAACAAAGAGCAGAATCTTGGTGGGTTGAGAAAGAATTTAGTGTCATGGTTAAGAGCCATACAGATTTAAATTCAAATCCAGATATTACATATGAGCTCTGTGTCCACAGGCAAATTTTTAGCCTCTCTATGCCTACCACAACGTCTGTAAAATGGAGATAATGTGCTTTAGTCACAAAGCTGTTGTGAGGGTTAAATGCAATAATATATGGAAAATAATTAGTACGAATTGACCGGCACAGAGAAAGCATTCAAAAGTGGTGGCTTGTCTCATTACAAAAGGAGACATAGGACATGTGGCAGGGATTGGGGAACATTCCCAGAAGATGCATGGTGATAAGGACAATTGTCTCAGCTGGGCATGAATTCGTCTTGCTGTGGCCGGGTGTGTTTGCAAAGAAGAATAATCCCACGGATGAATAGGCAGCCAGCCAAGATGGCTTGATCCTCTGCCTTGGTTCCAGCCAAGAGACGTCTAAGTGTGAGTAGAATGTGAATCACCTGCTTACTGTAAATTAATTATTATTATTCACTCAGCAAAGAGGAAAAGATGCTTGGTCAGAATTAATCATCTCCAAAAACCCAGTTATTTTAGATTCATTACATTTGAATATGGTAATGAGACATTTGTCACTTTTATAACTCTTTGTGGGGGAGAGTGTCTATTGTAGGACGGGAAAGGATTAACATATAATTTTAAGAGTGTGCCCTTCTTTTTTTTTCCTTTTCCATATTTATTAAAGCCCAGGATAATAGTTGTTGCATGTCTCCACCTTGTAGATAAGGAAATAGGCTTTGAGTTTCCAGTGATTTGTAGTGAAATGGAGTTTAAAAATCCGGACTTATTGGACTCCAGTAATTCACAGTTCTGGCTGCATATTAGAATCATTTGGAGGACTTTTTAAAACTAATGATGATGAAGGCCCACGCCTAGAGATTCTGTTGAATTGTTCAAGGGCAAGCAATTCTTAAATATAAAATTCTTTGGTCAAAGACAATCTCCTTTTTTAAGATTTGCTCAATACATGATTTAAAAAAATTTTTTTAAATATGTCAGTGCTGTCTACTGAGGAACCAAACTGGACAATAAATGAATCCCCTATCACCCCATCTCCCTCTGTGTTATCCAGTTCAGAGCATTTCAGAAGCCGGTTGAAAGCCGGGAGAATGAACTCAACCCTTTATGTTGTCCTGGGAGTTGGGGGGAGGGAACAGTTTTTTCTACCCTGACCTTTTTGATGAGTCACTGATAGCCTTAATGTGGTGCCTTTTCAGCCTCACCAGAGGACAAATCTCTCCAAACATTCTAAATAATCAGAACATTATCTAACACTTGAATGAACTTAGGCCACATCACTTAACTAGTTGAACTTGAAGGCTTACATCTCCAAAAGAAAGATGAACCCATTTTTCCTTTTTTTTTGGGGGGGGGGAGGCACTGAATAGACAAGAATTTTGAAAAGCGATATCTTGTTATTTTGTGAAATTGCAATGATCACACCCTCTCACTCTTGGCAATCACTCTCTCTCTCTCTGAATTACACTCACATCAAGTGCTGGCCTTGGAGGAGAGAAGGAACAAAGGCTGAGTCAAAATTCTTTCTTCTCTTGCATGTCTCTATTGCCTCCTGACTAGAAGAAATTATAAAATTATTCCTTTTTTTAAAGACGTGTGATTATTTATTTATTTATTTGAGAGAGAGAGAGAGAGAGAGAGAGAGATCACAAGTAGGCAGAGAGGCAGGGAGAGAAAGAGGGGGAAGCAGGCTCCCTGCGGAGCAGAGATCCTGATGCGGGGCTCGATCCCAAGACCCTGAGACTGTGACCTGAGCCAAAAGCAGAGGCTTTAACCCACTGAGCCACCCAAGCGCCCCAAAATTATTCCATTTTTAAAAAATCCTTTGAAGCAGTGAGTCTTAAATTTGGGTTAATCCTGAGCCCTTTTAAGTAGCTAACAAAATTAAGATCCCTGGGAGAATTTATTAAGATATATATGCTTCATGGGCACCTGGGTGGCTCAGTGGGTTGAAGCCTCTGCTTCGACTCAGGTCATGACCTCAGGGTCCTGGGATTGAGCCCCGCATTGGGCTCTCTGCTCAGTGGGGAGCCTGCTTCCCCATCCCTCTGCCCGCCTCTCTGCCTACTTGTGATCTCTCTCTCTCTCTGCTAAATAAATAAAATCTTAAAAAAAAATAAGATATATATGCTTCAAAATGTTTATCTTTCTTGACCTCTGAAGGATCCATAAATTCATAATTAAGAAATTTGATACTATGGGGAAAAAATAAATAATGGTTTTCATCTATTACCTATGGAGATAGGCAGAGAGTTGAAAACAAGATGAAGCAAAACAAAGCTACGATTCAGAATCTTTTAAAAATTTGTTCTGATATAGACAAAACAAAAGCAGCTAAAGAAAACACAATGTCCCTGTAAAAATAAATAAATAAATAAATAAATAAATAAATAAATTGATTAATTAAAATAAAACAAACAAGCAAAAAACCCAGGCACTGTGATTGTTTCCCTGAGATATAATTTCTTTCTCCTGAGTGCAGTGTACAAACTGCCGTGTGTGTGTGTGTGTGTGTGTGCCCACGAACGTGCAGATAAGGCTGCCCCTCCCAATCTGGCTTCCCAGGTCAGACACCCCTTTCCCTCCTTCTATCATTTCTGGGTTCCTCATCCTCTTTTTTATCTTTATCTTCCAGACACCCAGCCGGAGATAGCCATGAAGGAACTTTACTATCATCTGGCCAAAAAAGGAGATGATAAAATGAGAGGTCATGAAGGACCTAATAATGTCCCAGAAAGTGCTTTAACAGGAATTGGCTGGAAAGGGATTCTAAATGGGTACCTTGAAAATGGGTCTCCTGAGACACGTATAACCCTGATAACTGCCTCAGCCCCATTTTCCATTTTGAGTCGGAGGGGAGATGTGTAAGAAATCCTGGCAGAGGGAGGATGGGGGAGACTGTGTCTAAAAGTGAGAAGAAAAAAAACAGAAAAGCTCTGTTGTCTGTCCATTAAGTGGCCTTGTTTTGAAAATTCCAGGGTTAACTTTGTAATGCTTTGTTTGTAAAATGGACAAGACTGTGGAATAGTATCTCTAACGAGCTTGATTCTGCCTCTTTCTATCACCTCAACTTGTCTTCCTACAAATGGAACCATGGCTGTGAAAACTTGAGCCATATTGGTAAAATTGTGCTTTTCATCTTTAACCTACTAAAATTTAATGGGGCTGGGATTTACTTATATGTCTCCTTATTAAATAATAATATTAATAGCTGGTATTTACTGAGCCCTTACTCTATGTCACAGGTTGTTTATGAGCTCATGTAATCCTTACAACAACCCTATAAAATAAGTAGTGTTATCTCTACCCGAGGTACTGAAAGGGTAGCATGCCAAGGTCACAGAGGTTGGGGGGGAAAACACAAAAAAACTAAACTCATAGATCTGGGTAAGGCTTGACCCAGGGAGTCTAGCTGCAAATCCTATACTCTTAAATACTACACTCTATTACCCCAACCTCATGCCTGTTGGGCTTTTCCTCAGTCCATCTTTTTTTTTTTTTAAAGATTTTGGTTTTTTTTATTTATTTGACAGTGAGAGAGAGAGATCACAAGTAGGCAGAGAGGCAGGCAGAGAGAGAGGGGGAAGCAGGTTCCCTGCCATGCAGAAAGCCCGATGCGGGGCTCGATCCCAGGACCCTGAGATCATGACCTGAGCCGAAGGCAGAGGCTTCAACCCACTGAGCCACCCAGGCACCCCTTCTCAGTTCATCTTGATGAGCCAAGCAATTTAGTGCAATTCAATCTTGTTAAAATATAATTTCCAAAAATAGTTAAAATCATAACTCTCATATAGATATAAATATGATTATATGTTAAAGTTGTTATTAACTCATTAATGAGGAGACTAGAGATGTGCTAAAACCACACATACATGAAAGAGACACAGTTAGAGATCAGGAACACTGAAGTGCATACAAAGTGCCGGCAAAACTGAACTTCTCCCCAGTGGGGGACAGAAGTCCACAGAAGAGAATTTGCACATCTAGGGACATGAATTATTTCACATTGCTGTCAGTTATTTATAGCTCGTAGAATTGTGGCTCCCATGTGAGTATGGTAACACCAGAAGGATGGGCTACAGACAATGCCTGGTTTTCCACTAAAATACTAGTTGTTGTGTATCATACTTAAAATTCACTCTTGCTTCTCAAATTCACATTTACACCTGAGAGATGTGGAAGGCATGTTGAGAGACAGTCAATGAATAAAAAGTGATTTACAAACCACCAGAGCAGATATTTAATTTTTTAAAGATTTTATTTATTTATTTGAGTGAGAGAGAGAGCATGAGAGTGGGGTAAGGAGCAGAGAGAAGCAGACTCCCCACTGAGCAGGGAGCCCAATGTGGGGCTTGATCCCAGGATCCTGGGATCATGACCTGAGCCAAAGGCAGATGCTTAACCAACTGAGCCACCCAGGGGTCCCCAGATCAGACATTTATAAATAATTTTAATAAGGCAGATTGTTAAAGAATATAAATAAAGTAAGGAGAGATTCCTTCAGCTCTGGGAACCAATTAGCATTTCCATATGAGGGCTTTAGGGGAGACAATCCAATTGGGAGGAGAGGATTGGAGGCTATACTGAAGAGCTTTAGAAACCACATAAAACCAAGAAAAAGCAGATCATCTCTATTAAAGAATGCCATAGAGTAGGGCACCTGGGTGAAAGGCTAGCTCCTAGTTTCCACTTAGGCCTCTGGCTCCATGCTTAGAGGGGAGTTTGCTTGAGGATTCTCTCTCCCTCTCTCTCTGCCCCCCCACCTCTGCTCACTTCTCTCTAAAATAAATTAATCAATTTTTTAAATAAAGATTTTTATTTATTTATTTGTCAGAGAGAGAGATCACAAGTAGGCAGAGAGGCAGGCAGAGAGAGGAGGAAGCAGGCTCCCTGCGGAGCAGAGAGCCCGATGCGGGGCCTGATCCCAGGACCCTGAGATCATGACCTGAGCCGAAGGCAGAGGCTTTAACCCACTGAGCCACCCAGGTGTCCCTAAATTAATCAATCTTAAAAAAAAAAAAAAGAATGCCATGGGGCTTAGTAGGACCACAGAAGCCTCCCAAAGCCATCTCATGTAATCCCTTGGAAATCTAGAAAAATTGCTTGTAGGAAAGGGCATTTACATTAACCAGGGAGAGAGTAGGAGAATGTACAGGTGCTATGCAGAGAGGCATCTTGAGCCACGGTACAGAGACCAGGAGAGGGGAGGTAACGTGGAAATGGGCATGATAGGAAAGAGGCAGTTAAAAGTGTGCCCCAGGGACACCTGGGTGGCTCAGTGGGTTAAGAATTTGCCTTCAGCTCAGGTCGTGATCCCAGGGTTCTGGCTTCAAATCCCGCGTGGGGCTCCTTGCTCAGGGGGGGAGCCTGCTTTTCCCTCTGGCTGCTGCTCCACCTGCTTGTGCTTGCTCTCTTTCTCTCTCTCTCTGACAAAAAAATAAATAAAACCTCTTTTAAAAAAATAAACACTTCTACCAACTTAAAAAAGCTCTTAAAAAAAAGTCCGCCTCAAAACCCAGGGTTCCGTCAGCCTGTGCAGCACTAGCATCTACAAAGCTCTGTTTCCTTTCATAGGGACCTTGATCAGACTCTTCTCCTTAAGGCCACAGCCCTAGTGTCAGCCTAAAAATAGACACTTAATACGTATTTCCAGAATAAACAAAAGTATGGGAAGAGGAAGGAAGGAAAGAAAGAAGGAAGGAAGGGAAGGACATTGAATTTTACTTAAGCACTCAGCTCCAAAAAAGTTCTACCAAAAAAGGAATTCCCCTGGCTTTACTGTTTCAGGACAGAGCTAACCACAAAGGAAAACTCTTTCCATATGACTCAGTTAAGACACACCTCCACTCTGCCTCATGATTCCCCTGTTGACTTCTCTCTATAAAAACCACAGGTCTCCATCCTTTTCTTTGAGATACTCTTCATTAAGGAATATTTTCCTTAGTGCATTAGCCTGAAGAAAATCATCTTTTTAATTATCCTGTGCATTGCATCTCCCACAATTGGAAAGAAGAGGGTTCAGGACCTCATCTCTGGGTTTGAAGGACACTTTGCGGGTCTGTGGATTCATACAGGATGAAGACATGCAAACCTTTCATTTGTTTCAACTGCACCCTTTTTATATACATGAAGCAGGGCTCATGCTCTTTGAAAGCCTCAGATCACAACTTGACCAAGGAAGAAAAACCATCTCTGGTAGCCCTGACATCTACATCTTTGTCTTTGCGACACAGGGTGAATTCAGGGACTTGTTTGTATTCCACATTTTTGGGAGCAGGGTATAAAATGGAGGGTGTTTTTCCTTTCCCTCTTGGGTGATAGACTAGGATGGGGGAGAAGATTTGAGTTGACAAAATTATAGATGGCATCAACAGAAAGATCACTTTGGGATAATAAATATGCATGCATTTTTACTGATCCAAAGAACGTGTTTCAGATGAGGCTAAAGGTGGATGCAAGCAACAAAGCCACAATTGACCTACTCAGGGCAAAAATAAAATCACAGAATTTACTAGAAGGATGTGATAGAACTCAACATTTGAAAAAGTTGACGTGTAAGTGCAGCTCTGAGATATAGATGTTAAGAAATGAATGGACAGTGATGGATGAGTCTCCGGTCCCTTCAACCTCACTGACTCTCTGGCAAAGAATCAAATTCCAGGGACAGGGTAGGTGATGGATAGGACGCAGATCCCAGGCTCACCCCTTGGTGGGGGAGGTCCTGATGAGCTGATTGACAGCTTTGTCAAGACTGCAGCCAATATGGGAGAAATTATACAGCAAAATGGAAGGGAGGAAGGAAGGACTGTTACTAGAAGGAGGAGCCAAGGATTTTTGGCAGGCAAAAAAGCAGCTTTACATAGAATTACCATAGGACTCGCTTGTTCTGATCCTAGGTGTATATACCCACAAGAAATGAAAGCGTATATCCATACAAAACCCTGTACTTGAATATTCATAATGGGATTATTTATAATACACAGAAAGCGAAAACCACCCAAGTGTCTCTCAACTCGTGAATGTATATTCATACAATGCAATATTATCCAGCTAGAATAAGGAATGAAGTACTGATACATGTTTCAACATGATTAACCTTGAAGATGTGATGCTAAGTGAAAGAAGCCAGTCACAAAAGACCACATATTGTAGGATTCCACTTACATGGAACGACCAGGTTAGGCAAAGCCATAGAGACAGAAAGTAGGTTAAATAGATTAGCAATTACTTAGTGCCGAGGGAACTAGGGAGTCAGAAGAAAGGGAGAAGGGGATTGTCTGGTAATGAATATTGGTTTCTTCTAGGGGGAAAAAAACTGTTTTAAAATTACATTGTGGCAATGGTTGCACAATCTTGTGAATACACTAAAAACATTGGAGAGTTTACTGTAACTGTATGATATATAAATTCATCTTAATAAAGCTTTTGAGAAAGAAGAGGCAGCTTCTCTGTGACAATTATTGCAATGATAAAGTTTGTTCTAATTATTGTTTTAACTTGTTGGTAAACGAAGTCGAAGCTACTGGAGTGGATCTTCGGGGACAGAAAGAAGGTCATTGGTCTGTCACGGTTTTGGAAAAAGAAATTACACCTTTGGATTAAGGCATTATTTTCTGTTAGAAACAGCTACCAGCAGTGTGGGTCTTTAGTTGGCTTTATAAGTTATTCAAAATCAGTATGGATTATTCCGTCACTCTGTTCCACATGTATCAACCAAACCCAAACAGGTCCTATCTGGCATGAAACTTACACAAGGCCACACCGAATTCTACAAAGGACAGGCTTAGTGGGAGGTCTGAGTTATTGCCATTGATATATATATACTCAGTAAAAAATGGTAGGAAAGTTCCTCCCCTTCTCTAGGCCTCATTTCCTGATATGGAAAAGGATAGAAAGGAAGAAGATTCGTGGTTAGCAAACACCGCTTTTTCGTGAATTTCATAAATTCATGTAATTTAATATTTCCCCCAAACGAATTAACCTAAGCAAAAGAAAAAGAAAGCAATATAAAGAAAATTCTGGGCAAACAGCATGGATATTATATAGACACAGAAAAAAACCATGATGTTAAAATAAGAATTATTGAAATCCGCAAATGCTATATGACAGGTTTTGCTATAATCTGATTACTTGCAACAAGAAGTAGGAAGCCATTGGCTATAAACACCATTATTTCATAAAGCTATGTATCCATGTATTGGATTTACGACATCATGTTTCTAAATGAGAACGATGTTAGTAACTAATTATCATCTGTTAAGGGCTTATGATAGCCACCTCACAACAGCCGACAGCCGAAGGTTCAGGCGACTGGGGAAAGCCTCCGTGGATGATGGAGCCCAGAAGGGTACCCAGGGTTGGTCAGGTAAGGGCCAGGGGCACTTTCCGCAGTTGAAACAGCAGCTGTGAAGGCCTGCGGTTAACACTGAATGTGGAGGGGCACCTGGGTGGCTCAGTCGTTAAGCGCCTGCCTTCGGCTAGGGTCCTGATCTCAGAGTCCTGGGATCAAACCCCCTGTCAGGCTCCCCAATCAGCGGGAAGCTGCTTCTCCCTCTCCCACTCCCCCTGCTTGTATTCCCTCTCTTGCTGTCTCTCTCTCTCTCTCTGTCAAATAAATAAACAAAATTTTTTAAAAAATAAAATAAAATCGAATATGGGGCTTATTTTTCTAACGAATATAACCCATGTGGATGAAACATGGAGGATGAAGAAGAGAAACTTACGTTAGCCGCCAATAGGTGCCAAGCACACACCTCCCTTCTCACACTAGGCTTGGGCATTTGCTTCTTTCCAGCCACAGAAAGGCTCTATGGGTTCGGTACCATGACTCCGCTTTACAGATGGGGACTGGGGCTTTGCCTGTGGTTGCAGACCTAGGAAGAGGGAAAGCCGGGATTTGAACACAGCCTGTTTGCCTCCGGAGCCAGTAGGCTGACCACGACTGGACCCCGTCTGCTGACTGCACTCCAGCCAGCTCTGCTTCTCCCAAGCTCTGCCGCCCCTTGATTTGCCTCGGCCCCAGCCAGGACGACGGGTGGATTTAGCCATAGATTCCTTGCTCTGTGATCCTGGTCAGGAAGCCTGTTGTTAAAGTAAATAAGACACTTGAAAGCATAGCCAAAGCTATTAAAATTTTATAAGCCAACTTTACCCAAGATTCTGCATGGTGGATAAATGTCAAAAAGACTTGTTATGAAATCCCATCTTTTAAAACTTCCATATAATTTCTTTCTCCTTAACAGGGAGTTGAGGAAGGTAAAAATAACAGTGTTTTATTTTCACTGGGAAAAAAGTATAGCTTTATTTGGGACAATGACTGAAAAACCACTGTTTGGTCAGTTTTCTCCCCCACACTGTGATTTGATGCGGCGAAGGCAAAAGTCCCTCTTCACTACATTTGTAGGAGGCTTGCTTAAATCTGTGTAACTTCTCAGGATTCAGTGTGTGCTTCTCCTAAGAGAATAATTCTCTAATAATAACAAACATCACTCCCCCCCATTGTTAATGCATAAGAGTTCTTGTTCCATACCTCCAATTTATCGTTAATGAAGAAAGTGGGAAGACCCCACTCCAGCTTCCAACAGATGCAACAGGGAACCCAAACACTTTCAGTCCAAATTTTGAAAGAAAGCCCTCTTGTTAATGTTTGAGTTTATTATCTTACCATTGGAAAGTCAAATACAAAAACAAAAACAAAGGCCGAGTTTACCCACGATGGCTGCGGAATGAACCCGCATTTTGGAAACAACTGTCATTCTTTGGGCCTTTTCCTAAGAGGCATTTTAGAATGCAGTCATAACAGCTAAAAATCTGTATCATGTTCTCTTAAATAAAACCTCGTGGGGAAAAAAAAACACTCAAGAAGTTAGAAGATTAAAAATCTAAGTGGTTTTTCTTTTTTTCAGATATGATCCTTTTTATGATTTCAGTGCTCCACAAAGAGACAACTTAGGCATTCCAAACATCTCCCTCCATTCTTTCTGGTTTTCATTTGTCTGTGTTTGCATCATGACTCAAAGTGATTCAAGGATATTCCAGTTAGGTGTCTGGAAAGATAATTTAGGGAGACTAAGTATCCCTGTTTGCCCAGGACTATAGCACTTTCAGGGCTAAAGCTAAAATCAAAACGGGCCTGGGAAAACTAGAACGACTGGTCACTGTAGGATGATATTTTCTGGCCTAGCTACAGATCCTTGCTTAAACAAACTGGAGAGGACCCCATCACCTGCGTCCTGAGCCCTAATATCCTGCATACTCTGGCAACTATTATTTTTAGAAGCTTCCCATGTTGTCATGATAACCAAGCTTTGAGAGTTTCTGAGGTGGTGTAGGTAGTTCCTAAATGGAACTCCTACATGGGCTCAAAAGGAAAATGGGCTCAACTGGAAAATGCAACTGATAGACTATTTTCTTTTTCTAATTTTTAAATATCTTTTAATACCCTATTTAAAAACAAAACAAGTGGCTCCTTTAAGAAGAGGGCCTGCTGTAATTCTACTTTATTTTTTAAAAGATTTTTATGTATTTATGTATTTATATAATTATTTGAAAGAGAGAGGGGGAATGAGAGAACACGTGGGGACGGGGCAGAGAGAGAGGGACAAGCAGATTCCATGCTGAGCACGGAGCTTGGTGCTGGGCCCCAACCCACGACCCTGAGATGAGGACCTGAGCCCAAATCAAGAGTCAGGCTTAAATGACTAAGTCATCCATGCATCTTGAGCCTGCTGCAATTTTAAAATTCCACAAGGTACATACTCTTTTTGAACCTTGACTTTGTCCAAGACCCCAGGGATCGAAACAACAGCTACCATGTGGCTTTGAGAAATCTGACAGCTATCATTAGGCTGGAGGATGTTCTAATCCCTGCGACCTCCCGTGTCCCATGGAGGGAGAGAAGGGAAACGGAACTCTGAACCATTTCTGCCGCTCTTAGAATCTTCAAATATGGAGAACCTGGCTGGTTCAGTCTGTAGAGCATGCCACTCTTGACCTCATGGTCATGAGCTCAATCAAGCCCCATGTTGGGCAAGGAGCCTACTTTAAAAAAAAAATGGTCAAACAAAATGCTCACTTTTCTTGTTTTTTTTTACTTTAGATTTCTAATTCTTCTTAAAGTTTATGGTTTTCTCTTCTAATTCATGTTTATTGTAGAATATTTGATAAATATAAAAAAATTAAAGAAGGAGAAAAAAATGACCCAACACTTTCTCCCCAACACAACCAATCTTAAGAGTCTGGTATATTTCTTTTCTGCATTATTCCTATGTACCAACTTTAAAAATATATAAATATAATGGTGATCATAAGACATACATACAACATTATATTTTGCTTTCCTTTTAATTTTTATTTGATTTTACTCTATTTTTTAAACATGGGGCTTGAACTCATGACCCCAAGCTCAAGACCTGAGCTGAGATAAAGAGTTAGACCCTTACCCGACTGAGCCACCCAGGTGCCCCTTTTGCTTTTCTTTTAAACATTATATTGCTTTCTATGTCTTAAATTGACTATAAATAGTACTTTGAATGGCTAAATTATGTTTCAAGGGGATGGGCATAACTCACTTCATCAGGTTCCTGACTAACTTTCAAGTAATGCCCTTAAAATAATCTACCAAATGCCAGTAGACTTTAGGAGACAGATATCCCAAAAACATCATCTAGAGAAGAATCACTATCCTGATAAGTCACTACAGCTAATTCTTTCCTTCAGGTGAAGAGTATGTCCTACCTCATGAATCCTTCTTTATTTTCTTTCTTTTTTGGTAATTTGTTGGTGGTGTTTTCAATTTAATGATAGAATAGCTTCAGATGAAATTTTAAAAATCACTCATAATTCCACTGTTTTAACATAGCCACTCAAAGATGTCTAGGCATATAGATTTGTCTATAACTATAATCACACAATGGATGCACTTTTGTGTTCTTTTTTTTCCACTTAACCTTGCATTATAGCCACCTTGTCATGTTATTACACAGTCCTTCTAGTGGTTGCATAATCATCTGCAAGTCATTGCTTGTGGCTACACAATTCCTTTAGGTTGAGAACAGGTAATGATTACATGAAATAAGTGAGGAAGAAAAAAATTATTGAAGCACATTCTAAAGCAGTGACTTTTACTTTGTGACCCTTGGCATCCCCCAAAGGTTACGAGAGTACAGAAAATGAAGATGCATCTGGGCCTGATCCATCTTCCCTTACTCAAAACACTTCTCCTTTAAGTTTTCTTTCAAAAGTATGTTCTTAAAAAAAAAAGAAAGAGGGATGCCTGGGTGGCTCAGTTGATTGGGCAGCTGCCTTCAGCTCAGGTCATGATTCCGGAGTCCTGGGATCGAGTCCTGTTTTGGGCTCCTTGCTCGGCAGGGAGCCTGCTCCTCTCTCCGCCTCTGCCTGCCTCTCTGCCTACTTGTGTTCTCTCGCTGTTAAATAAATAAATAAAATCTTATCTTTAAAAAAAAAAAAAAAGAAAGGGGGGGAATAAAAAAAAAAGAAAGAAAGAAAAGAAAGAAAGAGAAAAGTATAATATTAGATGATACAATGTTGTGGTCGACTCCTTCATTTACTAGCTGTATCACTTTGGGCAAATTATACCCATGCCTAAGTTTCCTTATTTATAAAATGAGGGTATGAATTTCCAGTTATGGAATGAATAAGTCACACAGATGACAGGTACAACATAGGGGATGTAGTCAATGGTACTGTAATAGGATCGTGTGGTGACACACGACAGCTACAGTGGTGGTGAACAGAGCGTAACATACAGAATGGTGAATCACTGTGTTGCACACCTAAAACTAATAGAACCCTGTGTGTCAACCATTCTTAAATTTAAAAAGTGAGGATGTTAATTTCACCTAACTCATTGGATGGTGGTAACGATTAAAGAAACATACATGTTCTATACATAGATTGTACAGAACAATGGCTGCTGCCTAACTACTGTACAAACGTTGGTCAAATTAATAAAATAAAAAACTAGGGGAAAAAATGTAATCAGGGTAACAAAGTTAGAGCACATTCTTGCAAACTTTAAACCAAGAAATAGAACAATCAGACAGTGATAAATCTGGGAAAGGCAGTGATAGTCCCAAGTTAGAAAAAGCCTTGCCCGGAGGCTGGGGGGTAAGATTTCCAAATTGTATGCCAAGACTCACACTTCATGACTTTAGGCAGTTGACTTAACTTCCCTAAGTCCTGATTTTCTCATCTGGCAAAAGTGGTGGTAATATTAACTACATCATACGGTTCTCGTGAGCAGTACATGAAGAGCATTTAGCCCGGGACCTGGCCCCTCCTGAGTCTTCAGTCCTAGAGAGCTAGAACCATCCAAGGTACCATGGATGGCTGACCACTTGCTGCAATTTCTTGGCACCCCTGCAACTTGTTTTATTTTTTCAAACTACCAAATACTCTGCATAAGGTGTCCAGATGGTCAGGCTGGAAAAGAACTTTGGCTTCAGTCTGCAAAGAGACAGCAGAGGAAGGAAATCCACACTGTGTCCCTGTACGTTAATGTGCCAATGCCCTCCTTTTCTTTTTTTCATTTTCTCATTTATGTATTTTTATTTCATTTTGTTTTATTGAAAATCAACTCATTAACATGTAGTGTATTGTTTTATTTTTTTTAATTTTTTTTTAAAGATTTTATTTATTTATTTGAGAGACAGAGAAAGTGAGAGAGAGCATGAGCAGAGAGAAGGTTAGAGGAAGAAGCAAACTCCCCATGGAGCTGGGAGCCCGATGTGGGACTCGATCCCGGAACTCAAAGATCATGACCTGAGCCGAAGGCAGTTGCTCAACCAACTGAGCCACCCAGGCGCCCACATGTAGTGTATTATTAATTTCAGAGCCAATCCCCTCTTTTCCGTCACCGCAGGCGTGGCCTTTGGGGATCGATGACAGCCGTGGAAAGCACCTGCCTGAGAGATTAGGCGATTCACCTCTTGTCCTGGTTTTGTCCTAAACTTGCCACGTGACCTTAAATAAGCCACTTTTCTGCTCCTCTCCTAAATGATTTCCTCTCTAAAATCGGGAGGTGGACAAGAGACAATCTCAAAGATCTCTTTGTCTTTTATTCTCTTCTTACAGCATCAAGAGGTTTGTGCTATTTTTAGAATAGGACAAGAAGGTGTTATGGGGTACAGAGCAGTACATAGTGCTGGTGAAGATTGCCATTTGTAAATCTGTTACATTGGCTCCATCTCTTTTCCCCATGGGAGAGAACCTGTGGCATCTAACAACCAAGAGTTGGTGGAGAAATTTCTGGAATTTATACATGGTGTGGTGAAGTGTCTGCTTTCAAAAAAATATTTTATCCAGATTATTTGTAGTTGAAATCCCTGTATTTAGCTTAAACACTCCCTTGTCTGTGAAATAAAATGAATTACCACCCTGCCTTAACATTGTCTCTGGCTCTACACAGAAGGGAAAGACATTCTTGGTCAGCGGTCGGTAGAATTAGAGAATGCTTGCCTTATATAGTCATGGTCTGGCCAGCTCACACCGACTGATATTGTTTGGAATGAAAACTTGACCAGATGTTCACTTATATGAACTAGAGAGATTAATTATCAGTCCTACCAAATTATCTGGGAGGGTGGGTATAATCATCTCCAAAGAATTTCCTGGAGCCGGACACAAAAGCTGCCAATTGTAATCATGGCTAACACTTTATTAAATGCACACAATGTATGAGGCACCACTCTAACGGCTTCACGTGGATAATTCATTTGGCCACACACTACTCCTTGGAGGAAAGTACTATTGTTACCCTTATGAATGAAGGGTATGGGTCTCCAAGAAGTGGTGCACCTGAGGTCACTCTCTAGGAAGTGGTAAGGGTAGGATTTGAATCCAGGAACTTTACCCCCTAGGCCTATGCTTTTAAAAACTATGCTATACTCATTGCCCTATATAATTAATTCCCTGTTTTTGACCCAGGGTGTTGTTAAAACTTGAACATACTAGGCTCATCTAAATCTTTCAATGGATAAAGAGGAATTTGAACTTCGGTGAGTTGAAAAAAACCACATTGCCTGATCTGAGGGAAGGAAGAATGTGAAATCCTGGAGAAAACATTCATACACCTGATTAAAAATCTCTTGGGTTATCAAAACAACGTATCTATGGTTTATTCATCTTTTAAAATAATTTGAGGAATGTAACAGGAACTGAATTTAGACCCCCAATCCTTGCCTGCATAAGATATCTGGAATGTTTTGTTGCTATGATCAAAACCAAGCAGATAATGTTGCTTGATGCTTCTTGGTTAACCTTAAGAAGAAGCAATAAGAACTGTTGAATTCTCCTCGTTTACAATGGAATCCCAAAAATTTCTTTGTTGTTGAGGTTTGCTAGAATTACCACACTGGTTGACATTGACATTCTTCTCAGTTTATCTTCAGGTCTGAGAGCTCCCTTATCTTTTGTCAGCATATATTTCCCAACAATATAAAGAAAGCATAATATTTAGGCTATCCACTTAGATTTTGAAATAACAGAGGGGTTTGAAAAAGTGTTGGTTCTGGATAGGGAGATTGTGGACAAATCTTTTTAAATCTGAGACTGAGAACTCGTATTTTAGTGGCATAATTTTATCTCAGACTCAACCTTCCATTTTTTTTCTCCTAAGGATTGTGCTAAAGATATTTTTAATACAGTGTATTTTTTTATTCCTCTCCTTGTGAAGATTTTCAGTCCATTTGCATGCAACACAAGCTTTCATTTATATAATTAGGATCACAGAAACTTGAGGCAGTTGGCTGTGACATCTGCATATATGCAATTTTGTGAGTTCAAGCATTGTGATATGACACGTGAATTAAAAGCTTTAGTAATGGGATAAGAAAGGGAGGCAGCTTTGACACAAGTACAAATATTGTGCTAATCACAAGCAATGAAAGAAATTAGGGGGCACCTGGGTGGCTCAGTGGGTTAAAGCCTCTGCCTTCTGCTCAGGTCATGATCTCGGGGTCCTGGGATCGAGCCCCACATCAGGCTCTATGCTCAGCGGGGAGCCTGCTTCTCCCTCTCTCTCTGCCTGCCTCTCTGCCTACTTGTGACCTCTCTCTCTCTCTCTGTCTAATAAATAAATAAAAATATTTAAAAAAAAAAAGAAAGGAAGAAATTAGAACTCAGATTAAGACTTTGATTAGCTAGGGACACTTGGGTGGCTCAGTCAGTTCAAGTGGCTGCTTTCAGCTCAGGTCATGATCCCAGGGTCCTGGGATTGAGTCCTGAATTGGGCTCCTTGCTCGGCAGGGAGCCTGCTTCTCGCTCTGCCTGCTGTTCCCCCTGCTTGTGTGCTCTCTCTAATATGTTCCCAACCTTTCTATTCTAATAAATAATAGTTCAGTATTCATCTTCATGCCTAAACACTTCCCTTTTTAGGATCATTTCTTTGGGTTAAAGTCTCTTAAGCGGAATCACAACTAAAGAGTGTTGTATTCGGAAGTTAATTGCAGATAAACATATTTTACCGCCTTATACTAACTTCTTGAAATACATTTTTCCCATTCCAGAAATGAAGTTTGGAAAGCAGAAAGTCACTGTTCCCTAACAGGGATGTTTTACACCAAGTCTCTAAAATTTTCCTTATGTGACTTTACCTTTCTACTATAGCATGTTTCTGCCATGAACCTAAGTCCTTGAGTCTATTCACTGGAAGGCTCCACCTTTGATCACTGGCTCTTTCCACCTAGATGAATTCCCTCTTGTGACCTCGGTCTTCCTTCTCTCTCCTAGTGGGACTGGATACTGTGGTTATTTCCCCACATCCACTCTAGGTGCTCTGTACGTCAATACTTTGGGAAACGGACCCTACCACAGCTGCAGAAGTGGTCTCTGATTTCACACAATTGATCTTTCACCCGCCCACCATTCCAATACAACTGCTCTAGTCGTGTCACCAGTGACCTCCATTTTGTTAAATTCACTAATCCATTCTCAGCCATCTCAGCCGAACTCTCAGCAGCAGCTAGCACAGTTCATTACTCCTTCCTCCTTGATACACTTTCTTCACTTGGCTTCTAGGACTAATCAATCAGGATCTAATCAAGAAAACAGAAGCTCTTTTTTAGTATTTGAACAGAAGGAATTTAATTCAGGAACTTGATGACACAAGTGACAAAAGATGAAAAGCCAAATAGGAAAGAGTGAGGAAAGCAGGGATTGGCAACAGGAGAAAAGCAGTCCCAACCTAGGCCAGAGGAACAAAGAGAAGAAAAGATGCCCATGGGCTTTGGGGGGAACCAGCAGAAGCTGCAACTATGCAGGATTTGTCTACCAGAAGCCACAGTCCAGGAAGAGATACAGCTACAACCAGAGACACCACCCCAGAGAAGGAGAACGTTCCTGGTTTCTCCTTTTGTCCCCTCACTACAATTTTCTATCATTGCCCTTCGTGAGCTAATCCCAGCTAGAAACCAATTAATATCAGAATCCTGAAAAAGTGGTGTACACTGGTCAGTTCCATTGTCATAAAAGGTCAGTGGGGGAAGGACCAAGTTGGGCACAAGAAACTTGCTTGATCCCCTATTTCCTGGTCACTCCTTTGCTGCCTTTCTATTGCCTTCTACTCTTCTTCCTGTACTCTTAATATACAGTTGCTCCATAGCTCAATCTTTATTCCCCCTTTCTTCTAGTTATCCACAAATGCTTAACAAACTCTGTCAACACTAAATTCTTTAGAACAACAATTTATTGTCACCTCTTAGGATTCTGTGGGCTGATTGGGCTCAGCTGGCCAATTCTCTCTTAGGATCTACATGAAGTTTATGGTGAACAATGATACGTCGGTGAGATCTTATTTTAGGAATGAAGGACATATTACATCAGTTGCCAGGCAAGTGGCCAACAGCCCTACACTATCAGTCTTATTCAGAGAATGCCTCCGAGGGTCACCTCATCCAAGGTCTCACACTCTTCCGAGAGTGGCCCATATCCAATGACTGATAAGTATGTGTTCATTAAGTCCAATACTTTTATCCCAACTTGGGATTCACATAAGGGATTATCCCATGCTCAGAATGCCCTAAAAGAGTCAGTTGAGACTTCTGATGAGATAGCTTAGAGTCTGTTTTCTCCTTTTGTCAATCGATCTTCTTTCACTGCCTTTCCCTTCAACAGGTATTAATCCCCAAAGCACTCCCTAATGAACCTCCTCTCTCTCAAAATCTGTTTCCTGAGGAACTCAGCCTACAACACAGTTGCATTCAGATAATGGCTGAGACTGGAGTCATCTAACACATTGACTGGGCTGGACATAGATGATGGCTCACTCAAAAGGCAGGTATTTGATGCTATCAATCAGGACTATCAGTTGGAATGTCCACATATAATCTCTCCATGTGCCCTGGGCTTCTCTCAGCATGGTGGCTGGGTTCCAAGTGGGACCATTCCAAACATACGCGTTGAAGAGATGTGGGCATATTGTCACTTCTCAGAACATCACTTCTTTTGGTCAAGCAAGGAACAAAAATTCCAAGTAAGGAGTGATAGATTCTCCTCTCAATATGAGGGAAAATACTTCTCTACGAAAAGGCAAGAAAGTGATGGAGGCTATCTTTGTAGACTTTCTACCAAGACAAACAAAATTTTTTCTCCTCTCTCTACTCCATTAAAACTGCTCCTGTCTTAATCACTAATGTTCTCCATATTGTAAATCTCATGGTTTATTCTGTTATAATCTCACTTATAATCATTGGTCTTAATCACCAATGATCTCCATATTGTAAGTCTCATGATTTATTCTGTTATAATCTCACAGCAGTATCTCTCATTTCTTTGATGATCTCATAATATCTATTAACTGATGGCTCCACAATTTATATTCCCGCTATGTACTGTCTTGCAAACTATGGCTCCTATTTTCAACTATTTTCTTATCATCTCAAACTAATGTGTCAGAACTCAATTCCTGATCTTCCACTGAAATCCTACTCTTCTCATAGCCTCTTCCTCATTCACTGTTAACACCCTTCTTACAGTTGCTGAGACCAAAAAGCTTAGAACCATCCCTGAGTCTTATCTTTCTTGTAGTATCTAATTCAATAGAAAATCTTCTTAGCGCAACTCTCAAGACATGTCCTGAATCTACTTTGTGCCACTTCTTGTACCACCTTATTCTGAGAAGCTGAGAAGCTATCTTTTCTCACCTGAATCACATCAACAGCCTCCTAACTGGACCCTCTATTTCAACTCTTGTCCCCCTGTAGTCCATTCACAACTTATCAGCTAGATGGTTCTTTTATTTTTTGTTTGTTTGTTTATCTTAGAGATAGAGAGGAGAGGAGGAGGAAAAGGGACAAACAGACTTTGCACTGAGCTCAAGCCACACACAGGGTTCTATCCCACAACCCTAAGATCATGACCCCAACCAAAATCAAGAGTCAGAGGCTCAACCCACTGAGCCACCCAGGTGCCCCAAGGTGGTTCCTTTTAAAGCAAGTCAGATCATGACATTTCTAAGCTAAAAAAACAGCAGTGGCTCCCCCTCGCATTCCATGTGGTAGTCAAGCCTTTTCAAGTACTCACAAGACTTACAGAATCTGGTTCTATTATGTCTCTGACCCCATCTTGTTTTTTTGATCCTTCTCTCATACTACTCTGGCTTCACTGCTGTTCTTTGAATATGCCATGCTTGCTTATGCCTTAGAGTCATTGCATCGGCCATGTGCTCTGCTTGAAATGCTTTTTGTGAAGATGATCTGATTGATAACTCCCTCCTTTACTTGAAGGTTTTATTCACATGTTGTCTTCCTAATAAGTCCTATGCTAGGGGCTCTTGGGTGGCTCAGTGGATTAAACCTCTGCCTTTGGCTCAGGTCATGATCTCAGGGTCCTGGGATTGAGCCCCACATCGGACTCTCTGTTCAGCAGGGAGCCTGCTTCCTCCTCTCTCCCTGCCTGCCTCTCTGCCTACTTGTGATCTCTTTCTCTCGGTCAAATAAATAAAATCTTAAAAAAAAAAAATAAGTCCTATGCTAACCATCTAATTTAAAATTGAAACCATCTATTTCAACTTATAACCGTCCATTTCCCCTTTCCTCTGTTTTTTCTTTTTATTCTCCAGCATTTATCACCTTCTAAACTGTATAATTCACTTATTTATTGTGTTAATGTCTATCTCCCCCCACCACAACGATATGGATTTTTATTTTGCTTACTGCTGTGTTCCAAATGCTTAGAACAATGCCTGACACATACAGGCACTCAAATATTTATTGAATGAATGAATGAACAAATCATTGTAAACCAGTCCTTTGCCATCTGTCCATGGACTTCACCCAGCTGAGAGTTTAGATCAGTAAAGTACTTGTGACTCAGTTAAGATCAATGAGAAGAAAATCTTTTCCAAGTAATTTTGGAAGTTGCTCACTTTTCTGAGACAGCTTCTTTTAAAAAACATCTTTTCTCATCTTCTGGATGATAAGACATGATATGAAATCTGGAACTACTGCAGCCACCCTGTCATGAAGGTAACCTTCTTCAGAATAAAGTGTCAGCTTAGAAGGCAGAATAGATTGATGGAGAAAGATGGCATCTTGATGACACCATTGAGTTACTGAATCAAACCTATTCTGAAGCCTTTGCTAACTCTGAATCTTCTAGTTATGACAGATAATACACCTTCCTTAGTTAAGTCAATTTGAATTGCATTTTGATTACCTAAAATACAGAATACTCTCTGAGACACCCTTTCAGCAAGATCTTGGTTCTAAAGTACAGAGATACTTCTAGGGTTTTCTAGGATAATCTCTTCAAAAGTCTTAACATTCGTTTTCTGAGTTCTCCATAATGTTCTCTGTTGTCATAAACTGATTCAAACATAGCTCACCAATCAAATTTCCTTGGATCATGAATGTCTTTGCAAAGAATAGATCTTTTAATTTTTTATTTATCATTTACTTATTCATCAAATAATATCCATTCCTATGTTCTGATAACTGATCCTAGCAAAAAGCCTTACATATGTCCATTGCTGAGTTGTGATTATTTGAATCTATTTCTGCTCCAAGTATCAGTAAATGATGTGGCCCCTCATTACTTCTCTGACCTTATTGCTTACAACTCTTTCTCTTGCTCACTCTATTCTATCCATGCTAGTCTCCTTGCTGTTCTTCCAAAGCACAAGCATTCTGCTATCTCAGGGATATTGAGTCTGAAGCACTCTTTTTATTGTTGTATTCCTGGTTTCCACAATCAACTTCTTTTGAACTCAAGCCTTTTCAAATGTAACTGTGATGGTTACTTTTACATGTCAACTTGACTGGGCTAAGAGATGCCTAGAGAGTGGCTAATACATTATTTCTGGCAGTGTCTGTGAACATGTTTCTGGCATGAGATTAGCGTTTGAATCAGTATACCAAATAAATGTGAGTGGGCAAAATCCAAATCTGAAGGGCCTGGATAGAACAAAAAGGTAGAGGAAGGATAAATTTGATGCTTGAGCTGGAGCATCCATCTTCTCTTGCTGTTGGACATCGACAACTCATGGTTCTCGGGCCTTTGGACTTAGATCAGGACTCACAACACTGATTTCCTGGCTTTAAGGCTTTCAAACTTGGATGGGAACTATACCACCAGCTTTCCTGGACCTCCAGCTTGCAGACAGCAGATTGTGGGTCTTCTTCACCTTCATTATGGTGTGAACCAACCTCTCATAATGTCTCTTTCTATGTATGTATGTATGTATCTATCTATCTATCTACCTATCTATCTATCTAATTTTCTTTGTTCTGTTTCCCTGGCAAATCCTGACTAAGATAGCCACTTTCTCAGTGAGGCCTTCTCTGACCTTCCCATTTAAAACTATACCCTTTCCACTTCACTCTCTATCCCCATTCCTGTCTTTATTTTACTCCACAGTACTTGGAGTCTGTCTCATGTAATTTTAATATATTTACTAATTTTATATCTGTCTTCCTCAGGACCTAAAGATCTTGCCTATTTTTTTTTTATTAATACAACCGTAGTGACTTAAAAAGTACCAGACATATGTGTAGGGACCCAGTAAATGTCTGTGGAATTCATTAATGACAAAGAAACAAGTTTACACAAGAGAATATAGATAGAATTAACTACTTTTACAGTGAAATCGTCCTCCCTTCCTTTTGCATTAATATTCTACATGGTACATTATCACCTGTGGTGATTCTCAGTAAATATTTCACAACGTTGAAGAGCTGTTGAAGAGCTTCTTGCAAATAAAATGTCACATACAAAAAAACCTGAAAATGTGTGCATTTTACATTGCACACTTTATATGACCCACATGGAGAAACAGAGTCATAGACAATCACTGACATCCTTGTGTGGAATTAGAAGTTTGCTGGGAGCCAGTCTGGGTCTTCTACATGTTCTCAGCTCTCAGAAGTCATCTAGTTCCCTTGAGATTAGAGCTGTATTTCATGAAGAAGCTGATACCCCCATTCACATCTCCATCCTGACATGATGCTCAGTAGCCATGAAATGCCTCCCCAGGCTAATTCTACCCTGCAATATAGTGTATGTCCCAAACTTAAACTTGAATCAACTCTGGGTATGTCTGTGAAATCTCCAACCCAACAAAGAAAATTACAGAAACGTCATACTTTCTAATTAACATACGACCTAACAAAGAAAGAAACTGTGGTTTGGAGGAGGGTTCTAAATTGTTTTCTTGCAGAGCTAATTGATAAAACCTCTACATTTTATATTGTCATTTTTCCCCCCATCTGAAAAAACCTAATTCTGAGAAAAGGTCTTGGAGATTTTCAGATGAAATGGCACCCTGAATGGGAATGTAAGTACAATCTGAGATCAGAAAAGGAACATCTAAAAAAAAAAAAAAAAAAGAAAAGAAAAGAAACATCTGCACTATAAGCTGATGCTAAGCACACATGAAACATAGATAATAAGATGGTTGGAAAACAGGCCTTTTGCTTCTCCCTGAATCACCCTTTGGTTCCCTAAGAGTGAACTACAGATGGACGCCTAGGAGCCCAATGTGTTTCACTACTCTTACATGGTTCTATCCAGTGCCCAATCTCTGTTCCATCAGGTTTCATGGTCAAGGCCATGGTCAGGGTGACCATCATGCTTGCTCTATCCTGGGAGAACGAGGCTAGGTCCTTTGGAGAACTTCTTGACAAGAGAATCAGGATGTGTGGCATAGAAGGCAAACATACCTTTCTAGAACTAATACTGACGGTCTCTCAGAAGTATTAGCAATAATTTTTTGAAATAGTAAGCCTAAAGACTTCGCCCTAGTGATAAACAGAAAAAAGAATGAATGGATACAGAGACACGGTGAAGTATCTTGCCAAGACAGACTGACACAGGGCACTTATTTGTGGGTGGGACAGTAAAGTTGTTTAGGTATAAACAGGAGTTAGATCTAACAAGGTGGGCACACACACACACAAAAAAGGAAAATGGACAGATGTGCTGAATGAGTGAGTGAACCAAGGATTTGTATTCAAATTCCAATTTAGCAGATGTTTGATTCGTGCCCAATTTTTAATCTCTTCTACCCTCTACTTCTTTCAGCTACTAAATGGTAGTAAGTAGGATCACATAAAAGAATGTACGTAAAGTGCTTACAACAGCACAAGGACAGAGCAATTGTTCAATAAATAGGATCTATTTTTACTATCCTACTTACAGCTTCACAGGTGAACAAAATGCTGAAGGCTGTGAAGGGAGGATGCACACAAAATAAGAGAGCTGGAAGAAATCCTGAGGGTAATGATGGTGGTGGTTTCCCAGGAGTCCAGTTCCACTCTGCCTTGCTTTTGCTTATTTGCAGGTCTGCGGAAGGATCTAGAAACCTTCCTGCTAGCTAAATAGATGACTAGTTCTACCCAGCACACAGAACTATGTAATTCTTTATCTAGGTGGTCATATGGACTCCATAGAGACACCCAAAGACAATCCTGCACCATGGTTCACTTTATATACTTGTATCAACGACCTGCACAAGATTTTATTGATTGCTGCTTCCCTAAAAATGGTGCCAAAATATTGACTTCGGTAGATCATAAAAATATGTCGTGATTTATTTATTCACCTGTCTTCCAGGTACCAAATATCTAACAAAGGAATCAGCAAAGATTTAATCGCAGCCCTCTTAAAGCTTACAGTGCCACGGATAAGGCACAAATGAAAGAAGCCAACACCCAGTAAGTCACTGCAAGTTTAACTAGCGATGAAGATAAGGTTTTCAGTGGTTGGGATTTCTGATTATTAAACTTATGACGAAATATTTCAGGGAACAAAATTGCATCACCGTATGGAGGAATGACTGGGTGAGTGAGCTTGAATCTTTTCTACCAAAAGACTCACAGATGACTATTTTTTTTCAAGAACCTTACTAAAATGCATTTCAACATTGAATCCAAAACAGCTAATTTAAAAAAAAAAAAGGAAAGAAAATTCCTGCTGTGCAGAGCAACGGAAATGGCAAGACAAATAGGTCTGTGGAAATAGAACGTCCTTCTTCATTTTTCTGAGCACGGGAGCAATTTTGAATGGAATTATTAGCTTGTGGGGAACTGATTGGAATGTGTGGTTTGGTTGCTTATTTCCTTACTTCCTTGATTTTAGGTGATTTTGTGGTAAGGATGGAGTCTTTTCTGTGGTTTTGTAACTGAACCAAATAAGAGTTCATCCACACAATGAGCAGCGTGCCAATGAAAACAAACATCAAGCTTTTACAGTGAAGAAAGAGACGCTGTTTATTGGTGTGGCACCATCTAGGAGAATGGGGAGCTCACGCTCAGAAAACCAAACTCCCAGATGGTTTACAAGCAGGGGCTTTTAAAGGGTAAAAACTCAGAGTAAGGTCTCAGGGTCTCAGATCCTGCTGATTGGCCAGGGATTAGGTCAGCCATAATGTTTCCTTTCTTGATCATCTTGTCCCTTCTGGCAACCTCCCGTCCGGTTTTGGGTGAATGTACTGAGTAGGTCCTTCTCCTGCAGGCACCTGGAACGTAAAACATTCTCAGCAGATGGCATCAGTCGTGCCATGTCCAGCAGAAGTACAGAGGCAGAAGTTCTACATCCGGTCACTATTACAAGCTGCAAATTGTTATTATTTTTTCTTGTAAATAATACGCTGTATTTGTTATCTCAAGCAGAAGACCATCCCGTAGACTTGTGAAGAGGCAACTTTGTTATTTCCTGAGACACTTTTGCAAGTTTCTTGGACATAACTAGGGGCCTTGTGACTCTAGCCAGAGGCAGGGAGGAGCCCTGCGTCTCAACTGTGGGTCTGCGGGACTTGCACCTCCGGGTTCACTTCCATCTGTGAGCAAGGATGGAGACTGAAAGTTTGTGATCCTGGGAGCAGAGAACAAGGTCTGTCTTGTACCCAGTTGGGGCTAACACCGAATCCAAACTTTATCAAGGATCCTCTTCTAAAAACTTCTTCCTGAGGGTGCCTGGGTGCCTTTGGCTCGGATCATGATCCTAAGGTCCTGGGATCCAGCCTCTCATTGGGGGTGGGGGGGGCGGGTCCCTGATCAGTGGGGAGCCTGCTTCTCCCTCTCTCTCTGCCTGCTGTTCCCCCACTTGTGTTCTCTCTCTCTCTCTCTCTCTGTCAAATAAATAAATAAAAATCTTGGAAAAAAACCCCAAAAACCTCTTCCTGAAGTATAACAGGACACAAATCTTAAGTATACAATTCTCAGAATTAAGTAAGCATACCTGTGCAGCCCCTTCCTAGGGAAAGAACAAGAATATGGCTACAAATCCCACTCATGTCCCCTCCAAATCACTATTCCTGCTTCTCCAAGATCATTACTACCTTGACACATTAACACCATGCCCTCACCTCACTATACAGTATTCAACCCTATATATTCACTATATAGCCATAATTCTATATATTCATTATATATAAACAAATCCACTAGTATCTAATCCTTTGTGGCTGGCTTTATTTCCCTCAGTCTTATTTTGGTAAGAGTTGCCCATGTTTTTTCATATAGCAGGAGTTAATTTTTTATTATTGCTATGTGGTATTCCATGGTATGAATTTATTTATCTGTTCTACTGTTGATAGGCACTGAGGTTGTACCCAATTTGAAGCTATCAAGAAAAATGCTGGGATAAACACCTTTCTAAAGATTTTTAGTGAGCAAATGTATGTATTTCTATTGAGCATACATGTAGGAGTGAAATAATGCTAAATGTCTAGGAGTAGATAATGCTAAACAGTTTTCCAAAGGGGCTGCTCCTATTTTCAGTCCTCCTGGCAATATATAAGAATTCCGTTTGAATTCAAGAATGATCAATCGTTTTAATTTTAGCCATGTTGGCAGGAAATAGCCTCATTTTAATGATGTTTTTTTAGGCAGACTTTTGCTCTGTCAGCTAATTTTACCTTCACTTATAATAGTTGTATATAAATGTCACTTCATCATAAATCATCTCATAAGACGACATACTCTACAAGCTTTAGTCTTTACCAGTTCCTGACTTTAGTACATTATCTTCCACATGGAATAATAATAATAATAATAATAATAATAATAATAATAGATACAACTTGCTGAAGGCTTATGAGATTCCAGATACTCTATTCATTTATGTTAACATCATTCAATTAATTCATCCCTCATAACACCACTCAGAAATAGGTTCTACAGGCGCCTGGGTGGCTCAGAGGGTTAAGCCTCTGCCTTCGGCTCAGGTCATGATCCCAAGGACCTGGGATGGAGCCCCATGTCAGGCTCCCTGCTCAGCAGGGATCCTGCTTTCCCCCTCTTTCTCTGCCTGACTCTCCGCCTACTTGTGATCTCTCTCTCTCTCTGTCAAATAAATAAAAAATCTTAAAAAAAAAAAAAAAAGAAATAGGATCTAGTATTATCCTGTTTTTGTAGGGTTAGGAATTGAGGCCCAGAGAAATACATAGACTTGCCCAAAGTTACACTGTTAGTAACTGGTGACAATTGTTTAATTTATAAGCAGTCCAACTTCAGAGCCAGTATGTAAAAACAGTTCATGTTACCATGTATTAACATGTAACAGAAAATCCAGCATCCTACCATTATCCCCTAGAGCTCTAGGAGCCTTCCATTGTTATCCTATTTATTTTTTCCCCATATTGCTGGCTTTTGATAAGAAATTACTGTCACTCTTATTTATCCTATTCTCCCAAAGTTCGAGTGTGACCTGCAACATTTTTTCCTCCATTTCCTTAAATTATCCCAATACAAGGGAATGCATGACGTCAGCTGAAGACGGCTACATCACATCATAACAAAGCAAATGATATAAAACCTCATATAAGGTTTTCATGTTCTTAAAATCCTCCTGCCCAGCAGCCTACTGAACAGTTTGCCACCAGCCAGTTTCTCTGCACCTCTCCTCACTGATGCCTTTTTCTTATTCCATTTTGTTTTCTCTTTGTTTTTTTCCTTTTGTCTCTCCTAGGTATAGATTCAGCCCCAAAATGTGCATTGCAGAGCCTCTTGGATTGCTCTAGAAAACTATTAAGAACTCTCTCGCTCTGTTATGCAGAACTATTGAGTTCTTCTGATCTGATTGGTTGGCCTTTCATTCACTCTCATGGGGTCTCCATTTTCTCAACCAAAATGGATGACCATGGTGTTTCGTACTGTCAACCCAATTAAATTCTCAGCCATGGCCTCTTCATCCCAGTCTCTCTTTGGGTGGAAGAAAACTTGTACCTGTTAGGGGAAAGAGCTGCTGTAACAAACCCACGTCAAAATGCATCATGGCTGGGCACCTGGGTGGCTTAGTTGGTGAGGCAATTGCCTTTGGCTCAGGTCATGAACCTGGGGTCCCAGGATTGAGTCCCACGTCAGGCTCTCACCTCCTCGGGGAGTCTGCTTCTCCCTCTGACCTTCTCTCCTCTCATGCTCTCTCACTCTTTCTCTCTCAAATAAATGAATAAAGTCTTTTTAAAAAAATGCATCATGGCTCACATTCAAGCGAAGTTTCTTTTTTGTCCACATAAAACCCAGACGAGGTGTTCTGAATTAGTGAGCTTCTCTCACCCACAGGGTGAGGCAGCTGCCTCGGTTCCTTCCATTCCATGGCTCTGCTTCCTTCAACACAGAGCTTCTCAGATTTCTGTCCTTTTTTCATATCAAGTTGGGAAGAAGAACGAGAGTGGAGGACCGGAGCTGGGAACCGTGTATGAACCACCTCTGACCACTAGGCAACCTGGGACCCATGTTGCGTCTGTGGGCCCCAGAAGAAGAGTGGATGGGTCTGGTGACAGGCTAGTATAGTCTCTGTGCCTGAACCGTATGGAATTCTGTTGTCTGCTGTTATAAATTGTGCCATCTCTCCCAGGCTTCTTACACCAAAATGATGGCAACAAAAATAGTTTGTCATTTTGGCATGTTTGTACACGTATCCAATTAAACACAAAACAGGGACTCCACCTATGATATGAGTTTTGAGTGGCTTCGGATGCAATGAGACCAGGAAAGGAAAACGAGCAAGAGGCCAAGGTTCATACGAATCAGAAACAGGAAAAAAGGGAAAAGAGAAACAGTCTACTGGCATTCCCATTCCCAGGGTATTCCTTTGCCTTGATCATGTCTTTTATTTATAAATCCTCCATGTTCAAAGCACTCAACAAAAATGGTACTTGACAATTGTTTCCTGAGAGAGAAATTAGGAAGGATGTGATTTCACAAATGGGGGAAATGGGAATTTCAAAGAGGCCGTAGTCACCAAATAAGGAATTCTGGGCAAGAATGTGGGCTTCCTTGTTCATTTCATGTAATTGCTAAACACCGGGTCTGTGTGTGTGTCATGTGTGTGTGTCGGGGGCGGGGGTTAGGCGTGATCCACCACTTCCCTTTATCCCCTCCATTGCTTAAACCCACCTCCATGCTCTTTGCCAAGGAATCTGGTTGCACTGGTCCAAAACTGACATTTTTCCTTCATCTTCCAAAACTGTCACTTGGAACATGCTGGAAAACTGGCAAATTGTGTTCCAATTAAATTACTCTTTCTGTCTTTAAGTGGTTGAAAACCTTTCAGTCTTGCATTCCCATTTCTACTCTCAGGCAGTGAGTTCTCTGGTGTTTGCAGAGATTTTTCTACAGATGGTCATTCTTTCTCAGATTATAAGAGACAGGGACAGGAAGGAGACGCACATAGGGAGTGATAGGTTTTTGACTTTTGGATACTGAGATTTTCCCCTCATTAAATTTTTGACTACTTATAATGGTAGGGAAAACAAAGGGATAATTTGAAGATATTTTTTTAGGTGAACTCACAACCCAAGTTCAAGAATTGCATGTTCTACCAACTGAGCCCGCCACGGACCCCACAAAGGGATAGTTTGAAGATTTTAAACAACACGTTGATAAGAACAAATATTACTGATAATATCGATATAATATAGACAGGTATTTCTTTACCCATATACACTCCTAAGTGGGAAATATTTCTCCATATGGAATAAAAATGAGAAAATCTGTGTGTGCTCTCTTTGAGAAAGAGAGATGATGAAGAAAGAAAAACTACCTTGAAATTAGAGATTACTCTGCTGAGAAGTATTTATTTTTTATTTTTATTTCAAAAGCAATTAGCTGAGAAGCTAAAGATTGGTTACAGAGAATCTTGGTTCCGGCACTCTATGGTGCTGTGATACTGAGCAAGTTACTTAACATTTCTGTGCCTTACTTTTCTCATCTGTAAAACAGAAATACTAATAACTAATAATAATAAGAAATAACTTCTCAGGTTATTTGGATGATTACACGAATTGCTGAATGTAAAAGGCTTATTAGCCCAGTAGGTTGGCACAAACTACCTGATCTACAAGGGGGGAAGTGATATCCTCACCGATGGATTATCATCTTCTTGAACAGAACCCTTCTTCCTCAACACACCCATATACAATATAACACACACATGCTCCAAGAATGTTAGTGCTTGGTGTGTATTCGACCAAGCTTTTATCCCTGAACACACAAACATGTACATGCTCACATACATATACAACCTATATATATGCTTGATCTAGTAGAAATTAAATTGAGATCTAATAACAACCCTATCCCATGACTTGATTTTTTTCCACTTCATGATTCTTGGACTTCATTCTAAGTCTATTATAAAGATCTATTTGACAATTTTTCCTTAAGAATCTGTATCTTCAATGCAATCCCTATCAAAACACTGTCAGTATTTTTCACAGAGCTGGAACAAACAATCCTAAAATTTGTATGGAATCAGAAAAGACCCTGAATAGCTAAAGTAATGTTGAAAAAGGAAGTCAAAGCTGATGGCTTCACAGCTCCAGACATCAAGCTGTATGACAAAGCTGTGATCATCAAGACAGTACGGTACTGGCACAAAAACAGACACGTAGATCAATGGAACAGAATAAAGAGCCCAGAAATGTGCCCTTGAGTTTATGGTCAACTAATCTTGGACAAAGCAGAAAAGAATATCCAATGGAAAAAGGACAGTCTCTTCAACAAATAGTGCTAGGAAAACTGGACCGTCACATACAGAAGAATGAAACTGGTCTACTTTCTCACATCATACACAGAAATAAACTCAAAATGCATGAGAGACAGGAATCCATCAGAATCCTAGAGGAGAACACAGGCAGCAACCTCTTTGACCTCAGCCAAAGAAACTTCTTTGTAGACATGTCTCCAAAGAAAAGGGAAACAAAAGCAAAAATCGACCATTGGGACTTCACGAAGACAAAAAACCTTTGCACAGACAGCAAAGAAATAGTCAACAAAACTAAAAGGAATAGGAGAAGCTATTTACAAATGTTTTATCAGATAAAGGGCTAGTATCCAAAGTCTGTAAACAACTTACCAAACTCTACCCCCCCAAAAAAAATCCAGTCAAGAAGTGAATAGAAGACATGAACAGACATTCCTCCAAAGAAGACATACTAATGGCCAACCGACACATGAAAAAATGCTCAACATCCCTCAGCATCAGGGAAATACAAATCAAAACCACAATGAGATACCACCCTACACTGATCAGAACGGCTAAAATTAACAACTCAGCAAAAAAACAGATGTCAGCGAGAATACAGAGAAAGTGGAACCCTCTTACACTATTGGTGGGAATGCAAACTGGTACAGCCACTCTAGAAAACAGTATGGAGGTTCCTCGGAAAGTTAAAAATAGAGCTACCCTATGACCCAGCATATTAAGCCATTAGGTATTTATCCAAAGGATACAAACATAGTTATTTGAAGGGGCAGATGTACCTCAATGTTTATAGCAGCAATGTCTACAATACCCTAAGTATGGAAAGAGCTCAGATGTCCCATCAACAGATGAGTGGATAAAAAAGATGTGGTATACACATACACAATGGAATACTACTCAGCCATCAAAAATACTGAAATCTTGGGCGCCTGGGTGGCTCAGTGGGTTAAAGCCTCTGCCTTCAGCTGAGGTCATGATCTCAGGGTCCTGAGATCGAGTCCCGCATCAGGCTCTCTGCTCAGCAGGGAGCCTGTTTCACCCTCTCGCTCTGCCTGCCTCTCTGCCTACTTGTGATCTCTCTCTCACTATCAAATAAATAAATAAAATCTTTTTTAAAAAAAAAGATGGTCGAAAATTAAAAAAAAAAACTGAAATCTTGCCACTTGCAATGACATGGATGTAACTAGAGGATACTGAACGAAATGTCATGGATGTAACTGAACGGTATTATGCTGAGTCAGAGAAAGACAAATATACGATTTCACTCATATGTGGAATTTAAGCAACAAAGAAGTTGAACATAAGGGAAGGGAAGGAAAATCAAATAAGATGAAAATACAAAGGGAGGCAAACCATAAGAGACTCTGAACTCTAAGAAACAAACTGAGGGTTGCTAGGGGGGCGGTGGTGATGGGCATTAAGTAGAGCACCTGATATAATGAGTGCTGGTATTATATGCAACTGATGAATCACTAAATTCTACCCCAGTAACTAATAATGCAGTATATGTTAATGAAATTGAATTCAAATGATTTTTTTTTGCTTTGTATTGTATGAATGTGCTATTTACTTTTTTTTTTTTTGAATGTGCTATTTACTTAATTAGTCTTCTACTGAAGGACATTGGGGTTTTTTTAAATTTTCATTTTACCAATCAAAATAGTCAAAGTCCATATTAAGATTAAATCTGCCTTTGAAATATTCAAGGAAATGTAATGAAGCAGGAGTCATAGATTCCAAACTTGATAAAGATTATGTGATGTCATTTAAAAATTTCTCTGCTACAACATGACTTGTTTAAGGTCACACACCTACTAAATGCTGAAATGAGACTCAAACCCAAGTCCTCTGCCTTTTAGTAGGTGCCTTTGGTAGAAGTGAGGTATTGTTAAAGGCCCTGGGCTTGGAAGAATTTGATTTTGCTTAGAAACTGGGCGTCGGAGATAATGAGTCAGTGACCCAGGACCTTATAGCTGGTAAGTGATAGATGCTACCCTCTCCCTGACTAAACCTTAGCCAGGCAGCTCTGAGTCTTCATCAGCACTAGACTTCAATTTTGATCTAGAAATACTTGAACAAAACACTAACATAGTTTCTAGTCGCTCAAGCCTGTATCCGTGGGATGATCCCCCTACCCCCTTAAAGTGGCTGTCTGAGAAAACTCAAGATGGCCAAAAGAATTTAATCAGTTCCAGCCAGCACCTGAAGACAGGGCCCCGTCTCCCAGCCTCTGTGGGAGGGGAGGGGCATAACTTCCCTAAGGGCTGGTTAAAGAACCAGATGGATTCCACATAGACTGACTCTACTGAGCCCCTGCTACCCCTCTCCCTACTCCCTCATGCTCCTTTTAAAACACCCAGTCACCCCTGTACCAATCAAAGTTGAGTTCACTCCATGCTGGACTCCTCTCCCACTGCAATAGGGTATTATGATGAAAATCTCTCTTACCACTCTCACCAGTGTCTGGTTTCGTTTCTCGTTGACACAAAACAAGGCTCCTCTAGAACCCAGATAGCCCTTTCTAATCTTGAACTTTTCAACAAATCCTAGGATTTTTCGGTTGTGGGGGGTAGGTACCAAAAGCAATCTGGAACACTACTGTGTTGCTGAGTCCAGTAGCTCTGTCTGCTGGGAAGTTCTGCTCCATTTTTTCTTTTTCCTTTCTGGAAAGTAAATGTTTAACCCCGGGATTGATAGTTTCTATTCCTCTTGGCAGCAAAAAGAGAAGAGATTATGGGCAGCTTTTAGTGAGCTCACTGTGACATCCTCCTTTGTCTGCCAGGTTTCCTGGACTTCCCACAACAGTTCAATCTTTGGAATTTCTCAATCAGCAGCTCTTTACCAAATGTGTTTTTCATAGATACTCATTAGGCATTATTATTATTACTAATATTACTACTACTACTACTACTACTACTACTACTACTACTATTATTATTATTATTTTAAGCAGGCTCCACTGGAACCCAGCATGGGCCCAAACTCATGAACCTGAGATCAGGACCTGAAATGAGATCAAGAGTCAGACACTTAACTGAATGAGCCACCGAGGTGCCCCAAGAGCTTTTTAAAAACATAGATGGGTATTACATTAGGTTTTAGACACAAGGTTGAGAAAAAAATGGGGCAGAGGATAATTTTTGATGGAGAAGAAGGAAGGAATTGGAATTCGGGGATCCAAGAAGGAATGTCATGCAGAGTCAAGATCACTCATTAGTTGCCCAAGTAAAGGGATTGTCAAATGGGAAGGGAAGTTTCTCTTTTGCTTTTATTTTTCTTTTATAAATACAACCACCTACTGAGATACAATTCACATACCATATAAGTCACCTATTTCAAATATACAATTCTGAGGTTTTTAGGATTTCTCAGAGTTGTACAACCATCATCACAATAAATTTGAGAACATTTTCATCAACCCCTTCAAGCAACCTTTCCACCCATTAGCATTTACTCCCCATTTTCCCAACCTCCTCCAGCCAAAGGCAACCACTAATCCATCTCTGTTACTACAGATGTGTAGCAAAGGAAGTTTCATTTTATTATGTTTTCACCCTCTAGCCATATCTAAGTGTACAGTTCAGTAGCATTAGCACATTCACTTATGTGGTTTTCTAACCATCATGCCCAATCGTCTTCAGAAACCTCTTTTATCTTCCAAAATTGACATTCTGTACCCATTAAGCAATAATTCCCTATTCCCCTCCCCCCAATCCCGGCGACCATCATTCTACTTTTTCTCTAAGAATCTGACTCTTCTAGGCACATCATATAAGTGGATTCACACAGTATTTGTTCTCTTGTGACTGACTTATTTCACTTAGCATACTATCTCCAAGGTTCATTCATGTTATGGCATGTACCAGAATTTTTCTCCTTTGGATAATACTCCATTGTAGATCTAGACCACATTTTGTTTATCCATTCATCTGTCAATAGACATTTGGGTTGCTTCCATCTTTTCGTTACTGTGAATAGTGCTGCTATGAATAGAGGTGTTCAAATATCTGTTTGAGATCCTCTTTCTTTTTTAAAAAAAACTTATTTTTATCATTTTTTTACTTTTTAAAGATTTTATTTATTTGAGAGAGAGAGAGATTGAGAGAGCGAGCATGAGCAGGGTAGGGGCAGAGGGTGAAGGAGAAGCAGACTCCCCACTGACCAGAAAGCCTGATGCAGGGTTCAATCGCAGGACCCTGAGATCATGACCTGAGCTGAAGGCAGATGCTTAACCCACTGAGCCACCCAGGCACCCCTGAGATCCTGCTTTCAATTCTTTGGTGCAGATACCCAGAAATGGAATTGTTGGAATATATGCTAATTATATGTTACTTTTTTTGAGGAACTGCCATACTGTTTCTCACGGAGGTTGTCCATCTTACACTCCTACCAGCACACAAAAGGATTCCAATTTCTCTACATCTTTGTTAACAGTTGTCATATTTTGATTTTTTCATAATAGCCATCCTAACAGTTGTAGAAAAGTATCTCATTATGGTTTTGATTTGCATTTCCCTAATGATTAGTGCTGTTATCATGGGCTTATTAGCCATCTGTATATCCTCTCTGGGGAAATGTCTATTAAAGTCCTTTTACTCATACCTGGTTTTTGTTTGTTTATTTCCTTTACCCATATTTGAATTGTATTGTTTGTTTGTTGTTGTTGTTGAGTTGTAGGAATTCTTTATATATTCTAGGTATTAACACCTTATCAAATATAGGATTTGCAAATATTTTCTCCCATTCCATAGGTTGCATTTTTACTCTGCTGATAGAATCCTTAAATCATAGAAGTTTTAAATTTTGAAATTAAACAGAATCGCCATTTGATCTAGTAATTCCACTACTGGCATCTACCCAAAGAATATGAAAACATTAATTCAAAAAGACATAAGTATCCCTATGTTTATTGCAGCATCATTTACAATAGCCAAATTATGGAAGTAGCCCAACTGTCCATCAATAGATGAATAAAGAAGATATATATATATATGCATATATATTTCATATTTCATCTATATATATATTTCATTGATATATATAGAGAGAGAGAGAGAGAGAGTGCACAGAATTTTACTCAGCCATAAAAATGAATGAGGTCTTACCATTTGCAACAACATGGATGGAGCTAGAGAGTAAAATGCTAAGTGAAATAAGCCAGTCAGAGAAAGGCAAATCCTAGATTATTTCACTCATATGTGAAATTTAAGAAGCAAAACAAATTAACAAGAAAACAAGAGACAAACCAGGAAACAGACTCTTAACTATAGAGAACAAACAAAGGGTTACCAGAGGGGAGGTGGGTGGGGGGATGGGGGAAAGAGGTGAAGGGGATTAGAGTACACTTATGATGAGCACTGAGTAATGTATAGAATTGTTGAATCACTATACTGTACACCTGAAACTAATATAACACAGTATGTTAACTATACTGAAATTAAAATAATCAATGCATTTTAGGGGTGCCTGGGTGGCTCAGTTCATTAATCATCTGACTATGGCTCAGGTCATGATTTCAGTGTCCTGGGATCAAGCCCCCAGTGGGGTTCCCTGCTCAGCAGGGAGCCTCTTCTCCATCTCCCTTTACCCCTCCCTCTGTTCATGTTTTCTCTCTCTCTCTCAAATAAATGATTAAAATCTTTTAGATTTAGAGAACGCACATGAGCAGGGGGAGGAACACAGAGAGAAGAAGGAGCAGGCTCCCCACTGAGCAGAGAGCCCAATGCGGGGTTCTATCCCAGGTTCCTGGTATTATAACCTGAGCTGAAGGCAGATGCTTAAATGAATGAGCCACCCAGGTGTCCAGTGAAAAAAATATTTTAAATAATAATAAAACTGTTTTAAATTATAATATAGTCTAATCTATTTTTTCTTTTATTTCTGGTGCTTTCTGTGTATAGGCCGAGAAATCATTGCCAGATATAATGTCATGAAGATTTTTGCCTGTGTTTTCTTCAAGAGTTTTATAGTTGTAGTTCTTATGATTAGATCTTTAACCCATTTCAAATTGATTTTTGTATATGGTACACAGAAAGGATCCAACTTCATTTTTTCGCATGTGGATATTCAGTTTGATTAACATCATTTGTTGAAAGCAAAGCAAGTTCTTAAAGGAAGAGTTAATGTTTTACTTTGGGTCCTTTGAAACAGAGCCTGTGACAAGAACTCATTGACAACTTATTTAGAAGGTAATTTCAGGAAGCAGGCATGAGGGAAAGGGGCAAATGACACAGAAAAGGATGAAAATCTAGTAAAAAGTTTTACAGTGGAGATTGCTGCCATTACTGACAGAGGTAGAGTTTCATCAGGACATCTGAAAACTACCAGGAATGTCTCCCAAAAAGACCCCTCTGAAAAAAAAAACAGGAAAATGAGACACTTACTCCTACTTTCTGTCTCTACTGTCTGAGGGTTACTGCTACGTAGACGGGAGGCAGTTCTCTGGTGGCTCCCAAGGCCTCTAAATGTTGTGTGGGTACCATGGCCTGCTGGACTCTGAAGATCTTCTGTGTGGTTCCCACTGGGAGACATTGGCTAGTATGCCACAGCTTGCAAAAACCTGTGCTCAACACACTGCATGTGGAACAGGAGTGGGATGTCAGCCACCAGAACTGTCTGCTATAATTAGTAACCAAGAAATAAACAATGTCTGCCTCAACATCTACCAGATGGCCAACTGTAGGCCCAGGCTGATGTCTGCAGGGTAAGAGGCAAGACACTTATGTTCTTTGATCGAGCACCTCTGCTACATAAGGCTATGCTCAGGAAGTTAGGAAAATAAACCAGACAATCCTTAAGAAGGTAGGGTTTAACAGATACAGCAGCTATGCAAATCCCTCATCTAAAAGAATGGAAATGATCAGAATTGCATAGGAAATATGTATGGGAGGGAGAGGAAGTTTCTAGTAATGGGTAATAAAGGCTTCATGAGAAAGGTTGCATATAAATGGAGCCTGAAAAATAATGTTCATTTATTCCTTCGAAATATATTGATTGAAGACTTTCTGTGTGGCAGGCATTTTCCTCGGTAATAGGGATTCTGTGGCAAGCAAACAGAAGTAGTTCCTCTCTGACTTGCACCCTGATAGAGAGACACAGGCACTGAGTTATAGATTACTTTATAAAATAAATAATCGAGAGCCTGTCTGAGAACATTAAGCACAATCAAAAAACCAAAACAGGAGATTGGTTGGCAAGATGGCGGAGGAGTAGGAGGTTGAGATAGAGTCGGATCCCAGAAGTTCAGAGAGATATCAAACCATTCTAAAAGCCTGCAAACTCAACGGGAGAGAGAAGAGAGGAAGAACAGCAATTCTAGGAGCAGAAAATTGACCACTTTCCGAAAGGTAGGTACATCTGGAAAAAGTGAATCCAAAGCGATGGGAAGAGACCACAGGGGGAGGAGCCGGCTCCCTACAGCCGCAGAGCCACGGAGCACAAAATCGGAACTTTTAGAGTTGGCTCAGCTAAGGGACATTGCTCCAGAGGCTAAGCAAGGGATTTAGCCCTCGTGGGAACAGTGTGGTTTCAGGATCCGTGGGGTCACAAAGGGACCGGGGGTGTCTGAGCGCGGCAGAGCTCCCAGGTACCGGGGCGGAGAAGCCGGCGGCAGAGGAGCCGGCAGTGCGCTATCAGCTCAAGCTTACCTTAGACCGGGATCCGAGGCAAAGTTGGGCCCGAGGCTCTTCGAGCAGGAACCCTGCAGGAGGCGGCTTCGGAGAGACCCCCTCCTTCCTCCTCCGGGAGGAGTGGCATGGAAGCGCGCAGCAGGAATCTGCTGGGTCTAGAGACTCCAGACAGGGTCGAGCGCCAGAGATAGAGGCGCTCAGTCATGGTCGGCTGAGCTCGAGTTTGGGCAGGGACCGGGGGAGACGGGAGTGACTGACGGCTTTCCTCTGAAGGCGCGCTGAGGAGTGGGGCCCCGAGCGCTCGTCTCCTCCGGCTGGAGACTTGGAGGCCGCCATTTGCATTCCTGGCCTCCAGGGAAGTACGGAAAGCGCTCAGGGAACAAAGACTCCCAAGAGCAAAAATGAGCAAATTGCTTGGCCCATCCCCTGGCAAGGGCGGGGCAATTCCACCTCGGGCAAAGAAATTTGAGAATCAAGGCAATGGCCCCTCCCCCAGAAGATCAGCGAGAATATCCAGTAAGAGCCAAGGTATAGAAGGGGATGAAATGGAGTCAGATGGATGAGCCCACGCCAGGTCAAGCAGGACCCAGCAGGCAGCGTGAGGCCTTTGGACCACATCAACATGCTAGAAAAATCACAAGAGAATTTCAAGCTGGAGAATGCACTAGTTCGGTTTCTATTTCTTTTTTCTTTTTTTTTAAGATTTTATTTATTCATTTGAGAGAGAGAGAGAGAGTACAAGCAGGGTGAGAGGCAGGGAGAGAAGGAGAAGCAGATTCCCCTTTGAGCAGGGAACTCAATGTGGGACTCAATCCCAGGACCTTGCGATCATGACTTGAGCTGAGGCAGATGCTTAACCACCTGACCCACCGAGGTGCCTCGATTTCTATTTCAAAAAGATCATTCTGACTGCCATGTCGAAAACAGACCACAGAGCCCAGGAGTAGCAGCACTGTGCACAGTTCAGGGACTCTTGTTGGGTGATCTAGGATGGGCTTGGGGATAGTTTAGTCCTGGCTGGTGGCAGGAGAAAGAGAGAGGAGGGGAAGTCTGGGATTCCGTGGTGGGGGTAGACTTAAAGTTTGCCTTGGTTGTGCTCTGATGACAGCTAGGAACACGGACAGAAATACCAAGTGAGGCAAGAAAAAAGTCTGATAAAAGAATGAGACCTCTTTTTTCATGAATGGCCGAAGGGGCTACTGACAAGTAATGGTGGAGATGTGACTTTGAAAAAGATTAAGAACTCTGAACTCCAGGCAAGGAAATCAGACTTCATTCTGCAGGCAATGGGAAGTAACTGAAGGGTTTTAAAAGAAAAGGGTGACAAGAACCAAGCTGTGCTCTTATACTTTGTCATGGTGGGTCAAATAGCACACAGAGATAACAATCACAATGACAACTCTGTGTGTGTGTGTGTGTTTGACCAGGGAAAGTTAGAGCAATTTGGACAGTATAAAGCCCCAGACTTCTTTTTCGGAGGTTAATTTACTTCTCTGTTTATTGACATTGCTATGGTGATGTAAAATGCTAGCCAAGAGGACAGAGAACAGTCCACTGTCTCTGCACTTAATAATCTGATTTTATGTAAGACATCGAGAAAGAATGCAATAACTCAGGCCCTTTGCAGCAAGCAGTAAGAGAAACCAGATGAGGCTGAGCTCACCTCCTTCCCGGCCACAGCAGTGCCCCTCCTCGGGTGCAGGGTTTCAGGCCCAGCTGCCCTGGCACTGACATTTGGAGGAACTCATCCCGGATTCTGCCCCCTGTCTCCCCAGTTGCTCTCTCCAACCAGAAATTTGCAAGCAGCCCACAAAGTGAAATCAAACCTCAAGGAAACGGATAAAGGAATTCTGCCTATAAAAGGGGGTTTGCAAAGGGAAGCTAGTTTCATTGGTGGATGCAAACTATCCCGATAGGGCTCTGAGCAGTAGTTTCTTGGAGAAGCTGCAGATTCCTATTTAGATTTGCATGTTTCTACTTTATTTCAGGAAGTCAGTGTTTGGGAGCTGCTGGTCAAGGTATTTTTTTCCCCTAATGAGAAACACATTCTTTCTGTTATTGTTTAGGATAAAACCAAGAATTTTTCACTTTCCTCTGTGTCACTGTTAAGTGAACGTTGTGTTCTCTCGCTGGATTTTTGATGTGAGCAGTAAAAAAATAAAAAACAAAACAGAACAAAACCCTAAAGGAGACCTCTCATCATTTCTGAATTCTAGACCCTGGGCATTCTAGATTTTTGATAATATTTTTACTCATTTCACAGCTTTCGGTCCCCTTTCAAATGCCAGACACTGTAGTAGGTGCTAGGAACATTGTCGCGAGTACCCGACCCTTTTCTAACTGCTGTGAGAGCAGTCTGGAGAAGGACGGTCAGTACGATTTCATCTTTGCCCTGCACAAGCCACTGTGGTCGTCTGTTACCCGCACCGCCTCCCTTCAACCTCCCAGCAATTGGACAAAGTATTAGTATTCTCCTAACTGGCATAAGCAAAGAAGCTGGGGCTTCATTGCAAGGCACAGAAACGCACCGATTATTATGGCGTTATGCCTGGTGTGATTTAAGAAGGTAAAAGAAGGGCCACGGGCACGCCGAAAGAGCAAAGACACTGTGTTCCTCGGGCTTAAGGGTGAGATAAAAATGATTAGTCCTTAATACCTTCGACCAAATAGCTCTCTAAAATGCTTCCCAGCTGGGATGTTGTGATTTGTGAGAAAAATAGGTATTTGGTCTTCCTCCAGGGTTCCTGGCTCAGGGCTCCCCCACCCCCTTGGAATTTCCTAAGTGCTGAGAGGATCAATGCATCTTTTGTTATGTTAATGAGGAAACTCTTGGAAAGAGCCTAAGGATGGGGGCTGGTTGCTGGTGGAGCCCTGCTTCTGATTAGGGTTGGAACTTTCAGTCTTACTCTCTGACCTCCCAGGAGGGGGGAAGGGGCTGGAGATGGAGCCCGACCGCCAATGGCCAATGATTTCATCAATCGTTCCTATGGAATGAAGCCTCCATAAACCCCCAAAAGGACAGGGTGTGGAGAGTTTCTGGGTTGGTGAACACATGGAAATCCATGGAGGGGGGCACCTCCAAGCAAACCTCACTCCAGAGAGCACAGCAGCTCCAGCTCTCTCCCCGCACATCCCCTCCGCCTCTCTTCCACCTGTCTGCTCCTGAGTTCATATCCTTTACAATAAACCGGTAATCTAGTAGGTAAGTGGGGTTTTTGAATGCTGTGAGCTGCCCTAGGAAATTGACCAAACCCGAGAGGAGGGTGTGGGACCTCCCACCTATAGTCGGTCTGTCAGAAGCAGAGTTGTCAGCAGGCGGCTTGGCATCTTGAGTATGTGTGCAAGGGTGCTTTTGTAGGACTGAACCCTTAGCAAGTAGGGTCAGAAGCTATCTCCCGATAGTGTCAGAAGTGAGTTGAATTGTTAGGACCCCCAGCTGGTCCGGAGCATTGCAGGCGGTGTGGGGGAAACCCTGTCCCCACATTGGATTTGCTACCAGAAGCCCAACATCAGCTTGACAGGTAGCTGAGAACCATTCCTGCTGAGAATCAGGCAGGAATAAGGGCCAAGGGTAGGCGGGCCCAAGACGGGCCATGTTGGATGCTATTTTTAATTTTTTTTAGGGGGGGGATATTATTTTTAAATAAAAGTTACATAGGAGACAGCCTGTGCAATAAAAACACTCAGACCCTCCTCAGTTCCCCAGAAAGCAGAAAACAAATCTCCCATGTGAAAGGAGCTCACCTTATACTGGGAGGTGAAGAGGCATCCTTATTACCAGAGATGGGAAATTTAGAGCAGAGAAATCTGTATAAACAACATTTGTGGGGCACCCAGGTGGCATAGTCAGTTAAGGTTAAGCGTCTACTCTTGATTTCTGCTCAGGTCGGGATTTCAGTCTCTGGAGATAGAGCCCTGCCTTGGGCTACATGCTGGCATTGAGTCCTCGTAAGATTTTCCCTCCCTCTCCTCCCACCCTACTCTTGCTAAACAAACAAACAAACAAAAAATCCAAAAGCAAACTTCCTTACTTTGACTAATTTACTACCCCAGCCCAATATCTATTTAGAATTCCGTACTAATTAAAAAAAAAAAAAGAACTCCGTACTAATTAAAGCTCCCAAAGTTAAATTTTCTTTGCCATGTCCACTCATCATAAATTTATTGTCTCCTTGTCTAAAAACTATAAAAACTGTCTGCCTTGTGCATTTCTTTAGGTCTCAGTGTCATTATTGGGCCACTGTGCACACACAAGAAAACTTTGGGTTTTTTTCTCCCATCAATCTGTCTCATTTAATTTTAATGTAAATTTAATTCTTAGTCTAGCTGGAAGACATTGAAGGATAGAGGAAGAGTTTTTTCTCCCCTTCGCAGGTCCCCCTCAGTCTCTCACCCCTGACAGTCTATCTTCATGCTTACTTTATTAAAGAAAAAAATCTCTACTGGGGCACCTGGCTAGTTTAGTAGGAGAAGCGTGCGACTCTTGATCTTAGGGTCATGAGTTCGAGCCCCACATGGGGTGTAGAAATTACTTAAATAAATTTAAAAAAACTTAATATATACATATATATATCTATAGATTTATATCTATAGAGATATAGATATCTATAGATATATATAGATATCTATATATATATAACCCCATTTCAACAACCATTAGGTTTTGCCCTGGCTGAGTCTTATTTCATCAATTCCCTACTCTTTCTGTAATTGCCTTCACTTAAGCTTACTACAGTATCGTCAAAGTCCTTGATAATATTGATTTATTTTATTCGATATGCATAAAGTGTTCTTTTCCTGTAACATTAGAGGATTTCAAGAATTGTTCCAAATCCAGTACAAAGTAGGTTAAGTTAAATCCCATAGCCTTGATAACTTTGTATTTAACAGAATAAGAGCTCCCTTGCTCCTGGTCTGTGATGGCCTCATAAAATGACAGTACCTATTATATCTACCACACACTAGGACTGAATTCTGAATCAACATGATGTATATACACCTAAAATCAGAAGAAACTACTCCGATAAGCAAGGACTAATAAACTTCAATATAGCACAGAATTTTTTTTTTTTTTTTTTTAAGATAAATCAAGGGGGAGGCCCCTGGGTGGCGCAGTTGGTTGAGCAACTGCCTTCGGCTCAGGTCATGATCCCGGAGTCCCGGGATCGAGTCCCACATCGGGCTCCTAGCTCCATGGGGAGTCCGCTTCTCACCCTGACCTTCTCCCTTCTCATGCTCTCTCTCACTCTCTCTCTTTCCTAATAAATAAATAAATAAAATCTTAAAAAAAAAAAAATTTGCTTTAAAAAAAAAAAAAAGATAAATCAAGGGGTGCTTGGGTGGCTCAATGGGTTAAAGCCTTTGCCTTCGGCTCAGGTCATGGTCTCAGGGTCCTGGGATCTAGCCCCGCATCAGGCTCTCTGCTCAGCAGGGAGCCTGCTTCCTCCTCTCTCTCTGCCTGCCTCTCTGCCTACTTGTGATCTCTTTCTCTCTGTCAAATAAATAAATAAAATACTTTAAAAAAAAATAAATCAAATAGATTTACACCATCCACTCCAGGTTAATTTTTCAATAGTAAAGAAGAATGTTTCCAAATCACAGTAAGAACTACTCAACTGCCCTCCTTTACAATCTAGCATGAGGGGGCCTTAAAATGAGCATCTTCAAAAAAAATATGTAAGACAAGAAAGAGAATGCTCATTTATAACAAGAGTGCAAAGTAATATACTGAACATTTTAAAGTGTTCATTTTATAGTTCTTTCCTGCCTACGTACAAGACATTGGGGAGTGTCTGCAAATTTCCATTATGCCAGATATAAGATAGACTTGGTATCAAAATCCTAAGTGGTGTTCACTAACTACTCAAGAGCAAAGTGGTAAGGTTGTTGCCTTCAAGACTAGTAACAAGCCTCAACTTAAATCTCCCTTCTTTGGGGAGGATGTTCCTGACACGTTAGACCAGACCATGTCCCATTCTGACCCTATGACTTTCGTCCATAGCATTTGTCACAAATGCGATTTAAACAAGTATTTGGGTAATAATTTGTGTAATGAATGCCTTCCTCATTAAAACATAAGGTCCATGAGATGGGGTTTGTTCTATCATTTTTTGAAGGAATCCAAATGTTTATTTCAATATTGAATTTATATGAGTTCAATTCGTTTCATTGAATGAATCAAACAGAAAAATTTACTCAAAATGATAAACCAAAACAATAAAAAGAGTGAATTCGGGCAACAAAGAGGAGAAAAAGAAACCCTTAGTTTGACACACATTAAAAAAAAAAAAAGAGTGAATACATTGAAAATGAGCCAAGATGAGTTCTTTCCAAAATTTTGATACTAAAAGAATGGTCCTCCATGACAGTGCCTGTACTTTTAATTATATTGAGAAAGTCTGTAATGATATACAAGTCCTTGTGGATTCAGTCATGCCTTTATAAGGCTTTGTATTTTGTTGTGATTCTATCTACATATACTTGGAAAATAGCAGGGAGTTTTTGTATGCGACGCATGATTCATTCCATCTGCAGAGAACACCACAGTCAAACGCACACATTTGGTGTTTTCTTCCACAGCTCCTTGAATACCAGGGGGCTGTCACCCACAGCCTGAGAGCTCCAAGGCTACTGAATCATACCCCTAAATTGCTCCCTATTGTAAAAGTCTCAGGTTCAAAAACTCAGTGTTTGGCAATAGGGTGAATAAGCAGATCTAATCCTTAATAATTAGCACAAGACCCCTGCAAAATCTCAAGAACGTCTTCCAGCCTTCAGTGTTGCACAGTAAAGATGGCGGCATGTGCATTTCTGAGGCTTCTTTTCAGTAACATAGGTATCCATTAAGAAGGAAGCAGGAGTGAGGGAGTAAATACCCTCACCTCTACCTCTGGCTCCTCCTATTCTCTACTTTCTCGTTGTTGCTTCCCATCTGCCAACCCCAACAGAAGCCCATGGGCAAGGGGGTCTGGACAATACAGTCCAAGGTCATCAGGATCTCGGGGATTCTTGTTCAAGATGGCGATGTAGGAAGACCCTGAGAACACACCAAATTACCCCTATTTATAGGACAAATCCTCCTAAAGAAGAACTGAGGGCCAGCTGAACAGCTTGTGAACAACCAAAGATAGAAAACAGCAAAAGAGAATAGCAAGAGAAAGGGAGACAGACATAGCAACTCAAGGCACCGTCTAGCTCGGAGAAGGACCTAGATTGGATCTACGGGGTCAAATGATGGATAACCAGCTGTGGTAAAACAAGAAATACATTTGGTTTTTGCCCTGGTTTCCTGGCATGAAACTCTTCAAACCCTTGTCTTTTCCAAAGTGAGTCATAACAAGCCTTTTTGATCACACCTGAGTTTATGTCAATGAAGTGACTCTAGGTGAGGTCGCCATATAGGCTCAGGATGGGCTCAGAAAGAGTAAGTAAATTAGAGGGAGATTAAAGGAGATTAACGTTCCAGAAAAACTCCTGAACAGGAAGATTTGCTATGCTTCCGAGCAGAGGAACCCACGGAGGTGCTGAAGAGCGGCTTGTACAGAGCAGCTGTGGAAGCTCATTACCTCTTCCGTAGACCTGGTCTTATGCAGCTCTTCCATCTGGCTGATAGAATTATATTCTATTATACTTACACAATTAAAATTCCTGAGTTTTATCCTCTTATACTACACTGGGAATCTAGTGAGTAAATGCTTTCCTGAGTTCTGTGAGCCTCTCTAGCAAATCAGTGGAACGTCCAATTTATAGCAGGTCAGTCGGAAGTAAAAGTGACAGCCCAGGACTTGCAGATGGCATCTGAGGGTGGGGAGGGCCGCCTTGCTGGACTGGGCCCTTAACCAGCGGGATCTGATGCTACCTCTAGGTGGATAGTATCAGAACTCAATCAAATCGTTGCAGAATGGCTTGATATGTGAAAGATTCCCAAGTCCTGTGTCAGAAACGAAATAGTGTTGCAGTACGGAACTGAGAGCAGAGAAGATACACCGAAGGGTTTTTCCCTGGACTAGCCCATTGGGGAAGCTGGTGCATTTGTACACTCCATGGCTTTCAAAGCACTCATTAAGTCCACAAAGCCAAGGACCGGGAAGCTGACAATGGGATGAAAGAGAGGAACAGAGTAGTTAAGTCACTCGCCCAAACTTGAACAGCTAGTAAGAAGGAGAGTGAGGGGCACCTGGGTGGCTCAGTCGGTTAAGCATCTGCCTTTCGCTCAGGTCATGATCCCAGGGCCCTGGGATCGAGCCCCATGTCGGGCTCCAGGCTTAGTGGAGAGCCTGCTTCTCCCTCTCCCTCTGCCCGCTGCTCTGCCTACTTGTGATCTCTCTCTATCTCTCTCAAATAAATAAATAAATAAAATCTTAAAAAAAAAAAAAGAAGAAGAAGGAGAGTGAGCCCTTTGCTTAAGGATCTGAACTTCGTTTGGTGTCTTTGATGTTTATGCTTCCCACCTTCCCTCCTTGCCACAAATACCGGATAACAATGAATCTAGAAATTCTTTGGTGCTATGGCTGAACATTGTGGGTGATTTGTGATCTGTTTCTTTTCTGTCTATTGGGGGGATTTTGCCTCTGTTTATAAAATACTACCTCTCTCCAACTACAGTACTTGTTGTTGGTAGTGTGGTTGTTGTTAAAGTGTCCAGAACCTTTCAGACCCTCTGTGTATATGACTTACGGCTAACGTGATGCCTGATTATTCATGCCACTGGGCAGAAGAGCTGGTGCTTGTAAACCTCCCCAGGGCTGCCCCCTGGGGGCTGGAAGAAGGAACCCCTTCGCTCCCCTCCCCCAGAGAGTGGAGTGCTTGATGGCTAGGATGATTGTGAGCCCTGTGTGCTTGGTTGGTACCCTAGAAAACTTACATAGGGACTTTCCATTCTCTTCTATTCCAAGACATGGTTTCCCTGTGCCTTACTTTTCTTACCCCTTGGCTGGCCAGATCCAGTAAAAATTACCAAAAAAGTTAACTTCTAAAAATTAACGACTGTTTCTTTGAGAAAACTCAAAAAGTAAAAGGCAAAATTGCCCATAATCCCATCACCAGAGAGAACATTTTCATCTAAATCCTTCTAGTCTTTCTTTTCTGTGTGGATATCCATGCCTATTTATACAAAACTTATTTTAAAATGGAATTATTCTATACACACTGCTTTGCAGCTTACTTTTTAATCCCATATGGTGTCTTAAGACATAAATGTTTTCAAATTTCATACAGAACTTTTCTCAGTTATTTTATATCCAGAGAATGCTATGGCTAGCAATGAATGCCCTCGAGTTGGCGTAAGTGACAGGTAACATGCCAGCTTTTCACACTCAAGTGTGCATATAATTCACCTGGGGATCTTGTTCAAATGCAGGTCCTCATTCTGGAGGTCTGGGGTAGGACTTGAGGTTCTGTATTTCTAATAGGCTCCCTAGTGACACTGATGTAGCTGTCTGTGGTCTAAACTTTGAGAAACATACAGGTGTGCTGGAAAAAACTCCAATCTAGGAGTCAAAAACATGCGCCCAAATTTTGGTCATGAATTTTGGATAAGTTTTGAAACCTCTTAACTTGACTTCTCTGAGGTAAAGTTCTCATTTCATAACAATCTGAAAATTCTTGGCACAAAATATGGATTTAGCTATACAGATTAGTTATATGCGTGTATAGTTAAACTATGGAAGTACAGTTGAACTGAACTCAGATCATCATAGAAAAGCTATTTGCAGGAGAAACACAACTCTCTCTCTTCTCGTATCCCCTATGCCCCAACTCCCACTGCACCCAAAGAGCAAAATCTGCTCTCAAAATAGAAAAGAATGTTCACTAAATGGGCTTCTTGTGCTTACAGAAGTCCAAGACATGGAATTTAGAGAGAGAAATTGATCCACTCTGACCTTTTTAAAGTGTTCAATAAAAAAGCGATCTATAACCCAATATGACCAGATGCCCCAACACAGCCTCTATTCACCCATTAGCAGCTAGCAGGTTCATTCTTTCTCTTATAAATACATAGATGTCTAAACCGCATAAAATCCACTTTTCCTATTTATTCTTTGTCTATTTTTTCTGTCTAGGTGCCAGGCATGTTCTTCTTCCCCAAAACTCCTTTCCTGTGGCCTCCCTGTCTTGCTTACTTCAACTTCCTCTCCCTCTAAGATCTTCCCCTCTGGACCCTCCATATCCCTTTCCTTATGAAGTTTTTGGCTTCTCTTGTTTTTTATCTTCATATGCATTACTCTGCTCAATAAATGGCGCCTCTCCAGGAGTCCAGTGGGACCTTGTGTTTTTCTTGCCATCATTATTGTATTTGATTTTCCCCCCTACTCTTCAAAAGCAGAAGAATATAGAATTAGACTTTGTGTTTGTCTTTTCATCTATGGAATTTTCCAGTTGTATCATTTTATGATTCCTGATGCTTTCCCCCCGCCCCCCCCAACACAGGGACAGACTTTGGCCTCCCAGACAAAGGTAGAAGCAGAGGGAGCCAGGTCTGTCCTGGGAGAAACGACTTGCTCTACCTGCTCGGGGAGCCCCTTGGAGGGCTATCGGTGGGTCATCTAGCTTTCTGAGAAGGAGTAGATGCCAGGCTGAGTAGGTCTGGTTCCTGCTTGTGTTCCAGGAATTTCTTTTAATGAAAACTGAAAGAGCTAATTCTTAGGTGCTGTTTGATTCTGGACTCTTGTAATGAAATTCTGAAGGCCTCCCACTGAGATGAAAATTGGGGGATTAGGCTCTCTTGAAATACCACCCTGGGTGGCCTTAGCTTGAGGATAGTCAGTTAGAACTAGACAAAGAAAAAGAGTGAACTAAAATAGTTTTATTAATTGGCCAAATCAGGCCAAGATAAAATTTCTGAGGCTTACATGTCCAGATCTTAATAAGCAAAGGCTGTTCTTTGTTTATTCCCATGGAGCCTAACATACTCTCAGGCTTCTTAGCACTAGGGTTTGCAAACCCTTCTCTGCAAACCTACAGCAGTGGGGGAGGGGCAGAAGGACAGCTTCTTTGCTGTGACCCAGTTATTTTTTTTAACAGATTCCTGATTTTATATTTTATATAATAATTTCTTGTACCTGTATGTGGTGTGGGGGGGGGACAGTTAGGGCTAATTTAAATACATATGAGATTGCTCAAATCCTTTTTAGAATACTAGATATATTTTTGATATAGAGTCCACTTTCATGGAAGGGAGATAGTACAAGAGTGAAAAGAGAATGAAGGGAAACAAAATACACCACTTCAGAACATGCCTCTTTGGTATATTGATTATTGTGAGTTGATTAATTTTGAGAGGCTACAGACACAGAAGAATGTGAAAACCACATGGAAGTTACCCTTTTATAAGACATTTACCTTTATGAGGGAAATCTCTACTTGTAAGGGGGTCTCCCTCTCTATACCTGGAAGAGAGGGATGCCCAAATCTCTAGAAACTCTCATCAGTGGAGAAAGCATGGACTTAAATCTGCATAACCATACCCTCCTTGGCTGTGCTTTACTTGGAAACCTCCCATAACCGGTCTTTCCACCCCTCAGCCCAAATGCAAAACATTTTTTTTTGTCTGTAGCTGGGGGTATTTAATTCTGGTGAGTTACTCAATTTTGCTGGCTCTGTCCTATATAGATAGAAGGTACACATGTAACTAAACTGTTTCTTTTTCTTCTGTTAATCCGTCTTTTATTATGGGAGTGGGATTAAGGGTGGGGTCTCAGCCAAGAACCTAGAATGGTAGAGGAAACAATTTTTCCCCTTCCATATAGCGGGAGTAATGGGGGAAGCCAAACAATGAAGATAGTTTTTATTTACTTTAGAGAATAACAATTAGGAACTAGATCAAGAAGATTGAATTTAAAGAAAATGAAAGACAGAACAAAACTGATGAAGATTACATGACCTTTTAGGAGTGTAAGGATAATATCTTGGACTCACCTTGATGATACTCCATACATTGTTATAAGTTGTTCCCATCTTGGAAAGAAGCTTCTCACCCCACTGGTCACATCTTATATCTATAAAGTGGCTTCTATTTATTGAATACTTGCTATGCAGAGGTGTGCAGGGCAAGTTTATTGCCATCATTGGGCACTTACCCTTGGTGATGCAGAATTGGATGAAGGGAAGTACAACTGGCAACATTATGAGACACAGGTTTTGCTAGTTGGGCTACAGCATGCCTGTCCAGAGAAGTCTGGACCTCAACATTTTCCACCTGCAGGAACAAAAGTCAGTGGTCATTCTTTAATGTGCAGTTCTGAGTTCCCTCTCTTGGAGGCCAGGGGAAGTCCATTTATGCCTCCGTAAGTCTGAAGGTTAGGCTTCAGGGTGTGCCGGGACAGTTGTGAATTTTAGTATATAATGAGTTCCAACAATCACCCTTTCTCTTTCCTGGAAATGATTATATAATTCTTACGAATAGTTTGAAACATGATGCCTTGACCAGCATCTCTATTTATTATCTATTATACTGGATTTTAAGCACTACCTGCTCCTTTTTAAAATTTGTAGATGGCCTATGGCCAAAAAAAGAGTAGAGTTTGGGACTCTTGGGTTAGAGTGGGGATGGGAAAGATTTAATCGTCCTCCATGGTTTTGATGGTAGTGATTCTGCTCCCCATGTCAAGCACAATTTTTCCATTCTACAGCCCTTAGGTACAGTAGGTCATTTAATTTTCATAGAATTTACTGGCTGCATTTTCTTCCACTTTTTCAACCATAGAAACCAAGTCTCAAAGAAGCGATGTTAACTTGATCAAGAGCACACAATCTGAGCAAAGAAAAGCTAGGCTTTAAACTTCAATCCAAGGACACCAAAGGTCCTACTCCTTACCCTTGTAAGGGTAAGGGAATTCTGCTAGTGCAAAATACATCACTCATTACTACCCTACTCCCAGCTGCAGGGAGGAACGGGAAGGGAGTGTCACAAAGGTCCACTGCTCTGATAATTGCTCCTAAGTAGTTACCAGTCCTCTCCAACCCACTTGGGTTGTTTTGTTTTGTTTGGAGAGGGGGAGGAAGCCCTGTCTGTCTGCCAACTTCTTTATTCCTTAGAACTGATAGGTCCTGGGACTCCAGTTTAAACTTCATTTTGGAGAAATCTGAGCCCAATGAAGCATGTCGTGGACATGTCAGGGTGGGTTTTTTCATTTTTTCTTTTTTTCCCTTAGCCAAGCAGAGCTGAATGGACAGGCTCTTGGCAACCTCATCATATCTATTATGTCCTGATCATTATTTAAACAAATGGTATTCACTAGGGTCCAAGTCCAAGGGACGGGACACAGAGAAGGCTTTTTATCAGTTAGCTGGACTGCTCTTCTCTTTTCATGAGTCTTTTGTGTTCCCCAGGGATCCCTCAAGTGTGGAGCAGTTCACAAAGGGAATGAGATGGACACAGCTTTTGTCTGGGGTAGGACATCCAATCAGTCCCCTTTTGCCCCTTTGCAGATGTCTTGATGCTTTTGGTGATTTTCTGTCTCTATTCAAATAAAAAAGCGGGGATGAAAAAGCCAACACACTTTTCAGGCACTGGGGGCTGCAGAAATGGAGAGTAATGTGCACGTTTTCTACAAGATCAGGTTTGGTAAAGTATCAAGGAGGTACATCGGTGTAGGTGCTCAGACTTCAGCAGAGAAGAAACAGGTGTTGAAAGATGCTGGCTCTGGAGATAGTGTGCCTTGCTTCCAACAATTATGCAAGTGATCTTGAAAAATGCCTTAACCTAACAAGACTTAGGTCCTTTGTCTGTACATGGGGATAATAATTACAGTTATTTCATTGCATTGACGAGAGGCTTAAATGAAATATTGTATGTAGCTTGCTTATTGGCATACTTTGAGCTTTTATTAAACTCTCACCTTTACTATTAGAGCTGAGTATAGATTTATGGAGGGAGGCGGCATTGGGTCCCGGAAAGGAAATAAATTATAGAATATTCCCCAATCCAGGGAATCACAGGCTTGGGAGAATAAAGACATCTGCAATTTATCTTTTTACTCTAGGTGCAAAGTTAGTAAAAATTTTACTCACCTAAAAAAAAAAAAAATTTTACTCACCTGAAAGGTCTCAGGTAAACTCCGCTGGTTTAGCACACTGACCCTTGAGCATAATTGCCCAAGCCCCATTCCCAAAGAATAATAGTACAGAATATTTTTTATTAAGTTACCTCCCTGAACCCTGTTTTAAAAAAAAGTTTCTTTCACTGAAGATATTTGAAAAAACTCAGCATATTTGGCAATTCCTGATCAACAGCAAGATAAAGGCTCAGAGCAGGCCTATAGGAAAAGAACAAAATCCAGCATTAACCAAATAAATTTGAATACGAAATGTGTGTTGTTGCTTCTACTGCTGTATCTGCTGTTTGGTGCCCGGAAGCAGAAGGGCGCCCACGCTTCCTATAGGAAAGATGTTGGGGTTTAGAGCCTACGGCCAAGAAAGAATTCTTGAGATGCCTTCCGTGCAAAAAGCTGGTTTTAGGCGCACCTGGGTGGCAGTTGGTGAAGCATCTGCCTTTGGCTCAGGTCATGATCCCAGGGTCCTGGGATGGAGCCCCGCATCGGGCTCCCTACTCAGTGGGAAGCCCGCTTCTCCCTCCCCCACTCTCCCTGCTTGTGTTCCCTCTGTCACTGTCTCACTCTGTCAAATAAATAAATAAAATCTTAAAAAAAAAAAAAAAAAAGAAAAGAAAAAAGCTGGTTTTACTGAAGCACAGGAACAGGACCTGTGGGCAGAAGGAGCTGCGATGGGGTCTTGAGGAGTGGCCCATTATATTTCTAAGTTTCGAAAGGGGATCAAAGAGAGAACAAGCCTTCAAGTTATTTTGGAAAGAAGGTTTCCAGGATCCTGAAGGGGGCTAGCTGTTGTTTGGAAAAAGTCATTTATTACTGTTTAGTAAACTCTCAGTCATGAGACCCTTCAGATGTCTATTAGTGGGCCATATGTTTGGAGGATGATTTGTAATATGTATCTTGGTGTGTGTGGGGGAAAGTAGAGATAAAGGAAGTTTCTAATGGAATTTATATGTTAAAGTAGACTTACAGGATCCTGGGTGGTCGAGTTAAGACTGGCAGTGGAGTTCCCAGAGGAAAGTCACTCCACCTGTTTCAAGGACTTGTCAGTGGGCTGTAAATAGTAAGGGAATTTAATTCTTTCCATTGCCTTTGTTTCCCACATCATACTGACATACAGAAGAACAGTCTGTGGGACATGCATCTGGAGCTCTGTCTTCTGGTTATCCCCAAGAATAGAATCGGCTGTAAGCTGGTGCACCCAGACGTATACCGAGAGAGCAAGTGTTTGTGCACAGGGTGTCTAGTCCATTAAAAAATATTCTCTGCAGGAAGCCTGGGTAGCTCAGTTGGTTAAGCGTCCAATTCTTGATTTTGGCTGGCATCATGGCCTCAGGACTGTGCGATCGAGCCCCAGGTCGTGCTCTGCACTGAGTGTGGAGCCTGCTTGGAATTCTCTCTCTCTGTCTCTGCCCCCCATCCCCACTGGCTGGTGCTCTCTCCCTTAAAAAAAATTTTTGCAACAATTATGGTGACACTAGAGACTGCCCTAACGTGGTGGCTCGAAAGGGCAGTGATTCTGAAGGCTCAGGAGCTGAGCTGTCTGACTGGGTGGAACCAAGAGGGGAAAGTACTACATCATATTGGGACCTCACAATAAAGTATGACCTTCAATTAGCTGAGTTTCCAAGATAGTTTCATTCTCAACTTGCTTCTGAATACATACAAAAACTTTACCTGCTCCAACTCTTTCTTAGTGTAGTATACAGAGTGTGTGGAAGGTCAGGGCATTGGATGGAACCGAGAATGTTGTGGAGTATGTATTACACATGGAAACAGAAAGAGGAGCAAGGAAGGAAGCCAGGGAAAGAGAATGGTGAAGCCATGATCTCTCAGTTTGGGGGGTGGGGAGGAATACACACACACATACACACACACACACAAATATATATGTATACACATATTTGAGAGAATTTGACAGAATTGTGTGTACACAGGAACCATATATATAGATTAAAATCTTATCCTTCTAACAAATCAGTAGGCATTCTTTTAGATTTATCTGGAAATGTAATTTGGGTTTTGGGGGAGTAGAAAAATCCTAAAGATAACTGATGAAAATTTTGATGTTTTAAATGCATTATAGCTATATAACTGTAGATTAAAATTTGCTATGACTAAGCTTTTATGAATTATTTAGCATCTCATAGGTTGCTGGCACTGCATCATGAGAATTTCCTATTTCTGAATTTTTTGGGGTCTGAACCCACCCCCTCGGTCTAATGTATTGGGTCTTGGGAAATCTTTATGTACTCCTTGGTTTCTGCATCTGTAAACTGCAAATAATAATTTTGTTTCTGGGTTTTTAGGAAACAAAATAGTATACTGCTGTCATTCCCAACCACCTGTCGATACACTGGGGTTAGTTCCGTAACAGAGGTAACAGAAGAAAAATAAGATCAGTATGATGAGTGTAAATCAAATTTTGTACAGTTTTAAAAATGGAGATAAGTTCTTTCTACTCTTTGGCTTAAAAATCTCTTTTACTTTATAAAATACTTTCTGGAGGTTTTTCCTTATTTTCACCCCTCTTTTATTAGTAGTTAAAATCTCAGTGTCCCAGAGCTGCTAAGGTGGTGACATGGAAACACTGGGCCCAGCATAGATTTTTGCTGTGATTTTTGCTTCCTGTAGGAAGTTACCCCTCTAACAGAGGAGAGAGAGCTCTTCAGATGCAAGTATTTTGGGGTTAGTCCCTCTCAAGAACAGTGTTTTGAATGGCTGCCTTAAAGACGTGATTGGCGCCTATCAAATCAAATAAAGGGAACTGCTCACAAGGTGTGGCCTCATTAGTGCTGAGCCCTCTGGACGGAATAGCCCACTGAATTGGGAGAGAGCCCGGGGCTTTCTTTTCCAAATGTCTCCAGCTGCATCACACAGCCAAATACTACTGATCTCCTATTAGTCATCATTTGGCATTTTCTGTGTCTCTTCTGTCCCCTATTCATGCTCTCATTTCTACAGGCTTATTCCTTAATTCATTTAACAGACATTTACTGGGGTCCATTGTTTGTCAGGTATCATGCTGAATATTTTGAATGCTTCATTATCTCATTTAATTCACAGAGCAGTTTAGTGAAACAGGCATTATTTTCATTCTCAATCTTTACAAGTCAGCAAATGAAGCTCAGATGGCCTTGTGCCATGCAAGTCCCATTCAGCAAGAGTCTCTTAGCTGGGTTCAAGCCCAGGTGTCTCATGGTCACAACACAGACCATGGAAGTGCAATCCCTCCAGTAAAGCAGGGAGATCATATGGTGGCAACATTAAAAACAAGGACTTTGGAAACATACAGATCTCGGTTGTTGCTGCTGCTGTTTTTAGTTTGTTTAGAAAATGGGCCCAATAATTGAGCTTGACTTTTATATGGCTGCCATGATTATATTAAATGCTATATATACATTCGTGGAACACAGCAAGCTTTGTGAAAAGGCGATGTCAGGAATGATGTTCACATTAGTATTTGGGCTGTGCTGTGCATTGTATGAGTCCTTCCGAGAAATGAGAAAATACATAGACCATGTGATGCGGAGCAGGAAGTCTAGGCGGTGGGTTCCAAGTTGTGTGGAAGGTTTGAAGGATTATAACTGGAGGTGAAGAGATGACTGTAGGTGAGTTCCCACCTGGTGAGGGTGTCCTTGTTGAGCCCATCCTGGCCTGGGGGGCCCTGGTGCCTTAGGGATAGAATCCTAGTTTGTCTATGGCCGCCATGTTTGCAGAGCTTTGCCCCAGTTCTCTGGGGGGAGGGAAACGACCAGTGAGGGAGAAGGTTCACACAGTTGAGACCTCATGAAAGCGTTCTGTATGCATGGAAAGCTGAGCCAGTCCTGAGGGGAGGCCCTCCATCCTGGCTGTCTGGTTTGTATTGAGAAGCGCAGTCTCTGATTATCTTGGCTCCAACCCTTTCTCACAATGGTCCAAGAACTGAAAGATTAGGACCCTTCTGGCAGTTGCTGGCATGTTCTGACCCACAGCTTTTGAATTTACTCCAAACTTGGAAACCAGCTACCCAACGGAGTGTATGAGGAGGGGATTTCACATGGGCAAGAGCCTGAAGGGAGAAACTGCTATGGATGGAAATGAGGTCATGGCTCCTGCTGTGTAACATTTCCTTCAGACTGGGGGACTGGAGCCATGATACAGATATCGTTTGAAACTAAAATCCACAATTATGATGAGTATTTAGAAGCTGGCCAAATTTAGGAAGCATGTCACATTAATATATCATTTATTTGCATACCTTACACACTTTTTCAATGTAGACAAGCATCTAAGGTCCTAAAACTTCTCCAGAGGATGACTCATTTCTCCTAGTTCTTATCTTGGGTGTTGTTATCTGAAAGGGGTAAGGAGAAATGTGCTTAATGTTGATGAATTTTCTTGCATTTTTATACATTTCTACAAAATACCCTAAATAAATAGGTTAGTTACGACATACTGAGTGACCACAACGAGCTGCACCATCACATATAAATACGTTTATCTATGCAAATGTGTCTATGTACATTGCCACATATATGCACACACACATACATGCATGCGTATACTTAGCTTTTTTTATTTTGGAATAATTATAGCTTCATAGAAAGTTGCAAAGATAGTTCAGACAGGTTCCTTTGTACACTTTGTCCAGTTTTCTCCAATGATTACATGTTTAACTATAGCACAGTACCAAATCACAAAAGTGAGATGGCTATAAGGTGTAGTTCTGTCTAATTTGTTACAGGTACAGGTTGATGTAATGGCTGCCTGACTCGAGATACAGAACTGTCCCCTCTCCACAAAGATTTTCCTTATGCTATCCCTTCATGTTCACACCATCCCTTTCTTTCCACCATCCCTAATCCCTGGCAACGATTACCTTGTTCCCCATCTCTATAATTTTGACCTTTTGAGAATGGTATATAAAAAGACTCATAGAGTAGGTGTCCTTTTGAGATTGGCCATTTTCAGTCAGCACAATACCCTTGAGATCCACCCGTATCAGTAAGTAGTTCATTATCATTCACCGCTGAGTAATATTCTACGGTATATTTGTACTACAGTTTGTTTAAGCAAATTGTCCTTTGGAAAGGATTTTCAGTTTTTGGAAATTATAAATAAAGCTGCTATGAACCATAATGTACAGGACTCATTTGGTTGTAAGTTTTCCTTTCTCTGGGATAAATGCCCAGAAAAGTGCTTGTTGGTTGTATGGTAAGTGCCCGTATAGTTTTCTTTTAAGAAAGCAGCCAATTATATACCAGAGTGGCTATACTACCTAACATTCTTTTTTTTTTCTTTCTTTTTTTTTTTAAGATTTTATTTATTTATTTGAGAGAGAGAGAGAGAGGAAGCATGAGAGGGAGAGGTCAGATGGAGAAGCAGACTCCCCACTGAGGAGGGAGCCCGATGCGGGACTCGATCCAGGGACTCCAGGATCATGACCTGAGCTGAAGGCAGTTGCTTAACAACTGAGCCACCCAGGCGCCCCTCTTTTTTTTTTTCTTAATGATTTTTTATTTTTATTTATTTTAAAGATTTTATTTATTTATTTGACAGAGAGAGAGAGAGAGAGATCACAAGTAGGCAGAGAGGCAGGCAGAGAGAGGGGGAAGCAGGCTCCCCGATGAGCAGAGAGCCCGATGCAGGGCTCGATCCCAGGACTCCGAGATCACGACCCGAGCCAAAGGCAGGGGCTTTAACCCACTGAGCCACCCAGGAGCCCCTCTTAATGACTTTTTAAAAAGATATTATTTATTTATTTGTCAGAAGGAGAGAGAGAACTCAAGCAGGGGGATGGGCAGAGGGAGAAGCAGGCTCCCTGCTGAGCAAGGACCCTGATGTGGGACTTGATCCCAGGACCCTGGGATCATGACCTGAGCTGAAGGAAGACACTTAACCTACTGAGCCACCCAGGCATCTCAACACTTTACATTCTTATTAGCATCAGATGAAAGATCCCATTTCTCCACATCCTTATGTTATTTGGTACTGTCACTATTTTTCATTTTAACCGTCCTAATAGGTACATAATGACAATGACATCTTATCATGGTCTTAATTTGTATTCCCACCAGCTGCATTGCCATATTTACATAGCCTTACTGAGATATAATTCACACACCATATAATTTACACTTTGAAAATATACAATTCAATGGCTCTTGGTTTATTCAAACAGTACTACATCCATCACCATAACAATTTTAGAGTATTTTTATTACCTCAAAAGAAACTCCTTGCCTCAGGGCGCCTAGGTGGCTCAGTCAGTTAAGCATCTGACTCCTGATTTCAACTGGGGTTCTGATCTTGGGGTCTTGAGATTGAGCCCCGTGTTGGGCTCTGTGCTCAGCAGGGAGTCTGTTTGAGATTTTCTCTCTTTCTTTCCACCTGCCCCTCCCCCACCTGTTCTCTCCCTCTCTCTCTCTCCCCCAAATAAATAAATAGTGTAAAAAAACAAAAAACAAAAACTCCTTGCCTCTTAGCTATTCATCCTCCAATCTCCCACCCTACCTCAGCCCTAGGTGGCCACTAATCTATTTATCATCTCTATAGATGTGCCTATTCTAGACTTCTTATATAGAAGGAATCATACAGTATTTGGTCCTTTGTGATGGCCCTCTTTCACTTAGCTTAATGTTCACAAGGTCCATCCATTTTGTAGCATGTGTTACTACTTCATTATTGCCAAAGAGTATTCCAGTGTATGGTTATACCACATTTTATTTATCCATTCATCAGTTGCTAGATATTTGGATGGATCCACTTTTTGGCTATTATTAATAATGCTGCTATGAATATTCATATGCACATTGTGAACAAATGATCGATGTATGTTTAACCACTTGAGGAACTGCACATTGTTTTCTGAAATGGCTGTACCACTTTACATTCCCACCAGGAGTATATAAAAGCTCCAGTTTCTTCACATTCTTGCTAACAGTTCTTGTTATCTTTCTTTTTGGTTCGAGTCATCCTACTAGGTATTAAGTGGTATCTTGTCATTTACATTGCCTTGATGTCTAATGATGATGAGCATCTTTTTGTGTTCCTATTGGCTATGTATATATCTTCTTTAGTGAACTATTTAGATCTTTTGCTCACTTTTTAATTGAGCTATTTGCTTTTTATTTCTGAGTTGGAAGATTTCTTTATATATTTTAGATACATGTCCCTTATCAGTTACATTATTTTCCAAATTTTCTTGTATTCTGTGGGTTGTCTTTTCACTCTTTTGTGTGTCTTTTGAGGCATAAATGTTTTAAAATTTGATCATCTCCAGTTTAACTATTTTTTTGCTGTTGTTGCTTATGCTTTTGGTGCCATATCTATATTGGTGCCATATTTTGATGCCTAATCCAAAAGTATGAAGACTTAAACCTTTCTTCTAAGAGTTTTATAGTTTTTTATAGCTCTTACATTTAGGTCAATGATACATTTTGATTTAATTTTTGTTTATGGTGTGAAGTAGGAGTCCACATTCATTGTTTTTCTTCCTTTCCTTTTCTTTCCTTTCCCTTCCCTTCCCTTCTTTCCTTCCCTTCTCTTCCTTCCTCTTTTTCTCTCTCTCTCTGTATGTATGTATGCATTTATTGGAGAGGTACCAAGAGAGAGGGTGGGGGAAGGAGCAGCCAGAGGGAGATGGAGAGAGAGAATGTGAAGCAGGCTTTGTGCCCAGCACAGAGCACAACACGGGTCTCAATCTCACAACTCTGAGATCATGACCTGAGCCCAAATCAAAAGTCAGATGCTTAACCAACTGAGCCACCCAGGCACCCCCACATTCATTTTTTTTATGTACAGATATCTAGTTGTCCCGGTACCATCTGTTTAAAAGACTATGTCCCCTCCATTTAATTGTCCTATCAGTCTTTTTTTTAATTTTTAAAGATTTTACTTATTTATTTGACAGAGAGATCACAAGTAGGCAGAGAGGCAGGCAGAGAGGGAGAGGGGGGAAGCAGACTCCCTGCCAAGCAGAGAGCCCGATGCGGGGCTTGATCCCAGGACCCTGAGATCATGACCTGAGCCAAAGGCAGAGGCTTTAACCCACCGAGCCACCCAGGCGCCCCCGTCCTGTCAGTCTTATAAGAAAATGAATTGACTGGATGCTATATTTTTTAGAGTTGTTTTTTCCTATCCCAAATCTCCAGTTCCTGAGAACTAAGCAATTTAAGCCTCCAAAGGAGGAACTAATGCTTGATCTAAAGCTCCAGGAGCAACAACTTTCAAAGCTGTCATGAGTCACTCATCCTTTATTTTAAATGAGATCCAGACGCTTTTTACAGAACAACTTTAGATAGGGATGAGAGAAAATTAAGTCCAGTGGCTTTGGGTCACTGGAGGGGAGGAAGGGAAATAGGACAAAGAGGCAGAGAATGTAAGACAATCCCAACCATCAACTTTCTTTCTTTTCAGCTGTACTTTAATTAGGTTTCAGTTGTTTGTTTGGTCTCCCTCTATTCTCCGCAGAATATAATATAGCTTCACTCTGGTTAAAAATGCAGGATTTTGCATCAGACAAACATGGGCTCAAATCACAGATCCTTTATTTTGCTATTTCCGTTGTTACTTCCTACTTACATTCCATCTCTTCAAACTTTAGATTATTTGTTAGCAAAACTAGGATAATAATCATGTCTAACTCAATGGATCAGTGAGTATTAGAGAGCACAAATAAATACTTAGCACAGTGCCATGACATCTTTAAAATATTATCTATTATTATTATTTTCCTTATCCAGAATAAAAAACTTGTTTGTCCCCTGTTCCATTTCCTTGGATCCTGCTCTATAAGATAGAATAACCTACTAATATGATTTTTAATCCTACCAACCTCTTACTAAATTTGAAATATTTTTCTTATGGAGGAGCTAAGAAGATTTCAATTCAGTTTATGTTTAACTTCTTGATATATTATAAGCTGTATTACATTACATTTACCAGTTAGGGGTTTTAAGTCTCCTAAAGACATACTAACCCTCTATTTTTTTTTTTTTTTTAAGATTTATATATTTTAAGGGATGGCAGAGAGAGAGGGAGAAAGAGTCCTAAGGAGATTCCTCACTGAATGCAGAGCCCAACGAGGGGCTCAATCTCCCAACCCTGAGATTATGACCCTTGGTTGAAACCTAAGATCACAACCTGGGCTGAACCCAGGAGTCAGACACTTAACTCACTGTGCCATTCAGGTGCCCCCACACTAAGCCTCTATTAACACATGACAGAAAGGACAAAAGTCCTTGGGGTGCCTGGGTGGCTCAGTCAGTTGGGCATCTGCCTTTGGCTCAGGTCATGATCTCAGAGTCCTGGGACTAAGCCCCATGTCGGGCTCTCTGCTCAGCAGGGAGTCTGCTTCTTCTTCTCCCTCTGACCCTCCCCACCAATCTTGTGCTCTCTCTTGCTCTCTCTTCAGGGAAAAAAAAAAAAAGGAAGGGCAAAAGTCTAAAAATCTGTAAAACTCTATGGCCCTTTCACTTATTCCTATGATTATAGACAAGTTGCTCACCTGTGAACCTCACTGTTCCTGCTGGTAAAATGGGGGTGAAATATCATGCTGGATTGTTTTATGGAGTACCTATGACATTCCAAGGAGGTTAAAAGTGTGGAGAGCTGGCGTGCCTGGGTGGCTCAGCCAGTTAGGCATTCAATTCTTTTTTTTTTTTTTTTTAATTTTCCTTATTTATTAGAGAGAGAGATCACAAGCAGGCAGAGAGGGAAGAGAGAGAGGGGGAAGCAGGCTCCCTGCCGAGCAGAGAGCCTGATGAGGGGCTTGATCCCAGGACCCTGAGATCATGACCTGAGCCGAAGGCAGAGGCTTTAACCCACTGAGCCACTGAGCCATCCAGGTGGCTCAATTCACCCAGGTGGCATTCAATTCTTAATCTCAGTTCAGGTCTTGATCTCAGGGTCGTGAGTTCAGTCCTTACACTGGGCTTCATGCTGGGCATGGCAACTACTTTTAAAAAAAAAATGGGCAGGGCGCCTGGGTGGCTCAGTTGGTTGAGCAACTGCCTTTGGCTCAGGTCGTGATCCCGGAGTCCCGGGATCGAGTCCCATATCGGACTCCCGGCTCTGCGGGAAGTCTGCTTCTCCCTCTGACTTCCTCCCCTCTCATTCTCAGTCTCTCGCTCTCTAATAAATAAATAAAAATCTTTAAAAATATATATATATAAAATGTGCAGAGCTTTTAAAATGACAAAGTATGCGCCATCTGTAAGACGATTTTATTATTTTATTGAAATACGGAGCAAAGTGAATTCTGTGACAAAACACCCATATTAAATGTTTTTGGTTATTTTTTCATTAATATTGTACTATAGTACCGGTAGCCTTAAGAGATATAAAGTGGACAGTATAATTAAAAGCTTTAGCTATGAAACAAAGCAAAGAGTCAAATACAGAAGAAAATAGTTGCTAGTCAAAATTCTAAGATGACAAAAGAGATTCTAAGACGTTTTAAAGGATTACTTAATGCTCAGTGTATTTTCGTATTCTTTTCTGAAAGCTTTAGTGAGCTGGCTCTCCCAATGCTTCCTTTCTTTGTGGTATTATCTTTGAGAACAGGAAATAGAACTCAACTTATAATTTTAGGGGTCTTAATGTTAAGGCCAAAGAAATGGTGCCACAGGCTCTGGTAATAGTAAACTTATTTCAAGTTCATTGATTTTTAACAATTTATTTTTGTTTTTAAAATTTCAGTATACTTGGGGTACCTGAGTGGCTCAGTCATTTAAATGTCTGCTTTTAGCTCTGGTCATGACCTCAGGATCCTGGGATATGAGCCCGGCGTTGGACTCCCTGCTCAGTGAGCAGTCTGCTTCTCCTTTTCCCTCCGCCCCTCCCCCTACTCATGCTCGCTCTCTCTCTCTCTCAATCTCTCAAATGCACAGGCAAAATTTTAAAAAATAAATAAATAAAATTTCGGCATACTTAATGTACAGTGTTATATCAGTTTCGGGTATATAATACAGTGATTCAACAATTCTATACATTACTCAGTGTTCATCATGGTAAGTCAAGTTCACTAATTCTTATTGTTTAACATCAAGTTCTTTTGTTAAATTCAAGTATAATTATTTACAGGTATTTAAAAAATAGGATCTATGATAGAACTCCATTAGCCTAAAAGTAGCCTCAACCTTTACCCATACACCTGTATATTTACAGAGAAAGATGTCTAGGATTATGTCTATGTATTGATAACGATGATAATTTTTATGTGGTACAATTTCGGGTTAAATTTTCCTATCTTTTTTCTATTTTCCTATATTGTTTGAGGGGTTTTCACCAACTTAAATTATAAATTTGAAGTTCGAAAATTGGCACAGAGTCCCATGTAGCTTCTCTCTATGGTAACAATTTTTTTTAGAAGATTTTATTTATTTATTTGAGAAAGAGAGTGAGCAAGAGAGAGAGAGAGAGCGTGGGGGAGGGTCGGAGGGAGAAGCATGCTCCCCAGTGAGCCGAGAGACTGATGCTGGACTCGATCCTGAAACTCTAGGATCATGACCTGAGCTGAAGGCAGTCACTTAACCAACTGAGCCACCCAGGTGTCCAATAACAACTTTTTTTTTAAAGATTTATTTATTTATTTGAGAGAGAGAGAAAGAGAGAGAGAGTACATGAGCAGGAGTAGGGGCAGAAGGAAAAGGCTAGAGAGAATCCTCAAGTAGACTCTCCACTGAGCACGGAGCCCAGTGTGGGTCTCGATCCCAGGACTCTGAGATCATGACCTGAGCCAAAACCAAGAGCTGGCCACCTAACCGACTAAGTCACCCAGGCATCCCTATGGTAACACCTTCTATAATTATAGTACAATGGGGAAACCAGGAAATTACTATTGGTATAGTACAAACTATAGACTTGATTCAGAGGTCGCCAGTTTTTACATGTATTGATTTGCAGCAACGGTCTATCTTAACTCTTTATTCCTCAGCGAGCACTGCTATTATGGGGTGGGGTGGGATACAGAGCACACTGCACTTTATAGGGATAAACACATACCTGCTTTGAAAAATCACATCACTTATCACTCATATGGTAACAAATTGGTAGGAAGTTATCTCATCCTTCCAAAATTACTGGTAATGATGTGCTTGAGTTGGCTTGTACCAACTCTGAGGGTCAATTGATAAATATTCTGGAATTTTGTCATTGGTAGTTTGAAATCAGCCAGAGTAGAAATGTTTATCTTCGAGAGATCTGCCAAGAGTATAAATCAAGGCTTCCCCTCTCTTCTGAGAGCTTGCTGACCAGCACAGCGTTGTTCACATGGCATTTACAGTTGGTTTTGTCTAATCCTAGTTACCCATACACCTCTTCTCAACTGGGTCTCTCTGTAAAACCTTATTCCTGGAAGGACATTCCCTTATCATTCAGGATGGTTTTTTCCTTCAGGGTTGTAACACAGGGCAGCTAGACAATCCAACAAAAAGGTTTTCTCTTAATGGATTCTAATACTTTAATATATGGCTTTTCTGGATAACCCACTTCCATTTTGCCCAGAGATGCTCTCAAATATATATTTATTTTTAGCTCCAGGAGAACGTTTGAGGGCATGTGGAAGATAAGCAGCAGAAAAGGTGGTTGAGGATGGAAGGAGCAATGGGGCAGGCAGATGTGGGTTTCACCCACACTCAGGGACAGCACTGCCTTCACTGCTCCAGTCCCATCCTTCTCTCTGTGGAGCTGCAGGAGTCACCGGGCCCTCTCTGCTAAGGGAGGTGATGGGAATGGGGAAGAGGACTGTGTTTTATACTTCAAAAGAGGCAGAAAGCCTAAGAGATTCTTTGCAGGTTACCGTGTGACTATACAAGCTTTTATATAGTGAAGGGTCATATCCTTCCATCTTTAGTTAACATGTTAGCTATGTTTCTTCTTAACTCTTAGTATTGTTAAAGAAGAAGAATCCAAGTGAGTAAATTTGAAGCCCTAATTGGTTTTATAAGGCGATTCATGAGTTGGGCACCATGCCACCTCGCAAGTGAGGGTGGGACCAAAAAGTTGTACAAAATGGAAGGTTTTTATAGAAAGCGGGTGGGGCAAGGAAGTTATTGGCAAAAAGAAAGGAAGGAGTGTTTCAGGCAAGGTCATTTTCCCTTAGGGGGAAGAGCAGGGAGTCTTATCATGCAGATGACCTCATCTTTTTTGAGGGGTGGATGTGGGGATGGAGACAGCCGACATGACAGATTACCTCATTGGTGCTGACCAGAAAATTCCTGACTGACATGTTAAGGCTATGCTTCTGGGGGAAGTTAAAACTGTAGTTAAGTTAGGTATTAAGCCCCTGTTTGGTGACCTGGACTAGCATAAGTGACTACATCTTGGGTGTCTGGTTTTCTTTTTAATAGTACATTAATTGTAGGCAAAAACAGAATAAAAACAAAAATTTAACTTGTCTATTCTGTATTCTCCCCTTGTCTCCATATGTTGCTCATTTAACAGACATTTGCAGACTAATTGTTGGAAGGGAGGGAAATTTACCACCTCCAATGTGTTTCTTTAGCATGTGGATAACTTGGGACTGATGATTTTTAAGAACCAGAAGATTCAGCAAGAAACTTTGACTTCCCTCCTAACTACCTAAAAGACTTTATTTATTGATTTTTAAGATTTTATTCATTTACTTGACAGAGAGAGAGATCACAAGTAGGCAGAGAGGCAGGCAGAGAGAGAGAGGGGGAAGCAGGCTCCCTGCTGAACAAAGAGCCTGATGTGATGCGGGGCTAGATCCCAGGATCCTGAGATGACCTGAGCCGAAGGCAGAGGCTTAACCCACTGAGCAACCCAGTCTATCTAAAAGACTTTAGATAGAGTTCCTGTTTCAATAAGAGAAATAACACCATAGGTAAGTTCCACACAGTATGAACTAGAAGTGGTAGACAGGGAGGAACTTGGCAAAGGATGTTTGTTAACATTTCTTTCTATGCCACACTGTTATTTATATGGCCCAGCAAACATTTGCTTACTGAACCTTTACTCTTTTTCCTCTTTCTGTGAATTGTCTTCTTTCCCTTTGAAGTCCCGGACCTCTACCCTCTTTTCCTTAGTTCCGGATGGCAAATAATCCTCGATCGCCTGACTGCCTATGGGCCTCCTATTCTTATGATGCCCTGTGAGTAATTAAATTTGATTTTCTCCTGTTAATCTGTCTCATGTCAATTTAACTTTTAGACCAGCTGAAAGAATCTTGAAGGGTAGAGAAACAGTTTTCCTCCCCAACATGCTTTATGGATAGACTAAGCTAGGTACTGTGGGAGAATAGGAAATATTCTCTCAGTTCAAAAGCACATTGGCAGCACAGTATAGTGCAACGAGTGCAAACCTGAGAGTTGGATCTGGATTCAAATTCTGACTCAGTCAATTGCTAGCTGAATAAACTTGGGCAAATTACCAAATTTTTTTTTTAAGATTGTTTATTTATTTATTTGAGAGAGAGAGAGAGAAAGAGATCACAAGTAGGCAGAGAGGCAGGCAGAGGGAGAGGGGGAAGCAGGCTCCCCGCTGAGCAGAGAGCCCGATGCGGGGCTCGATCCCAGGACCCTGAGACCATGACCTGAGCCGAAGGCAGAGGCTTTAACCCACTGAGCCACCCAGGCGCCCCCAAATTACCAAATTTTAATGTGTTAGTTTCTTCATTAGTAAATGCAAAATTGTTAGGATCATGAGTGATACTAATGAGCCCCTACCTTATAGGGGTCATTTTTTTTTTTAAAGATTTAATTTTTTCAAGTAATCTCTACACTCAGCATAGGACTCAAAACTTAAAACCCTGAGATCAAGTATTACAGGCTCTAAGTGCAGAGTCAGCCAGGTATCCTATATATGGGGTATGTTATGTAGCATAATAATGTTTTTTTTATTTCACTTTAATTTAATCCTTATCATAACCTCCCCAGGTAAGCTGTATTATTTCCATTTCATGAATGAGAGAATTGAGCCCCAGAGACATTCATTAATTTGATTAAGGTCATAGAGCTAATGGGGAAGTGTTGGGATTCGTAAGATCACTCTAAAAGCCATATAGCATATGAAAAGTGCATAAAAATTCCTAGACGCATAGTAGGGGCTCAGCCATTGTATATTGTTATTCATTTAATTTGTAACTAATTAAATAAATGTTAGTTATATTGATTATATTAATATAATTACATATTATAGAGGGTTCTATAATGTATCATACAATGCCTTAATTATATGAGCTAATTATCTATATCTTTGAGGGGAAAGTTCACTAAATGTGGAATCAGATTATCTGAGCCATGCCTTGGCTCTATTATTTATGACTTCTGCCAATAGGCAAGCCATGCAAGTATTCTCATTTACACACAGGCATGTCTGCCACATGGTAGCTGTTCAATAAATATTGAAAAATAAAGGAATAAAAAATGAATAAGCAAATGAATAAATGTTTAAGATCGCTTCTGCATCTTAAAAAGCAACTCTCCTTGTGATGTACACAAAGAAAAACTGGCAGGGACGGCAAAGCTCAAGATGCATCAGACCACAAAGGGTCCCTACAGTGCCTCCCTGTGGTGCCACGGCTGTACTGCAAGAGCATCGCGCAGGCTTCCCAGCCGCGCCTAATCCTTGGTATGTTGCGCCAGGGATTTGCCCAGCTACTTGCTTGCTCCTCCTCTACAGCCAATTAACTCTTGCCCAAGCAGGAAGAGTCCTGCTTGGTCTTATACATAAATCACTGCTTATTCACTGAACATTGCGATATTCTGGCCACATATGTTTTTCTTGGTTTTGTCCAAGCAGCAGGAGTCAGGGAAGGACCGTGAAGGCAGGGATGTCCTACTACTGTTCTTTCATACTTCATGCTCTTGTATTATCCTTGGTACTTTTCCCTTTCACACTCACAAATGAACTTCCAACCTCACAAATAATCAAAATATGAGTTCTGGAGCCTGCCAGTGACTGCGCCCTTGCATACCAGTCACATGTTAAAACTTTTGGTACCTGGGTGCCTGGGTGGCTCAGTTGTTAAGCGTCTGCTTTCAGCTCAGGTCATGATCCCAGGGTTGTGGGTCGAGCCCTAGATCGAGCTCCCTGCCTGCTTCTCCCTCTCCCACTCCCCTGGTTTGTGTTCCCTCTCTGTCAAATAAATACATAAAATTAAAAAAAAAAAAAACCAAAAACTTTTGGTACTTATCGTGCTACATGTCTCCTGTAATTCTGACAACAGCCCAACAAGGAAATGATTTTATTCTCCCATTTTGCAAAAAAGGGAGGCTTGGAATGAGTCAGTGACTCACTGAATACCACATACCTACCGGCAGAGGTAGGACTGGGGCCCAGTCTGCAGTCTTCCAGACACATGATGTCTCTCATAGCAGAAAAAAAAAATAGATATGTCATAAAGAGAAAAGACCAATATGATTGTGTCTGCTTTACTTTCATCAGTAATTATAAGAAAATGGGAGCGTCTGGCTTATTTTGAACCGTGTTTTCCCATAGCAGCCCGTATACAACCAGGGAGACACCAGTCCTAAGAAGGGGAGATGCTTTATCAATTACACAGTGACTTACAAAATGCTGTTTGTGGTTAAGAATGTCAGGCTAGTGGAATAAAAGCGTATTTAGATCATGTTTTATGCAAACAAGAAATCATTGCTGTTTTTCATGCTTCTTGGGAGGTAAATGTGTTTTAAGGACAAATCCCCTATTTTTTTCTTCAAAAATTCCTTTAGAAAACATAATATGTTTTGGCAAAGATATTTAAAACATAACACTGTTATTAAAAAAAATTCAAGTGCATTCACATAGAGAAACTCTAGACACAATAACATACCTTCCCTCGACTGTTCCCTGGGGAAAGCTTGCTTCAGAGGTGGAGAATTAGGGAGTGAATCTGTGAACTGCCTTGACCTCCTTTTGTCTGGCATCTGAGCGAGTTTGGAATATTTGGAGACTGTGTAATTGGTCGCTAAGTTTCTCTGAGCCTTTGTGTTTGCAAATGAATTTGCTGCCTGGGTAAAGACAACAACTTGGCCTCCCTGAAGTAAAGGACAGGCTGCAAAAAACCAGGACGGTGAGAAACCATAGTAGGAGAGCGGGAGAGGCGGTGCTTCTGTTTATATTATTGCTTTCACATGGACGTGTGGAAGAGCAGCACAAAACCACAGCACACAACAGACCGCATAACATCAGCTCCAGATTTTCCTTGAGCTAACACTTTTTCCTGGACTTTCGGACAAATGCTCCCCTCCTGTGGTCAGACAGTAAAATGCAGGGGGATGGAGAACTCAACCAGGATAAGGTGAAGTGGGCAGGGAATGTATCTTTTTGCATATATTTTCTAAAGAGCTTTTGGTTTACTTAATACAACTCTCTTTCCAAAAGGAAGAGGGGAAAAGAAAAAAAAAAACAAAAGGAAGGAAATAAGAAAACATACAAACAAAACCCTAGAAACAACAACAAAATAACTTTCCAAAAAATGGCCCGATTTACCTATTACTCCATGGAGCCTTCTTTTATCAGCCAAACAAGAAGTGATTCCTCCCTCCACAGCCCCATACATGAACAACAGAATCAGAATAATTGAGTGAGATGTGGCTGGGTAGTCGGGACGATGTGACACACTCAAGACTGGAAGCTGAAAAAGGTATAGTCTCTGCCCTCAAATAACTCAGACTTGATTGGGGGGATGGTGGGGCCGAACAGTGCAAATGATTTTAATATACATAGCAAGTGACAAGCTAGGTTCACACAAATGCTTTGGGAGAACAAAAGGTATTTTGTTCAACTCCTGAAGAAGGTGATGCCTAAGCTGAATCTTTAAAGGTAAGAGTTATTCAGGACTTCAACGGCCATGCTAAGGAGAGAGTGTGAGCCTTGTTTTCTGGAGTTCGGTTAGATCCAATAGCAGCCTTGTGTTGGCCTCAGTGTTTTACCCCAGTTCCCACTCCCATGTTTATGTTACATGTTTAGTTCAATAAGCATTTGAGAATTAACCCCAGGTAGCTACGGGAAACCAAGAAGAGAGTTTAACGATGAGAACAACCTGGTCTGATCTGGACATTAAATCAAGCTGGAAACAAACAGGTAGAGTATATTTATTATTTTTCTATTAGATTTTTTTTTTTAAGCTCTTTGCCCAACTTGAGGCTTGAACTCAGGACTCCCGAGATCAAGAGTCCCACGCTTCACCACCAACGATTAAGCCAGTCAGGTGGCCCTTCAGGGCATATTCAAAAAAGGGCACAGCTGGAAGCAGTTATTTTACCAGGAAGCGGCTGCAAGGATTCAGCTGAGAAACTCATAGCAGACGTGATGAAGAAGACCGACAAGTGGGAGAGCTGAAGTCACTGGAATGTGTAAAGGATTGGATGCGTAGGGTGAGGGAAAAGCAGGAGAGAATGAGGACTATGAATCCATGATAATCCATCTCTCACTGAGTTAGGGGAAGAGAAGAAGGAGCAGGTCTGGAATGAAAAAATTAACTCCGAATACTTAGTGGTTTGGGTTTCGTCATGGCCTTTAGTCATCCCAGATTGATTCCTTTTTTAATTTTTTTTAAGAATTTATATATTTACTTGAGAAGAGAGAGCATGAGTGGGGGAAGGGTAGAGAGCGAGAGGGAGAAACAGACTCCCTGATGCGGAGCTCAGTCCCAAAACCTTGAGATCGTGACCTGAGCGAAAGGCAGCCTCTTAACCCCTGAGCCATCCAGTTGCTGCCTGGATTGAATTCTATTTCATTGTTTCCAGGCCTGATCTGTCTTACTTTACTCTGAGTTCATTGAGAGCAAGGACCCTATCTTGTCTCAATATTCCTTAAAATGCCTTTTGAAAAAGCACTCATAAAATTATTAAAAATGTCATTCTTGTACAAATAAGTAAACATACGTCAAAGTGTTATGTACTTCATTAATTAAAGAAACCAGAAGAACCACTAAGCTGGCAGAACTCAAGACAATATGTGGGAAACCGGATGAGATAATTTGCACACAGGACAAAATACTAATCTTTGGGTTTGTCTTTTCCTATCAATCTGAAAAAAACAAAAAAGGCCACACCCTACCAGCTTTCTGTAAGTTGTTCTTTAACTGTACCAGGCCCTGAAACATCGAGTCTCTCATCATTTGCCCTGGGGCAGATAACTTTCCAGCTGGCGTATTAGAAATCCTTTCTGAAGTGAAATTGTCAAGATACACATAATTTTGTCTTATACTTAGGGTATTATTCTACATACTTTCCTATAGTAGCTCGAAGAATACTTACTGTGCATTTTTACAAGTTTCAATTTATATCCCATGCTGTACAAGAATAGATTTGAGGTGTTATAAATGACAGGCAAAATTAAATTAAGTTAAAAGACAAACAAAATCAGTGAAGTAAAGGGAAAATAAAAAGGATTAATAGGATACCATAATTAAATTTTAGATTCGGTCGTGCATTTCTAGGTAGTCAGGCAAAATAATTTACACAGTAAGTTATTTTGTATTATAACGGAATAAAAATCCTGTTCCTGAGGTGGTTCTTATTTAGTTTTGTGTTTCCTCCTCCTCCAAAGTTCTAAAAAAAAAATGTCCTATGGAACTTCACATAGATGACATAGAGGAAGTGGCCCTTGTTCTCAACATTTTATAGTAATTGCAGGCACAGATTACCAGTGATTATTTGTTATAAAACCTTTTGGTCAAAACCAATGGCTTCATCCTTTTAAGTGCATCTGCATACAAAAAAACGTATTTGTTCAAAACAGATTTTATGTGGAGCATTTTCAGTGAGAAAAAACTACAACTTCACATTCAATATGTAACTACTAAGTTGCTCAAATAAAATAAGCATGGTTCGTCAGCCATTTGGCACAAACCTTTACCATGAGGCAGGTACGCATTTACTGCATATCTGTCCCTCTGTGACTGTGTTCACTCACCTGAGGTAAGAGGCAGGACCGCATCCTGAGAGGGCAGGACTCCTCTCCCTGGGAATTGTGGGAGGAAGTGCCTCCCAGGCCCCATCACTCTCTCCGGGAAGACAGGGGCGGGGTCCTTTCTTCTTGAGCTAGGAGAAGTCAGCTTTGTTGCTGACCTGATGGCCTCTTTGAGTTTTGTATCAGAATTAGAGTTCATCGAAACAGAGCTTTTCATTTACAAAATTAGAATCCACAATAGTAACTGCCTATTTCATGGCAATGTTGATACGCTCGGTACCTTTTTCAGAGACGTTGAGTCAGTTGTCAGTCTTCATCGGATAATGTCGATAGTGATGTCTTGAGGGCTGCGGCTGTTTTCTTCTTCTCTGTTCTGAGGGTTTGACTCGGCACGCAAGTGGTCCTATAAACGAGTAACGGAAGGTGGTAATGGACTGATGAGCAATGCTTTTTGCTAAAGCACTTGAGTTAACTAAAGTGTTCAAGTTAAAGATAAATGGGTACAGGGGCACCTGGGTGGCTCAGTGGGTTAAAGCCTCTGCCTCCGGCTCCGGTCATGATCTCGGGGTCCTGGGACCGAGCCCCGCATTGGGCTCTCTGCTCGGCGGGGAGCCTGCTTCCCCTTCTCCCTCTGCCTGCCTCTCTGCCTGCTTGTGATCTCTCTCTCTGTCAAATAAATAAATAAAATCTTTTTTTTTTTAAAGATTTTATTTATTTATTTATTTATTAGGAAAGTGAGAGAGTGAGAGAGAGCATGAGAAGGGAGAAGGTCAGAGTGAGAAGCGGATTCCCCATGGAGCTGGGAGCCTGATGTGGGACTCGATCCCGGGACTCCGGGATCATGACCTGAGCCGAAGGCAGTCGCTCAACCAACTGCGCCACCCAGGCGCCCTAAATAAATAAAATCTTAAAAAAAAAAAAAAAGATAAATGGTACAACTGAAAGAAGAAACTGTCTTAGTGTGGGTTTTTCAAACCTACCCTCAAATACCAGTATTATTTTTGGTAGTTTTTTTTTTTTTTTTTTAAGATTTTATTTATTTGTGAGAGGGGGGAGGGTTAGAGGGAGAAGCAGACTCCCCATGGAGCAGGGAGCCCAATTCAGGGCTCAATCCCATGACTCTGGGATCATGATCCGAGCCAAAGGTAGATGCTTAACCGACTGAATCACCCAGGTGTTTTAGTAGTTCTTAACAATGACCTATAAAACTGTACCTCATATTGTGCCATCTTGGTTCTCTGTTTCGTGCATACATGGACTGTTGGGCTGTTCCACATTCATCTGTAAGCTCTTTGAGGGTAGACCCATGCATGCCAGGCTGTAAGTACCGGTTCATAATGGACGCTCACATGATACATACTTGTTAACTTGCTACATCTAGTGGCTCCGTATGATAGGGAAAAAAGGGAGATGGATACAAGAAAAGAAATAATAACTAGAATAAGTATGGCAAATACCTGGCAAGATTCTCTCCCAAATTTCACTCAGAGCAGGAATGCTAAACGATCATAGGCCTCTCCTCGAAGGTGTAAATTCTGCCTTGGACTCCTCCTCAGAGTGCTCCTGGCAGGTACAATAAAAATTCAGAGTGAATAGATGAGGAGAAACCTATTTACTCTCCTTGATATAGAGTTTGATCACTGACATTATTGTCATGATTCTGCTTTACCTTGTTTGTCAAAAGTAGATAAGAGGACAGTTAAAACAAAAGCAAAAACCCATGAACAATGCAAGATAAAGTTTTAAAAAATGCAGCTTGTTTTATTTTTATATAAACTAAAACACCAGAGCTCATTGATTCCTATATTAAATACATAAATTATAAAATAACCATTCATAAAACTTTACATACAATAAATTGATTCCAATCTCTAAGGTAATACATACAGTGCATGTACATGTTCAGTGTACTTCAGGGGATCATCCTCGTGAAACTTAGTCAATCGATATTTTTCTCCCATTAATAAACAAGCACTGAACCAATAGATGGAGTCATGCTAATGAGATGGAGATAAAGAACCCCAAATGAGGCAGTTGATTGCATGAAAGCTCTGAGAAATTGGTCCCCGGGCTACGTTAGCACAGTAGGCATCAGGGATCATGTATTCAAATACATCGGCTCTCTTCTTGAGTCCCCATAGAGTTGGATCTTAAAGGTTAAAACATGCATGAACCCTTGTTGGAATGAGATTTCTAGCTGATAAAATGACGGGACTTTTGGGTAATATGAATACTGTAGGTTGTATTGGACTTTCTGTTGCTCTTCCTAGAAAACCACTGGCATCACTCCCAGGCTGGTTTATGGGGCTGAGTAACTGGAAAGCCAATGAGTAGTTCTTTGCCTCAGTCAACAACAGGGAATCGTGGTAGTGAAGAGAAGGTAGGGGAGGAGGGAGAAGAGGCAGGGAAAGAGAAGAAGAGCACAGACACCAGATGCTAACGAAAAATATGAGTTACCGAGCAGCATAGAAAAACCCCTTCCTTAAGTCCTCAATCCTAGGACAGAAGTACACATTGAGTAAGCGCTCACACCATCACCTATGTACAGAATATATATGTTTTTACATGTACATTACATATCTATAAAAGTGTTTGGATTTTGATCTGTCTCATTGTAGGAACTTACTATAGTGAATGGGAGGAAACAGGCACATTTTGTGAGATGTCAATCAAATCTAAGTGATTGCCGTTATTGATGGATGCTGGGGATGTGCTTTGTGGAAACCGCATTACCCACACTCGAGCAAGTTTGTAGAGTCTCGATTGTAGGCAAAATTGGACTCAAAGCTGTTTATCTACACCACTTCCATCCTACAGAACTTTGATATAACAAGGATGGAAATAAAAGCATGGGTGCAAAGACCTTAATGCAAAAACACAAATGCAAAAACAGGGAACTTCAGCCAATCAATCACTGCCACCTCTGAGCATGATACACTAGGTTGACTATAGCAAATTATAATCTATTTTTGCCACATTCCTCTTTGGAATAGATCTTTAGTAACTTGAATAAACATTGGACTTGGACTTTCAACAGTCGAAGGTCTGTTTAGGAAGAACCAAATTAAAGGCAGCAAAGGAATGTGAATCTTCCTTGCCCGGTACTGAAATGGCATTAGAGGAATAACTCCAACCTTCGATTATGTGTGAATCCTACCAATACACCTGAAATTCAGTCTCAAGGTTAATATATAGAAATGACAAGGCAGTTGAATGGGATGAAAGCTTTTGTCCTTTAAGACCTTGTGGCCTACCTTTTTTTCCCTTTAGAAAGTAGAAGTCAACTTAAGGAGAGGCCTGGGCCCATCCTAGAAGTATTAATTCATGACATAAAAGTTGGCTATGATTTGCTTTGATTACTGATCTCTCAGAAGTTATATTGAACTTTTTCAATATAGTAGATAAATGTATATATACACACACATACATATACCATGTATACATATGTCTATATGTATATATACACATACATATATAGTGCCACTCTTTGACAGATCCAAAAAAATGCAGTTAAGTATTTAGAAAATAGAATGTCTATGCCATCCATCTACTTTGATGTAACATAACACACATGACCCAATTATTTAAACATCAACACAAAACTGATAAATATCATCTTTACAGTTCCCTTGAAAACCTAGGCAGTTTTTTAGACACTTCATTTTTAAACAATGAATATATGAATCACATTGAAGACATTAAACATGTGAGTTACACAATGGGTTTACAGAAAAAGTTGACAATAGGCAAAAAGGAAAGTTTATCAAAGGTTTATTGTGAACAGAAATTTAGTTGGAATAAAATACCATAGCAAAAATTATTTGGCAAAAATTTATTTCTTCCATGCTAGTTGAGAACAAATGTCCCCTTTCTACTCCTGTGATGACCCATGAGTCCTTTACATGTCTATCCTACTGAAGAACCAGGCCACCTATGTGAACAGTTCTTTGTGAGTGGAAGAAAATCAAAGCAAAATTTATTCTTCCACCCCTAAAACCTGACTACTGGCTGTAATTTCGTTTATATGACATGGGTTAAAAGCACATTAAAATGTGCCTAAGCACATTTTAGTGTTTCCTAAAATAAAATTTGGGTGGCATTAAAGAAAAATGGTTAGACAGCCAATAATAGAGTCTTTCTAGTATGATAGCCGAGTACAGTTTTTGATTTTGGTTTTTCTTCCTCATGAAAATTTTCCTGTCCTGAATAACTATCCAAATTGGGCTTTCATTTTTATGACAAACTATATGATATCTTTAATATCATCAGTTATATTTATCTTCCAAGAGATGAATACTTTGATAAGAAAAATTAAGTAAATGAACCCTGAAGAATGTCGTTCTGACTGCTAGTAACTCATTGGCCAAATGTGTCAGGGTAGTTCAGACACAGAAATTAAACATCAGAGTGGGATTATGTACTCTGTGTAAGAAGTAGGCCCACATTCAGCCTCCACAGGCTGTAGTGTAGTGGCACCTTCCATTACTCATGAGACACACTTTACTATTGCTGAACATCATCTGCAAGGGAAGCATTTATTTAAATAGGATTCATTTCTGTGGATCCATGAGTGAAACATACTTTTATAATTTTGTTGATGTCTTTCTAATTGTTGAAGTGAATAACAGATGTACTTATCAAAATATTTAGCCTCATCCAATGGTACGGCAAAAACATACCCTTTTAGCTTAAAATCTAGGGAACTTTGCTCATTTCCCGAAGGTTAAAAAGTAAGAATCCCTCCTTTTTACATTTGCCCTAAACGTATCTAAAGCTGCTTAGATGGTCATCCTACCTGTATTGCTCTTGTGTGATTTTGTATGTATCTGATACAATCAGATTTATAGTAGATAAGGTACATGATCTAGTCACATTACTTTTACAAATGTTTTTAAACACTTAAATCAAAGTCATTGTTTGGATATACAATTTAGCATACAAGTTTCTTGGTGGAAAAAGCAAGATGAAGAGAAGGAAAGCAGGTTTGACATAGCAGATGGAGTATGAATTCGCACAGACAGACCCTGGAATGACCACAAAGAGGGAAGAGTAATTGATCTCTTCCACGTACTCTGAGATCAGAAAGGGTTGGGTCACAGGCTGTAGTGTAGTGGCACCTTCCTTGACATTGCCTGCACAACGAATGCGCTCTTCATACTGAGTAAAGAAACTACCCAGTTGAATAAAGAACCCAGCAGGATAATTATTTTGTATATTCCCAGTAGGACTCATTACTGTACATCTCCCCAAAATGAAAGGCATGATCAGACTAATCATGTGATACTATCTGTAGACTCCACATCTTAATTTCAGAGTTGGCTCTCCTGTGATAAAAGTGTTTCTTCCTATCATGGCATGCATATACAATAAGGAGAGCTAGGAGATGCTTCTCAGGGAAATGATGTTCTTCTGTCTTGTTCAAAAGCATGAGATGATCTGTTTACTATAGGTTATTAGAGATCCCGGCTCTGGATCTCCCAACCTTTATTGCTAGCAATGTCCCAGGTAGTTCGATGGGAAAGCTTCAGTGCTGCGGTGCTTAGATTTAACCAAACTGAAGCACTATTTTATTACATGGGGGGCTCTTTCTCAACAGTACAAGAAAGTCTAATAATATAGCAGTCATAATTTTACAAAGCACTTTGTGCTACTTTAAGCACCTCTTGTTCCAGAACTGAAAAAAAAAAAAAAAAAACCAACCCCAAAAAACAAAAATAACACACAAAAAAACACAGAAAACCCAAGCAAAACTTTATGAAAAAGCATTTAACCTCATTTTGCAGATGAGGAGACTGAGGCACAGATAGGTTAAGTGACTGGGCCAAAGACATCTGGGTCAGCAGTCAAGAGAAGGACAAAACATGGGACCTCAGCATTCTAGCCTTTCTTGCCTATTCTTCAGTTCCTGTTCTGGCTTGGAAAATGCCAGTGCTAAAAACCAAAGAATAAGGTACAGAACTCACATATGGAAGGATTTGCATACCATTTCATAGAAAGTTTCTGGCTCCCTACACACATTCTTTATGCACGGGAAATCTAGCCCTGTAAATAAAACCTTGACAATTTGAAAAATTGAGGCTGTTTTGTTATCTACAGTAAATGAGGTGTAAAATTTGCTTTTCAGGAACATTTATTGGCTCTCAGAGCTGAATCCAAGACTCAGTATTACATAACTTAGGAAAAGTACCAGTCTTCTACTCGTCTCTGGTAGAAAATGACCTTATTGGTAACGTACGTTACTTCTGTATAAAAAAAGTAGAGCTATCTTGTTGCTGTCAGCTCTCTGGGGAAGAAAAAAATGTTATCAGTCTAAATGACGAGAGGTCGAAATGCTCTAGGCATATCAGGATACTTTAAAAAATCATCATAATTTTGTTGAACATTAGCAACTCTGTGGCAAACTGAGCTGTTGGTAGAAGTTTACTTTTCACCTCTACGGTGTTTTTATTCAAATTGTATATTTATTTGCAGGCAATTTTAAGCAGCCATTTGAAAACCAGTATTTTGGAAACGGATTCAGAGATTCTCTAGGGCCCGTGTTCCCTAGAGATGGTAGCGTTCTAAACTGAACGGAGTCAGGGAGCTTGTGATTTAGGGCATCATCTTCTTAATTTTCAATATGAATGAGATCAGTCTGTTCATGGAGGAAGACAGCTGCGACAGAAGGCCAAGGCAGCATCAAATCTGCTTTTATTTCTTATGTTACATTCGCCTAGGTCCTCCGCCTTGTTGCCAGGTTACCGGGGGGTCACTGTGATCCGCTTCTCATCTGTCCTCTGTGGAATGCATTCCACAAGCTCCACTTCTTGCAGAAAAACAAACAGGAGACGGCTTTCCTTCCCATTCACATTGCAGACGGCTCTGTTCCTGAGTTTTAAACAACAATAAAGACAAAAAACAAATCCCTGTAGTAAGAAACCAGACTTTTCAAATGAAACATTTTATTGTAAATAGCTCCTCATAGGTATTCCTCGTGCTTCATTCCCCACCCACCCTTGTTTTTTCCTTTGATTTTTGAAAATGTTTATTTCAGGACTAGTGTTTCCATGGGGTGTGGTGTTACATTAAAATGATCCCCCTGCATGGCAGGGAGAGAATGTTTCTTTGTAACTTTGGTTCCATGCCCAAGACACATCTTTCCTTGATCTGCTGAAACTGTTTCCATTGCTGAACTTTTTCTTTACACAATATACGTTTATAGTTCTTTTCTTCTGGTTTGACATATACATGTTTCAGTAAATGCAGCATATATTGTAGATTTTCAACAGGGTCATGTGGGAACTGTCAAGTAAGAAACCTTGAATAATGGCTTTAAAATACACAGTTGTAGTCCTGGCTACAGGGTAGTTCTTAGCTTTTGATCTCCCTCTCACTGTTGTAAACATTTCTGCCATCTTTGAAGGTCTAGAAGCATCTGCCTTTCTGGGGTCTTATCCGTGTTTTCGGTTACTCTGTAAAATAGAGGGAAAATTCTTAAATCATCATTTCTGTCATTAGCTGAAGCAGGAAAAAAGTTCTTTTTTTAAAGAAAAAAGATTTTTCTTTACCAGCTCCTTGAGCTCTACGATCTAATCCAAGTTACATAAATGAAGTCTCCAAGCTTTATCACTTTAAGTGAGAAAAGAGAATGATCTATTTCAAGGGTTATATATGCATGAAAAGCGATGAACAGGTCTTATTTCATAATAAGCGGCCTGACATATTAGCAATTATCATTGTGGCCTGTACTTCTGGGGCCTTCTAAGACAACACCTTAGAAGCTCAAATGAATGATCATACCCCCAAATGTAAAAATAAAATTACTTTAAAAGCAGGTCTTGTCTATGCCTTTCAGTGACTTACTTTTATGTCATACTTCTTCCTCAACAATTGTATCCAGTGGCAGGTGGTCTCCGCCCTGAGGTCTTGACCTGGGGATTCCCTGGGAAGTATGCCATACAGGTTTCTTAATTTGGCTCCAGAGATGTTCCTGAAAAGGTACTTCCCTGGACTATACCAGTCAGGATTCCTAGCCCTATTTCTCTTTAAGTCTCTGTGTCTGAGTTTTAACTTGGTTAGAAGTTAAGGATGTAACACTCTCTTCCCCCAAGAAGCCAGAGACGGCACAAAGGACATGCTATCTTGCACTGCTCAAAGACATGGCCTTTAGTGCCTCAATAAAATGGGTGGAGAAAACTGGGATTTCCACTTTCTCACTGTCTGTCCAAGGACAAGTTATTTCAATTCTCTAAGCCTTCATTTCTCCATCTGTAAAACAAAAATACTAATTCTGTAGCAGGACTTTACCAGTGCTCCAGAAATAGTGACCAATATCCAAAGTGGTGAGAAACAATGCGGTTAGTACCCCAGGGAAGTTTCCAGTCCACCAACCAGAGGCAAATGAAAGATTCAAAAGAATTCCTCCCATAAGCACCAGTCAGAAATATTTGGAATTCACACTTGCAGAGCCACGTTACTCCTAAAGACTAGATCAGACATGAATGTCTGATGAATCAGACATGAATCACAGACCCTGTCATAGGGTCACAGAAGAGGACCAGTGGGAAGGAGGTACACTGGGTGAAATGTAGGAGGGAGAGACTGCTGGTACTTGCACAGATGAGACTCAATTCTACTGTTCAAACAAAGAGCAATGCTCACCTATTGTACATCTTCCTTTGTCTATCTGGGCAGAGAACTAGAGGACGATGGTGGGGCAGAGACAGGGGCAGGAGCTTCCTTCTTAGCAAGATGCTGTGGTTGGGAGCACCAGTGCTGAGATCCAGAGCGGCAATGGAACAGCCTGGGTCCAGCCAGTCAGGGAATACTGCTGTGGGCACACCCTGCCCAGCTTCTGAAGAACTCACACATACGTTCCCCCAAATGACTAGTCTTTCATCACCTCTCATAGCAAGGACATCAAGAACTGGTAACAGCCAGAGAAAAGCATCAACCACCAGGGAGAGAGTCACAACCACGGTCTGTGGAGTTGAGAGGCATGTAGTCTTTTCCCTCTGCCTCTTCCCTGCCCTCCAGGAGAACCGAGCTTTGAAGAGGGAAGAGGGATAGATCTCTTAGAGCCAGATCATGAATCTGTCCTACACCTGGGATAGGGAAGAAATAAGATTATAGACAGAATCTGAGGTTGAATTTTAAATTGAACTAGACTTTCAAGAACTGGAAAACTGGGGAGCCAGCTTAAGATTTATTAAAGAATAAGAGAGGGAAAAGTAGAACCTGAGTGAAAGCCATGTTTTGAGAAAAATAGATTGTTCATATTTACATCCACTGAGATGAGAGCCCCAAACAACTGGTTACAACTGTAATACTCCTATATTGTTAATGTTAATATCATATTAATAATCCTATATTCGAGAAGAGAATTGACCTTAATGTATATAAAAGATACTTTAAGGTATGTGTGTGTATGTATAATATATGTACATATAAAATATATACGTAAACACAGAAGGCAGTCTTCCAGAATATTAAACTTGTGGACAGTGAGTATCTATAAAGGAACCTGGAACAGAGCCACATTTATTCAAAAGGGCATTCTGAGTAACTGAAGCCCCACCAATGGGCCACCATCGGTGACCAATTTTCAGTGAACCAAAGGTCAGTACGCTGGAGAGAACAAACATTCACCTTTGACAGGGTCCCTGGGATATGACAGAACCTCAGGGATTCCTAGGAGTGTGTTGCTTAACGTCGCTGAGCTTTAGTTTCCTCCTGTCAAACAGCAATTGCAGCTACCATTTCTGAGAGTTTACTACATGCCACCAGACGGTAAGTAAAGGAGCACAGTGATGTCACTTCTGACTTGTGATTCTAGTATCAGAGTACCCGCCTGGTTCATAGATGACACTTAGCAAATATGAGTTGGATTCAGTGGACAGGCTACTTAAATTCACTATTCTTCAGGGTTTTCTAACTGCTAGAAGTTAGTTTTGATCCTTTATGGGCCACATAGTTAGAGGCATATTGAGTCACAAACTGTAGCTACCTCCTGGTCCCTTATCATAAATAACCCTAAATCCCTTATCCTAAACAACCCTAAAGCTTGGACAGCAGTCACTCTCTCTTCCTGCTTCCGAGGTCTCTGTAAATGGCACCATCACCCAACCAACTGTACATCCAGACTCCTAAGGGCCTTCTTGACACCTTTCATTTCGTCTACCCTCAGATACAATTTATCATATGGTAAAATAGTCAATAAAGGGTAGCTCTTATTATGATCTCCAGCTTACAGATGAGGAAACCGACCCTGTTAGGTAGTTGGCCTATGAGAGTCTTAGTAGGAAAGACAGATAATGATAAATGAAACATAACTGAAGTCAGAGGATCAGAGGAGGCTTCCCTGAGTCCCTGATTTTAAACTGAAATGGGTAGGACAAATAGATATTAACTAGTTGATGGCTGTGTGGGAAATATGGTCAAAGTAGATAGGAGTACATCTCATAATGCATGATCCAAGGCAGAATGCTTAGTATGTCCTAGGAACTTGGCTTTTAATGAGTCTTTCTACATGCCATGTACTATAGTGGTTGCTCTACTTATATAATGTCACTTAATCCCTAGAGAAATAGTAGAAGCTATTACTTGCTAATTTTTTTATATTAAGAAATTAATATTTATAGAGCTATAATAGTATCTATTTTGTAGGATCTAATTATTAAATAATAGATATGAAATGCACTCATTCAACCACAAAACAGATGTCCTCTTTCTCTTCTTTACGATAATACCTTAACTATCATTAAGAAATATTTATGGATTGTCAAGTGCAAGCCAGGCGCTCTCTGGGTATCAGGGTTACAGGATGAATAAAACATGTATGGTCCTGGTCCCTGTGAACCTATACACGATGAGGAATACAGGCATTTTAATTAAGAAAAACAACTACCACCACCACCACCACCACCACCCAAACAACCCAAATGCATGTAAAATTTGTCTGGGAGTGAAATCAAGGAAGACTTGCCTGTGGGAGTCACAGGGAGCTGGGATCTGAAGGATGAGTGAGTAGGTGTTTACTAGATAAAGTAGGGCTGAAAGTACTCTGCGCTCAAGGACTGTGTGGGCAAACCCCTGCAGTAGGCAGAAGGGACTGAGACTCATCAAAGAAGCTTCTAGAGCAAGAGAGAGCCTGAGAGGCTGTTTGCAGTTAGACTCTAATGGGCTCTGTTTCGCCACATTAAGGGAATGAGATTTCACTCTAAGGATGATGCTTTCCCAGGTAGGTGGCATGCTTAGATTTGTGTTTCCTAAAATTCACTCAGGGGCTGTGTGGAGAGTGAGTTATAAGACTGTCTAGAGAAGAAGTCCAGAGCCAGGTGAGTAGGATATGACCACCAAGGAGTTGGGGGAGAATGTATTTATTCATGTATTCTTTCCTTTGTTCACTCATTCTTAACGTTATTTTCCAATGACACATAAAGAACAAATCAGATAGCCATCTTGTTATTACAGTCCCATGCTATCCAGGGCTCTGACCTAACATGTCACAAATCTCTTTCTCAGTCATTTACCCGACCAATTTACTCATTTATCTGTCTACCCTTCAGTCCATCTGTCAACCTTTTTTTTTATCTGTCAACTTAAAATGTATTCAGCACCTAGTATATAGAAGGCACTGTTGTAGACCTTGAACATACAAAGATATATAAAGCATAAGCCCTACTCTATGCTTTCTTAATAGTCTAATGTATAAGACAAAGAGGGAAACAATCTCAGTATGACTAGATGAAGACTAATAAATGTATCTACATAAAGAAAGACTGATTAGGGGCACCTGGGCAGCACAGTCGGTTAAGCATCTGCCTCTGGCTCAGGTCATGATCCCGGGGTCCTGGGATCAAGCCCCACACCGGATTCCCTGCTCAGTGGGGAGTCTGCTTTTCCCTTTCCCTTTGCCCCTCCCCCTGCTTGTGTCTTTGTCAAATAAACAAACAAAATCTTAAAAAAAAAAAGGAAAGAAAGACTGATTAACTGGATTAACTGGCATACAATGATTCATCTTATTTCTTAACAATATAAAAGAATAAGGAACAAAATTTTAAACAATATAGTAGAGTCATATTGCCATTTATTTTCCACAGGCCACCCGTAGGCCTTGGCAGGAGGGATTGAAAAAATATAAATGTAATAAGAAATAAACACTTGCATATTTTCATGGAGAATTTATAACTAATCAACTATAGCTGTTTTTTTTTAAGATTTTATTATTTATTTAAGAGAGAAAGAACAAGCAGTGGGGAGGGGCAGAGGGAGAGAGAGAGAGAAAAGCAGATTCCCTATCAAGCAGGGATGTGGGGCTCAATCCTAGGACCCAGCGATCACAACCCCAGCCAAAGGGAGACACTTAACCTACTAAGCCACCCAGGTAACCCTGTGGCTGTTTTTATTACACAGTATATATTTTTTAAGTTTGTTTTTTTTTCTAATCAGAACAACAATACAGTATTATGGGCCTTTTAACATGTTTTATGTTACTAGACAGGAAGTGAAAATACTGAACTATCAAGTTCAAGCGTTCATGGCTGACACTGGGATCATTAAAAATGAACAACAGTATGTAGATGAAAAATCATGATCACCTGTTCTCTGTCTGGTCTTCCAAACTTCATAATGAACAGAGCTGGTTCTGATATGTTCTTCATTAACATGTCCTTCTTCAGCAGAGGATTTTCAATGGGTCATTATAAACTGGATACAACAATAACCTCATGATAGCTATTTCTGTACTCCTCTCATTTTCTTCTTTCCTTTGTCTCCCTCTATAACTGACATGGAAGAATTTGTGGTACACTATTTATTTAGAATAAATCTATAGAATGCAAGGGCAGATGATATCTCCTGAAACGAACTGGGGTTCCCCTGCTTAAGATAAAAGTCCTGATGAAGTCTGTGGAGCTGCATTTAGCAACCACTGAGAGCAGTAAGACTGTCTTCTTGGGAGCCTTCCGTAGCTTTTAGATCACTGACAAAATGACTCAGGTAATTATAATTGCTAAAAGAAAAAAGCATGAATGGCTCCACTTTAAGGAGGATATCTTTACATATAATTTAAGTGAGTCTTGGGTTTAAGAGCAGAATATAAATCCTTAATTTAGTAAGAAAAATATTTTTATGGTTGTGTGCAGTACACCTTTACTAACTGCCAACGAGCCAAATGTTTTTCTCCCTTACTTCTTCCTATCTCTCCCTCATCTGCTTTGGAGATAAAAGTGGTATTGATCAATTTCCAGTCATCTTATTTAAATCTAGATTACTCCCTGAAGAGGAGACAAAAAGGCAATTACTTCTTCTGGTTTAGGTGGTAAACCACTCGGTAATTTAGAAATTATAATTTCTTTTTTTTTAAAGACTTTATTTTTTTTTAAGATTTTATTCATTTTTTGGAGAGAGAGAGAGCACACCCAAGTAGGGAGGAAGAGTAGAAGGAGAAGGAGAAGCAGACTCCCCACTGAGCAAGGGAGCCTGATGTGGGCCTCGATCTCAGGACCCCAGGATCATCACCAGAGCCGAAAGCAGACACTTAACCAACTGAGCCATCCAGGTGTCCCAAAAGACTTCTTTGTTTTAGAAAAGGGAGAGAGAGCAAGAGAACACTCATGTGTGTGGGGGAGGGGCAGAGAGGCAGATTCCCCACTGAGTGTAGAGCCTGATACGGGTCTGAATCCCAGAACTGTGAGATCATGACCTGAGCCAAAACCAAGAGTCCCAGGCTTAACTGACTCAGCCACCCAGATGCCTCTACAAGTTATAATATCAAACTTATAAACTGACAAATTCAGTAAATGTGATGCTAACTTTTTGTATAGTTACAGTGAAGAGTTACTGATTGTGAACTATGTTCCAAGCTATGTGATAAGTCCTTTATATGTATGATTTCATTTAGTTCTCTCAACGTAATACCGTGTTATAGGTAATATAACCACTTTACAGAATAGGAAACCTCATCTCAAGTGGATTAAAGTTACTATGACATAGTTTATAAACAGCAGGATCCAAACATAATAGTTTATCTAACTTCAAAGCTCTAACTCTAAACTACTCAGCCATTTTCCTAGACCTACTTTAAATTCCCCAGATACACTGTCACATTAATTTGCCATATTACTATTAATTATAATCGTGACTCTTCATTCAACAGACAACTACTTAGTGGCAGTTTTGTGTTACTCTGGAAGAAAAGCAAATTAAATCCTGTACGACCCTCAAAGAGTCACAAAAAATGGAAAAAGGTAGAGAGAGGAGCACACTGTAAATTCAAAACCTACTAGCCAAGCAGTACCCCACACTGCAGAAGACAACCCTGACTGCCGATATACATGATCACCAACAGCGTTCACAGTATGAGAGAAATGCCCTCTTTCCTTTGTGCGGCAGCACGGGGCTTTGCAAGCAGCTAAGAGCCTCTAGAGCGAGGCTGTCGGTGTACAATTGCCAGTCCTTCCGACTGTAGCTCTATTTCTTTGTGAAAGTCCTGAGTTGGTGTGTCTCCAGCTGTGAAGAAAGGAATAAAAGCAGCACTGACTTGATCTTGGGGGTGCCTCGGTGGTTCAGTCAGTTAAGTGACTCAGGTCATGATCTCAGGGTCCTGGGATGGAGCCCCGTATCCAGCTCCCTGCTCAGCGGGGAGTCTGCTTCTCCCTCTCCTGCCACTCCTCCCTACTTGCGCTCTCTCTCTTAAATGAATAAATAAAATCTTAAAAAAAAAAAAAAAAAGCAGTGGTAACTTTACAGGGGGTGTTGTGAGGATTATTATATCTTTTGCTTAAAATAGCCCTGGGCATGTAAGTGTTAGCCATTAGTGATGTGAATGTTCAAACCTACTCATTTTCTAACCAGTATTTATGACTTTTGATTCTTCCCTCAACTACCGCAGAGTACTTGGGTCCCACTAAACTTTGTCTGTCCTATTTATTTATTATTTTTGATTGAAGAGGGCTATTCAATTCCTGATGCTTAGCTTTCCTACCTTGGTTGGGGAGGGCTATTCATTTCCTGATGTTTAGCTTTCCTACCCTTTCCTAGAAAATCTTACCCATTTTTTCTTATATATTCTCATTCAATTTTTTTTTTTTTTTTTTTAGAGAAAGAGTGAGCAAGCAGGAAGGAGGAGGGGCAGAGGGCAAGGAAGAGAGGAGAAAGAATCTTAAGCAGGCTCCATGTGGGGCTCAATCTCATGACCCTGAGATCATGACCTGAGCCAAAATCAAGAGTCAGACACTTAACCGATTGAGCCATCCAGGCATTCCTATTCTTACTCAATTTCAGAGCCTCAGTCCTCTTCCATAGGTTCTGCAAGGCTACCATCCTGACTGCCAGACAGGATGGCTATCAGTCAGAACAGAAACTCTTTTGGAAGACAGAATAAAGCCAGAGGGTTGATTATATGAGGACATAAACTTCCTGGGCATATTTGCTTAACTCCTTCCTTATAACAGGTCATGCGAAAACACTTTTGCTTGTTAGTTCCACATCTAGGTACCAGAGTTGATACCCATGGAGAGAGAAAGTGTCTCTTCTCTATTTTTCAACTTGTTATAGAAAATGTTGAAGAACATGAGGTCCAGGAAAGATTCCTGTGTAATACGACAGGAAAGCCAAAGTTGTCACAGACCGTGATACATGGATTTAGAAGAGCACCTGGCTCTTCCTCATTTTTAAATACTGTTAATATGAGTTGCAGTTTCTGTACCTGGGTAAACATAAGAATCACCTGGTGTCCTTGTTAGAGACAGATTAGTCCTTGCTCTCCACCTCTCCCACCCTCCTTCTCACCTCCACCTCCAATAACCTGATCCATTAACTCGGAGGGAAGGACTTAGGATCTGTATTTTTCATAGCTCTGGGAATCAGTGTCTAAGATTACTTATGCACATATTTGTGAGACATGGACTTGATTAATTTAGTAATAATAAAACTCTTATTTTTCTAAATTGACATTGAACATGATCTTATTTGAAAAGAAGATCCAGTTTCACTTAATAGCCTGCATTCTTGAGTGATGAAATCAGACGAGAAGAAGGGGTTAAGAGTAATCAGTCATTTTTAGCTTGTTAGACTTAAAGAATCACAATTTTTAAGCTGGAAGAGATATTAAACATATACTCAGATTTCTTCATTTTGCAGACAGGGAAGCAACTCCTTCCGCATAATGAAAGACTGATGTGAACACTGTGCTCCACAGACATCATGACCTCCCAAAGCAATACGGTTAACTAGAACAAAATTCTCGATTTCCCTAATATTTGATGGTTCCTTTATTTCTTTCATAATCACCCAAGTGGATTGGATCTGCTTCTCACTTTTTTCATTTTAATTTTTTTAACTGAAGCACAGTCAACACACAATGTTACATGTTTCAAGTGACTTTTTTCTCATTTTATGGCATTTAAGCTAACCAAACTAAGTGGATTTTTTTTTTTAAATAAACAAACATGGGCATAGTAACTATACGCAGCACCCTTCTCATCACATACCTCTTAGAACCACATTTTGAGAATTAAATGAAATCTTACCTTTAAGAGGCACCTTGACATCAAGGCCATAGAATAAAGGCAAGAGAGAAGAACAAGAATAGAAACAGAAACTGCAGAAGAAAAAGAAGAAGATTATGTAAATCTGAATTTCTGTACTGTCATTCATGTTGTACAAAACCTCAAGCTTTTCCACTCTGCTCAATCTGATCACTTGTCACATACACACCAAGTAACTTCTGTTTAAAAAACTGTATGTTTTACTTATCTATTGACAAAATAATGTGATAAATAACCAGAGTCAACTAACATCAGCTCATACATCTTGGAATCCTGAGGGGGTCTAACAGATAATGGATTTAAGACCGTAATTTTATAAATGAAAAAAATAAGCACCGAAGAGTTAGTCAATAGTCTAACTGCCTGTAATTTTATGGCATAATAAAACCTGGAGTTTAGCCCTCCGAGTCCTACTTCAGTCCATATTACGGTCTGTTTTTTAATGTGTGGTAGGGTCTACCCAAAAATACAAAAACATGATCAGAGCATAAACTTAACCACTTAAGGCTGTCACTGTTCGGTTAATGTGACAGGTTTTAGGAGTAAGGCAGGGCAGGAAAAATATTAATATGTATGGTAAAGATATGATAAACCGTGCACCACGGGATACTTCTGAGGAAGGAATGGGGACACTATTAGTAATTACATGAGGGCAGCAGACATAACCCGGGTGTGCCCTGGATGAGTGAGGATCTATAGTAGAACACGTGCTTGAGCATCAGAGGACACTTTGGAAAATGAATGCATGATACTAGTCGAACCTCTGTGCTTCTCAGATAGTTCTCGCCTTCCTGACTCGTAGAAGTTAAATGGAGTCTGATTTGTCTCTCTTCTCTGAGAACCTTCAAAAAGAAGCAGATACCTGGGGGGACAGACATGCTTATGTAGCAGTGGTACATACCCAACTGCCTACTAATTATTAAAGGTCACGAGTCAGGTCGTTTGGTTTTTTTTAAATACCAATTTTCTTGGTGATTACTCTTACAGAGTCCATCTTTAACCTTGTTATCACAATTCAGAAGCATTCTGTTGGCCTAGACATCTTTGAATAAGGGTTGTCTACAGTATTCTCATGTTGAGCACGTTATCTGCGTGTGTCCTGTAATGCCATTGTTTATAGGACTCTTGCTTCACTGTAGCAAAACTGTATGGTCAAGTTATAAATATGGTGCCAGGAGCCATGTATTGGTGACTGTTCTATTACTCTGGAAAGCAGAAACTCTGTCCTTTTCAGTCGTTGAAGATGGAGAATGGGAAAATGATGCCCAGAGCAATGGAAGATGGAGGGCATGGGAGGCTTCCACTACTGCTCTGAGGAGGTCAAATACCAGCGCTACCTCTTGGGGCATCAGGAGACACCCATCACCTCACTGGCCATGAGATTCTGTGTCCAGGCAGTGTGGTGGGCCAAGGGTAGCACCTGGAGTCAGACACCCTAACCTCTGGTCTTGATTTGCCATGGACTAGTATATGGTTCTGGGTAAGATGTTTAATCTCTCTGGGATGTTGTTTTATTATCTGCATAAACGGGGATCCCGGTATCTGTCGTTCCCGTCTCACAGAGTAACTCTGCATAGGAGTCAATGAAGCCGATGACCATGGGAGCGCTTGGGATGAGGTAAAGCTGCACAGCTGAGGCAGTTCTGCTGACTGTGGTTATCACGTGACATATACTGTGTGCATGGAAATTAGGAATAAAGACGGGATATCCCAGGTCCCCTCGGGAGGTGTTCAAGTATCCCAAGGAAAAGAAAGAGGAATATTTCTGATGTAAGTGATCTTTCGCATTTTCTCTAGGCTTGTCTGTGTGAGAATGGAGGCCAAAGGAACAGGTGTGTCACAAACCTCATCTCTCATTCAAATCTCCAGTCAGAAACCAACTGGATTGTTTTGAAGTGGCTTAATTTACTATTATATGTGGAATATACTGCTTTGATAGCTGAAGAACCCTGGCTTCCCATCACGTACATTATGCCATTGTCATAAATGTTTAAGACGTTCAGATCTATGACATGACAAATTCAGGAAATTCTGACAGGGAACATAGTCTTAATCTCTCGCCTCCTAAAATTTCCATGAGGCTTATTAAGAAAATGCCTAGGGGAGTGACATTAATAGATATTTTAAAACCCCCTTTGCAGTTTGTTTTTCCTTAGATGAATGGGGACTGAACCTAATTAAAGTTTCTGGTTTTAATAGTGACTTCCTCCTTCAGTCAGCACAGAAAATGACTAGAACCAGGAGCTAGCCATTCAAAAATGTAGAAAATGAAGGACATCAGGCACGTGCTTTGACAAGCAGGGAAGCTGGGAACAACCCCTGCCTCTTGTGGGTCTTCCTGCTAAACTCTGGGAAGTCAGACTCAGTTTGCGGCACTCTACCTTTGCCTCATTCAGTCCCATAGTGCCAAAGAGCACACTTCGGAAATGAGAACTGTTCAAATTAAAAATTTTGCAGAGGATGTGTACTTTATGTTTGGAAATTTAAAAAATTACACTTTTTAATCAAACACTCTCAGAGTTTTGTCATTTTCACATAAGTGACTTCATTGGTTCTTCATGGAACCCATGAGAGGAGGTGAGGGCAAGCTTTTATTATCTCTATTTTATCGGTAAGGCTTAGATACAAGTCACATACCAAGGTCAGACAGATATGGAAAGACTCAGCCTACGTAAGAATCCAGGTGCTGACGGTCCAGCTACTGGCCCCTACCAACTCCCTGTGATCTCACATTTAGGGAGAACTACACTAGCAACTGGGATGAATAAAATCCTAACCACTGTCTCAGAAAATGCAGATGGTTTGCTGTTTTCTTCTTGGGTGCCCATGGGAGACGTTAGAAAATAGCTGCATTCTTTTGCAACACAGGAATTCAGACCGGAACTCTAGACTAAGCCTCCTGCCCTCCTTGCTGTGTTCCTAGCACTGGTGCTCCAGGTATCTCGGGTGGGAGAATTCTTTGTTGTGTGAGACTGTTTACCTCACTGCAGCTTGCTTGGCACGTGTGTGAACCCTCTCCCTTCTCCTGCCATGCACATTCCCAAATGCCCTCTTTAAGAACTACAATGCATTACCCATGAAAGTGCTGGTTGACCTGGAGGACTCTCTCCGGCCACTGGGGGAAGTGACATGAGGGCATAATTACCATGTGTTAACCTAAGTTTCTGGACTTACTGTCAAGGGGACACTGCAGCTTAAAGAATAAAGGGCTTTTTGTGAAGAATAACAAGAATGATTTTTTTCCCAAAAAGGTACCAAAAAAGATTCTTAAAAGAGAGAGCAAAGTAGAGTCACAAAAGAAAGTTTTGGAAAGGAAACAAAGGTAAGAAAGGGGAAACTGCGGAAAGAAAACATGTGTAGAAAAGAACAGGAATCAACACAAAAGGCAAACATGTCCAGGCGAGGTTGCTGAAGGCAGAACCTTTGCTGCAACGTGGGCACCTGTGGCGGTGAAGGTCATACTGACTGTCACTACACCTGCCTGGGCACGATACACAGTAACTGAGAAGAAAGGAAACACGGTGAGTGAAACTCATATTATTTTCTGATCTAAAGCTTAAAGACTGAAATTCATATTGAACACGTACCTTTTCTTCTAAGTCCTTTATCTGTCGTTTCTGGATGTCTGTTTTATCTTCTAAGTCACGAATTCTCTGAAGAAAAAAAAAACCCAAAGAGTTAGTGGGCATTAAGTCAACAAGAAGACGGTTCACCAACCTAAAACACAGAACTTGCTATGAAAACATTAACATTAGTACTCGCAGCTGGAAACATCACAAATATGTTTTTCCACATCCAGGAGATTGTTTGGAAGTTTCAAAAATCACCCACGCTTGTGGTGTAAAAGCTAATTATACATATTATACATATATTTTTTTAAATTTGCTGCCCCTGTCTACTGCACTCATCCCTCCAGACCCTATCCCTGTGAGGGATGGGTAGTTCGCACCCCACTGCCCTTGGGCTTGGCCATGAGACCTGTTTGGCCGATGGAACGTGAGGAGGAGTGAGGAGTTGGAATGCCACTTCCTCGTAGAGATAGCAGTATGTCCAGAACTAGTGAGCAAAAAACCAACTTAGTTGTGGTCCTTTGGGATTTTTGGTTGGTTATTACCATGGTTAAAAAATGGCTGAAGGTGACATGACATACACAAATGCAAACAATCCCACTGTTTTTTTTTTTTAAAAGTTTTTTTTTTTTTTTTTTTTCATTTATGTGACAGAGAGAGATCCCAGGTAGGCAGAAAGGCAGGCAGAGAGAGAGGGGAAAGCAGGCTCCCCGCTAAGCAGAGAGCCCAATGTGGGGCTTGATCCCAAGACCCTGAGATCATGACCTGAGCCGAAGGCAGAGGCCTTAACCCACTGAGCCACCCAGGAGCCCCAATCCCACTGTTTTTTGCTACCCTTTCTTTCCAACCTTATTTCAACTCTGCTTCACGGTGGAATTTCATTACAAAACAGAATTTGCCAGTTCTCACAAAACCAAGTAGAGATTACACTTCACCAAAAATTGCAAGGAGGGAAGTGATTAAATTAGGGGAAAACTAAACATAGCAAAAATAGCACAAGTAATCCTAAAGACAAAAATGTTAGTTCCGGAATGGTCTCTGAACTTACCTGTCACCTATATAACAGAATTCCAGTGACTTAAATAGCACAGATTTGAAACCAACATTACATAGACAATTATCTGTAAGTGAAAAATAGTCTTCCAATTTCGATCTGGCAATCTAAAGGCCTTTTAGGTTTACGGCACATGGGTATACAGTGTCAGCTTGTTACTTTAATGCCTCTTGGGAATAATCAGAAAATGGGCAATTGGAGTGGGAGAAGAAAACAGTGGAAGCTAAATGCGGTGATAATATAGAAAGAGAGGTTTTTATAATGCAATGTGAGGAGAAAAAGGGAAAGCCAGATCAAAGAATACTTGAACTTGGAAATCCTATCTCCCTTTTCTCTGAAACAGTGGTTCTCAACTGAGGAAGACTCTGCCCCTCAGGGGACATTTGGCAACATCTGGACATTTTAAAAAGTTAGTTAATTTAATCTGAAGTATTTTTAAAAGTTAGTTAATTTAATCAGTGGTTTTTACAATTTCACAAAATGGTGCAACCATCATCACTGTCTGATTGTCTGGACATTTTTTAATCACATGTGGTCACTAATCACATCGGGGATGGGGGTTGCAACTAGCATCTAATGGGCAGAGCCCAGGATGATACACAGGACAGCCCCCTCCCACAGTTATCTAGCCAAATGCAAGGAGTGAAGAGACTGAGGAGTCTGCTTTAAAGGGAAGGGATTGAGGTGCGTGCAGGAGAGGATGAGGAGTTTTGATCAGAGAGACTATCAAGACTGACCTTGAGATTAGAGGACAATGAATGCTGGGTATGAGAATGGGCCTGGAAGCTAATAGTGTGGGTACATGGGAGTGATGTGTGTGCTTGGGTCTATTTCCAGGCACCAAAGCTACTCAATAAAACAATAAATTTGCTAGACATTTCCACCTTGAGTTTGCACATAATTCCTTGATATGTCTACTGGATGTGGAGGCAAGTATTCTATCAATAAAATCATGGACCTGTGAAATTACTGCAGTGTCTCTTTGGCCATCAAGTGTGTGCTTGTTGGGCAACTTCCTACAGAGGACAGGACTTTGCTGGATGTAATGGAGAGTCCAGACACCAGTGAGTTCTTGATCTCAACGAACCATTCCAATCAGATGGGGAGACAAAGTTTGAAACACAGGGAAAACCAGCTCAAGTAGAAAAGATGAATGATGACAAAACCATGTTTAACTTCATCACCAATCTCTAGTAACTAGGACAGTGTTGAGTAAAAAGAAGCTGTCTCTATGTGTTGATTATGAGTTATTTCTGCTAATGTGGGCCGCATGCTCTATTTCTTTTTCCTTCCCATATGCTCGCCGTCCAATCCAAGAGGGATCCCTGTCGGGTCCAAATGAGATCCCTTTTCTACCTATCTTATATGTACTGCTAATAAGTCCACTGCGTCACCGTTGTCGGCATCAGCACTGGTGTGTCAGCTCGCTGCCAGCCCTTCTTGTTTCTGATTTAGTACATCCATCTACAGCAGCTGTGTGTACTCCCGACATGTGAAATCATCAAGGCAGTCCCTGAGTTTAAGGGGGAGAGGAAGAGGAATAGGAATAAGGGAGATGTAGCTAAGCTACACTCAATATAAGCCCACTCCTTCAAGGTCCAACAGGATTTAGCCTTGTCTTACCATTCCAACTTCACCTCATGTCCACCCTGTTGGGTCTCTCTGCTCCATTTTTATGGCCTTCTCTCTGTTCCTCGAATATTCCATATGTTCCCACAATAGAGACTTAGACTCTGTTGTCCCTACCTTCAGGGACACTTCGCCAAGGTCTTTGTGTGGCTGGTCCCTCGAATTTTAGACATCTTCAGAGAGACCTGGTCTGACTAGCCAGTGTAAAGTGGAGAATTCTCAATTCCCAAATTCATACACACATTGTATACTTTTCTCCACAGCACACGGACACTCTCTAAATTGCCTTGACCATTGTTTTTTGTGTTGTTGCTTTGACCCCTTTCATCTGTAGGATAGATGAGAACAGTGACCTTTATGTCTTTGTCTACCATCACATTCCTCGTCTCTGGCACAAGGAGGCCCTCAATATGGTTGTGAAACAGTGTGTAACAGGGTAGGCAGTATAGATTTTTTTTTTTTAGTAGTATGCAGTCCATTATTATCAGGAAGAACATCCCAAGGGAAATAGATCTTAACCTGGGACTGGCAAAAATGAGATTTATTCATTTATTCATTTGGATTTATTCATTTATTCATTTGGATAAATGAAGTAGACACAGAAGGGCATTTTAGGGTGCGTAATCAGGCAAACAAAGGCTTGGAGGTGGGAGTCATGGCCCAAGTGGTACCAGGAAGAGGTCTGCATGAGTAGAGAGGAAGGTACGCTCTGCAGATTGTCTCAGATCAGGTTTTCAGGGAAGAGGTAAGTCAGCTAATGAAGAACCTGGAGAGACCTGCACAGGACCAGACTCAACTGGAAGTTGGGATCATGGAGGCTTCTGAGGAAGAATGTACCATCAGAAAAGGTGAAAGAATCTGCAGTGACACGAATGATGAACTAAGGAGAGAAGAGCTGGAAGTCTTCCCCACAACTGGGTTCTCAAGGCCCACTGCATATGGCTTTTTATGCCCCTGTCAGAAGACATCAATTATAGTTATTTTTCTTTGCATTAGTCTCCTATGACTCCATCAGTAGGTCCTAAGCTATGTAAAGGAAGAGTCCATGTGAATTTTCTATGTCTGGCATGGTGTTCAAAGTCTAGGAAGCACATTCAAACAACTGACTGAACAAATGCATAGATGATGGAGTCGGGTTTCATCAGAGGACATCTGGCAGGAGCTGGGCCTGCTGCAGCATTGAAAAGTCCTGTGTATGCCTGGGGTTAAAAGTATGGGCAAAATGCAACAGCTTCAAAAACATTTCGGGAGAAATGCTAGGTCGATGTAGGGCTATATTAACTACTGGAAATAAAGGACAAAGAAGACACCAGGGTTTCTAGCCTGAGTGCTTCAGGATACAGTAATTCTACTGACCAAGGCAGGCAGATGGGGAAAGAAGAGAGAAGTGAGGATAAGAATGAATATTTAGATCTGTTTCATACGTGAAACCTTCAAAGAGAAATGTCCAATGAATGGTTAGTGATATACTCTAGGATTTAACTTGATCATATACTGATATATGACAAATTCTGGCCAAGACCTTCTGGATTAATTCTCTCAAATCAAAACTACTGATTACGATGGCAGACAAAGAGTAAGAAATAATCACTAGAAAAGGCATTTTCTAGTGAACACTTGCTTGAGAGAGAATTTCAATGGGAATCTCTGAGGCTTAGAAATGTAACATACCCATCCGATCTGTCTGATAACTTAAAGCAAACAAAACCATGTCTTTCAGGACTGAATCACCTTAGCTGGTTAAAGACTTGAAAGAGATGACAAGATTTTAATCATAAATAAATTCAGATAATTATCTGTACATCTTAGAAATAAACACTGCTGTGGCTCCATGGCACAACTCCTGATTTGTTGAAATTAGTTAAATGCTATTGTAGCCTACGAAATTTATGCAGAGGACACTTTCGTTCCTCAACTAATGATGCCAGGGAGTCTATTATTAAAGGATTTAAAAACTTTTTCCAGGGTCAAAAAAAAATCAAAAAAGTTTACGATGGAATCTGAAGAGCCAATGAAACAATCATGCATGTGCTGACCTTCTCCAGGACAAATGGCTGCCGAATTCCCCCGTTAACTTGGAGAATCTGTCCGACGATAAAGATTCACAGAACCCTTGGCTACATAGGGGGTATGCGAAGTGTCATGTTCCCTGTAAACTGTTCTTACTGGTGTCATAAAATCACCTGTTCCTTGTCCACTCACCTTGAACTCTGAAGACCACATGATTCTGACTTCTTCCACAGTCCATCTGGATTTTGTTGCAGTCGCTTGTCTCAGCTTCTGAGTACCAAATACGACAGCCTGGCACTATCAATTTTGGAATTCTTTTGGAATCTGCTTTTTGACCAGGGCCCTAGTCCTCACCTGTCAAGCTAAGACATGAACTAAGAGTTGGAATTAAGAATTTTGGCCCTAGGGCCCCTGGGTGGCGCAGTTGGTCGGGCGACTGCCTTCGGCTCGGGTCATGATCCCGGAGTCCCGGGATCGAGTCCCACATCGGGCTCCCAGCTCCATGGGGAGTCCGCTTCTCACTCTGACCTTCTCTCTCTCACTCTCTCTCTTTCCTAATAAATAAATAAATAAAATCTTTAAAAAAAAATTAAAAAAAAAAAAAAAAAAAAAAAAGAATTTTGGCCCTAAGGTGAGTGTCTCTTGAGCCTTGCTGATCTCGATGAGTCCCATAAATCATAGCTAATTCAAGTTGCGTATGACAGGGTAGTGCCGTGGTCGGATGCACAGGCCTGTAGTCATGCCCACCTGAAGGGTCATGCTGGCTCTGGAGCTTGCTCTCTGGGTCATCTCGGGCAAACTTAAGCTCTCTTATCATCATTATCATTATCTCCTCAATCGGGATCAGAAGAATACTTACCTTGGTGGGCTAATTGTGAAGATTAAATGCAAGGATGTAAGTTTAGTTCCTGACATGGCAAATGCCAGTAAGTAAGTAGCAGTTTCCAGGCTTTGTTGGTGTTGCTGTTTGTTCTGGGAATAAAGAAAAAGGCCCTTGTTCTCTTTTACCCTATTCAGATGGTTGGATCAGGCTAGGTTATGGACTGGGATGAGTAACAGGACGGAGGCATTCGTCCTGTCCTGGGGAGACTCTTGCTTCCCTGCATAAGGGAGCTAATCAGAAGGGTATTTCATGACAAAATAGTTCCCAAAATAGCAGCAGTATGCAATGCTTCCAAAATGCCAATTTCCTTGAGACTGAATCATTACGTAACTATCCTCCTCTCTCTGAGCCTAGGTGGAAAACAATAGTTATTTGCCTCTCTGAAAATAGTTTATAGCTCCTGGGCTTCTCCACACCCATACTCAGTACCATGTACTTAGTACTAAGTCCCATTTGCTTAGTACCAACCCTACACAGATGCAGTGACTCAGTCCTCACCTGATGGGCTTGCTGTAAGAGCTCCATTCTCTCCTGAAGAATCTGACAGTCATACTCTCTGCTCTTCCTCAGCATCTGCCGCCGTAACTTTTCTACTGCTGTCCTCAGCTCCTCTTGCTGTTTTTCACTTAACAATTCACCAAACTTGATAACAGTTTCTTGCTGCAGAGCATTGTACAAAGTAGCTTCTAGTTCCTGGATTCTCTGGCAAACAGAATTAGAAAAGTCTAACTTTGGAACTTAGCATTGATGGGTGGTAGGTGCACGGAGACGCTTGTGTATATGGGGGGGGCGGGGATCACGCATTGTTGTAGTCGTACAGGATCATAGCAAGCCGATAAACTTCAAAGCTTGCCCAGCCTGACTACCATTTTGATAATCGCCTTTGTAAGATTCCCTAAAAGCCATCCAGCTAACAATACGAACTTCCCTGATGAAGTAGAATTTGTTCTTTTTCCCGGGATCCTGTCCATTTCATTTTGAGGAAGTCCTTACTATACTAAGAGAACTGTCTATCCTTCTATTCCCAAATGTAGCTGAGAATAAGTTTGTTCTCTTTCATTTGACAGTCCTTCAGATATGTAGACATCTATTATGGTGGCTGTACTTTTAGAAATAAGCATTAAAAAGTGGCCCAAGTTGGAATACTTGAAACTGGAGATATATTTCATGCACAAAAGGCCAGCTCTCTTCCATACAACACACCTATGAACTGGAAGATGGCTGTACAGTCTCCACATCTTAAAATACAAATTGGGAGATATGATCTAAAAATGGCCTAGAGTCCTCAGAATTGGTCTGGTTTTTTTTACATACTCTGAGATTTACAGCTGCTTTAGCTATAAAATGCCTCCTTAAGGATTCTCTGTCTTAGATGAAGTGTTTACTGCTCCTTATATCCCAGTTATTTTTTCTTAACATGACTCAGATATAGGAGCCCAGACCTACAATCTTATCCCCTGTGACTTTAACAGAGGTGGATGCTCATGCCTGGGTAAGGGGTGTTTTCCTAGCTCTCGTGTCATCTTTTTAACATTAAACGTGGTTGTCTGATACTCAGTCATGGGACACATGAACACACAACAGAACCCTATCATGTGTAGGTGGAGGAGGCAAGGATAAAAGGATAGGAAAGGAGGGGGAAAGTGCTTCCTTCTTCATTCTCTAGGGACCAACTCTCATTTTCTCCTTTCCCCATCAAGTGGTGCTCAGAATCTCTCACTCATTTTGGAAGGGAAGACTAATTCACCTTGGTTACAAGCAGGGGCTAAGTGCTTCACTCTTATCCCCAAAGTGACTCAGGCTGCTTGCAGGAAAGCATTATAAAAACCTCTACTAGCAACTCCTTGAAATGTTCCTCTTTTAAGTTTGGTCTTTTTCTCCTGAGTCATTACTGTGAATTAATGGTGGCGTGGGGGCTTAGAAGACATGAAGGTTGTAGTTCAATATTAGGAATTAAGTATTATGAATTTGGTACAGGGAGTGAAGCAAATGTGCTCCTTAGTCAGCACAACGTTCCATGGGAGAGAAAAAGGCGCAGCCCATTCACCGAAGAGCCTTCCCTACTGTGGCTGGGTTATGGTAGTGAAGGCCACACCAACATCACCCGCTTGCTTTGGCAGGCAAAGTTCTTTCACTCTCCAAGCCTTTACGCTCTCCTATGTAATATAGGAATAATCAGATTACCTATACCCCGCAGAGTTGTTGGGAGAAACATGTGAAGTAAAAATGTACGTAATAGACATCAAAGACTCTACCATTCTATCGCTACATCACGCTCCCAAACAATTGGATTGGATTTGATAAAATTTCTCTTTAATCCACAGTACAACCCGATCTGTCCTTCATTAAAGCACTTTATAGTAACATACACTTAATTTTTTTAAACGAAGCATAATTAAATAGTTATTAAGTACTGTAAGATTACAGTAACAGGAAAGAGGTAGGGATGTATTTGTTCTAACACCGGAACTGGAAGCCACTGAATAAATGAGCTTCATGTTGTGGTCTATTCCAGCACTTGGCATGGCAGGTGAACCAGGATGCTTTACTCCACAGTAGAGAACTGTGAACACTCTGGGGGTCTTCGGTGCTTGCTGTACCTACCATATATGCTTGGTCGAGAGCTTGTTTTCTGTAGTCTAGTTCTTCCTCTAGATAGCCTTTTATTTTGCAGAACTGTTCCTATAAAAAGGAGGCCATAATGATAAATAGAAAGAGTCAATTGAGTTTACTAGGAAGTGATATATAAATTATACTGATTAATGTTCTCTCAAATTTCACCACAAGAGAAGTCACTAGCATGTGCAGGGTCATAGATTTTGTCTGTTAGGGAAACAGTTCAACTTTCAAAGCCTCACACAGGCAATGTGAAAATCAGTGGAAAGAAGTATAAAAGATATAATGACCAATCCACATGGAATGTTTTAAAGGATTTTGATGCCAGTCCAAGAGAGTACACGATTAAGGACAGATTTGATTTTGACAAGGTAAGTTAGTAACTAGTAAGTATATCTGTGCCAGTATATTGGCAGGGTCTATTTTTGTAAGAATGTTTAGGAATGTAATATGCACAGTGGCATAATAAAACAGTTTTTCAAAATTATCTGTGTATAATTAGCAAAAACACAAAGATTGATAATGATTTAGAGAATCACTTAATGAGAGAGCTTCTGCTCCTGCCACAAAAGCTGAACGAGCTGGGACTTCAGTCTAAAGATCCCCTGCTTGTCCTCAGTTTCCACATGCATGGTCTCATGTTGCTAGCATCTTGCCATTAGCATTTAAAAATAAATCTTTGTGTACAAGGTAGCCGCAAGTACAGTTAATTCTTTCTTTGTGTGCTTAACTGAAGGAACAAGGACATCTTCTAACACTGGAGGAAAACTTGACTGCATCCACTTTGGAGAGACTGTCTGCATGAAATTGTGCTGGTGACTTTCCTGATTACCTCTGAGCTCCAGGGCCTAGAACAGTGCCTGGTACAGACTGATTGGGTAATTAATATTTGTACATTTGAAGAGTTTTCAAGTTGTTGTTATTTTTGTTTTTTTGAGGATCTATAGTTCTTGCCACATGCTTTGACTTCAGAGTCTAACCTTTTGGCAAAAATAGAAACTCTGTGTAAAATACAGCAAATGATGTGTAAGTTGTCACATACTATAGAAATACAAGGTGTCCTTATTATAAGATTCCCTAACCTGATAGGAATCCCTACCTGTTTTTTAGCAGTAATAACACTAATGACAGTATAGTTATAAAACTCTACGTATTCCTTTAAGTTATAATCAACAATTCCTGTGCTGGGGGATTAAAAAAAATTAATTGTAGTTAAACACACAACATAAATTTTATGCTCTTAACCATTTTCAAGTGTACAGTTCAGTAGAGTTAAAGATATTTACATGGCTAAGCAGCTAATCTCCAAAGTGTTTTTCATTTCTCAAAACTGAAACTATACTCATTAAACGACAACACCCCAAGTTCTCTTCCTTTTAGTCCCTGAAAACCATTGTCTTTACTTTCTAGGAGTTTGACTACTCTGAATACTTACATAAGTGGAATCGTCCAGTATCTGTCTTTTTGTGACTGGCTTATTTCACTTAGTATTATGCCCTCGAGGTTCATCCATGTTATATCAAACATTACAATTTCCTTCCTTTTTAAAGCTTGAATAATACTCATTGTATGTATAGACCACATTTTGCTATCTATTCAACCGCTGATAGACACTTGGGTTGCTTCTATGTTTACGCTATTGTGAATAATGCTGCTTTGAACATGGCTATCCACGTATCTTTTTGAGACCCTATCTTCAATTATTTTGGGCATATACCCAAACATGGACTTGCTGGATTGGATGGTAATTCTTTTTTGAATTGTTTCAGCAACCACCATAGTATTTTCCTTAGCAGCCACACACCATTTCACATTCCTACCAGCAATGCACAGGTTCCAATTTCTCCATATCCCCACCAACATTTATCTGGTTTTTTGATAGTGGCCATCCTAATGGGCATGAGATGGTTTGGAGATTTTTAAAATCAGAGTTACACCCATCATTTCTGTAATTTTTACTACGACTCTATACGGTGGAAAAATTGTTTAGCTTAAGGAAAAAACCCACTTAAATGAATTTTCTTCACTATTAGTTTTAGAAATATTATAAAAATACAACATATTTTAAAGAATATAACTTGAAATTGTGGGATACTTCAGGAATTTTGTTCCATAGTCTGTACACAAAATAATGGGAAGCTGCAAACTTTCATCAGTGCCAGATTAAGACTGGTAGAAAATAGTGGTTTTCCATTTGCCTTGTCAATTTTCCTTCATTTTTCTGATACCTCATCTTTGTACTCACCATGTCACTTTCCAATTCCATCATTTTCTGGTGTAGGGCAGCCTCGGCTCCTTCAATTTGTTGGATCCACTAAGGAGTAAACAAGACAGAAAAGTCTGAAATGATTGCTTGATACGGTGTATATCATGCAGTCTACTGAGTTGCTTTGTCTATTCTTATATCTCAGGAAGCAGAAAAGAACTGAAGTGAAAACTTGGTGCATTTTATCTCTTAGTTCAGGAAATATAGTCATTCATTCATTCGTTCAACAAATGCATTCATTGATGTCTACCATGTATCAGGCATTGCATTAGATACTAAGGCTTTGATGGTGAATAAGACCAACATGATTTTTTTTTTTTTTTGGCCTTTGTTAGAGAACACCATAGGAGGCTTTCTTGGAAGTGACAACTGCAACAGAGCCTGATGAATTTGAGTCAGAGATGATTAGGCAAAAATGATGGGAAGGTTTCAAGCAGAAGAGAAATCCAGTTCTCCATGGTTGGGGGAAACATGATAAAAAAAAAAGAAGGCAAAGCGAGACTGGAGAAATGGCAGTTTTTCAGTGTATGAAGTTGCCAACAGTTAAGTTTTGAAGAATCATTTTTGTTGAGTAGAGACATTCTAAGTCACATAAAAAAACCCACCTTTCGTAACGATTAGAATGTATCATCCTGTTAAATGGCATTGATGTTAAAATTGATTAGCACCCTAAGTAAAATTAGATTTTCAATAATACGGCATGAGCTTACCACATATTTGGTTTAATAGAACAAATTATTATAATGGGTCTCTCTTAAGTTAAACATCAGCTTATCCCTTAGGGAGGTAGCTGGGCATTATAATCATGGGGGTTCTAAAGGCACACTACCTTGGGCCTAATCCTAATTCTAGCTTTTCATGGCTGTGCAGCCTTGAAAGGTCGTCTGATTTCCCTAAGCCTTGACTTTATTTTCTATGTAATAGGGTTGATAATTTGAGGATTAAAGGATATAATTAATGTAAGGCACTACTCATAGCATATTGCATATACTGGGTACCCAATAAATTCTAGTTTTGGGTTAATATGTATTTTTGTACTTCTACACTGTCAGAAATTTGCCTCACTACTAGAAATTTCTTGTTTAGTTTATCTGTGATAAGTCATGTGGTACACTGAGCATTTTTTCTGTATACTAAGGCCTTGACGTTCACAAGGTGACACCATATCCGACAGCCTCTTGGGTGAAAGAAGAAATGCCCAGGGAGACTGGAGGGAAAACACTCTCAGTTCTTGTATACACGTGGCTTCCCCCGAAGCAAATTACCATCAAAAGTCATGGGTGAATAGCCTCATAATGCAACTGCACATCATCAAGCTTTATTAAAATGCTTCCTTTCACTTGTTGCCCATTTATCATTGAGAAACAAATTCTCTTGTAAGGTGTTTTTAAGAGTATAGTAAATTGAAGCAGTTCAGTCATGGGCTTTAGATACACATTTGTGTGTTGACTCGAAGCCCTTATTGCTTGTGATGCAGGACAAGTTCCTGAAGCCCACATCTCAGTCTCCTCACGTGTAGAATGCAAACAGTGGATGAATATAAGATGGCTATAAACAATGAGATTTGTGCAGTACCTGGCCCATAACATGTTCTCACTTATGGTCACTGCTCTTACTATTTTTTTACTTTAAAAAGATTTTACTTATTTATTTGACAGGGAGAGAGAGGGGGAGAGTACAAGCAGGGGGAGCAAGAAAGGGAGAAGCAGGCTCCCCAATGAATATGGAGCTTGATCTGGGGCTCGATCCCAGGACCCTCGGATCATGACCTGAGCTGAAGGCAGCCGCTTAACTGACTGAACCACCTAGGGGACTCTCTTACTGCTTTTTTTTTTTTTTTTTTTTTTAAGAAAGAGAGAGAGGGAGGGAGGGGAAGAGAGAGAGCACAGGCAGGGGGAGGGACAGAGCAGGAGGGAGAGAATTTTAAGCCGACTCCCTGCTAAGTGTAGAGTGTGACATGGGGCTCAATCCCACCACCCTGAGATCAGGACCTGAGCCGAAATCAAGCATCGTACGCTCAACCAGTTGAGGCATCCAGGCACCCCTGCTCTTACTATCTTTAATACAAAGTCATAAAATACTTGTTGGAAATTTATCTAGGTTCAGTCTCTGGTTATAGATTATACTCCTAAGACAGCCAAACGCTATTCAAAGTTGCAGTATCAGAAACTTCAAGGTTGACATTTAGAATTCCTGGGAGATAGAAATGTTCATTTGTGAATCCCAAAGGTAAGAGGTGACTTTGAAACTTATGAATTGTGTATCTTATGATCTCTCTGATATGAAGAATTTGAGAGGCAAGGCGGGGTTGTGGGGGCAGGGAGGGAAAAACGAAACAAGATGGGATCAGAGAGGGAGACGAACCATAAGAGAGTCATAATCTCAGGAAACAAACTGAGGGTTGTTGGGAGTAGGGGAGTAGGGATAGGGTGGCTGGGTTATGGACATTGGGGAGGGTATGTGCTGTGAAATGTGTAAGCCTGATGATTCACAGACCTGCACCCCTGGGGCAAATAATACATTATATGTTAATACATCAAAACAAAACAACTTATGAATTGTGAAGATCTACACAAAAGGTAATTGCCCAGACTATAGGAGTACTTTGAGGACAGGCTTGTGTCTTATGTATCTAGTTCTTCCATTTGGATCTTCAGTGCTATGCACACTGTCATCACTCTGTTCATATTCAACCGAACCCCTCATACCTGTCTTGCAAAGGATGTAAATGGAGGCATGAACTAATTCACCAATGCTTTAAAGGAGTAGGTCTTACGGGTTCCACATAGGGTACCTCTTGCTTTCAAAAAGATGCTTAAGGGGATTTTGGGTGCAGTGGTTAAGAAGATCATGGACTCTGCAAACAGACTGCTTGAGTATGAATCCTGATTCTATCATTTTCTAGCTGTGTGACTGGGGCAGCTACCTATCTACCTTCTCTGTGCTTCGGGTTCCTTATATATGAAATTCCTCCCATGGAACAGTCATACCAAGACTTTGGCAATTAGAATAGTGCCAAGTGCAAAAGAAGCACTATGCAAGTGTTAATTATGGTCAAGTTCAAGTTGCACTACCCGTCACACAGGGCAGGGAATGGAAGAGTTCTTCCAACAATCTAAGTAAATGTGAGGCACACAGACCCATTTCCCTTTTCTTTTTCCTATTCGTATTTTCGTTTCCATTTCTCTATCATTTCCTTCATGTCCTGAATCCTTGCCTTTTACAGAGAGGCAAATTTTCTTGGTATTCCCAAACTAAGGTGACTTTTCTTGCAATAAAGAATTGTAGCCCTCCTACACTGTTGGTGGGAATGCAAGCTGGCACAGCCCCTCTGGGAAACAGTATGGAGGTTCCTCAAAATGTTGAAAATAGAGCTACCCTATGACCCAGCAATCGCACTACTGGGTATTTACCCTCAAGATACAAATGTAGTGATCTGAAGGGGCACGTGCACCCGAATGTTTATAGCAGCAATGTCCACAATAGCCAAACTATGGAAAGAACCTAGATGTCCATCAACAGATGAATGGATAAAGAAGATGTGGTATACACACACACACACACACACACACACACACACACACACACACACACACAATGGAATACTACGCAGCCATCAAAACCCCTGAAGTCTTGCCTTTTGCACCGACATGGATGGAACCGGAGAGTATTATGCTAAGTGAAATAAGTCAATCACAGAAAGACAATTATGATACGATCTCTCTGATATGAGGAATATGACAGGCAGGGCAGGGAGCTGTGGGAGGAAGGGAGAGAAAAATGAAACAAGATGGGACCAGGGAGAGAGACAAACCATAAGAGGCTCTTGATCTCAGGAAACAAACTGAGGGTGGCTGGGAAGTGGGGGGCGGGGTAGAGTTGTGGACATTGGGGAGGGTATGTGCTATGGTGAATGCTGTGAAACGTGTAAGCCTGATGATTCACAGACATATACTCTGGGGCAAATAATACATTACATGTTAATAAAAAATTAAAAAAAAAAAAAAAGAATTGTAGCCCTTTAGGAGTCCAACTGAATGAGACACTCTGGCTTTTGCTGCCAAGTAACGTAACAGACCTGGAAATACAGACTGCGTTTTCTTCATCCAACTGGATGTCACTGGACCACTGTCCTATGGACATTCACAGTCACTTGTTCACTCCTTCAGTAAACATTTGTTGACCATCTATTAGATGTGCTCGACTGTTGTGAAAATCCAGGCAAACAAAGCGGAGTAAACAGATGTCATATTTGCTCTCAGGGAGCTTAAAGTCTAGCAGTAGGTGGTTGGGGGGCATAGAACAACAGCAAAAAATGAGCAGCCACATTACACTTGTTAAAAGTTATAGTAACAGATGCATAGGTCACTGTGGAAACATGGAGAAAAATCACCTAACTGGGCTTGGGTGAATAAGAAGGCTTCCCCACGTAGGGGGATGTCTAATGGTTCAGAGTTAGCCAGACCAAGATAGAAAAGGAGGAAGGGAATATCTTCTAAGCAAAGAGAACAATGTAAAGGACTAACGGATGCCAACAGTGATAAAGATGGAGAGAGACAGAGACAGAAGATTGGGGCACCAGAAGGGTTTGTATATGGTTGGACCTTAGCTATGGACCAAAGAAACACACGGGATCCTGGAGAAGCAGCTAAGGGCCAGATCCTCGAGGTCTTCATGGCAAGTTCTGGACTGTGGACCTTATGTTAGAGACAATGTGGTGCTAATAATTTGTTGTGGAGAGGGAAAGTGTGTAGGTTAGTAATTAAATCATAAAGGAATTATGTTTTTTACAAAGCAAATTCCAGATATCATTTCACGTGTAAATACCTCAGTATATATCCCTAACAGATAAAGCCTTTTAAAAAAAAATTCTTAATTCAAAGACCATTTTTATACCTTGCAAAATGAACGTGAACTACTTTTGTTATCTCATTCTGGGTCCTATTAAAATCTCCCTAGCTGTCAGCAAAATGTTCTTTTTTCCACACTTGGTGTAATTGAATCAGGATCCAAAAAAGGATCATTTTAATATTTCTCAAGTAACTTTTTATTTTATAGCAGTCTTTGTCTCTCCCTACATTTTTCCCCCTTTATGTCATGGTATTGTCCGAGTAACTCCATAGATCATTTGACCTGGAGGATTCTCTCACTTCAGACTGGAGAAGGCAGATCACTGGCTTGTTTATGGTTTCATTTAATTTATAACAAATTCTTTATGCATTTAGGAATTAAGAAAGCATCTCAAGGAATTTATACAGTTGTCATTGTATCCAACCAGGTACAAAGCCTCTCAAGTATGTGCTGATTCTACGGGCACCCTGAACATAGCCAGTCATCAAGCTTCTCCACTTGGCTCTTTGTCTCTCTTCCTACCATTTACCAGGTTTTGACACAAGGGGGCCAGAGCACACTCAGTGTTACTCTTCTGCCAGCCCCCAGGTTGGGCTTTCTGAATGAGACTGCAGTGAGCCACCACCCAATTACAGAATCAGTTGGGACAACCGGTGTGTACGCAGCCAGGGAAGAGCACATAAAAAGGGCCAGGTACCATTTTACCACCTCTTGACAAAACTCTTCCTTATTTCTGTCCCAGCTTGGGAGGGATTGTTCGGATAATGTAATCCAGAAAGTTTTCCATTTTTTAAGAGACTACAAAGCAAGAATTATCCACCCACCCCAGAGGAGTGTACAGAATTTTCTTTTGTGTGTTCTCATTCTACTGGGGTTGTATCACCCTGAAAAAAGAGGATACTTATTAGGTATTCAGTAACACAAAGTCATGTGCCAAGAGACCGTCCTTCAACCCTACCCTGCTCTTTAGGTGTAAAGTCAGACGTTGAGATGATTTGAATGTTAGTTTGATGTATTACCTTTTCTGCCAGGGACAGCACAGTGCTGGCCTGAATTATGGCCACTTGTTCTTCATTTCTTAAGTTCTGCCGCAAGAGAGAGAGAGAGAGAGAGAAAGAAAAGAGGCTGAGGATAGTTATGATTTGCACTATCAGAAAATACTGCCTAACTGCCTGCCATAGATACTACCGCATAAGCATGTATAGAACATAACAGATATTCTATTCTACTTAGTAACAATTCTTAACAAAAAGTTCATTCAAAACATATAAAAGGACATTAAATGTAATTTTTTAATATCTCTAATACTGATCTGAATTTGTGTTTCACTGTGAGCATACTTAGCTAATAGTTTATGAGAAAAGCAGAAACCAAAATGAAATAACAAGTAATCTTTTCATAGTGGTTTGATGTGATTTAATGGATTCTGGTCTCTCCTTTGATGATTTTTCAAGGTAAAAAATGGGTGACTCCTTCAACCTATATGCATCATTCCCATAATATCTCAATGAATGGTCCTCCCACTGAATTAATATGCCTTGACCCTGCCTGGAAGGTGTTTTTAGAAAGAAAAGAGATTATAGTTTCCTGGTCCATTTTTATGGGGCTGCCACCAACCCTACTATTAAGGAGCATTTGCAACTGCATGACTGATTAATTTCGCGCTGGATGGCTCCAGGCAACAGTGAGAAGGTAATTAGCTTTAATCACTGCAGATGTGGTCGGCATTCAAACGTGAAACCAGCCCACGAAAAGCACTTCACCAGTTCCCATTTCTGCCACTGCCTTCCAGAGAGCCTTGCAACACCTCAACCAACTTGTCTGATAAATGACTGATTCTCTTCAAGGAGCTACATCCTTAAGTGAACATGGCCTCTCACTTGCTATTATTTTACACATGACGCTCTGGCAAGTATTTCTTGCTTCTCCTTGGGCAAATTCATATATTTATTTACTGCCCTTAATCAATTCATTACTTACCCCATTATCACCCAGGATATCAAGCTGCTTTATGAGATCAGGGATGTTCACATCCTGCAATATCAAGGAGATACATTCATATCAAAGATATAAATGCAGCTTACTATTTTATCACTGCTTGACCTGTAACGATGAGAAGACATTTTAAGACCCACAATTCCTTGGGTTGTTTTCAATCAGGCACACGTGGTTTTATGTTTTCACTCGGCTTCTTCCAAGCTGCGTGAACCTGGGCAAACGACTTAACAATTCATTCTCAATTTCCTTCATAGGCTGATTTTGAGGATAAAGAGATGGTATGTGAAAGAGTCGAGGATATAGTACGGATTTGGAATTCTTTTGTTAAATTTTTTTCTTATTAATTGCCAATTTTTTTGAATTATGATAAACTGTAGGTACAGAGAAAAGTAACACATAATAAACATAATCAACTAATTTCATTCTAATTAATGGAATTCTGACCTGGTTGAGATTTTGATTGCCACACAGAAAACTATAGTGCATTCCATTTTTTAGCATTAATTTCATGCTATGGAAAATAGCTCATTTTAACTATATTTCTTGAGTCAGTTTGAAGCAGCTGAACTCTTTGAAAAAGTTCCCCTGCATATAAATTTTATCCTCCAGAGTAGGTTGTTTATGATCTATCTAAGAAAAGTATCTAAGGAAAAGACAAAGTAAAGTCCTTTTCAATTAATTAGAACTGAATAAAAAAAAACCCAACAAACTGCTCTGGTTTACAAATTTTTGTGCAGTTTAGGAAGGACAGAAGTTTAAACACCATGAAAGAGGTTTAGGATGGAAAACAAGGAAACACAATTTTATTACCTAATTTTCCTCCAACTTTTTACTTCATTAGTAAGACTCTTTCCTCTCACTCATATCCAGATAGCAGTCCATCTGACCCCTACCACCGGGAAGGGGGAGGTCTAGCTCAGTTTCACAGGTAGAGAGAAGGCAACGAAAGCAGGTATTATCTGGCAGCTCAGAGTGGGAGCAGGAAGGGCCATGCACTAGGTCAAGGAGAGACTAGGAACAGCGGGAGGCTTCCCAGCTTTCCCTCTGGGATAGATATCCACCACGTGATTTCATTACATTGAAGGACAATATATTTTCCAGGAGATGGAGCCACCTCCATTCAACCTTAATGTTTAAAATGGATCCCAATATCCCTAAAGATAGAATTACATTTTATCTAAATGAACAACATGTTATAAATCATAAGTCCTTCCAAAAGAGAAATCTTCCCTGAACTAAATGTAATCGAAAGAGATGGTGGACTAGATGATTTAAAGGTCTTTTTCAACATCAAAATTCCAAGATCATGAATCCCACAGCACTTAAGACAGCATAACAAAGTATTGACAAATACTTTTTTATCTGGTATACCTGAAATCTGTTTCTCAAAGTACTGAGTTTATTTAATACTTCCCCTAGATAATTAAGGGTAATTATCTTAATATTTTGAATTTGTACTCTGTTCCTGTGTTCTCTGCTATTACCATTCATACATCTGTCACACATCTTTTTTTAAATACATTTTTTTTAGAAAAAATTTAAGTAGGCTCCAATGCCCAACATGGGACTCAAATTCACGACCCTGAGATCAAGGGTCTACTAACTGAGCTGGCCTGGAGCCTAGATGTGACTCTTTTCAGCTGCTACCTAGTTGTTATCAAAATAGCACCCAGTGACTAAAAAATAAAAGAGATGAACAACTTCCCCTTTTCCAATTCCCAGTTTTTCTACTTTTTACATACATAAAAAATTTAATATCTGCCTACCTTGACACCTTCTTTCATACAGTAGATCTGTAGAGCACTCACACCATCAGAGAATGGGTGAATTTGTAGGTTAAATGGAGGGGATCGTCTCTCTCTTTCCTTGAAATACAACGAAGAATATATGGGAATTAAAAAAAAAAAAGCAACAACTGATTAAACACTAAACCAGTTGTCTGTGTTCTCTCTTTATGCTATTGCAGTAGTTCATCAATGTCATATGGCAAAAAAAAAAAATATATCAAACTCAAGATATTCATGCTTAAATGTAATGGAAAAGAACTGACTGATCAACTAAGAAGTATGGTAGAAGAATTTATAGATGGTGTCATTTAGTCTTGCAAATTTTTTGATCAGAGAAATGTCAGAAGTGAAGTTCCCATTTAAATTATATAAATATTTAGAGCTTTCAGGTGTCACAGAGAATGGTCTTTTGACCCATGGAGTTTTATGGCTGTTAATAGCCTTTTGCATATTCAATCTACTCAAGCTTTATGATGAAGATATGTGAGCTACTAAACAAGACTTTGCTCTTCCTCACTGCGGAACACCAACTGCTAACTCTGTCCAGATCTAATTAAAAAAAAAAAGCAAACCTCAAAAAGAAACTCTTGGCAACATAATAGAGCTACAAATGGGAAATTTTCTTATCTTCATGTATCGACATATATTCAATCAGATTCTAAGCCAGGTTCTTTAAAAAAAATTTTTTTTATTTAAATAATCTCTACCCCCAATGTGGGGCTAGAACTCATGACCCACCAATCAAGAGTTGCACGCTTTTCTGACTGACCCAGCCAGGTGCCCCAAAGAAGTCACGTTTTCTCATTTTCATTTCTTTTTTTTTTTTTAGGAAGGGAAAGCAGGGGGCAGAGAGAGAGAGAATCTTAAGCAGGCTCCACCCCCACTGTGGAGCCCAACATGGGGTTTGAGTTCAGCCCTGAGATCATGACCCAAGCTGAAATCAAGAGTCAGACTCTTAACTGATTGAGTCACCCAGGGGCCCCTGTTTTTTTTTTTTAAGTAATCTCTACACCCAATATGAGGCTTGGACTCATGATGCCGAGATCAAGAGTCACATGCTCCACTGACTGAGCCAGCCAGGTCCCCCCCAGGCCAGATTCTGTGTGACAGAATAAAAATCTGATTTGATTGATATGTTTTACTTAAAAAAAAAAAAAAAAAAAGACTGAAATTTGGTCAGGTTTACCAAGGTATTTCCTAAAACAAGTTACCTTGCTTCTTTGCCTTTTGCATAAATGTATTGTAGATTTAAAAAGTTTACTCATGAATTCAAGTGTGTAACAAAATATTTTTGTATATAGCACAAATGGAAATATAATTCTTGAGGTAACAGTCTTACAAGTCAGAATTCAATGAAGGATGGAAATGATTATTTTAAAGCTATGAAGTATTGATTAAGTTTGAAATCTATTATGTAAATTACTGAAAAATTATTCATTCTTGTTCTTAAAGGCAATCATGTCAAAAAGTACAGCATCTGAGCAGACAATTCTGACTTGCATCAGTGCTTTATCACTTACAGTCCTAGATCTTGGGCAAATTGTTCAATCTCAGTTGCCTTATCTATAAAATCTCGATTATGGTTGTGAGGTTGAATGACAGTAGGCATGTGAAATGCTTAATTTAGCATCTTACACAAAGGATGTGTTCAGTGCATGTTAATTATTACGATTATTTTTATTATCATTATCACCATCATTTCCTTACTTCTAGCTCTAGGTTTCGAAACTCCAGCAGCTCGTTCTGGTCTCGGGCATCCTGTAGTTCCTGTTGTAACCGGTGATTTTCTGCCTCCTGTTTTTCTATCTAATAAAGTAAATCCTCAAGTTAGGTGAACATTGCAAAAACCGTCCACAACTTAGCAAAGCAAGCATGGTGAGCACTCATTTAGTTGGTGAATAAATCGTCCAGACCATGAAATAAAAAATCCCAAGTAGATGTGAGTAAAATAAGTATTAGGGTTTCCTTCCAGTTATCCTTTGGTTGACTTTTTGTGTCATAGAAGAAAATGCTATAAGACACCTGCATTTATTGAGAGAACATCTGGGGACCCTGTGAGCAGTGAATCTGAGAATACTCATTAGGCCTAGGCCTTGGGTCAGGGACTGTGTCCTGGCACTACATTTAATGGTGTACATAGGGGAGACCAACACCTTTTGTTTCTGGAGTTACAAATGATGAGAAAAATTTTATATAAATAGCTCTGATCATATACAAAACTTTACTGAGTTCCAGTTACCCACAGAATAAAGCCAAAGTCGTCAATATGGAATTCAAAAACATTCATACTCTGGTCAGCACCTAGCTTTCTAGCCTTCAATATTCTCACGGTCATCTCTGCTCATGCACACACTCACACGAGAGTCTAGAATGCCCCATCTATGGACTGACTGCCAGAAGCTGGGTCTTTGTTCCGCTCTCTGCCTAAAAGGAGCTCTCTCCATTTCCTTTTCTGTGTGAGGAAATCCTACTTTTCCTTGAACACAGAACTCTAACATTCCCTACCAGAAAAGGCTTCCTTTGTCTACCCATTTAGAAGCGACACCTTTTCCCTCTGTTTTCCTGTAAGACTTCTCCTATAACCTGATGAAGCATGGAATTGAGTTAATTATGTAAAACATGCCTCACCCTAAAAGACAGGCCCATGTCTACAAGGGATCAAAACATTTTCATGATCTGTAATACGTTTGGGGCTGCCTTGAGATATGAGCTGCGTGGATGGGCCTTACCCACAAGACCTATTTAAAATCTTGAATTTAGAAATAACAACCCAGGGGCTTTTAATCATTGGATGAATATTACTTTCCCAAGTATACATACTTGAAGTAGGATGTTTAGCTCTATTGTTACTGTGGTTTTCTTTTACTCACAGAAACGTGAGCCCATAAATTCCCCTTTTATCCCAAAGAAATCAAGACCGAACAAAATCGGACAGAAGACGTAATGGGAATTAGTTTTCAAGGGTAAAGAAATGTAGTAACACTTATTACCTGGCATATCTCTAAGACTATAAAAACCTCTTTTTCTCATAGCCTCAGGACAGAAAACTTACAGGAAAATAAAGATGGGGAAATAGTGAAATATTAGTAACATGAATTAATGTAGTCAAGGTTTTTAACCCTTAGATTTAGATTTACATTCAGGTATTTGTGGTCAAGTGAACTTTCAAAAGTTTTAAGAAGTTGACTTAGATCATCTAAGACAATCTTACTATTTAGAATCTTGAATTTGGATCTGAGATGGGATATTTGGGGAGATTTCTGGTTCTGGCAATTAACACCGGCAATCAGGTCAATGGCTCACAGGTTGCAATTCATAGACCAGGACCAATGTGTGATTAAGTATCTTTATAGAGACCCCCCCCCCACACACCTCTCTGAAAGTACCAGTTCCCAATCCTGGAATACCAACCCGCCTTCTATACATCTGCGCTGTCTCGTCCTTCAGAAAGCAAGGTGGTCTAAGGGCTTTGCTGCACCTAGGGGAGGGAGGATAAGCATCTTCTTTCCCTTCTTGTGCTTACAAGAGTGTGGTGTTTAATTTCAGTAGCCAAGGCTATTGAATATTGGTAGAAATAATCCCAAAATAATTTCTACTTAGTAAATGGATGAACCTACAGAATTATTTCCCCTATTCAAATGGGCTTTCAAAGTCTGTTTTTTTCCCCAAGAATAATATATTTTGTAATCTTTTCACTAGATTTATGGAAGGTAAATACTAAAGACAAAACTACCTTAAGCTTAAAATGATCTCTGTTGTATTTCATTACCCCAGGCAAAAGCCTATGTTCAGATAACCAAATTAATTATATCTATTGGGCCTACACCATGCTTTTGCATCTTGATTTGTTGAGCAACCTCCTGGATGTGCTGTTTTGTGCCTTGGATGCATCTTTTAAAATATTCTCCCATTAAAAAAAATATATATATTTGTATATAAATAACCAAGATTAGCAAAACGATTAAAAGCGAGAACACAGTCTATGCTAGGTTGCAGCGTGGTCTCGGAGTCGTATTCTGTCACTGCCTTGCAGAAAATAACAAGTCCCATTCGTACTGTGCTTTTTGTAGATGGACAACCACATAGGACGTGTGCATGTGTGGGTGGGTGTGTGTGTGTATATATATATGTACAGCACACATACAGTATATATATACATATGGTCAACAAATCAATAGGCCTCGGGATCACATCCTTTCAAGTTGGCACAACGCCAGCACAGAGCCATGCACACGGGCCACTAACTGATGGTGATGGCGGTGACAGGGATGCGGTTGAGCACGCAGCAGAGGAGAGCGCAGCGTCGGAAAAGCCTCCCCTTCCCCAGCCCCGGTGCCACTCCTGAGAGGACCCCCTGCTGCTCCTGGATCTCATGGTTTTCTCCTCTGCCCCACTAGGGTGTTGCGCCCAACATACCTTTTCTAAAAGTTCCTGGTTTCTCTTAATGAAAAGTTGTTTATCTTCTACCCAGTGAGAGTCCTGTTTGACAAAGAATATCGCGCAGTCAGCATTTCAGAGTGGCACGAGAGGGCGTGTGTCGTCAAACCACTTGGCTAGAGCTGTCTTCTCTCATGGCTGGTAAAAGACACCCACCCCTTATTATCAGCTCCTTCCTCAAAAGACACTGGGGCCAAAGTTGCCAAGAAAATTTCACCCCCTTTTCATCGACACTCACTAATCTCTAACTTTTTCAGACTGAATAATCCAGGACCAGCCTTCCGGGGACTCAGAAGTGACCACACAGGCAAAAAGTGAAAAGGGTCAGAATGCACACAGGCTAGATACATATGGATGGAAAACATTAAAATGCAGAACCATAAATGTAGCATAGAGGCAAAGAATGCAGCTGGAGAGGCGGGTCTTTGTCTCAGCAGCTTGTGACCACTTTAGGCTATTAGTACAGGGCTCCTCTTCCTCTGGCCTTCTCTCTGTTGCCCAACCTCATTTGTATTGGAGCGGGGTTCACACTCTGGCCAGAAAAACACCAGGGACAGAAACATCCAGTTGAACATTCTGACACAGTTTGAGAAAGGTCACTGTGGAGAGCCGAGCCGTGTCCTGGGTGCAGCCCATGCACAGGGGCTGGAGGACGGTCGGACTGAATTGTTTGCATGTGCAGAAGAGCCAGCAACCGAATGCCTACCTGCCCTTTCTGAGCCAGAGTAGCTTCCAGATCTTCAATTTTGGCTTTATACCTTAGCACCTCTGCTTGGAGCTGTTCTTGAGCCTAGTGAAATCAAAATTCCAGAACGCAATAAGTAAAATGGTAACTCTATGTTTCCTCCCCTTACGTTCCTTCATCAAAACTCAAAAGGTAGGAAAAAAAAAATGTTTTTCTATGATCAAAGAATCTTTTAAAACTATCTTTAGGATCTTAATTCTTGCTAAAACTTTCCGTGGTTCCCTTTACCATCAAATTAAAATTTAAAGTCTTCAGGCTGAGATGTGAGAACTCCCACTAGAGTTGCAATCTTTTCCCCACTATTCATCAACAGAGTTCACCCCGATCTGCTGGTGATCTCCTTATTTCCTAAATATGCCTTGTAACCCTACACTTCTCTCTTATTTGGATAAATTCCTCTTCTGTAAAGCCTTCTCCCACTTAGCCTCGCCCAAAACTTGCCATTCTTTCAGAGTCAACTTTGTGCCCTAAATTTAAATCTAGATCCAGATGTATGTATGCATGTATGTATGTATGTATGCATGTATGTATGTAATGATGTATATGTGGGGTGAGTATGTGTATCAGCGTTTTTGGACACTGATCTTCTATGGAGTAACCTTAACTTCATTTGTTTTCAGATTCTCTTGTATTCTTCCTACATAGGACCTTATTTTCTGTGAAAAATTGGTGGGGTTTTTGGGTTTTTGCCCATACACATATTTTTTACTTAAGACTTTGATAGGTTCTTTAGTGTAATGTGGAATAAAGTCAGCCACGGCAGGTATCCTTTCTTTCCTTCCTTCCTTTCTTTCCTTCCTTCCTTCCTTCTTCCTTCTTTTCTTTTTTTAGGGGGAGAGAGGATGGGGAGGGGCAAAGGGAGAGGGAGAGAGACAAAATCAAGGAGACTCCCCACTGAGGAGCCCAATGAGGGACTCGATCTCACAATCCTGACATGACCTGAGCCGAAATCAAGTGCTGGATGGATGCTTAACTAACTGAGCCACCCAGATGTCCCCCTCACCCCAGTTCTTCCTTTTTTTTAAAAAAATAATCTCTGTATCTAATGTGGGGCTCTAACTCACAACCCTGAGATCAAGAATTGCATGCTCTGACTGAGCCAGCCAGGTGTCCCTCCTTTTCTTATTCTTTCTTGGGAGGGGAATATATCTTTGGACTGTTTACCTTTACTAGATTAAAAAAAATCCCAAGCTTAATTCCACTAAGCATTATTTTAACTTTAAATGAGCATTGAGTACAATCTATTTTTTTCTTGTACCAAAATGATTACATCTTTCGTTTTCATGATACTCATTCATCTATCTTACCTATTATTGCATTTCTTTTTTAAAAAAATATTTTACTTATTCATTTAGAGAGTTAGCATGCAAGTGAGAGTGGGTGAGGGCAGAGGGAGAGAGAGAACCTCAAGCAGACTATGTGCCGAGCACAGGGCCTGAGTAATCACTAATCTCTAACTTTTTCAGGCAGGGCTTGATCTTAGAACCCTGATATCGTGACCTAAGCCGAACTAAGAATCGGATGCTTAACCAACTGAGCCACCCAGGCGCCTCTATTTCTGCATTTCTACTTTCTCTCAATTTACTTTATTGCCCTTTTTCTAGCCTCTTGATTCGTTTTAGACTATTTTGCTGAGAATGGCTAAGTTTCTTTGACTTTCACGGCCAGAGAGAACACTAAACCTTTATTTAAGAGGGAGGGTGAAATGAGAGAAAGAACTAGTTTCTACATCATCACCTCTTCAAAAAACAAGATGTATGCCATTATCTTAACTAGCTAACCCTTAGTTAGTGAGAATGCTTTGTATGTTCTAATCATGAAAACCACAACTATTACGTATTAGGGCACAAACACGAAGGAACACACATGCATCCCTTTCTAATGACTGCCTGCCTGTCTATTCCAAATCACAGCGTTTTTTTTTTAAAATGTTTATTCGTTTATGTATAAACATGTGCATGTATGTTACAATTTGAAAATACATAACTATAATAGCTATCCGGTCCCACTAAACAACTATGAGTAGCTCCTACAACTCCCCCCAGGATACTATAAACCCTTTAAACTGGAAGTAGGATAAAATCACTGGGTGGGCATACTCCTTGCCCCATGTAAATTAATCTATGAGGCAGTTATGGTACCGTATTTAGGACTGTGAACTCAGAAACACTAGGTTCATATCCTACCTTTCATCTAACTGAGCTATATACCCTGGTTTCAACCTAGCTAATCTACATTTAACTCCCACTAAGCTATTATCTTCTCTCCTATAAAAAGGACAGAGCTAAGAAGAGCATCTAACTCATGGGGTTGTTTTAGGATTGCATCAGATGATGTATGGAAAGTGCTTACAACCATGCCTGCCACATAGCAAGCACTCACTAAACTTTAATATTAGTATTATGTGTGTGTGGCTTTTTTTTTAAAATAGGCTTATGAGAGACAGTTGTGATGTAATGGAAAGAATATGTGACCCAACAAGATTTTAGGTGGAATCCAAGTTTTACATCAATTAGCTATGTGATCTTGGGCAATTCAATTAACCTCTCAGAGCCTCAAACTCGTCTTTTATAAAACACCTGCCTTTGGGTGTTGTCATAAAAATTAAATGAGATACTGTCAGTGAAAATTCTTTGGAAGTTGTCAATGTAATGCTGGGCACTTACTAACTAAGAAAAGAAAGTGGCTAACCACAAAAGTATTTTTTCCAAGCAAGAAGCTAAAAACAAAATGGATTATCAAAATTCAATATTGCCAAGCTTTGAAAATATGTTTTCAAACAGCAAGAATAAGAACTACTATCTTTAAAGGAACAAAAGCATCGATCTAAGTTGGTTCTAATGTCCTAGATCCAAGGTTTGTTGACATAAAAGATAAAACAGTTCAAAAGCCGCAGCGGAGAGGATACAAGGGAGGCTATCCTACTGATATTTTTATGTGCATGGTACTTTTATGTTGTGACTGCTGCAAGCCAATTCAGAGCCCTCTCCCCAGACGTATACTGACCTTGGCTTCCCTTTCAGCATCGATGATACCTCCAGTCTGTTCCTGCAGGAGGGCATATGCTCTTTGGAGGGCCTGATATTCTTTTGTTAATTGTCGAAATCGTAGCTCAGATTCCTCAGCTGCTAAACTCTTGAGGTTACAGAAAAAGCCAAAAAAAATAATTAGGTTATGTTTGGGTCCCATGTTCAATGTGAAATACTAACATTTGCCCACTTTATCAAGAGAAGTAAATAAATTGTTTGATATTGGAGTCGGCGTGATTTTATTCTTTTTGTTTGAGGGAGTGGCCAAGGGAGATGAAGAATCCCAAGCAGGCTCCACACCCAGCACAGAGCCTGAGACAGGGCTTCATCTCACGACCCTGAGATCATGACCTGAGCCGAAATCAAGAGGCAGACACTTAACCAACTGAGCCACCCAGGCTCCCTGTGATTTTATTCTTAATTTTAAAGTATGTACATAGACACAAATACTATAGTACTTTCAAATGGACATTATAGAAATACTTAATTTTTGTTAATAAGAGGCATTGGCTTATTTATACATTTCTGATGATTGATTGCTCTTTTGGGCTTGGATAAGAGTCAATTTTGGATCCAAATGAGAAGAACTTACACCTAGATTTTAGATTCAAATGGGAAGAAATGATAGAGTTTTAGTCTCAATTCTTTTCCATACATCCATATGCAAAAATTTCTTCCAGAGATAAACTTAAAAACATAGTTTTACAGCTTTAGGTCTTAAGTTTCAGAGCATAATATTATCACCAGGGAGCTTTGTGAAAAATGCAGATTTGGGGGTTCTACCCGCAAGATCCTGACTCAGGAGTTGTGTAGTAGAGTCCAGGAATTTTCATTGTGATTGAGCCCCCCTAGATGATTCTGACAATGGTAGTGTACAGAGCACACTTTTGCTAAACCCTGTCCTCAACTCTATCTAGAAGCTTTTTCTTCTAAGCTTCTTCCTCGGTTCTCACCTTCCCTACGAGAAGAATTTGGGATAATGACTTTTAGTTTGAAAAAAGTCTTCAAGTTACACAACAGAATTTTAGACAAGTTGTTAAAACGGTTACATGACACCAGCGAAGCTATTTTCTAAGAGGTAACCAAGTCAAAATGGAACTATTATGTGATCATTTGCACAGTTCAGAAAGGATATAAGAAGTACAATGGTTTCTCTCCGTTTTAAAGGAACGGTTTGGTGACAATATCACAAAAGACTAGAGAAGTGGAAAAGCTTACTTCGTCCAAGTCATCATCAGGAGTAGCTGGTGTTCGGTCAGTTCTAAATGAGGCCATGGATGATGTCTCTGAATCCATGGAGTCCTCATCATAGCCAATAAATGGGTCCAAAACAGGCCTCTAGGGGAGGGAAAGTACATATTTACTGAAACAACTAGAAGTGGGGAAAGTCATCATATTATCAGGGCACCATCAACCGGCATAGGGGCAAATGGACACAGAAATCAGGGGTCCTTTAGTGCTTCTTGGAGGAAATAAAAACTCTGGGCATGAACACAGTAATTCCAATAAAAGTGTGTCCTACTTTGTTTCACTTATGATGTTTTTGAGGAATATTCATGAACATTTGGCTCTCTTCATAGAAACATTGGAGCCTCTTTTATATTACATTTTGTTTTTTAAAGATTATTTATTTGACAGAGAGCGAGAGAGAGAGAGAGAGAGAGAGAGATCACAGTAGGTAGAGAGGCAGGCAGAGAGAGGGGGAAGCAGGCTCCCCACTGAGCAGAGAGCCCGATGCGGGGCTTGATCCCAGGACACTGACATCATGACCTGAGCTGAAGGCAGAGGCTTTAACCCACTGAGCCACCCAGGCGCCCCTATATTACATTTTATACCATGACGTGTTTATGTGATTTGCTTTCCAGTATTTAAAATATAATCAAGACATTTAAAGTCCAGGCACCTATCTGGGATTATCATATTTTAAGTCTTATCATCCAATCCCATATCCAAATCAAATACTGTATTTGATAAAAACAAAATCAAACAAACAGACAAATTAACAAAATTTTGTGGATTATAAGAGGCTATACAGATATGGGTGGACTGAGAATACCATTATTAATAGTCATTTATCATAACAGTATCAAAGTTAAGTATCCATATCTAATGGAATAATAAAATCAAACTACTACCAATATTACTCTCCAAGAGAATAATAAAAATATACTAATAATTATAGGGTAAGTATGAGACACTAATATTGTTCACCGGGAGACATTAAATCATGTGTCTCTCTTACATGTTCTTGGGAGTTTGACTCATCAGCTTGTCAGATAATGCTTTCTACATCAAACCTCGTGTCTTATTCACTCAGAAAAAGTCATATTAAAGCAAACCGTAAAGGTTAAAATCCATAACGCAATCATTTTTGGACTTCTAAGAACTATTAAGAGAAGAGATTTTCTTCTAGCAAATACAGCCCATGGTTTGCTGCAGTTTAGGAACATTTGATTTGTCACATCTTTGCAGGAAGATTCCTTGGCAAGCCTCACTTCTCTCGCAGGGTTTGTGGCAAAAGCCTGATAACCTAGTTTTCCCATTACCTTAATTGGCTTGGAACTTCTTCTATGTTTTCTCCTACGGATGAGCTTTTCTCGGTCCTGGAAAACAGATGAAGAACTTCTCAGATGTTGAATTGGTACATGTTTCCCTCTAGGCTTTTTTTTTTCAATGATAGAGTTAGTTGGTTTTCTCCTGAGGCATTGTGCATTTCTATTTAAAATAAGATTGTGTTTTGTAATTTTGGCAATTTTAAGGTTTGCTACTTATAGATCTTTTTAAAGATTTTATTTATTTATTTGTTTGTTTGTTTATTTATCTGAGAGACATAGAGAAAAGCACAAGCTGGGGGAGAAGCAGAGAGAGAAGAAGACGGAAGGGAAAGAATCTCACAGACTTCACACTGAGTGTGCCGGGCTTGATCTCATGACGCTGAGATCATGAACTGAGCGGAAACCAAGAGCTGGACGTTTAACCAACTGAGCCAGCCAGCTGCCCTGCTACTTACATATTTTTTAAGTAAAAATACACTACAATTTTTCCTGATAATCTATGTGGATCTGAGAGCCTCCCAATGAGGAAGTACATGGTCTTCCTCATCAGAATCCTTTGTTATACTTGAAGATCAAGTAGCTCTGAAAATACACATATTTTCCCAAAGCATAATTTTAAAAATTTTCCCAAACCCAAAATTACTTTATATTTAAGTATTTAAAAAGTACTACTTTGCATAAACCTTATTCTTTTCATTTAATCACTTGAAAGGCATAGCAAGCTGTCTTAGACTCTCGTTCTCACCTGCAGCCTCTGAAGATGGGAACAGAGTGTCTATTGGGTTGAAATCATCTAGTGGATTTTTTGGGGAGGGAGTTGTTGTAGTTGGAATGTTCTGAGAAACTCCAAGAATATCTAGAAATCACGATCGATTTCTTGATTTATTCTTGTTGTGGACAAAGATATCCTGGGAATTTGGTGCTCATCCACGAAGTACCCCACATGTTTACTGTATAAATTCAAAGGTAGATTAAATAAGTGACACTTAGTTTCCCTAAAAGTCTGGATAATATGCCTCAATGTGTCAAACTTCCAACTTAAGTTCAGATATTCCAAGTCAAGAAAAGCGTGGCTGAGTGATTCTGGGATTTACCAGTGATTAAGGGTGTGGGTGTGAAGTAAGAGGCCATCCTTACTACGAGTTCTGGTTTACGCCAGTGATGTTAACCTAAAGAAATCCAAAGGATTTCTCACCTCATAAAAATATTTTGATCATACAATCTCAGTATATCTGAAACTTTGAAAATTTATACTTAGATTACCCTCCTAATACAGTATGCGCCTTTTAACATATACTCAACATAGGCAATTTTAAAAGGATGAACCACAGGTAGTTATAAGCAGAAGTTATCATCCTTTCTCCCCTCAATAGCAGTAAATCATCTTGCTCACCTTACTCTGGAGACACTTGCCTCACCATCCTCCCCCTGCCCCCCAATTGCTAGTTCCTCAACTCTCTGGCCCTTGGCTTGGTCCTGAATTGAGAGTGACCAGAGATAACAATAATGGAATAAAGACAGAGGCAAAGAGGAAACTCAAAGGCATCTAAAGGCCACTGCTGTTGATAAAACAGGCCTTGACCAGATGTAAATGGGAGTAATAATGGCTCTACGGGCACTGAGGTCATGGTTAAAAGATCAGGACTGAAATTTCCACGCTGTCACGCAATTATGATGTCACTGTTCATTCAACAAATATTAAACTGTACCTATGTGCTAGACACTGAAAGAAGAGGCTTATGGTGCTGTTATTGTTGGCCAAATATTTAATCTCTGAGCCTCAGAATCTTGATACTGGAAGGCAATTATAGGGTATACCTACCTACTCCCATACTGATGCGGTTGGAAGTTCTTTTAAGGTGCTCTGCAACCACTATTTGTGTTATCAAATTAGTTAACAGAAGATTTTAACTGAAAATGTATAAAACAGTTTAATAATATAAAGTATTTTTGGAGTAGGGTCTCTTCAACCTACTTATATATTGAATATATAAACTTGGGCCTTTGGGGCTAATCTGAAATTATTAAGTGCTTCCAGTGTACGTTGATTTCTCAGCTACTTGCCCTTGGGAACAGCTCAGAGTTCATAGATTGATCAAGACCTACCCTTGTGAGCTCATCAATAATGTTCTGCTGCTCAATGACTTGAAGTTTTAAAAACTCTGTCTCTTGTTCTTCATTAGCTTGATCGAGGTCATTCAGAGACTTTAATTTCTTTAAGGGTGGGTGGGATGTTATTTTTTCTCTCTGGATTAGAAAACAAGAGAGTATAGGTAGACACTTTAAAATTCCCAAACTTTAGCAGTTCACATAAAATATCTATAGAAACTTTATGAGGCTCCAGCTAAATGTGAAAATTGCTCCGTTTCACAGATGCACCAACGAAAACCCTCAAGTAGATTTTATTTTCTACAAGTCAAAATCATTGGGGATGCCTGAAGATCTCAAAAGCTGTGTGGTAAGTCTGTTAAGGAGTGCACGAGCTTATCTCTGTCCATACATAATACAAGTGGTGGCATCTATTTCTCAACTATTATGCAATGTCTCAGAAGATGAGGTGTACCCATTGTACAGTTCTATAAAGAGCATGTTAGTGAAATTCTTGGAAGGAAGTCTCTGTGGCTGAGGAGCTATGTTGAAAGTTTGCTCCTCTATTGGGGAGATTTTGGAAAGTGATTCCTGCAGATTCCTGGAAGCACTCCTACCATTCTGCAAATTTAGAAATCACTTTAAATTCAGAGCCAGCAACTTTCTCTTGCTTTCTTCCTTTAAGGTTTCTTGTTTACACAGGGAAAAATCCCAACTTTCATGAATAGCATTGTATTTTAAAACAAACTCAGAAAGAGCAGTAAGTCAGGTTAGTGGCGTAACATAAGGAGGGAAGCTGCAGTTTTACGGAGTCTGTGATACACACCATTTCCGAATTTTCCTTGGTCACGGCTTTTAGCTTCTCTTCCATGCGTTGCAAAGACACCATCAGTTCATCGTTTCTCTTGGCCAGGCACTTGTTCCTTTCCAGAAGAGGTTTACATTGTTTCTCGGTTTCCCGCACACGTTTTAACTGGGAAGACATAAGTTACAATTTGTCTCTTGTGCTGGAGTGGATGTGGGGGCAGAGGGAGTGAACTGGCAGGGGTGAGACCCATC
>CM052809.1:34513789-34535121 GCA_028533885.1 Nasua narica
AAAAAAAAAACATGATGCAAACATTTAACAAGTCTTAATTTACATGTACCTAGTAACATAACTTCAAATATATATATAGCAAACTCGACAAAACTAAAAATAGATATAGACAAATCTGTTGGGGGAAGAAGCACACAAAAAGAGTATAAAAATATAGGAGATTTTAAACAAGACTATTAATGAACTTGATTCAAAACTCATGCAATGATTGCAGAATATACCTTCTTTTTATGAGAACATGTAATGTTTCTAAAATTGACAGTATGCTGTCAATTTCTAAAATTGACAGTATGCTACCATCATAAAGTAAATTTCAACAAATTTTAAAGAATGAAATGATACAAAGGATTCCTGACTAATGTAACATTGGGTGTCAACTGTACTTCAACTTAAAAAAAAAGAAATAATACAAAGTATATTCTCTGACTAAAATGGAATTAAGGCAGAAATCAATAGCAGAGATATAACTCAAAAATCTCCAAATGTTTAGAAGTTAAGCGTTATGGTGCTAAGTAAACCACGGGTCAACGAAGAAATCATATATTAGAAAAGATTTTGAAATAACAATACATTATGACATAAAACATGTATGGGATGAAGCTAGTCATGCTTAGAGACACTTATGACCTAAAATATATATATTTGGAAAGAACAAAATGCTGAAATTATAACTTCTTTGTACCAAGAGCCCCCATTAAGAATGTACAATGTAAAGCACAGAGCAGGATTTTTTTTTTTTTTTTAAGATTTATTTACTTGAGAGAGAGAGAGGGTGCAAGAGAGCACTGGGGAAGAGCAGAGGGAGAAGGAGAGAGAATCCCAGGCGGACTCCATGCTGAGCCCTGAGTCTGACATGGGGCTTGATCTCAAGACCCTGAGATCATGACCTGAGCCCAGACCAAGAATCAGATGCTTAACCGACTGTGAGACACCCAGGTGCCCCAGAGGAGGATATTTTAAATACAAATACACAAAAATGATGTAAGGAATTCCTAATATTAATAAGAAAATAAAGGCATCACAAAAGAAAATTGTACAAAAGACAAAGGGGAAATCACAAGGACACCCAAAAAGCCAAGATATTTGAAAATTCACTCAACCTCATTATTAAGGAAATTAAAAATCAAAATCCTACAATCAGAATATCGCTCACACCCACCATACTGACTAATATCATCAATGATCTGTGCATGTTGGCAAAGCTGGGGAGAAAATGCCAAGTCTCCCACACTGGCGGTGAGAATGCAATTGTTCTAACAACTGTGGAGACCCGGCAACCTGTACGTGCACGCCCTACGACCCAGTCATTCTGCTCCTCGTATGTTCGCAGCAGAAATGAACACATTTTCTCACCAAAGACATGTAGCAGCACCACTAACATTGAAACTGTTAAGAAACACTATGAATGTCCATTGGTAATCGAAGAAGTAATATACTGTGGTGCATTAATTGAATACAAGACAGTAAGAAAATGAATGAATGATACACGTAATACAGTGAGTGACATCCACAAATATAGTGCTGGGCAAAAAAGCCAGACACAGAAGAGTGATTACTGTAGGGTGCTGTTTACAAAACATTTAAAAAATGGTGACACATGTCTATAAAGACAGAATTCAGTGAGTGGGTTAACTCTGGAAGGATGTGACTGGCAGAATTCCCAAGAGAGGGAGACTCTGAGGTGCTGGTAATCTTCCAGGTAGTCATCTGAGTGGTGGTAATATGGATGTATCGCTTTGGGCATGTTTTATTAAACTGGACCTTTATTATCTGTGCACTTCTCTTTGTTATGTTATACTTACACAACATCATATATACTTTCTTAAACAAAATGCTTAAGAAAAATCACTGAATAAATAAATAAATAATGCTGGGCAGAACTCACTAGTTCGTTTCGTTCATCTCCAAGCAGGGTGTTCCTGTCTTCTAATTTTCTTATAGTGGCATTCAATTCAGCTATTCTCTTCTGATTTCTTCTTAAATCCTACACATGAAAATTACAATGGTTATTTCTTCCATAACACTTTTCACCAAGTTTGGGAATTCCACTCATAAAAGTAAGAGGCTTGGTTCCTGTCATCTGGCTTATGAGGTGAGAGTAAAATGTTCTGTATTCAGAGAAGAGTAAATATTTCCTGTCTTCTAACCCTTGATATTCACTGCTTGGGTTGAAGGCCAGGCCTGATTGAAACTGCAAATGAATTCCATGTGGCAGATACTCTCTGGAGCCCTGACTCCTGGCAGGGGGACTGGTAGATCGTTGGATGAGCCTATCAGATCTGTGAGCTCTGAGACCAAGGCCATGTTGTGATTACATGAGGGTCAAGGAGCATCTCTTAAGTCATGGCTGCACATTGCTTCCCACAGTTAGGACAGATGTCCTATCACACTTAGCCAAAGAATAGAAGATAGGGCTGGGCTTTGAAAATTCCTACATACTCCTGGAGAAAAATGTCAGTGTGAGAAGGTTGGTGTATTGCCTTCCTGTATAAAAGGCAGTAGATTATAAGATAGCCTCTGTTGGTCCATTTGGCCCAGAGCTACTGGTGTCCCCACTGTCATAAAAGCCATGGATCACTTTACACATGGCTCTCATGGACTGACTCCATGCTCTAGCATCCACGGGACCATTACAGACTTGTAATTAATTATCATCTTACACTTTGATAGTGCTGTACGATGGACAAACCAGTTTCCCACACATTTATCTTCAGATTCATAAAATCCTAGAGGATTTAGCAGAACAGTGAAGATTCAGGGAGGTCATAACTCGTTCAGGGTCTTGTGGCTACTATCAATAGATCAATAATTAGTATTTATTGAATGCTAGCTATGAACCAGACACTGTGCTCAACATCTTACAGACTGTTTCTTCTAGAAACAGCCTTATGGAGTACCTCTCTTTTACAGATGAGGAAACTCTGAGCAGGAAAATGATTGGCCCGAGGTCACACAGTAAGTGGCAGATCCAGAATTTGAACTAAAGAGTCTGACCAGAGAGCCCATTCTCTTGACAATTTTGCTGCACTGCAGGTAAATGTCAGGGATAGAACTGAGACTTACATCTGCTAAATTCTGGTTCCGCCACCTACTGGGATATAGATATCCTGAATACCAAGTCATAAATTATTCATTACTTGGTTCTAAGTACTACTTTGGAACCCATCTCTATTCCTAAATAATACATTTTCATCTTTTTAGCGGCTACATAATTTGAAAGGTATAAGTTATGAAAGCCAACGATATACAAGCTTATTTCTATGACGGCAGTTCTGAAAATAATTTCTCCTATAAAATGATGAAACTCCAGGATAATAAGTGGCAAGTTGAATCGGACTAGAAGCTTTTAGATGATGATTTAAGCGGTTTAGTTTTTTCTATAGTCATACATTTTGACCCGTCGATGACAACCGTCTTTGCCAATTTCCAACCCAATGGTTCACCCAAGGGAAAATTACCAGTCTTGGCAAGAGGCAAAGTAGTTTCCCCTAATTTATGACTCTTATAATAGGCTGAAGTTTGGATTGGTATCGTGTGGGTAGAAAAATTCTATGGAAGATTTAAAAAGACCTGTAATTCTCTTGTGATCTGCTAATGCAGGGCAGACCACTTTGTTGTCTGTCAGTTTAGAAAACCCTGTTCCCAAGATACCAGCCGGTTTTATAGGAGGAGGTAGAATTGATTTCTTTGTAGCAAACAGGAAAAGAGCTTAAGTGAAAAGTAAAACTTGGGAGCTAAATAAAAGATGACTCCCGAGTTCTTTGCTTCAGCTCGGACAGACTTACAGGGCTGCCGCAGTGCTCAGAGCCGTCTCCTGCTCTTCCCGGAATCTCTCGTTTCGGACTGCTCATATTACACTCGGCCTCCTTGACCAGAAAAAGCTGTTCATCCAACGCCTCCTTCTGCAGCTGCAGTTTCTGTACATAGCCAGTTTGGGTCTCCAGTTCCTTTTCCAGGGAAAAGATGATCCTGTCCTTGGCTTTAATCTCATCCATCTGAATTAAATGACACCCAGGACATTTTATTTAACAATGTTGTAAAAAAAAAAAAAAAAAGAGAGAAAAAGCATTTTTACAATGGTAGGAGTTTAACTTCTTTCCGCTGATTGTTATAGGAAAAAATTATGACTGTGACAGGCATACCGAATTTGTGAACAAGACGAGGCAACAACGTGTAATGAAAGGCTATCCTAGGATAATTAGGCATCAAGGAGAGTAACTTTTTCTCTCCGGTATATCCTGTGTAGATGCTTTAGTTCAATATATTGTTTGAAATAGTCTAGGTTGGTTGGATTTAGAAAGGAGAGGTTAACTTTAAAATGGGTCATCTGTAAAATAAAACAAAATAAAATGGGTCATTTGTGTTAATAAAGACAGATACTCAATATTCCATTACAGTATTTCCCAGGACAATTTTTGATGTTCCTTTCTGTTTGGAGGAATAACCTTTAAGTTCACTTTAAACAGCAGCAGCCACTATGAATTGGTCATTTTTTGCTGACAAAGCTGCAGACTTTCCAGGATCCTAGTCAGTTCCTAAGGCCAGTATGTTTGCATTCAGGTGGTGAATGTGGAATGAATTCAGGAGTGAATTTGGGACATGGTTCATGTTATGTGGATCTTTCCATTCCTTTGCACATTTCAGAGCAAACAACTAAGGCAAACATTTTACCATTACTATTAGAGAAAACCATGGTCGGGACAAGAAGAGGAATGAGAAACACCTGGTAATATTAGCCACTGTTTTCCCTCCTACATCTGTGGGACATATTTATGGATCCCAACACTCACATTCTGTTAAGACTCGGCATGGTCTCAGAATTATTTGTCAACTAAAGGCCATAGCATTTGATATCAACTGATCAAGAGCTTCACTGGACTGAAAAATTTGTGCCATTCCTGGTGAGGGCTAGTGAAGTTAATGACTGTAAACAATTTCTGAAGAGAGCATAACAATCAGGCAAAATTTTTCTTCTCATTTCATTATGTTTCATAAGAATATTCAAAATGGAGATAGGACAGAGACATTTAACACAAATGATATTATACTGTTCTCTTTTTTTAAAAAAAAAGTCTCCTTATTTATAACAAATCACTTTGTGTAAGTCTTTCTTTGTTGTGTTCTTATATAAATATGCCTATGTATGTATTTGGAACAAAAATTGATGCATAGTCCCATTTTTCCCAAGGTAAATATCTACGAGCTCCTGCCTCCCAGTCACAGGATTTTAGATCAATTTTGGAAGGACATGGGGCTAAATTCTGCATGGTCCTATGATATCATTTGATAACTTGGTGAGTAGTCAAACATTGTCCTGTTAATTCTGGAATGAAAGCACTGTCTTTAGTTTTTACCTCCTTGTAGAAGATTTGAATCAATGTTATTCTTAATTAAGTAGTACATTCATTTGTTAGACCTGTCAACTATGAGGTCATTTACAGTTCATAACACATGGTTCCACACCTCCGTGATCCTAGTCGGTTCTGATGTACCCTACCTAAACGAACTTACTCCAATACTGCCCATATAATCATCCTCATCATCGCCACATCATAACTAAAATTTATTGATTTTTTACATTCAAAGCACTATCCTCAAAGCTTTACATACCTTATTTCCTCTTATAACAATCCTATCACACAAGTTTTGTTATCACCATTTTACAGATGATAACTGAAGACCCAAAGGGTTTCAAACTTTGTCATAATCCTATGGTTAGTAAGTGGTAAAGTCAGATTTTAGGTTCAGTCTTCTGACCCCAGAGTCCATTATAGTAAGGTATGCAATAATGATTCCAACATTATCCTTATCCTTCCAGCACCTTCCAAAGTAGTTTTCTGTAGAATATCCAGTAATCAGTATCCATGAGTCTCTATTGCATAGTGGTTGTAATCACAGACTCTGGCTTCAGAATACTGAAAATCTTCCAACGTTCTAGTTCTTAGATGGGAAGGGGTGTCTACCAGAATTCCCTGGAGAAATTTACTAAACAGAATGGCTCTCATTTCTCTCCCTTCCAGTTCCAAAAATGGAGCTAGGTGTGGGGACAGTAATAGAATAAGAAGAAAAAACTGAAGACAAGTACATCTGTAGTACTGAAAAACTTCCCATGTTATTCTGTTTGCACCCGGTTTTGTAACGACTCTTGAGGCAGCTTAGATTTTACCTTGTTACTAAGAGAGACTGCACTGTCTACCTCTGCATTTGTCTACTTTTACTTTATGCTGGTGAAAGGAAGTCAGAGAAGAAACTACAGATCAACAAGTGGATATACTTGCGGATTTTATATTGAAAAACATCAACAAACACAAATATTTGATGTACAACATCCTTTTCATTTACCCACCTGCTGACTCCAGAGTTCATTGTCCTGGTTCTTTCTTCAGCAGCTGTTGTCATTTCAAAAACCAAAGGCAGGGCAGAGACCATATTTCTGCACTGTGTTTGGTCTTTATTGTCAACCAGGGCCATAAAATAAATTTCAGACAAAGAATTTGGAAAGTGTGGCAAAGGTAACATTTTACAGTCACACTATATTGTAGTACAAAGAAAATTACACATTTAGCTTTTCAAAATGTTCAATGGTAACCACTTTTACTTAAAATCGAAATCCTAGAGATATGGTCCAAGGAACATAATTGGAGTTCTCACAAAATAATTGCTTAGAATTGGCAGACACAAAAGGAAAGTGTAGTTTTCTCAAGAAAATATTATTATTATTTTTAAAGATTTTATTTTTAAGTACACTTTACTCTGAGATCAAGAGTCACATGCTCCACTGACTGAGCCAGCCAGGTGGCCAGAAAATATTATTGTTAGAGAAGCATAAAGTGCATTCTAACAGGTGAGGGGTAATTTGATAAGATAGGACTAAGATATAACTATTGCTAAATATTCTGAGTATAGATGCATGTAAATGGTTCTTCTAAAATAATTGGACGTGGTCAACTTAGGACGTTATAGCTTTCACACAATAATTATATATTTTATTTTTAGGTATAGTGAGAGACCAATGTGGTTTTTGGCCATGCATATTAAAAAGAAAGATCCAACTCTATAGGCTTGAAGAAAGTTTTAGAAATTGGCAATAGCAAATAAACCATTTAGGAATGGTCTAAAAATTATAGTGGCCACTGTTTTGAATGGCTCTTGTTTATTTTGAGAAAGAAGATCTATTTTAAAAATGACTAGGGTTCTCATAGCTCTATTTCTTGCTTTCAGACACAGTTCCTGGAAAGAAGACAGGTGAGTCACTCAGGATGCTCTCAGTGGCTGCCATTTCAGATACCTTGAAAGCCACAGAAACTTTCCCCATCCCTGAAAAAAGCCAGTGACATTTTATAAATAGAAAGCCCACAAAATATGTTGATTTTAGAAGAGTTCATAATTTAGAATATTTTTATAGACATTCAAGAAAACAGGAGCCATTGAATAGATACTTTCCAGATATGTGAGGCTAGAAGAAGCTAGTTGTTATGAGAAAGGTGATTCCAATCTCTTCTACACTTTACAATTCCAACTTTGGCTTGGGCGTATCTATCTACTTATCTACTTACCTACCTACCTAGGGACCTATCTTGTATTTTGGACAGTGCTAGACAGGAGGCGAGCACTATTTATAATCCATGGATGAGAAACACCTGTAGAAGCATACCCGTGGCACCCTAAAACCTGGGAAGAGAATGGTTGTACACCAACGTTCTGCCCTGGGTTACTAACCAGCCTCCGAATATCCCGTTCTGACTCCCACTTGATCTTCGAGATGGCTTCCTGGTGGGACTGATGCTCACTCCTAAGGTCCCCAGCCTTGATTTTATCCGCTTGGATCATATTGCTTAGAGCCTCGTCCACCTGCTTCTTGGCAGTTTTCAGGTCCGCAATTTCCTGTAAGAGCTTAAGGCGCTCTGCATCAAACAGTTTCCGGGCCTCCTCCCGGGCCTCGATGGTGAGCGCTGTCCTTACTTTGTCACTGCTGCCATCCCGGAGAGCACACAGGGCCGACTTGAGCCTCTGGATCTCCCCATCCCGCAGCTTCACTGTCCTTGACATTTCTTGCTCATGCTGCTTGATGAGATTCTCCCTCACAGCCTGCAGCTCCTTCATCTTCTCCTCATGGAGCTTGGCTTTGAGTTCTGTCACCAGGACCGTGTGCTTGCGCTGCTCCAGCTCACGAATCCTCTTTGCTTCTTGAGTCTTCTCTCTTTCAAGCTTAGACACCTGAAGTCAGAGAAGCGAAAGGATGAAATGAGGTGAGCCTCAAAGGGAAGATGTGCTCCTGAGCAGGGTCCGTGGCTCAGGCCACAGAGGCCTGGGCTCTCCCAACTCACCTCTTTCCGTTCAGTCACTGAGAGCTCAGAGGGAAGGGAACCACAGGCCCCAAAGCTGGGAAGACAGTATGGGAAAGGAGGAGATACCTGGGATGCCTGTATTATTTGGTGCAGACAGTATCTGGGGTTTGGGGCCTTTACTATTCCATCTGTGGTCTGCAGACAACCAACACAGGCACCGCCCAGAAGCTTGTCAGAAAGGCAGAATCCAGGGCTCCTTTCCAGACCTACAACCAGGATGTGCATTTTAACAAGTCCTCAGGTAATCGTATGCACATTAAAATTAGGGCACAGTGCTCTAACGGTTTTCACGTTGGTGGGGAGAAGTTTGGAACAGATCACCGGCAGAGGTTTTTAGACTATACATCCCTGGCTAGGTGCAAGCTGATAAATGTGGGTGTCTTAGGACAGTTCAAAGTTCAAAATTATGATCAAACTAATAAAATGGTGCCCAAAGTGATATTATAAATATTTCTGTCTCCCCCTTCTGTTTTGGCTGCCGTAACGGGGGAAATGAAGCCAGCTGAGATATCCTCAACCTCATCTTTTTTTCTATGGCAACTTAGTTCTACCCCCGAACATCATGCATAAACACACACCAGCCCCAAACACTGTGGTTCACTGGGCCCTCTCTCTGTTCAAGGGGTCTGGTGGCTGTTACTTCTGCATGCTCCACAGATGTCCCTTCGTGTCCTTTCCTGCCCCACTCAGCAACCTCTCCTGCTCCCCCCACCAGCTAACCATCCAAGCAGTTTAATAAAGTATTCCTTCTAACCCTTAGACCTTTCAGGTATTTTGGTTAAACAAAATCTGTGTTTTGCTTCATTTCTGTTAATAATGTGGGTCTCCTTATAGATTAGCCGTGGCACTACCTTAATCTGGCTGTGACTCTGGCTCTGATTCAGCAGATCAGGGTGGGGACCTGGCATGTGTGGCTTGGAGAAGCCTCTTGGCAAATGTTCTTTACTGTCGCCCTCCTCCCCTCTCCTCATCTCTGCTGTCTTTGTTCCTCTGCCTCTGTTGTGTACCACAGAATCACTCTCTCTCTCTCTCTCTCTCCACACACACACACACAGTGACCTGGAAAAAGGGAAGAATTAGGCAACCCCGGGAGTAATATCCGGTTCAGTGGAACTGGGTCTCTGCCACTTGCAAAATTGGAAGGTTTCACCAGATAATTGTGAAGAGCCCCTCTGGCTGCAAAATGTTAAGATTCAAACTCCTTATTGAGATTCTGGTAATTATAATGGAAAGCGTGTGAGATTTTACTTACCTTAACAGTACCTACCTTTGGCTAGGACAGGATTTTTTTTTTTTTAAGATTTTATTTATTTGACAGAGAAAGACACAGTGAGAGAGGGAACACAGTAGGGGGAGTGGGAGAGGGAGAAGCAGGTTTCCTGCTGAGCAGGGAGCCCGATGTGGGGCTCTATCACAGGACCCTGGGATCATGACCTGAGCCGAAGGCAGACGCTTAATGACTGAGCCACCCAGGTGCCCCTAGAACAGGATTTTCTAAGTCCACATGGCAATTTATGAATATATTTTTTAAAGATTTTATTTACTTATTTGAGAGACAAAGAACGTGAGAGAGAGCATCAGAGGAGAGAAGCTTAGAGGAAGAAGCAGACTCCCCGTGGAGCTGGGAGCCCGATGTGGGACTCGATCCCGGAACTCGAGGATCATGACCTGAGCCGAAGGCAGTTGCTCAACCAACCGAGCCACCCAGGCGCCCTATGAATATTTTCTTTTAAAGGCACAGCAATTATCACCACACTGGTTATTCTAAAAGAACTCAGGGCACAAGGAGACTTGGGAAAATAAATAGCCAGGCATCCTTCAAAGACTATTTTTGATCTTGCCTCCAGCTTCAGCCAGGGTCCCTTCCTGGATGGTTATTATTACATATACTCTAGACCTGGGCTCTCCAATACGGTGACCACTGGCTACACTGAGCACTTGGAATATCCCAAGTCTGAACTGAGACTTACTCTAAATGAAAATACACACCAGATTTTGAAGTCTTAGTGTAAGGTAAAGAATGTAAAAACCTCAGCAATCATTTTTATACTGATTACATATAAAGATTATAATATTTTGGATAAGTTGGATTAAATACAGTATATTATTAAAACCAATGATTTTTTTTCCATTTTATAATTGTGGTTACAAGAACTTTAAAAATCACATACATGGCCTGTATTTGTGGATCGTATTGTATTTCTTCTGGACAGCTTTGCTCTAGGATTCTTGGTGTGTTGAATGAAACATGCTTTCCCTACACTGATGGTGATATTTCTCTTAGTAAAACCTAGTCCTTTTTTTTTTTTTTTAAGATTTATTTATTTATTTGAGGGAGAACAAGCATGGGGCAGAGGTGGGGCAGACGGAGAGGGAGAGAGAGTCCCAAGCAGACTCCACACAGAGTGTGGAGCCCAAACCAGGGCTCAATCTCACCATCCCAAGATCACTACATGAGCCGAAACCAAGAGCCAGATGCTTAACCAACTCTTTTTCCAGGTGCCCCAGGAAAGCCCATTTCTGATCCAATTTATGTACTTGCTCAAAAATCACACAGGGCTCCTTTATGTTGTGGAATAAAACCCCAACACCTCAGCTTCCCCTTTCCCACTTTCAGAAGATTTGGTTGGACCCCTAGCTCCCGTTTCTGTTTCTCACTGTACCTCTCCTCACCTGTCCCACACTGCGGGCACTGGGGATTAGGCTTTTCCCTGCACACGCCCTAAATCTCTGTACCTGTATGCCTGTGGTTTCCTCTTCCTGTCCTGCCCTTCCCTCTGCTTCCTCTGGGATCCTCTCATCCCTCTTGGCCAGCTAGATGTCACTCTCTCTAGTCACACCACCCCTGACCACCAAATGAGGACAAACCTCCTTTCTCCTGCCTTTGGCTTTTCAGGGTACTTTACTAAAACCTCCTTACTGCTCCTTTCCATGTTTTTCTTTATCCTATGGTTATGGTTTTCTGCATGCTTGTCTGTCTTCACCACCTTTTCTCCTGCCCCTACGCCACCCTGCAAACTGCTAGTGAGCCATGTTCATTTTGTCTACCCCGTGGTTGCCGGCACAACACATGATAAGGAGACTGACAGTGTGTTTGCAATTAAAGAAGGTGTGCCTGTATGTTTCCCTAGCTAGCCCTCTAGCCAGAGTCAAGAATAATGTATCTTGTCATACAGTTTAGAGAACACCGATTTGTAGGGTTTCCTGGAGCAACTCCTTTTCCTAGAGCATCTATCCCCTTGCCAGTGTAAAGCAACAAAATAAAACACCACTCATATATAAGAATGCCTGTCCTCTGCTTGATATTTTTCTCAGTGCTTTGGTAAGGACAACATAAATCTTACTCCATTTTTCTAGATTAAATTCAAGTGAGTATCTTCGACCATGGGTGGGCAAACAAACCATAGCCCATGGAACAAATAATTTCCTACCTCCATTTTTGTGAATCAAGTTTTACTGGACCACAGCCATGCTGTTCTATTTACATATTGCCTACAGTTGTTTTTATGCAACAGTGGAGTTAAGCAGTCTCAGAGAGACCAGCCACAAGGCCAAAAATATGAACTATTTTGCCTTTTACAGAAAAAGTTTGCTGACTTCTAAAAATGCAGTTTTTGTGAAAAAAGAGGTCTTATTTTTCACTGATTTCGGAATTCTGATAATTTACCTTGCATCTGGAACTTGGGAAAGTTAACTTTAGCTCAAGTGATAGGAAATTAGCCATCTTCAATTTCAGCAGGATGTATTTACATTAGGCATTTGCAATAGTGTCATGACTATAGGGCTGTTGGGTAGCAACTTACTAAGGGAAATTTTATCAGTTCTGAGAACAAGTAAAAGCCTGTAGTAAAAATGGACAAAGGATGAAGAATTCTGGGTTTGCATTTTGATTTCACTGTCTGCTATATCTAAGAAAGTTGCTTTATCTTTCTGAGGATCTTTGATTATGCTTAAAAACTACAAAACAGGATTATTCTTAGGGTTAAATTAGCTAATGTATGGGAAAGCACCTTGAGCTGTAAAGTAGTATGAAATGCAAGGTAATGTTACTACTAGATATAAGAGGAGATACTCATGACCTATAATTATTTATGTCAAATTCTTGACAGGTGCGTTAGATTGCTTCATTTTGTGATCTTGTCATTTCTCTCAAATTATAAACACTGATCTTTTGCATGTAGATTGGAGATGAATGAAAAAGAAAAAAATGAAAATAAAGGTATATGAAAAATATATTCCAGCCTGAAGATAAAAACAAATACAAACAAACACTGGCCTTCTTGTCTATCACTTAAAGGAATCCACAGAACCCAAAGAAAACTCAAAGGCACTGATTGATTACATTTGGCATTTTTCATGTCTGCGTATTTTGGTTGCCATGGAAACTGGCATTTTTGCAGGATTTCTAGGTATGACTTGTTTTTTAAGCTTGAGAGAAGTGTTTTACTATGAAGGAGACACAAAGGATGTCACTGACATTCGGGAAGGAAAAAAGCCAATTAAAATTTTTATAGTAAAATCGCTTTCTGAAAATTATTTGCAGCTCAGACTGTACCAGTAAGAAAAGAGAATTTACTATCTTACTGTAAATTGTACACAAAAAGAGAAAGAACTACTCCTAACAATGAAAAATATAAAGATAATACTTGAAGTGAAAAAAATACTTAGAAGAAAAAAGAACAATTTTGATAAGTGCTGCTGGATCACATAATAGCATTTACTGAGGGCTTACTGTGAGTTACACAGCTTCCTAAAGGCTTCACACACATCACCGTATTTAACTTTGGCAGCTCTGTGATGTAGGTAGTATCTGTGTCATCCAGATGTCAGATGAGAAAGGTGAGGACGAGTCTCTGCACGAGCACAGTGTGAAGAAGGCTGCTTAGTGCCCAGCACGGGCCAGGAGCCAGGTCTGGGTCAGGTCCCACACCATCCTGTGCACTTGTTTTAAAAAAAAATTATTTATTTTATTTTATTTTATTTTAGGATAAAAACTGAGAGAGAGCACCAGCTGGGGGAGGGGCAGAGGGCGAGGGAGAAGCAGACTCCCTGATGAGTGCAGCCTGGACTCGGGGCTCTTGAGGGGCTTGATCTCACCACCTTGAGATCATGACCTCAGCCAAAACCAAGAGTCGGGCTCAACCAACTGAGCCACCCAGGAGCCCCCTCCCTGTTCATTCTGAAACCTCTGGCAAGCTGTTCTCCTCCCCCAGCCTCCCATTTTCTTTTCTTTCTTTTTTTTTTATTAACATATAATGTATTATTTGCCCCAGGGTACATGTCTGTGAAACATTGGGCTTACCCATTTCACAGCACTTGCCATAGCACATACCCTCCCCAATGTCCATATCCCTACCCACCCCCCCACCTCCCAGCCACCCTCAGTTTGTTTCGTGAGTTTAGGAATCTTTTATGGTCAGCCTCCATTTTCTTATGTGTAAACTGGGACTGGGGGTTTTGTTCTCATATGGTCATGGTGAGGGCTGACTTAAGATAACGTGTCAAATGTCCTTCTGAAAGGCAGGAACACCTGGGAGATTAATCATTATTAATACGTGGTTAAGGGGCACCTGGGTGGCTCAGTGGGTTAAGGCCTCTGCCTTTGGCTTGGGTCATGATCTCAGGGTCCTGGGATCGAGCCCCGCATTGGGCTCTCTGCTCAACCGGAAGCCTGCTTCTCCCTCTCTCTCTGCCTGCCTCTCTGCCTACTTGTGATCTCTCTCTGTCAAATAAATAAAAAATATTTAAAAAAAAATAATACGTGGTTAAATAGTACAGCATTAATTTTGATGACTATTGTTGACATATATTGTTGATGCCATATTGATATTATTCTATCATGCAATGCTATATTAATACCAACGACATAAATATAAGAACCCATATTATCAGGATAAGACTAACATGACTATTACTATATTAAGACCATAATAACTATTTTCCTATCAGAAACCTTAAAAACAAAGGTAAAATTGGGTCTCTTGGGGCTATCTTGAGTTCCCTGGCATTGGTGGCATCTAAGCTTAACTTGGAAGAGACTCAGATTATGTGTGTGCAGGAGTGGGTGTGGGGTGGGGGAGGGTAAGGGGATGAGCACTGAATAGGGCTTTGAAAGATACAGATCCCATGGAGCACTGGGTGTGCTGCATGAACAATGAATCTTGGAATACTGAAAAAATTAAATTAAATTAAAAAAAATAAACTCCAAAAAAAAAAGAAAAAAAGAAAGATACAGATCCCAAATCCCTTCTCCCCTGGAGGTTTTACGGAAGAAAAAAGTCAGTAGGAAAATTTAATCCTCCTGGGGAGGAGTTACACTGTGTCAGACGGAGGAACGTTCTGACTACCACCCCACCCTGGGCTCACATGGTATTTTCCTTTCTAGTCTGGCCCTTGAAAGCCAGTGTAAATTTTGCCAAGATAACGATGGCGATGTTTGAGCTTTAATGTGACCTTAGAAATCTAGGATGAAAAACTGGATGGCCCTGCCTGAGGTGTGGAAGTTGAGAGGTTATCTAGGCAAGACAAGCTAATAGAAGCTTGGGTGCGGATTATCTGCGCTGCATGTTCCGGGAGATCTAAACCCGCAGTAGGCAGAAAGGGAGGCTCCTGGGCGCGAAGTAACTCACAGTCAGGAGACATGAAGCTGGCACTATAGAAGGATAAGGGAAATTTTATACAACTCGCGGAGGTACAAAGGCTTCTATTTTTTCATTTCTTACTTTTAGACACAAGGCTTCCTGAACACAAAACTAAAGGCGCATAAAACAAGAAATGCTGCATCCCAAATTGGGGCGCTGAGCACAGAGGCTCTGGAGCAGTCATTTGAGGACAAGGGTTGGCTGATTTTCTGGGAGTTCTAGAGGCAACCAGATACTCGGCATTACCCAGGTCATTTGGGAGTTTCCATTTTAGCTCCTCTACTCCGTGTGTCATCGGGAGCACATCAGTTAAACCATTAGAACTCATTTTCTTTCTCCATGAACTTGGAATAGTAATCACACCTTGCCTTCCTTCCAGAAAAATGAACAAATGAAAGCCTTTGTACCTACCACGAAGGCTGCCTCTGAGGGAAACGAGTGAGCCCTAGGGAATAGGTGAGAGGGTTCCACATCTCATAGCAATCCCTAGTGAGCTCACACACCGCTGGGCAGATCATGGCCTCACGCTGTCCACAGGAGACACAGAGGAAAACACCAAAGCCTAATAGCTCAGAGTGACGGTCCCTCCCGCCCCCCAAAAAAGACAGTCCTTTGTCCAAGCCCAGAGTTTTCCATCTAAATAAATACTGTAACAGTATTTCTGCCATGGGGTTGTTGGGAAAGTTTTTAAAAGGGAACATGAAAATGCATTCCACAAGCAGTACTGAGCACCTCCGGCATGCCAGGCAGCATTCAAAGCGCGGAGGATGCCTTCCTTAGAGAATCCCTTAAGAAGACATGGTCTCTTACGCATAACAAGCTTACATATTACTGGGGACAGGCAGGGGGTGGTTAGGCTGTGGGCAATGCACCAGCAAAAGAACAAAATCACTTCAGGCAGTACAGAGTTCTATGCCGAAGATGGAGCAGGGTGATGTGACAGAGTAAATGGGTGTCGGAGCGTTCCCTGGACCAGGTGGTCAGAGCGGGGCTGACACCTGTGGGTCCTGAGCGCTATCTCAGTGCAGGAAGAGCCAGAGCACACGGTTGCCTTCCCTGACCAATCCCTCCCATTTTGGAAGGACCGCAGCACCTCTCTGCTGCCCACAACCCAGTCATTTTATAGATGGGAAAATGCAGGCTCAGAAACGACAAGGACACATGGCGCAGACGCCCCACTGTGTGTTCTCTCCTCTCCACCCCATGGTTCCATCTTCTTGGGCATTATGCTTGGAGTTAGGTTAGAATGACCTAACTTACTTGCTTAATCCTATCGGAGCTTGGCAAATCTTTCAGACAAATTTCTATTCACTAGATGTTGATTATGTCTAGTCTAGTAGATTATGTCTATGTCTAGTCTTTTTGTTTCATTTCTCTGAAGGAGAAATGCAGATCTATGAGAGAAGGATTCAGGTATGTTTGTACCCTCACCCCCAACACTTTGTTTCTTCATTTGAAATTCACTTAACAGCAGAGAGTAAACTTCTGATATTCTCTCTTCCTTTGCCTAAGGCTTCCAGTTTTTTCAAGACCTTCAGATTTTTTAAGAGCATAGGTAGTGAAAGACATGGAAACAACCTAGTCCATCAGTGGATGAACAGATAAAGAAAAAGTGTGCATATTACATACATATACATGTTATATAATACGTATGTAATATGTATACAGATATACACAATGGAATATCATTAAGCCATTAAAAAGAAGGAAATCCTGCCATTAGCAACAATACAGATGGACCCTGAGAGTATTTTGCTAGGTTAAGTAAGTCAGAGACAGAAAAACAAGTACTGTGTGATCTCACTTGTATGCAGAATCTAAAAAACTTAAACCCACAAGTACAGAGAAGAGATGGGTGGTTGTTAGGGGTAGGAGTAGGTGAAGGTGGTCAAAAGGGACAAATTCCTAGTTAAAAGATGAGTAAGTTCTGCACATGTAGTGTACAGCACGGTGACTACAGTTAACAATACTGTACTGTATTTTTGAAAGTTGTGAAGAGAGGTCTTACAAGTTCTCATCTCAAGAAAAAAAATTTACAACTGTGAGATGATGAATGTTGAGGAAACTTACTGTTGTAATCATTTTTTTTTAAGATTTTATTTATTTTTATTTGAGATAGAGACAGTGAGAGAGAGCATGAGAGGGGAGAAGGTCAGAGGGAGAAGCAGACTCCCCATGGAGCCGGGAGCCTGATGCGAGACTCGATCCCAGGACTCTGGGATCATGACCTGAGCCAAAGGCAGTTGCTCAACCAACTGAGCCACCCAGGCGCCCCACTGTTGTAATCATTTTACAATGTATACATATATCAAATAATTATATTTTATACCTAAAATGTATATTATATATCAACTATATCTCTATAAAACTAGGGAAAATATATCAAAAAAGAAAACAAGAAAATAGACTAGAGGAGAGGCAAAGGGAGTTGAAGAACTAGCTCTGCCACCTCCTAACATGTGACTCTGGGTGAATTACTTTACGTCATTGAATCTCAGGTTCCTCATCTGTAAAATGGGGATAACAATGCCTATCTATGATTAAATCATAAAACCTTTTTAAAAAGATTTTGTTATTTATTTGAGGGAGAGAGCATGAACAGGAGAAGGGGAAAAGGGGAGGGATAGGGACAAGCAGACTCTGCTGTGAGCACAGATCCCACCATGGGGTTTGATCCCAGAACCCTGAGATCAGGACCTGAGACGAAATCAAGAATTGGATGTTTAAACAACGAAGCCACCCAGGCACCCCTTGAATCATAATACTTAACATGCTTGACACAAACTAACCACTCAAGACCAGCACACACACACATACATCCCTATGAAGTAGACACTGCTATTCTCCCATTTGATGGACGAGGAAAGGAAAACACTGAGGGATTTTTATAACCTGCTCAAGGTCACTCAGGTGGTACATGAAAGAGGTGCAATTATGTCAGGATGAAATGTGCTTATTATAGCGTGTGACAGATAGTAAACATTCAATAAAGTATAGCTATTTTTGTAATCAGTTTAAAGCATTTATAACTCTGCTCTGTCTGCAGTATGTTCTGTAAATGTCAAGGGGTAATGTATCTTTCTGGAAAAATGACTAATGCTCCACCACTTCAAGGGTTCCCACTCTTTAGCCCATTTCCCAATAGCTGAACTATCATTTTATCATCATAGCTTAAGAGCCAAAGTGAGAATATGAATTCACATCTTGGCATTGTTTATATTCTCTCTCTTAAAACCTGGATCTTTGGAAACATAATCATATTTATTTTAATAAAACTGCTTTATAACTCGCCCTCTAAATTCCCTTTGCTCTTTGGGGAAGGCTGCTGACAGGCAGTGGGGTTTTGTTTTAGTCCCTGTGCTGGGATTGTAATTAACTGCCATGGAGAGGGAGAGCGGGGGCAGCCAGGAGAGAGGAGGTTAAGGATGGTGCTTTTATGCACGAGGCTGACTTTCAGGCTCCCGTCAGAGGAAGGGGAGATTACGCTTGAACTGCCGACTCAGAGACCAGGTCCTGGATAAACAGGGAGTCCTGTGCGTGCTCAAGAGTAACCCCTTTCAAAAGGCTTGAATGTGTGGAAGATGGCAGTGTAGAGTCTGCAGGACCTCTGCCTTTCTGAAACGTCATGAGTCTGCTCTCTGTAAATCTGTCAGTTTATAGTTCCCAGTCTCTAGACCGACAGGCTTCTCCCTATGAATAGTTTGTCATCCTGTCATTACTACAATTAAAGGAGTCTGCCTCCCTTGAAATGTTACGTTGCCCCAGGGAAAGTTAAAACCAATGAAATGTTTTTAGACCATCAGACCTGGAACGAATCTTACGAGTGCTGTTTTTGCCCACACGAAGGCGGAGAACCACCTCCGTGGGGACTGCCCAGGCCGTCTGCTAGAACTCCAAGTCCTGGCCCTCACCACACCTGCTTATCAAAATCCACGGATTGTGGGCCCAAAGGTCTCAATTTTTAATAAGTTCCCCCAGGTTACTGTAATGCACAGTGAGGTTTGAGAGATACAGATATGGAGAAACAGATTCAGTGATCTGAATTACAGATCGAGATACTGAGACACTTAAATTTGTCCCTGAGGAGGGATAAACACAATGCCCTGGACTTCTGACTCTCAAACAAATGTTTCTGTTTTGTTTTGTTCTGTTTGTTTGCTTTTATGATATCCTAATTCCTTTTAGCTTCATGGAAAGGACTTCCTCCACAAATTTTACACTAGGGTCTGGTTATCCAAGGTTTATAAGGCTTAGCTGAGACAGGAGGAAAGGGGTTCTGGGAGATCCAAGCTTTATTATTGCTGAAACCAGGAAAAATAGATTTTTAGGAAAATAAATGATTAAAATTTAAAAGTAATGTCAAGGAAAAAGAGATAGATAAAAAAAAGAATAGGATATTGGTTTTTGTTCAATAGTGTGATCAGGAACATTTATTTTTGTTTTTATACAAACAGCTAAATAGGGCAACTTTGTGCTGACACGGCTGTCTCTGGTTTGCAGGGAGCAGAAATACCTTACATGTGTCGGGTATTTGAAAATGCTTTCCTGTTCATGACCCTATTTGATATCCACATCACTCTGGAGAAATAAGTGTTAGCATATCCAACGATGAGATGAGATTCAGAGAAGTAAAGAGATTTCCCTAAGTCTAGTTAGTAATTGACTCATGTGCAGAGCATATAGAAAATATTACTACGAATAACTGTTTAGGAGTTTACCATGTGCCAGGAATCTCTCTGAGCACTTGACAGGGATTTTCTCATTTAATCATCACAACTGCTTTATATACTTGTCTAATTTGACTCTCATCACAGTTACTGATGAAGAAGCTAAGGTACAAGGAAATGAATCACTTTTCATTCGTTCCTCTACTCATTCAACAAACCCATGCTAAGCTTCTTAGTTCTAGACATTTATTTAAGCTCTATGGATACAGAGGTCAGGTAAGACTCTGCCTTCATGGAGATGACACTGGACAGCAGAAATAAGTGCTAAACAAGGAAATGGGTAAATACATAAATCGCTATGAAATGAATCAAAATAGACTGTGGGATTAACTGGACACGGCAAGTACTATGACTTAGACACTGTGGCAGATGGAAGGTACTGGGGCTGACACCTGAAACAGGTACACAGCTGCCTGGCGGAAGTGGGGCAAAGGCCCTAATGTGATCAGTCTATCTCTTGATCCAGCAAAGAGGATGGAACAGAGTCATCTGGGTGGGGGGAAAGCAGGGGAGATGAGTCAAAGAGAGGTAGAAGGAACATCCCGTAGTGGTAGGGAAAATCTTTTGACTTTGAGAAAGGTAGGAAGGCACAGAAGGGTCTGAGGAGGGCAGTGAGCTGATGTGATATACTTTAGAAAGCTTGCTCTGTACCAAAGCAGGGAGATCCCGTACAGGGCACAGTGGAACTTGCCCAGGGTCGTGCAAATGATGGGAGGTAGTGGGGGTGCAGGTAGTCGCAGTGTTTAGATCTGGTTTCCTGAACCGGGATTCCTGAGGAGGCAGACATCAGTCTCACCAGCCTGTTATCCTCACCTTCTCTGAATCCTGTGCTCGAGGCCCTCCTGCCACATACAAGAGAATCTCCCCAGGGACAGGGGTTTTTGCTCTCCCTGGCAACTGGCAGAGAGGAGCCACCGGGGCAGGCCAGCAGGCAGAGCCGGACCAGAGCCCTCTTCCAGGCTGTGACCCTCGGTGGCCTCACTCACCTTGGACTTCTCTTGATGAAGCTCTATCTGGATGTCTGTGAGCTTGGTCCTGAGGTCTTCATTGGCAGCTTGGAGGGCGACGATGAGCGCTTCGGGCTTCTCGCCCTTATTTCGCCCTTTCTTGGACATTGTTCCTTTCTGAAGGGAGTCTGGTTTTTGAATGCCTCTCAAACAGGTGCTGCCATGTTACTGCTTCATATCATGGGTGCGATGTTTTCAGCATCTACTGCGTGGTGCTCCTTGGTAAGGTCTCCTTAGGCGCTGCCCTGGAAGCCCTGGGGGAGGCAGAGACGGTGATTATGGCTGTGGCAGGGACCTGAGCTAAGGGCCAGGCAGGATCTCTCAGTCCCCAGACCCTCTCATCCACTTGGCACATGAATTTCGAGCCATCTTTCAAAAGATGTGGTCTGGTCCTATCAATGGCCTGCTCAAAATCCTCCAAACACCTATAAGTAGGATATAATTTTCACATCTTGGAATGCTTTTTATGTCTAAACCTGCCCATTCCCCTAGCTTATCTCCTCCATTTCACTCACTTACTCTCCGGCCCTAAGAAATCCCCTTTTTGGGGGAACCCTCCTACACTGTTGGTGGGAATGCAAGCTGGTACAGCCACTCTGGAAAACAATA
>CM052809.1:34535221-34587069 GCA_028533885.1 Nasua narica
GTGATCGCTCTGATATGAAGAATTTGAGAGGCAGGTCAGGGGGTTATGGGGGGGTGGGGAAGAGAAATGAAACAAGATGGGATGGGGAAGGAGACAAACCATAAGAGACTCCTAAACTCACGAAACAAACTAAGGGTTGCTGGGAGGTGGGTGGGGGTAGGGATATGGACATTGGGGAGGGTATGTGCTATGGCAAATGCTGTGAAATGTGTAAGCCTGATGATTCACAGACATGTACCCTGGGGTAAATAATACATTATATGTTAATTAAAAAATTTAAAAAAAAAAGAAAAAAAAAAGAACTTACACCAAAATGTATTTTCAATCTAAAAAAAAAAAAAAGAAAGAAAGAAATCCCCTTTATGGGGTGCCTGGGGTGGCTAAGTCAGTTAAGCGTGTGACTCTTGATTTCTACTCAGGTCATGATCTCAGCTGTGAGGCTGAGCCCCATCCACACATCAGGTTCCACGCCCAGTGTGGAGATTCTATTTCTACCTCTCCCTTCAGTTCTCGTTCTAAAAGAAAAAAAAAATGGCCTTTATTTTTTTTAAGTAGGCTTCATGCCCAGTGTGGAGCCCAATGTGGGGGTTGAACTCACAACTCTGAGATCAATACCAGAGCTGAGATCAAGAGTCAGTAGCTTAACTGACTGAGCCACCCAGGCACCCCAGAAATGCCCTTTCATTTTGTGCTCTCTTCTCATAAAGACTTTCCCTCCCCTGTTCATTTCTTTCCATGCTCTGCCCGGCCTCCTCACAAGTGCTCCCTTGTATCCTCATTCCCACAGCCTCACACACATACAGTTTAGTTTGGCTAACTTTTATGACTCTTTCAGGTCTCAACTTCCATATCATTTCCTCCTGGAAGCACCTCTAGCTTATTAAATGCCCTCATTGTTTAATGGTGGTCACACCTCCATAAGTCCGTAAACTTTGTGAGAGCAGGAATAGGTTATTCCTATTTACAACCTGCTTCTCAGAATCCATTATAAGACCTGCGACGTACCAGGTACTTAATTGGTATTCGTGAAAGGAAGTCAACTATGTGATCACTATATGTCGCCCCACAGAAAGCCCATGGTTTAAGAAAATACACAGAGCTAGAATCATACAATGGATAAACTATGGGGGGATTAATTATACTGGGTTAATTGGGTAACTCATTTATTCATTCAGTCAATATTGTTAGAGTTGTCTTTATGCTGTGGAAGGTACACTATGTTAAAATTGAAAATAAGAGTCCCAAGACAAAAAAAATAAACAAAATCTTTATCTCCATCTACCTATCTTCATCATTATCATAATCATCACTATCACCTATCTGATAACTGCCTTTAAAAAAATAAACACTAGTAGTTTCAGAAGTATAGACAAGGACTCCTCCCTCCAATGGGATGACTAAGGAATCTCCTTGAAGAAGGCGGCATTGCCCGGAACTTGAGCAGTAGGATATTAACAGATGTAGAAACAGAGGAGGCATCCGGAGTGAACAAAATGCAGGTGCTGAGATACAGGGGGAAAAAAAAAAGCACGGTAAGTATTTTGTGAGGAAAGAGGAGGACTGATCAATTAACCCAGAGTATGGTTGATGGGCACTAATGCTGGAGAGGTTGCCTGCAAATGACCAGACTGCGGAAGACCTGGAACGCCCACCTCAAGATTTTGGAATCTTTTTTTCCCCCCCAGTAAGCAATGGGTAAGCTGTTGAAGTCCTTGGCAGGTGGATACTCTAACTGGGAAATGCTTTGGTGTGCTTATTCTGGTGGCAGAGCGGGGAGAAACTGGGTGCGGGGAGACTGGATAGAAGGCTACTGAACTTGCCAAGGTGAAAGATGATGCAGCCTTAGAACAGTACCAACAAGAGAGGAAAAAAGAGGGATGTGTCTTAATTTACAAATTCTTAAATGCTTCACAGGAACAAGGAGATCAGAAAAATACGGATACTAAATCGTTAAAGTGAATGGGAAAAACATGACAAGATCCTAGAGAAAGTTTCTTACACAACCTTTCAGAAAATTGGGTATTGTGTACATGGAGGGGCTTCGGTCCAAAACTAAGGGGAATTCCTACTGGTCACCCATATGTTCCAGCAGCTGCTGTTCTCTCAAGCCCCCCGGTATTCAGCCTGGAGGACCATGCTGGGATCCTGGGCTTTCTGCCACCCCCACATGAGCACCAGGGCCATGCCCTTTGCAGTGTGACCCTGGAGAAAGGGATAGGAAGAGGTTAGGAGGTAAGGAGGACCAGTCTGTCTCCAGAAGTCATGGAACGGTCCACCATATTCTACCCTAAGCTGGATGTTGGAGAGTCATTCTTCATGCTTATTTTGCAAATATTACCATATCATTGAAGTGTATAGCTAGGAGATGTCGAACGGGCTACCATTCTTTGCTTTTAGAATTGAAATGAATTAACAAGGATTTATTGGATTTTTATGACCAATACCATTAGGCACAAAGATAAATCAGACTTATCAAAGATAAATCAGTGTTTAATTTCAAGCAGGTGCTAGGTGAGTGAACTCACATTTTTTTTTAAAGATTTTATTTAGTTGTCAGAGACAGAGAGAGAGCACAAGCAGGCAGAGTGGCAGGCAGAGGCAGAGGGAGAAACAGGCTCCCCGCCGAGCAAGGAGCCCGATGTGGGACTCAATCCCCAGGACCCTGGGATCATGATCTGAGCCGAAGGCAGCTGCTTAACCAACTGAGCCATCCAGGCATCCCTCACATGTTTTTGTTTAACAGTTTTCTCTTCCCCTAGCCGATCTCTAGACGTTGCTGGTCCCCTGGGTTCCCCAAAGCTATCTAACACCAGCTTTACGTATAGGGCTACAACTCCTCATTTTATATCTAGAGCCCCTACCGGTCCCCAAACCACTACTCACATATTCAACATCTTACTTATGAAATCTATTTGGATATCTGACTGGTGTATCAAACCTAACCTAACTAACATAGATGTCTTTATTACTAGTCCCTCACAGCCTCATTCTCTCCGGGTTTTCCCATATCAGTAAATACACCATCATGGGCCCAGTTGGTCCAGATCTAAGCTTAGAAGCCCTCCTTTCTTCTTCTATCTATCATTCCTCTTCTCTAGTCTACCAGGGGTCCTGGTTGTTTCTCCTATAAAATATAATTCCCTTTGGTCAACTTCTCTCAACCCGCTACAGTGCTCTCAGAACATAAAGGAGGAATTTGAGAAAACCTTCAGTTACTTTATAGTCTTAGGTCTTAGATCTGGATGAAGAAAGGGCTTTTCTGATTAGAGATATAGGAATGGCAGAGAAAGAGCTTGAGAAGTACTGGGAGTCACAAATTTGCCAGATGTATTTAGAGAAGGCTGTGAACAGGGAGAAGACAAACTGGGTTAGATTGCACAAGTCCCTGCATGACCAATGGTTAGATTTCACTGATAATGATTAGATTTCATTATGTAGAAAGGAAGCATTTGAACAGAAGTGTAATGATAAGAGCTCAGAGTGACTGGCTGCTTCGAGCTCGACATTGGACTAAGCACTTGGCATAATGCTCTCATTTCGAGATCCCCCAAAATAGGGGGAAACGAGTCCCAGAAAGATGAAGTAACTTGCCTAAAATGACTGAGTCATAGGTGTTGAGGCCTTCATGCCAGACTGGGATCCAGGCTGTGATGCCCTGGGTTGCACTGTCTTATGTTTGCATTTTAGAGAAGTAGCTTAGGCAATGTGATAGATGGTGAATTTCCAGGGAGAGTCACACAGGAAGTAGGAAATCAGGCTTCTTCACTGGTCCAAGTGGACAGAATACAACCCTGAACCTACCCATGGCCACGGGGATGAAAAAGAACGTGGCAACTCTGACGCATGGAGATGTTGATGGAATCATGTCTTCCTTTTTTTTTTTTTTAAAGTCTTTATATGTCTTTTTTTTTTTTTTAAGATTTTATTTATTTATTTGTCAGAGAAAGAGAACACAAGTAGGCAGAGTGGAAGGCAGAGGCAGAGGGAGAAGCAGGCTCCCTGCTGAGCAAGGAGCCCGATGTGCGACTCCATCCCAGGACCCTGGGATCATGACCTGAGCCAAAGGCAGCTGCTTAACCAACTGAGCCACTCAGGTGTCCCTCATGTCTTCCTTTTAAATATTATTACTGGCTTGAACATTCTTCTTTGCCATGGTAAATAATGAGTACCAGCTTTCTGGTATTGCTTATGGCAAAAATGTGCACTGCCATAGTCACATTTTACATTTTAATCTGTAATCCTTTCCCCAAAAATATGCTACTATGTGCCTGACTTAATGTATTTTTTTGTCTGGGAATTATTTTTAACTTAGTCCCATAAGGGCTAGGGAAAAGAAGAGGGTTAAAAAATTAGAAACATGTTTAAGACAGAAAAAACATCACAGAAAGTTACCAATAGTGTCAGCTCATGGATACCGTAAGGTGCACGTCCATTCACAAGGATGATCCTTACATCCTCTTGGTGAAGGGGAACTTCGTGAAGCCTTTTCCGGTTGTGATGGGTGTCTGGCAATCTCACGATTCTCAGGTAGAATTTTACTACTGTGCTTCTGGCACCCTGTGCTGCCTCCCCCCACCCCACCCCTTTTGGACAGCTTTACTAAGAGAATTCACATATAAGATTTACCCTTTAAAAGTGTATTAATTTAGTGGTGTTAGCATATTCTCATTATTGTATAACTGTCACCACAATAAACTTCAGAACTTTTTATCACCCCAAAAAGAGACCCTATATCTGTTAGCAGTCATTCCCTAAACCTCATCAAACTCTCCCAGCCCTAGGCATTCACTAATTTATTTTTTTGTCTCTATGGATTTGCTCATCTCGAACATTTTCTATCAAATGGAATCATACAATATGTGACTGGCTTTCTTCCACTGTAGCATAATAATGGTCAAAGGTCATGCATATTACACAGATAGTTCATTTCTTTTCACTGCTGAATAATATTCCATTGTATGGCTAAACTGCATTTCATTTATCTAGCCATCAGCTGAAGGGCAAGCGTGCTGCTTAAGTGGCCTGAGGTGAGCCTTCCAAAGAAGCTACCAGCCAGACCAAAGACCTGTACACAGACAAAAAGTCTCACTATGCATTCATGAGCCTGATACAGCAAAATAAATGCCTTTTTTTTTTTTGAGAGAGAGAGAGAGAGAGACAGAGAAAGAGAGAGAACATAAAGGAGGGCATGAAGGTATCACTACAAGCAGGTAGAATGTCTCTGGACCACCCTAGGAGCCTGAATCAGTGACAACATCTGATCCAACAGATGATCTGGATCCAGGAGGAATAGAAGCCTTGTTCACCGAAGGGCCAATCCTCTTAAAGATATCAGATAATTAAGAGATACCTCTCAGGAATCCATGCATTTTAAAACATGGATCATTGTTTGAGAGTAAACCTTAATGTAGGAGTGGATTATTGATGGAAGAATTATATCCAGTCATCATTCATTCATTCACTCACGCATTCAAACAGACATTTACAAGAAATATGATGTACTGTATGGGAGTAGAGCTTACCAAATCTTTGGTCTGGTTGTGCTAAAATCTCCGGGAAAGTTTTTAGCGATTCTAGAGCTCCATCTCTTTAGATTTTCAGGTAATAGTTGCCAGGTGATTCTGATGCCAGACCATTTTTGAGAATTTCTGGTTAGGAAAATGGGTTATGGGTCAGACACACTTGAATTTAAGTTCCACCTTTGTGTTTAGTAGAAGTGGATCATGGATAAATTGCTAGTTATCTAGGCCTCAATATACCTCATCTCTGAAATGGGGGTGAGGGGAAGGGGGATATTATATAGGACTATGGCACTGGCCTATTTGACAATGAAATGGACAAGTGTTACAGTCTTATACAGTTCATGACGAACTGTTACCACTTATTGAGGACTCTTTGTACTATTGGCTAAGGTGCTGGAAACAAAACAGCCTATAAGCGCTGTCCTCAACATGCTTAAATTGAATAACGATAAAAGATATACAAAAAATAATAACTCAAGAGCCACATTTATGGAAGGCCTCAAATATGAACAAAGCTATTCTTATTCTTGGTTCTCTATAGACTCATTTAGGCACTGACAGAAAACTCAAGAGAGGGAAACAACACAATTCTTTGTCAGAGTATGGCCACATATTTGGCCAAGAATGTGGCCACTACTTATTGAGCACCATTCTTGGCTTTTCATAGACATTAAAAAAATCTAAGCATCGGGGTGCCTGAGTGGCTCAGTGGGTTGAAGCCTCTGCTTTCAGCTCAGGTCATGATCTCAGGGTCCTAGGATCGAGCCCCGCATCGGGCTCTCTGCTCAGCAGGGAGCCTGCTTCCTCCTCCCTCTCTGCCTGCCTCTCTGCCTACTTGTGATCTCTCTCTCTCTGTCAAATAAATAAATAAAATCTTTAAAAAAAAAATCGAAGCATCATTCCTACCCTCCAGTGGCTTCCAGCCTATAAAAGGAGACAGGTGTGTATAAAGAGAGGACAAGTTCTAGAAAGCCATGAATGATATAGTTGGTAAATGCTGGGGTAGTGCCTTAATTTGGATTAAGGAAGACAAAGACTTGTTAGAGAAGGCGTCAGGTGAGCTGAGCCTGAATGAGGTGGAGTACCTTACCGGGTTCTTCCTCTGTGCCAGGCACCGTCCTAAGGTACACTAACGTTAGGTACTTTAACTTGCTGAACTGTTCAGATATTTACTCTTATTATTTCTTAGACAGGTAACTGAGGATCAGAGAGGTTAATTAACTTGAAAAAGTTGCACAGCTAAGAAATGGTAAAGCTGCAACTCAAATACACATCTGTCAGCAGTCTCCAAAGCTGCTGCTGCTGTTGTTTTGTTTTGTTTTGTTTTTGAGAGAGAGAAAGAGAGAGCACAAGAGAGAGCCAGCATGCGCATACATGGGCGGGCTTTGTGGAAGGGTAGAAAGAGAGGTTGAAAGAGAATCCCAAGCAGGCTCCACGCCCAGCAAAAGCCAACACCCAGCTGGATCTCACAACCCCGAGATCAAGACCCACATGGAAATCAAGTAGTACGACCCCTTCCAAAGCTTCTTAACACTTACATTAACACTTTCTTGAAAGACAGGAAGGGTTCAGCTCAGGTTGTAAGTAGGTTAAAGAGATGGCAAAAGTGTGCAACTATCAACTGGGGGCTTACAAAATAGAAAGGTAGAATGTAGTGGTTAAAAGACTGGACACTGAAATCAGAAAAACTGGCTTTGAATCAACCTTCCTAGCTGTATATTCTTAAGAAACTACTTAAACTCTCTAAGCTTCTGTTTCTTTACTATAATATGGGAAAAGGGATATATTTACTGCAGTGAGTTCGTACAAGGAATAAATGAGCTAAAGTGTGTCAAATGATTAGTAAATTATTATTATCATAATTAACATGGTTATTATTTTTCTATTTTTTTCTAACTATCCACAAAAAGCCAGCTTAGATTTTAAGAGAAGAAGAAAAGCATTTATCACCTGTTCAGGTTAAAAAGATAGGCAAGGAAAAGCACAGAGATCCCTAGGAAGACTAATGGAATTCATGTTTATGCTTCTGGGGCGACTGGATGCGTTGACAGGATCAGTATGCCCAGGAGTCTTGGCTTTGTTGCTGGTTTTGCCCTAAGCTATGAGCTGAATAAAGTCATTATTAATCTTGGAGGTTCCAATAAGGCTGTTGCCTTGGCGTTATGATTTGCAAAGCAACTGTAATACAAAAGGGCTAAAGTTCATATGTGTGAAGCTAAAAGCTTTACCAATGCTCTGTGATTAATATTTAGGTATGTCCACTCTACCAAAGCCTTGGGAGTTTGTTTCGGCCATTTCCTCCTTTTTTTCTAAAGATGATGGTTTGAGTCAAATGTTGTTAATGTCTAAAATGAATGAATTAAACTGCTTGTTTGATTCCTGGTGATCTGGCAGGGATACATCATCACTTCTTAAACCTTTTTCTATTTAGGCAAAAAGTCTCACTGTGCACTCATGAATCAGACACAGCAATCTGATGTAAAGGACAGGAGGCTGCCAGTTAAGCCAGTCCAATCCTGGAGTCCTAGTTTCCCTATATAAAGGGAATGTGGTGGTGTGGCTACAGGGTCAAAAGACTTTACTCATTACACATCTGTTCGAAGAAAATGAATCTGAAAGGCTGACATTCAGCATGGAAGCAATTATGCATCTTCAGGACTGTAGGGTGCCAGGCGTATATGTCTTATGTTTGTTTTTCTCTCCTCCTCTTCCACTGAAATGCTCTTTATCACCTAATAATAGTAGCAATTATTACTATAAATTATTTAAAGTTAACATGTTAAGTTTTCATATGAAAGAATGCTAAATAAAACCCCAAACCTGAGCCTCCTAGGTGGCTCAGTTGGTTAAACTGTCTGCTTTCGGCTTAGGTCATGATCCCAGGGTCCTGGGATCAAGCCCCAAACCTAGAATCCTGCTTAGCAGAGTCTGCTTCTCCCTCCGTCACCCCTGCCCCGGTCTGTACTCTCTCTTTCTCCTCTCTCTCTCTCTCTCTCAAAAAACAAAACCAAACCAAACTTACTACTCCCAATGAATGTGTTTTTTTGATCTCAGGTTTAAAACTTCACATCAGAAATATACTTCATAACATGTAGAATAAGAGAGCGCTCTCAGCACACATATAAGAGACATCTAACCTCTTTAAGGGGGCTTCTTAGGTAGGCTTGGTAGAAGTGGTGTCAAATCTGAGATCCAAAGCAAGGAGGATTCATCCAGAACCGCTGTATCCCACAAACCCTTGGCTCTGCTCAGGCATGCCTTTCCCTTTCTCAACATCCTGGTGAACTCCATTCCATGCATCCTTTCTTTTTTATTTTAAAGATTTATGTATTTATATGTTGGGGGAGGGGCAGAGGGCGAGGGAGAGTCTCAAGCATACTCTATGCTGAGCACAGAGCCTTACACGGGGTTCCGTCTCATGACCCAGGGATCACAACCTGAGTGGAAACCAAGAGCTGGTGTCTTAACTGACTGCACGCCCCTCATGCTCCCCTCCCACACACCCTTTAGGGCCCATGTCCGATGGAATAAGTTATTCCCTCATCTGGATTTCCATTTTCACTTTGAAGATACTTCTTAAAGCATTCAGCACTCATTCCTCAATTCATTTACTCGTCAATTGACATATACTGACGAAGCATCTTGAGCAGGGGATCTCTGTGCTAAACTTAAGAGACAGAGTCCTTGTCCTTCCCAGAGGAGGAATCAGCAGTTTTGTACAGTGTGATAGTTGCATATATGATAGTAGATAGGAATCACAGGCATCTTGGTGGGTTAGGAAGGAATGCTTACAGAGAGTGCTACAAAAAAATTAAAAAAATAAAAGACATGCCAGCAAAGAGTTGAAGGAGGAAAGAATGTCCCTGGTAGACAGAGCACTGAGTATGAAGGTCTACAGGTCAAGCAGAATATGAATGATGCTGCGGAGAACCATACAGGCAAGAGCTTGGCGGGGAAGAGGCCAGAGATGGGCTCACAGAGACGGGCAGAGAGCGGCTGGTGGAGAACAGTTTCAGCTACGTTAAAGGAGATGGACTTCATACCCATAGTAGGTGTAGTTACTGACAGATTCATACGGGGAAGTGGCCTGATCACATTTTGAATTCAGTAACAATCCTCTGGCAATTGAGGATGGAATAAACTAAAGGGTAAACAGAAATGCAGAAAGAAAAGTTTGGAGGCTGTGGCCATAATTCATTTACACTGTAGTTATTTTTTGGGTGACTGAGTCCCACTTAAGGGTAAAACTGTGTTGTATTCATCTTTGTACTTAGAGTACCTGTCAAATGACCACCACGAAGTTCAACTGAATTAATTTTGATCCGAATCCAAGGAAAATACTGAGATTGAGGGATGTATTTCACAGTTTCTATAAAGATCATTTATAGTTAGGTCTATTAGAGGAAATTTCTTTTACTTTGCAGGAGCCCTTGAATGACTGCTTTGATTTCAGGCAAAAGTTAAAGCTTGGTGTAACAGTTAAATAAACAATAAAATTAAATGTATTTTTATTTAAGCCATGTGTTGAGATTTCATAATCCTTGCTGCTATCCATCATACCCCTAAGCTCAATTTCACTCCTCAGCACTGAGTAAGTCATCTTGCACTGTACTCTTTTGTTTGGGTTTAGAAGGCTTTCATAAGGACTAGTTAAGTAAAGTAACTCTCTCAGTGCTATATTATCTTATTTGCATTGTCCTTTCTTTCTGGATTCAAAGTATTTCACAGCTGTTAGAATGAGCAGAACCAACTTCATGGGACATGGGGGAGAAATCCCAAACACAGCAGGAAACTATTATGTATTCAAGGTCAGACAGCAAGAAGCATGCCTCAGAGCCCCTTCTCCAGGCAGGCATTCACCCTGAATGTACACTCTTATTAAAAACAAACTGCTTTGAAAAATACCCGTATCACTGAAAGAAGTGGTCTTCAGATAATTACATTTAAAAGTGACAGCAAGCTTTTCTATTTTAGGTATAAGTGAAACATATATAACCTATTCCGTTGTTTCCTTGTTTTCAAAGACCTTGAATAAAAAAAAAAAACTATCATAAAGGCACTTTTGCAAAGTGTCACACATGAGCAGAAATTTCTATATATAGGAGGTGAATCAGGTGTGCCTGCTATTAAGAAAAGGGGGGGACAGAACAATATTTGTATTAAGATTTACACTAATTAAAACTAAGATTTTAATTTTAAATTTTATTTCAATTTAAATTTAAAAATTAAGATTTACACTAGGGCCCCTGGGTGGCTCAGTCAGTTAAGTGTCTGCCTTGGGCTTAGGTCATGATCCTGGGGTTCTGGATGAGCCCTGCGTCAGACTCCCCACTGAGCTATTCTCCCTTTGCCCATCCCCTCCCCCTCCCAACTCATGTTCTCTCACACTCACACTCTTTCTCAAATAAATAAAATCTTTTAAAAAAGGATTTATGCTGATTAATATAACTTAAGTAGAGGCACATCAAGTTTGAATAAAATAACTTCTAGATATGCTGTGTGGTTCGAGTAGAACTGCATTTAATTTTCCACATTCTACTGAAGGGAATCTGGCTATTACTATATTCCCTATGTTATAATACAGTATGATGTAGTATAATATTACAAAGCAATATAGATTATTCTTTTTTTAACATTTAGGATTCCGTTTTGGATTCGGTCCCAGAGGCCAAAGTAGAACTACATTTTTTTTTCATTTGATGGGATCTTGGAAGCAAGACTGTAAGGAGGACTAATGGAAGGCTGTCAGCTGGACCCCAACGTAAGTTATATGCTATAGGAAAATAATTGTAAAAATACAGATCAACAACTCTCTCTTGAACCACAGTTACCACATTAGAATTGAAGATGATGCACAATGTTTGTACCAAACGAAGCTGCATACACCATGTGCCAAAGGAATGGGGAAAGCACGCGCACACTGGTACACACACACGAACAAGATGAAGTGCAGCAGGAAGGCGAGGACCATCTCTCTCTGGCTCCCTGTTGAATTTCAGTGCCTGGCTCTGTGCCAGGCACAAAGCAGATGCTGAATAAAAATTTCTGAGTAATTAAATGACTTCAGCAAAAGAGAAGTCCTTACGGTTAAGGCTGGGACACGAAGGATGAACAGAAGAATCAAGGAAAGACAGGTAAAAGTGGGGAATAAGTTATAGATCACAGTGTTTGGTGGGCAAAGTTCATCGTGGGGAACCAATGGATGGACAACTGGAAAAATAAAGAGAGAGTAAATTATGCATGTGTTGACTGCCTAGATACTGAATTTATGTCTTGTTTAATAATTACTAAGATTCTGGGGTGCCTGAGTGGCTCAGTTGGTTGAGCAACTGCCTTCGGCTCAGGTCATGATCCTGGAGTTCCGGGATCGAGTCCCACATCGGGCTCCCGGCTCCGCGGGGAGTCTGCTTCTTCCTCTAACCTTCTCTCCTCTCATGCTCTCTCTCACTTTCTCTGTCTCTCAAATAAATAAATAAAATCTTTAAAAAAAAAGATGAAACACCATGAAGATTTAAAAAAAATGATTACTAAGAATCTGATAAACATTTTTAAGAGGAGAGACATGATCCAATTATTTTAAAGGAAGACCAATCTTGAAGTTGTATGCCTGGCAGAATGGAACAGAAAGGAACTAGAGGTTAGGGGTGCAGATAGGAATGCATTGCCAATGTTCAGAGAGAAAGAGAGGACGTTTGCATCAGGATGGAGAGTAGAAGGGCTTTTCTTTCCCTAAGCTAAAAGAACTCTTATTCATGTCCCCACCATCATTTTCTTCATCCTCACTCAACACCTTTTCTCTTTATGAGCACTCTGTATGTGCTGGGCACTGTACAATGCAGCACTCGCATGCATCTGCCCTTTTGAGACTTAGAGGAAGCTATGAGACACATGTGGTTACTGTTCTCCATTTATCGATGAGAGAACTGAGTTGACAGGAGACTCACTCCCTCACTTAAAGTCACACAGCGACCTAAATGGCATAGTTAAGGTGTGTGTGAGTCTGAAGCTTCTTAGGGACTTCAGTCCCTATACTTCTCTCCATCGCATGTGTGGTGTTTGAAGGGTCCACGCAACATGCTGATTTGGGGAAGAAATGCCAGAAAGAAGACAAGATCAAAAATGACAACCAAAGCTTATACCTGGAACATTAGAAGAATGTGGTACCACCCACAAATTTGCAAAGATGAAAGGAGTCACACATGTGCTTAGAAATAACAAGACCTAATAAATTCAGGGTGCTTAATATAAGCCAGGCAGTATACTTAATAACATATGTTCATTTTCTCATTTAATCCACAACATTATAAATATTACAGATGGGGGGGAAGCCCAAAAAAGAAATCTGAATTGTGCAAAAGTGTGTTGGTGGTCAATAGCAAAGTCAAGACATAACATGGACGGCCTCACTCCAGCCGCACTCTGTTTGCCCAGTGACTATGCTGTACCAGAAACACACCAGTTCGTTTTTAGAGAAATCATGTTTCAGGGTGCACAGTAGTATCTTTTAATTATTATTTACCTATTTTTAAAATTTTTCTCCACACCTATTCAAAAACAATTTCCGGGGCGCCTGGGTGGCTCAGTGGGTTAAAGCCTCTGCCTTCGGCTCAGGTCATGATCCCAGGGTCCTGGGATCGACCCCCGCATCGGACTCTCTGCTCAGCGGGGAGCCTGCTTCCCCCTCTCTCTCTGCCTGCCTCTCTGCCTACTTGTGATCCCTCTCTCTTTCTGTCGGGTAAGTTAAATCTTTAAAAAAAAAACCAAAACCCCCCAAAAAAAACAATTTCCAAGGCCTCAATCAGATAAATGCACTTCAACATAATGAGATTTAAGACATTTAACATGAAGTAGACAGTACACGTGTACACATGTTCCGTGATGGGTGTTTACATCGCAATAGTTTTCTTCGAGTAGTAATGACGGGAGATCTAAATTTAAACTTCTTAAGGCTTTTCTTCTCCCTCTCCAAGATTTCTATAATAACTGTTGTAGAACTTCCATAATATGAATGAAATAATGTTTCTGGGAGGGGAATGAAGAAGAATCCAGTGAGGAAAGAGGAACAAACAGAAAGTAAGGGTAGACAACCAGCTGGAGCTGGGAGGGAGACTGGAATAATAGGGATGCTTTCAACATCACGAGATGAAAAGCTGGAATTCATGCAAGCATAGAGATTTTTGTTCCTAAATCTGAAAGACTTTGGACTATAAAATGCCCCTTCCCTTTGCTGAAGAGGGAACCAGCCATTAGGCAAAGCAAGTCACAGCACAACTGTTAGCTCCGTAAAATCGACAGCTGAAATCAACAAGATCACAAAAGATTCCTTCTGAACAGATGTCGGGCCCCTTCTAGGGAAGGGACTATACAGTCAATTAGATTGGACCTTGAATAAATCATTTTTTGGAAATCACTGGGAACACTGTCTTTTATCAAACCTGCTTTTCTCTTTCTTCACTGCCCGCCAACCTCGCCCGTGTATACCTCACAGTCTCAGGAGTACACATTACTCAGGGAAATAAACTGTATTACCTATGAAATTGACTTTCCTTCCTTCCAAATCTCTAGCTCTTTTTGCTTCATAGAGGCAGAGATTTTCTTGGGCTTGTTCACCACTTTTAACCCCACTGCTTAGTATAGAGCCTGACAGTAGGTACTCAGATATAAAAATGTTTATTGAATTAAGTAAATGAAGCCAAAATGGAATTTTCAATGGCAAGAGTAAAGAACTCATTCAACCCACAAAATATTTATGCTGTTCTCTCAAAGAAGAACTATTATAGAAGGAAGTGTAATTCACAATTAACTTAATAGTAATGTCACTTTACCTCACGTTAAACTCTGGAGTATATTAATAGTATCTAATTACTTAGAAATTCAAGTAATATACTTTCAAATGTAATCAGTTTACTTCCAAGAAACACATTTCCCCCCAGTAATAATATAATAATTAATGAGTAATAATTCTTTGACTTATTACTTCCTAACACAAAAAGTAGGAACTACAATTGCTCATTTAAGGTTTGAAACCACTTCTATAGACAGTCTTATTAGGAAAAGCAGTCTCAAAGGTTCAGATTTTTTTCTCCACATGGACCTTACAGGATATTCTGAAAGCCAAATTTCCTCTTTGGATGGTAAGCAATCTTTGACAGTTCCAAAACTCCAAAACGACCTGGGGTCCTGGCCTATGACATTCTAGATCATAATACCATTTGTATGGATAATTATTAAACTTCATCTGCTTCCTCACCTCATACTGTGACGGATGAATACTACTGCTACTGCTAATCATCATCATCATTATTATTATAGGCTTTTTACTACTGCTGGTCGCTGTGCTAAGCTATTTAAAAGCATTATCTTTTATCTGAGGTAGGTGTTAAAAGTCATCTAGTCCAGCCCTAAATGTATGATTTATGAATCCTCCCTACAAGTCCCCATTGGGAGACACCGACATTCAAATAAAGAAATGCAGGCCTGAAGATGGGATGAGTTTTGGGACAGAGAAGCAAAGCAGACACTATTGGAGCACAGAGGAGATCCAATTCCCTGGGGAGCACTCGGGCTGCTTCTAACAGAAGGCACGGCTGAGCTGAGTCTTGAAAGATGAGAGAGCACTTGTCATATGGTTGAAGGAATAAGGAAGAACTGAATAAATAGAAGATTTGGTAAGAATCACAGATGTATAGACTTTTGATTAACTGGGGTTGTGAGGATGGGGAAGGAGAAGGTATTCGGAAAGGGCTCATTTTTGTATCTGATACTGAGCTCACCTGAATTCTTATTTTTCAAGTAAAACTTTCAGTTTGGGATGAAGGGTTCCACATTCTGATCTGTACAGTGAAAAACTGTTAAATAGTAACTCTTAAAATCTTTCTGTATGTCAAGCACAGTACTTACCACTGCATTTATTATTTCACAAAAACAAATTTATAGGATAGATATCATTTTCCCATTATATGAGAGAAGAAATTAAAATTTAAAATTTCTCCAACATTACTCAGCTCATATGTCTATGAGCCACTCATTCACTCAATTGTCCCTCGAGAACCTGTGACGTGTCTGTCAAAATTTAAAAGTGGGTCAGCCTGATTTGAAAACATTTGTTTTAACCACTACATAGCACCTGTCCCTCCCTTAGCATCATAAAGAAAATCTATATTTTTCCTTTTCACATTTATTATTTTTTAAAGATTTTTTTTTTTTAATTTGAAAGGTGGTAGAGAGAGAACAAGCGGGGAGAGGGGCAGAGGGCGAGTGAAAAGGAGACTCCCCCCTGAGCAGAACGTCTGATTCAGAACTTGATCCTAGGACCCTGAAATCATGACCTGAGCCAAAGGCAGATACTTAACCACTGGGCCACCCAGGTGCCCCTCACATTTATTATTATCTTTTAAACTCTCAAATGACTCAGGAACAGGTTGTATTCTATAGAAGTCAAAGTGTGAGGCTACTAAACACATTTCTTGTCCAGAGCATGGCAGAGATTTAACACAAAGCTGTGTGTCATTATTTTAGTGATGCTCTGAATGCCGACTGAGATCATCGCGTAGGCCATTTCACTGATAAATCTCATTTTTCAGGGCACTTATAATCTAGCAGTTAACATTTTTCCTGTGTGAAATAGGCTAAGACAAGGGAGTACTTGACTCCGGCAAAATAGTACGCACAAAATAGCTATTAAGTCTTAAATGATCACATGAGAGAGATAACTAGATAAGATGGGATTTGCAGCCTAAATCTAGGGCTGTGGTAAAAATCTAGGGCTTCGTACAGAGACTGACAAAATATAAATGATAGTGGTAAATAGGAATCATTAATATTTCTCTTGTATTCATTCAGATGGGGTAACGGAGACTTAGTGAAGACACACAATTGGCTTGCGGCCCAGAGCTGGTAAGCCCTGGGGTGAGGCTGTCCTCCAGGCTGCCTGACTGGAAAGCCCATTGTCTTCCTTCTATCTCTACAGTACCTCCCTCATAGGAAGCTGGTGAAAATGACATGGAATAATGCAGGTAAAGGGTTTAGCAGAGCATGTGTCAAATAAGCACTCTCTTTAAAATCAGTTTGACAAGTACGTCTGAACATTTAATTGCTGCCAATCACTGTTCTTGGCCCTGAATAAACACAATAAAACATATAACATACATGTCTGGCTTATGGAGCTAATGCGTTAGGTGGGAGAGACACACAATAAGCCTCATAAATAAAGACATAAGTACCATACTGGATGACACAAAGTGCTATGGGGAAAAAAAACCCATAAAGCACAGCCGTGACAGGAAGTACCCAGGTGGGATTGTAACTTTAGAGAAGGAAAAGTCTAACTAAATGGGTGTTATTTGGCTAATGGCTGAAAGGGGGCGGAGCCATGCAGATACGGGGGTGGGGCATGGGGGGAGGGAGTACTCCAGGCGGAGCAAGTACAGGAGCTCCGCATTGGGCATGAACAACCCAGTTCCAGGAACTGCAGGCAGCCAGCGAGGCTGGAGGGAAGGAGAGCAAGCGAGGACAGCAGCCAAGTTAGTTGAGGGCAGATACGAATGGGACCGCAGCGTGTGCAGACCATGCTGCGCTTTTTAGGCTACTTTACATCAGCTTGGGCTTTTACTCGGTGTGAGGGCCCCCTGGAGGGTTTGACAGGAGGATGCCCTGATCCGACTTGGGTTTTAGCATTTCACTGACTGCAACAGGAAGAGCAGAAGAACTGGCGGCGTGCGTGGAAGCACAGAGACAGGTTTAGAGGCTGCGGCAAAAATCCAGCTTTGAGCTGGTGGTGGCTTAGGCAGGGGTGAGAGCTGTGGAGGCAGTGAGAAGGATCAGATATAAGCTGCTGTTAAGCCTTCTTAAATTGGCGTCTGGCCAAAATTACAAGCCAGCCCCTCAATTGTTACACTGAGATGCAAAGCCACATAGGCCTGACTGAAATTTTAAACAATGTGCTCTTTGTCTCTGAAATGTATTAAAAGCTCCCAGTCTAAGAAAGGCATTAGGCCAAGCACTGCAGATGAAAGAGATGAGGGTGACTATCCCTGTCCTTTTAAAAACTTAACTCTATTAAGTGGACAGATACCTGACAATAAGCAGCACAGTGTGGTCATATGCCTTCCTCCAATAAATATACTGAGTGCAGTTTTAGGTGCTGGAGATGGATAGAAGAGAGAAAAATCCCTGTTCTCGTGGGGTTTATATTCTAGTAGAGTGAGACAAAAAATTAACAAGAAATATAAATTATATATCAAATTAAAAGGTAATAATTAGGGACTTCAAAAAGATCAAGCCCATACCTGCGCAACACTCTCAATAATGAAAAATTATGAATGATGTAATGTCCATTTAAAGTAATTGGCTTAATAAGGTGGTATGACCAGTCTACAAATTAGTATGCAATAGTTTAAAATAAGTTAATCTAATGAATCAATGAGACTAATTTTACTTTCAGACAGATAATAAAGAGCAAGCTAACGAGTGAAGAAAAAGCCTGATGTTACACATACACAGACACCCCTCTATGTACACATGTATGTATATAATGCGCAGTAAATTCTGGAATGACAGATGATAGGATGAAAGGCACCACCTTGTTTAGGAATCAAAGAGGCTTTCTAGATGTGAACCCTCTGGGGAATGTAGTTCCAACCCTTCCTCTCCCGACCACGGGCCAGTCCACAGGCAACCGTCCACAGTCTGTGGCTTTGTGGCCGCCGCACGATACACTGGTAGCCCTCTGCCCCACCCTGGCAACAGCTCTGACAATTACATACTTTGATCTACTCCGGAAAAGCTGAGACCCTTAAAGAGGACAAGGTTGGTCTTGGGTGAGAACACGATTTCTTCAGTTTTTCTCCTGTCTCCCAAGGCCTTCTCAGAGGCTTGAAGGTGACCAGAGCCCCTGTTGGCCTCCTTTCTCTAGCTCTGCCACCATCTCCTCGAGCTCCATTCTGTCTCCCCCGCCCACTCCCGGATCACTATGTGTGATAAACCACGTCTGCCAATGTGCTAGCAGATAAGTTCTGTGTTCACAAACTCTCCCAACCCCCCAATGCATGAGTTTTATTTTAAAAAGCCATTTAGGAGGCACAAGTACTGCATGAGATTGTGTATGAGGAAGCTAGCTGTTCCCTATAAACCACTGTACTTAAATGGAGTTATTAAAATGATCATTAACTCTCCCACCCTCTCCATGGTACACACATTAAATGTTATGATTATTATTAACCTTCTCACCTCCTCTGCAGTATACACATTGGGAAATGCTATTACTAAACCCCCTCCCGCAGCCCTGCTCCTTCTGTCACTGGGAAGGCATTCACAGAAACTGTGCAAGGCTTAAAGGCTAAGGATTTTAGTCCTCCCTATTCCTAGAACCGCCTAATAGTCTTTCTCCTTCTTTATTTATTTAATTTAAATTCAATTAGCCAGCATATAGTACACCATTAGTTTCTGATGTAGTGTTCAATGATTCATCAGTTGCGTATAACACCCAGTACTCATCACAACACATGCCCTCTTTATTGCCCATCACTGAGTCACCTCATCCCCCCACCCATCCCCCTTTCCACAATCTTCAGTTTGTTTCCTGGAGTCAAGAGTCTCATATGGTTGTCTCCCTCTCTTCTTTTTTCCTCTTCAGCTTTCCCTTCCTTCCCCTATTGTCCTCTGCACTATTCCTTATGTTCCACATATGAGTGAAACCACTTTGGAAAACAGTGTGGAGGTCCCTCAAGACCTTAAAAACAGAGGTTTCTTCTTATTTATAAGCTTACAATGTATTCGAACGTGCTTTATCTCATCGATATTCACAATGAGACTGAGGCAGACCCTACTGTTCCCACATTAGGATGAGAAAACAGGCTCAGAGCATGTAGTCGCTCACTGGCATTGTTACAAGGCTGGGAGGTAACCTAATCTGTCTTCCTACAAACACATGTTCATGTACCACAACCCAAGCTTTGTCTCTGAAGGAGGTTTTGGCACACAGACTTTCTCTCCTATAGCCTTGCACAGAACAGGGGAGTGTTTCCCCTCCTACTCAGGAACACATGAGGGTGCTACTGAATTAGGAGGATGCAAAAGAAGGAGCCTGGGAACCAGAGTGAAGACTACATGGTTTGCAACTGTCCACACCTTGTGTGAAGACATTTGTATGCGAGCCCCCGGGGCCACACCAGCAGGTGCACTCTCTTGAGCCTCCTGGCTCCTGTGTCTCCCTGCGTAGATGTCTGTTTCTGGATCCTCTTTCAAGTTATCAAACAGAATACTCCCTACACATCGCATTTCCCTTGCATGGTCCTCTCTTCCTTAAATTCTAATGATCTCAGCTTAAATGTAACTGACTCAAGGAAACTATTATAGGTTGAGCTGTGTTCCCTAAAAACTTATGGCCAAGTTCAAAGTTCCAGTACCTTTGAATGTGACCTTATTTGAAAATAGGGTCTTTGCAAATGTAATCAATTAAGAGGAGGTCTTACTGGATTAGGGTGGGTCTTAATCCAGCGAATAGTGTGCTTTTAAGAAAAGGAAAATCTGCACACAAACACACACACACAGACACAGGAAATGACGCCTGGATGAAGGAGGCAGAGATCAGAGTCCCGCATTGACAAGCCAAGGAACACCAGGGATTGGCAGCAACCACCAGAAGCTTGGAGAAAGGCAGAGAAGATATCTCAGAGTCTCCAGAAAGAACCAACAATGCTGACACCTGGGTCTCAGATTTCTGGCCTCCAGAACTGAGAAAGAATACATCTCGGTTGCTTTCGTCACCCACTTTTTGTTAATTTGTTGCAGCAGCCCTGGGAAGTCTTCTTGTTTTTCCCAGATCCAGCCAGGTTCTTCTCCTGTACATTTTCACAGCATTGGCTATTTTTGTCTAAATAGTGTTATTTCACAGCATGTGGTTATATATTTGTTTGATTTTTTTTAATCAATATTTATCGCCCCACTGAAATGGAAGCCCTGTGAAAACCAATGACGTGGGGTTTTGCTCACTATAGTGATGATCACAAAAACACTACAGTCTGCAACAAAGTATTTTTTAAAAAAAAGAAAGAGGGAATGAATGATAGATTGATGAATGCAAAAGGAGAGCAGAACACTTACAATTTTGGCCGGAGGGTGTGGGAGAAGCGTTCACCTGAAAGCAAAACAAAGATCTCTCTCTCCATTTCTCTGTCACAGAACTCTCTTCCCTCTCTCAATCTCTCTCTGTCTCTGTCTCTTGCTTGTGCCAAGTTAGATTCAGAACATTTGTCTTCTTAAAAATCTGTGGGGAATGAAAAGATTGACAAGACAGTTAATATCAGGGAAAACTGTCAACTCTAATACTATGATGATATGATGATAAACACTATGAAACTGTGAAAAATGAAAACAAATGATTTCTTTCTACAAGTTAGAGAAAGTGGATATTCTTAATCATTTCATCTTATCAAACAGCACAACAGTAATTATTTGTACCATTAATTTTATATATAATCTAAAACAGAAGACAATTTTTATTTGATGAAAACAGTAAAAATCAGACATTTTTTCTATCTTTAGAGTTAGCTATTTATAAATATAGTCACATACTCATATATATTAAAAATTACAGAAAAAATGATATTGCACCATGGTTAAGGGCAAGAGCTCTGGAGTCAGACTCCAGGTGAAAAGACCAGCTTTAACCAACTACAGTGGTTACATAGGACTTGGACACATTATTTAACTTGTCTCTGCCCAGCTTTTAATTTCTGCCTCATAGGGTCGTAGTTTAGATGAAATAAGCTAATATATGCAAATACATACAAGAGTAATTGGCACATAGTAAAACTCAAAACATTTTAGCATTATTATTACTATTAGACATCTGACGTTTGAGGAGACCTTGGTGAGTAGTCATTGAGATAATCTCATCCATTTGTCATAACTATAAATTACAAATCATTTTCTTTTTCCATCTTTCAGAATTAAAAAGTGATGAACAAAATAGGCTGGTGAGTGATGCATGGGGTTAGGAATGGCAAAGAGATTTTGAAAACACTTTTCTTTGTAATGAAAAATACTGAAAGCTTAATTAATCTTTTGGGGGGGGTGACAGGGAGTGGGGGGTATAAAATAAAATGTCCAAAATAATGGAATTATAATTCCTTATTTGCATTCTAGTGGAGGCATTAACTTATTTTTATGGTAACTAAAGTTCAAGTTTTTGTCTTTTAGTCTTAGTCTTGCCAAGACACAATTTCAAAGGATTTTTAAAAACTTGGGTTTAATGGCTTACGTGGTTTAAAGACTTAGAATTCCAATTAATTTGGGGGTTGAACTTCTGATTAGACATGTCAGATTTCAGTAAGTAAGTCAAATCTATTAAGCATATCTGTGGTGTTTCCTCCTTTCCAAAGAAATACTTTCCTCTACTGACATTTTCAGTAACTTGCTTGTTAACGAATTTTATGCGCTATTATTTAATATATTTAATCTTAGCTCTTCTCTTGGTGTCAGATAGGATCACTTTCATCCAAACTGAGATTTAATGTTGACTGGTCATCTGGCAGCTGCTATTGCCTGCACTGGAAAACTGCTGAGGTTGAAAAAATTCCTCTAAGGTTCTATTTTGGCTAGAGAAGATAAAGTTCATTTTCCAGAGGGATGCCAGCAGCTCCTTATCTTTTTGGGTGTTTCCAATCTTGTCTTTGTGGCTAATCTGGGGATCACAATCATATGATGGGTAATGAAAACAGAAACAGGACTCCTCAGTGGGCTGTCTACACCACAAGCAGTCATTATCTCAGGCCAGAACTTCCTGATAGATGGAGAGGCCATGCAGGAAAATGAGCCACCCCCAGATTCTTATGGTCCTCTAACTGTCTAGTGAAATTGATAGACTATGCTTGTTAAAGCTGCTATCTGTCATTCTCCTGGGCTCCCTCTGTCTTTGTGCCTGACGATTTCCATCTGTAGCTTTCAGAGTCTGATGTATAATTTGGCCTCTCGTACCTCTCTGAATTTTGCCTCTGTGTTACTTCTCCTTTTGAGACTGTGTTATTTCTCAAATACTTTTTTTTTCTTAGTCTTTCTTATCTTTTCTTATCTCTTAGTATTGTTCAGATTCATTCTTTTCTGCTGAAAGAGTCAGAGTTCATCTTTGCAAAAAAATACAGTAAAGATAGAAACAATTGTCAAATGAAGAAAATAAAACACAGAAAACAGAAGTTGTTTTTAAAGGCATAAAAATCAAATTTTATGTTTCTTGTCCCTTTTAAAAAATTTATTTATTTGAGAGAGAGAGAGAGAGAGAGAGAGAGACTAAGTAGGGGTGTGGGAGGGACAGTCTAAGAGAAAGTCTTAGGCTGAATTTGTGCTGGGCCAACATGGGGCTTGATCCCACAAACCTTGAGATCACAACCTGGGCCAAAACCAAGAGCTGGACGTGTAACAAACCGCGCCACCAAGGCACCTCTTATGTCTTGTCCTTTTGACCAAAGTAATGAATACATGTGACTTAAAACTTATAAAATTGTGACAAATTTTGTGTTTGAGGTTCTAAATTGGAGACTGAATAAACTGAAGCCACAGAATAATAGAAGTATAGGCAAGCAAGTCAATCTGTTTTGTATGTGACCATTTTTGGACATACGACCAGAAGGATTTTCTCCCCTCATTCTCAAAGTTAGACTATAGATGAGTATTCACGATCAAGTTAGAATCAAACCAAATCAAAGACACGGTAAGATTAAACACTCAGGGTTCTTATGGAGTGATTTTTGTACCAAATTTGGCAGTTTATAGATAGTTACCAATCCAACTAAGTTAAGGGCTCTTTAGCACAAGCTTAAACAAGAAAAAGCCTATTCACTCGTTGACAGGATAAAAGGGAAAAGTAAAATGGCACCAATTGCCTGGTTTCCTTCTACACACATTTTAGAAGGTTGAAGACCCTCAAGGATCCAGGCTTTCTTCCTTAAGACTCAACACAGGTAAAATTTATTATGTTTTCTCTTAGTCTGCAGCTTGACTACCCCAGTTCCCATATTTTCTCTCTAAGGAGGGCCAGGGCCAGATGAGTAAGATTCCTTCTTATGGCATTGTCTAACAGGGATAACAGTGCTCCAACTGAAGCAGGCCTAGCTTGTGCCCTCGGCCCAGACATTTCTGTTCTTCCTTAGCTTCTGACCAGCAAAGTGAGGCTTGCTTCTCTCTTTTCTTCTCCTATTGTTACCGAAGCGAAGGTGTATCTGTGTGTGTGTGTGAGACAGAGACAGACAGACAGAGAGAATGTCAGAGAGCTAGCTTGCTCAGGGATTTTTCTCCCTCATTTATATTCATTTATTATACAATGATTTATAGAAGTTGAGAACTAACGTTTGGTATACCTGCTTGGCTTAGATATGAGTTAAATAAATCAAAGCGTTTTTTCTGGAAGGTTATGTGGAATAACACATATTTTTATTATACATTTGAAAGCCACAGCACATCCAGTATCTAAAATCTGAATATAATATTGGAATATTGCTTCCATTTCAAAGGAGAGACAAAAACAAAATAATATTCTGGGGAGATCTTCTCAATATTACAGATCATTACCTATCTTAACTCTCCTCAATCCAAAAGGTTAGGTAAATACAAAAATAATGTTAAGACATATCCCAGTGGAGACTGGACAAAATTCAGTAAGCAGATAACAAACGCCAGTCATGCTTAAGATTGTTTTATATGGTATGAGGTTTACTGTGACTAACCCACTGCACGATTTTGGGAGATGTCACTCATATATGCTCCCTGGTATTGTGCAAAGTGGTGATATAAAAATAAATACAATATGGTCTTTCATTTATGCCCTCTGACCCAAAGAATGAAGACGAGCTCTCTGGCATTGAAAGCTCTTTACAATCTGACCCAAATCGCATTTATCACAATCTACGTAGTCTAACATTTGGCTATAAAGAATCTATTTGCTACCCAACTTTTCCTGGAATTGGCCTATACTCTTCCACCCCTTCTTGTCTTGCTCATGCTGTGACCCCAATCTCATAAAGCCGATTATATATATAAATATAGGTATACCTTAGTATTATATGTATATATATAGCTGTGCCTACTATATATACATATAGTAGGAAAACACTAAAGCACACCAATTATATACTGTAGATTAAGAACACCGAGAGAAGATAAAGCTGGAAAGGTAATTTAGGCCAACTAAATTTAGGCTTATTCAGTAGGCCAAATGGATTGCTGATGGTTTGAATAGGTGTGTGACTTGAACAAAGTTGTGCATTAGTAAGTCAAAATGGGTTAGTTACAGTAAGTAAATTACTGCAATTGTTAAACAAGATAGAATTAGTCTTTAACCTCAGTGGATATAGAGAAGACAAATGTAGAAAGAGTTCCAGGGTAAGAGAAGGTAATCAACAAACAGATTCTGAAAGTTATCTACATTGGTAAGAAAATATTAGAGAAAGATGGGTGCCTGGGTGGCTTAGTTGGTTAAGCATTTGCCTTAGGCTCAGGTCATGATGCCAGTGTCCTGGGATCGAGCCCCGTGTTAGGCTCCTCTCCCACTCCCCCTGCTTGTGCTCTCTCTGTCAAATAAATAGATAAAAATCTTTAAAAAAAATAACATAAAAAAAGAAAATAATTAGAGAAGGAATCTTTTATATGAGTAAGACCATGAAAAAAGAAGGCAGGAAGACAGGCAAGTGAGCTGAGAATAGGGCTGAGTGGCTTGGGAAGAAGAAATGAATTAAAAAGAATTTCCTAAAAAAAAAAAAAAAAGAATTTCTTGGGGTGCCTAGGTGGCTCATTCGTTAAGCAGCTGCCTTTGGCTCAGGTCATGATCCCAGAGTCTTGGAATCAAGTCCTACATCAGGCTGCCTGCTCAGTGGGAAGCCTGCTTATCCCTCTTGCACTACCCCTGCTTGTGTTCCCTCTCTCACTGTATCTCTCTCTGTCAAATAAATAAATAAAATCTTAAATAAATAAGTAAATAAACAAACAAACAAATAAATAAAAGGAATTTCTTGGGGTGACTGAGTGGCTCAGTGGGTTAAAGCCTCTGCCTTCAGCTCAGGTCATGATCTCAGGGTCCTGGGATCGAGCCCCACATCGGGCTCTCTGCTCAGCAGGAAGCCTGCTTCTCCCTTTCTCTCTGCCTGTCTTTCTGCCTACTTGTGATCTCTCTCTCTCTGTGTCAAATAAATAAATAAATAAAATCTTAAAAAAAAAAAAAGAATTTCTTTTCCAGCCATACACTGATCTGGTTTTCTTGAACATTAAACACCTAAATTTACAGTTAACAACAAGAGCAACCACCAATAATGGACCAAAAATAGAATTCCAGAAATGTAAACAAACACCACAGATGATTCAACCTTAGGGGCATCAGTCAAAACTCTTGGATCCTAGGGACAAGAAATAAACCCTACTGTCAATCAAGAATATGGCCTTTTATTTTATGAAGGAGCCTGCAGTAATTGGGTTACCAAAAAAAACCCTAATTTATCAGCCAACTCTCCCAGAAGAATACCAAGGAAATTGCCACAAGTCATCCATCCTTTCTGATGGTGTGTGACCTGAAAGTATACTACCTATGTTAGTTGAAAGCATGCTCGACAAAAAACCAATGATCTAAGTAAACAGAAGCAAACTGAAAACCCTTTTGGAGAAGCATACCATCAAAACCGATCTCAAAAAATTCTCCCAGATAAAGTTCTAAGGTAGAAAATTTTACTGGGAAAGAGGAGCAGACAATAAAATCAGAGTTACAAAGATTCAAATATTGAAATCATCAGGCATAGAATGTTATATATTCTTAAAATATTAAAAAATAAAGAGATTTTAAATATAAGCACTAATTATAAAATATATAATTTTTATAAAAGTGATGAAAATAATCCTACAAATAGACTTTCTAAAATAACCAAAATTGGGTGCCTGAGTGGCTCAGTTGGTTGGGCGACTGCCTTCAGCGCAGGTCATGATACTGGAGTCCCGGGATCAAGTCCCACATCGGGCTCCCAGCTCCGCGAGGAGTCTGCTTTTCTCTCTGACCTTCTCTCCTCTCATGTGCTCTCTCACTCTCTCAAATAAATAAAAACAAAAATTTAAAATAACCAAAATTGAATCTTTATAAGTGTAACAATAATTGAACATTTAGAAAGGAAAAAACAATTATAGTTGAAAATTAAATGGCTGGTGACTATTATGTTAGATACAGATGAAGAAACATTTTGTGAACTGGAAGACAGAGCTGAAGAAATTATTCAATATAATAAACAAAATGAGATTGAAAAAAATGTATACGAGGTTAAGACAAATGTAAATCACAGTGAGAAAGTCTAATATATATCTTATAGTATCTCCAGGAGGAGAAAATAGGCAAACCTAGAGAGAAGTAATATTTGAAGAGATAATAACAATTTTAGAATTTATTAAGAGTCTTACGAGGAAAATTCAGCTGTGTGTTTGAACTTCCTTTATTATGTCACTACTAAATGTTCTGGGCCAGGACCAATGCCAATTCTCAGTCTGCAGCCAGAGCCAAGAATTAGCAAATCTTAGCAAGGAAAAAAAAAGCAACTGCAGATCTTCAGATCACCTCCCCAAGACTCTCTTTTCTGAAATTTTAGACCCTCTGGTCTCCCTTGCTTCTGCAGCTCTCTAAAAGCCTTTAAAATACAGCTTGTGTAATACATCATGGCTTTTCCACTTATTTGCAGTGGGAACATGAACCTATTATGAACTACTTCATTCCAGTAGTTAGAAATTTAGGGATGCTTCTTTGATATTTGAGCATATTCAAATGGTTGGGGCATTTGTGAAGGCAGGAAAGTGATAGAGGGAAATAGTGGTTGCTAGGAGTGAGAATATGCAGAACCTCATAGGCTATAGTAAGGAGTTCATTTTCCCAGGACTGTAGCACCAAAGTATCGTTAAGGACCAATACCATGAATGAAAAAATCTCTAAGGAGGGACACAAGATACAGAGAAGTAATATGATTCTGGATAGTGGTGAGTGGGTATCTTGGGATTACACGAAAAAGGAGGCTTGGATTCAAAAACAGTCGAATAAGTGAATCATGCTGCCATCAGATACTGTCATTGAGTGGTAGAGGAAGGATGTTTTAAAGATGAATGGAATGCATATTCCTTCTCCTTACGCTCATAATTAGTACAAGTAAGATGAAAAGCAGGGAGAAAAGTAGCGAGAGAACCTTGTTGGCCTAAGCTTCAATGATACTAAAAACTATTGCCATCTCTACATTCTTCCAATAACAGAGCCTCTTTCAGTGAACCATCCTTCTTCCATTCTCACTCCGTATGATTTCAGTAGAGCCAATTGCTTCCCCCTCTACTTCTCTCCTACTTGCCTGGCAAAAGTTTGGTACATGATCCAGAACTAGTCTTAGCAACTGGTTCTAGGATGGACACAATTTTGTCTGGTGAAACTCAATTCCAGGACTTTTCATGGAATTATTTTGCTCAAGTTGATGGAATGCTGGTCTTGCCAACCTTGCCAACATTAAAGAAAAGCTAATAGGACAGGAGAACCCAAAAGAAAGAGATTGAGAGTCAGCAAGACAGAACACTGATGATCCAAACATGCTTGAGTATAGTTCCATCTCTAGACTTTCCATTTACCTGGCATCGTAAGCTACCCTTCCTGCTTACATCAGTTTGCTGTCACTTCCAAAAGAACAACTCCTGACAAATACACTTAAAAAATTTGAATGGATGTTATATGTATGCAACAAAATGGGGAGTTTCACAAGGCATAAAAAAGCCCATCTTAGAATTTCAAAAGAATAAAGAAGTTCAGAGATAAAAGAGCATGTTTTGACTTGCTTCAAGTCTCAGAGCTAGTTAATGGTAGATCTAGTGATAAAATTCAGATCTCTCATACTTTCTTCTCTCAAGAAGAGATATTGTTGTGCTCTCCCTTTGTCTCCTTGCCTTCTCCTACTTGGGTCTTTGGAGCTAAAGAGGATGAGAGGAGGGATCTCCAACATTGGAGGTGGGGCAAGGTAAGAAGAAAACCAACAGAAGAGTAGGGGCGGGGTGGGGGGAGGATGATGCATTCTCCTGCAAGACTAAATTATCTATTAAAAATCAATCAACTTCTCCATGGAAAAATCAATGGATCTTCTTTGATAATCAGCATGACCATGACTCAACAGTGAAGTCTGACAGGTTTGCTTTCTTAACTTGTACAGATCTTCAGCTGTCAGTAATTTTTATAGTTGATAAAAATTACTGATTATTCTGACTTTGAAGAAAGGATGTGAGGTGGAGTTAGGAAGCTTCTCAGAAGCAGAAATGCTGCAGCATGGCTGTGTGTAAAGGCAGTCTGAGGTCTAATGGAACTGTGTTTGTTCACTTTTCTGATGGATGCATTTACTGGATGAAGCCAGAGAGAGAAAAATAGCACTCACAGCATCGCATCGCAGAGTGTGAATAACAAGGTACAGGCAAACATCTGCACACAAATCAGCCGGGATAATTTTATCTCATCATCTGCTATAGCCAGGATGCATGAGCAGAATCTCTTCGGAATCTGCTCATTGGTGCTTCAAGAGACTATTCCTTGCTCTTAAGGACAATTATCCTCTGATTACTTGATTCCTTGGAATGCCTTATGAATCAGGCAAGCCCATTGTGAATGTGTGGAAAAACTTGTCTTGCTCAAGCTGAGTTTGAACCCTAGAGTTCCAATACAGTCTTTATCTTTTCTGCACTTAAGCAGTAGATTATTAGAGCCAGAAGGGCATTCGAAGAGCACTTAACTCAGAAAGTAAATGGTCACTTGTTAAGTAAAAGATATGTTTGAGGTGCTCTGTGACTCTTGGCAAAACTCTCTCCACTTTGGGCTTCAACTTTCAGACCTGAGAAATAAGAGTTGGGCTAAGTGAAATCTAAAGTCCATTTCAGGGCAGAAATGCTCTGAACAGATGTTCACATACTTCAGGATAAAGTATGTGACTTGGAGGCTGGTCATTTAGTTTAACACAAAGCACTGAAAGAGAGTAGTTCAATCTCATGCATAACTAAGGACTTGCAATTTAAAGCTATAATTCTGTTCTTTATACATCAGGAAAAAAAAATTTTTAAGTGCCATTTTGGCATGGATGTGGGAAAACTCTCCTATACTGTAGGAGAAGAGTAAACTAGCACAGTCTTCCTGTACAGTTATGTGGCAACATATTTAACAGTTGAAGATGTATGCACCCTTTGATTTAGACATTTTGCTTTTAGGAATTTCTACTATAGGTAGAGTTGCACATCTGTGAAAGACTTTTGTGTAAGATTAGTCACTATAGTATTGTTTGTAGCAGCAAGAGACTGGGAACAATTTCAATGTCAGTATCTATAATGGAATGTACAGTGGAATATCATACAGCTGTGACAAAGACCAGAACGGAGAGAAAAGTCTTAAAATGTGTTAATAAGGAAATACTCTTTTTTTTTTTAAAAAAAAGATTTTATTTATTTATTTGACACACAGAGAGAGAGAGATCACGAGTAGGCATAGAGACAGGCAGAGAGAAGGGGGGGAAGCAGGCTCCCCGCTGAGCAGAGAGCCCGATGCAGGGCTCGATCCCAGGACCCTGAGATCATGACCTGAGCTGAAGGCAGAGGCTTTAACCCACTGATGCAGCCAGGCGCCCTAATAAGGAAATATTCTTGAAGAAATGAATCACCTTAGCTACCTGACTAAAAAAAGGCTTAAAGGGATGCTGGCTCTTTTCATCTTCCTCAAGTCTTGAGTATCAGGAATGGGTTCAAGGCCACCAAGTACATTCTAACAAACAATTGACCAGAAACTTTGCAGTCAACACTGGTAAGGATGGGGATGGGGACTTTGGCTAAGGTATTCTATTCATGATCTCATCCTCTGTCTTGTCCCTCTTCCCAATGACACCTGTGTTAACATCTTCTGTCATAAATACTCAAAATTCTCTTTCTTAACACTTTTAACGGCCATCTCTTTAAAAAAGAAAAAAGAATAACAGTTATAGTATGGAATACCCACAATGCACCATACAGTATGACTAGATATTAATGTAAATTCTGCCATTTATCCTAAAAACTACAATCTACCTAAATATTACCTCCATCTGTCAGATGGGAAAACACAGACACTGAGAAGCTTAATAATCTACCCGGAGAATGATAGTCAGTAAAGGGTTCTTTCTGGTGCCAAAACTAATGTGTGTTTATCTTTGTGTTGTCCTCCTAGGACATGTTAACATTTTTTCTTTGAGGACATGTGAGCATTTTTTTATAGAGGACGTTAAACAGTTTAAACAGACATTGTAATTTAACACACAGTAATTAATCCTACATGCCAGGAATTGTACAAGCTGTAAAGTCCCAGAAAGGACAGAAATGAACATGTGCTCTCAGGGATGCTGGATGCCCATGATGGATATACAGCCAATATTGAAAAATACACTGCTTCCCAAACATCAGGCATTCTCATACGACCCTCACAATTTTCACTATAGTTACATGCTACCTATAATATTATTTGATTACTTTTTCTTTAAATCACCTTATTTTTTCCTTAAAGTCTATATCTACTTTAGCCCTCGTCTAAGCAGACATATCTCTAAGATGAAGGTTCTGGTGTGTTAGTAATATTTTTCTACTAAATGCTACAATAGATAGATAACTATGAGGAAAAAAATCCATCCATGTCCCATTTACCATCACACTTTAGGAAATACTGGATTACTGCCAAATTGTGGTAGAGTGATAGGGTCCCCTCCCCTGACCCATGAGATTCTCTCATTCAACTTTTAACAATGCCATTCTTCATAGAAATGCAATGTGTAGCCACCAGTTTTGCTAGCACTGGTACATCCTCCCTGGTGACATATCCCACTCCAAATTTGAAAGACATATACATTTCCCATCATGCATTCTTCTTCCAAATGACTAAGAACTGGTGATGTGATATGTAACATCGGGTTTGTGATACTGAATTCGGTGAGTCAATGTTTGCTACATAAATCAGATTCAGAATAGCAAGGAAAGAGTCTTTCTAGCAAAAAGGAATTGAAACAAGAAGTGAGAAGGAAGCCATGATCTGAATTGAGGTTTCCACAGAACTTGGGCTGTTTTGATGTAGGCTAAACACTGACCAGTCTGAGGAAAATCAGTTTCAAAAAAGCTTAAGCTGGGAATGATTTTTAAAAAGATTTTATTTATTTGTTTGACAGAGAAAGAGACAGAGAGACAAAGGGAGAGTACAGAAGCAGAGGAACAGGGGCAGCAGCAGAGGGAGAAGGAGAAGCAGGCTTCTCGCTGAGCAGGGAACCTGATGTGGAGCTCAATCCTAGGACCTGAGATCCTGCCCTAAGCCAAAGGCAGACGCTTAACTGACTGAGCCACCCAGGGGTGCCCCAGCTGGGTATGATCTCTGAGTACTTTCTCCTAAAAGTACAAGTCAGAAAGAAGAGAGATCTAAATTTATATTATATACTGCCAACAAATATTTAGTTACTTTCTAAAAGATTTTCTTAGGAGATATTCTTGGAAGTGTTAAATTATTGAGTATAAAAATATTCTACATATTTAGATACATATGATGAAATTCTAACCAAGTAAGGTTCAAGTGACAATGGAAGCATAGTATCAATTTAAAAAAAAAATAAGACAAACGAAAATAAAAGTAAAATTTAAAAAAGGAAAGTAGGTCAAAGAAAGATCCACACTTCCCTCAGCAATGGGTTTCAGACATTGATTCTCAAACGTTGAAGAGATTTAGTATCACCTGAGGAGTCAGTTAAAACTATCGAGGTTAAGCTCCATCTCTATTCATTCTCAAATAGCTCTGAGGTGAGGGCTTGGAATCCCCATTTTTAGCAAGCTCTCAGGTGATTCTGACGTGCAACACACTTCACGACTTAACTGACAGCTAGTCAGGTGGGAGGAGGAACAAGTTGGAATTACAATACCAACATTTATAGTTTAATTATGATTAGTTTAATCACCAATCTACAGAGTAAACACCTCTTTAAACCTGTTATTTTTCATCCACAATTTTAACTTCTGTTCCTTCCACTCTAATATGACCCCCACACATTTCAGTATTCCGGAAACTGAGACACTGCTCACGATTGACTGAAACACCTGAAAGATGTTAGTAAATCGGTGTTACAAAATACAATGAATTGTGTCTTAATCAAATAAATGTATTTGTGAGTGACCTCAAAGGTCCACAGCATGAGGCCATTGTGTAATACTGTGGACTCCTAGGTTTGAACTGTGGGTACTCAAACCAGTGTGTAGCCTAGGTTACTGATGGTGAATGAGGCTACGCAACTGCCCACATCCAAAACAGCCTTACTCTTGAGAAACGCAGTGACTTTCCCTAAAGTGAAGCACCACCACCACCACCACCTCACCAACTGCACATTTTGTTTCCTGGTGAAAATCACCCTGCTGATATAGCCAGTGGTTGGCCCTGGTGTGGGTATGGAAAGACTTAAGAGTGACCATGGTATCTAAAAAAGAGTTCTTAAAAAAACCGAGAAGTTGAACTGTGGCAGCAACTAAGATCTATTAAATCAATCATATACACAGTTTAGATTTGTGGAGCTGTCTTATGTTTAAATGATATTTTATAACTGTGTTAAGAAAACTTCATTACATTAGGGGAATTGAGAAGATCTCAGACATCTGCTGAGAATGTTAGGGGTCTACATTATGTAACTATTATATAACCTTGCATGTATTTGTGTATGAAGAGATGCACACAAGTAAAATAAGTCAGAGAAACACAAATACTGTATGATCTCACTTAAATGTGGAATCTAAAAAAACCAAACTCATAGAAACAGATCAGATTTGTGGTTGGCAGAGGTGTGGATTGGAGGATGAGGGCAATGGGTGAAGGCAGTCAAAAGGTACAAATTTCCAGGTATCAGAAAATTAAGTTCTAGGGCTGTAATGTACAACATGATGACTACAGTTCCCAATAGCTGCTAAGAAAGTAGCTCTTAAAAGTTTTCATCAAAATAAAAAAAATTGTCACTATATATGGTGACAAATGTTAACTTACTGTGGTAATCATTTTGTTATATATACATATATCAAATCATTATGTTGTATACATAAAACTAATACAATGTAATATGTCAATTATATTTCAATAAAACTGAAAAAAATTTAATTGTATACAAAAAAGGAAATATACATGTACACATTCCATTAAAATGTTTATGTAAACATCTATAATCATTTATTTATGCACCCATACCTAAAATTACATGTAATTATTTCCATGCAGATGCACATGGATCTTCATAAGCATCTCTATTTAAATACGTACATATACACTACTGTATACAGTCTGAGCTTTAAATTATGTAAAAAGTGCAATTACATAGTTTCTGTGGTCTATCCTACTAACATATTAATGGCTTATTCTGAAATCTATATAAATCAGGGGGAAAAAATCTTCTCTTGTTCTGTTTGTATTTTTTAAAGATTTACTTATTTATTTTGAGAGAAAGAGAAAGAGAGTGAAAGCCTGAGCAGGGGGAGGGGCAAACAGAGAAGGAGAAGCAGACTCCCAACCGGGCAGGGAACTTGATGCTAGGCTCCAACCCATGAGCCTAAGGTCATGACCTGGGCCAAAATTGAGTTAAATGCTTAACCAACTGAGCCGCCCAGGTGCCCCCCCCAAAATATTTTCAAAAAATATTGCCACTGCTTTATAATATTACAAAGATAACATACATTCTGTGGTGACACACGATTTTATCAACTCTTCCATCAAATATATGAGCTGTCAAAAAAGAAAAGTCAAATAAAATACCTAAAACCAATAGGTATGCTATGTACAGCGAAGTATCAAGAAGTGAAAAACACAACATACAATCTTTTGCAATGTGCTTATTTCACTTAGAAGTCAAAAATCAGAGAATGTAGTCTAAGCTTGCCACCTACTAGCTGGGTGATCTTCGGAAACAAGTCAATTACCTTTTGAGACCCCATTTCCTGCTCTGTAAAATAAGGATTTCCTGGTCTGTAAAATATTTGCTTTATCTCCTTTCAGAGTTGTCGTGAGGTCCATTAAGATAATATATGTGAAAAAAAAGAAGATAATATATGTGAAAGCCGTTTTTATAGCACCATACAAATGAAGGTTGTAGTTCTCTCCTTCAATACCAATGTTTTAATGGTATACAACTATATATTATTATGGCACAAAGAATTCAAAATGCATCAAGGCTTTGCTGAAGAGAAACATAAAATAAAATTATAGATGTGATGGGATACAGCTCTGAAAACTTAATTACATTATGCAAATGCAAGGTACTACTATTATTTTATATCTTGATGCAGATTTCTGAATCAGTTATAGGGACACATTCCAAGGAATGAAATGTCTAGGTAACAAATGACTGTTTCTGAACAGAGAGGAATAAAAACATTTACACTATTTTGGAAAGCCAAAGTCTTAGGCTTTTACATCTTTCTGAAAATTACTTGCTTTGTTGAAAAGGTAACACATTAAATGACAGTATTTATAACGATAGAGACATAAAAGGATCCACCTTGAAAAATCCATAGGGATTCTGAGAACATGAGCTTGGTGGAAAAGACAATAGGACCATGACTGCCAAGAAACAGATGTCTGTGCCTAATAGTAGGGGAAACACACCATCAAACCCAGAGCCTGTGGTTTTCTAGAGTCATGATGAGGTGGTTGCTGGTCCACAGGAGTTATGACAAAATGGTATATTCTATTCATTTACTTCTTTATTAGTTTATTCATCATGAATTTCTTTTTTTTTCTTTTTTTTTTTTTTTAAAGATTTTATTTATTTTGACAGAGAGAGAGAGAGATCACAAGGAGGCAGAGAGGCAGGCAGAGAGGGGGGGGAAGCAGGCTCCATGCCGAGCAGAGAGCCCGATGCAGGGCTCGATCCCATGACCCTGAGATCATGACCTGAGCTGAAGGCAGAGGCTTTAACCCACTGAGCCATCCAGGTGCCCCCATCATGAATTTCTTTTGCATTGGGTACTATGTTAGGAAATGGGGACTCAGTAGTGAACAAAAGGGATGGCTTCTTTCCTTCCTGGACTTTTCAATCAGGCAGGGGAAACAATGTTAAGGAACACAGAAGCAGGGTGACATATTGGTGACAATGAGACAGCTTAAAGACAGATGCTGTGGGAATTGAGGGCAACCTAATTTTATTAAGCCTCAGTTTCCTCTTGGATAAAAGTGGTATAGTACTATCACTGACCACGTGAGAATTTTAGAAAATTAAATGAAACAATGAATGTAAATTGTAGTGTACAATACACAGTAAATTCTTATGAAATGACAGACTTTAAGGTGTTGATAAAGAGATCTTTACCAGCTATACAACTTTAAACTAGTTGCACAGACTTTACACCATGTAGAACATTCTACAGGGAACCTTGCTTTATCCATAACTTAGATTTCAAAAATGTATGTCATGTTTTCACTTTGAACTTGGTTTTCTGATTCAAATTCTCTCTGTTCTGATCTTCGGCTTTGTCTCAGCTCTTCAACTGCACACCTATCAGCCCTGTGTCTGAAACTCTCCTGTTCTGGGCTGACCTTTTTGGCTACACTCCACACTCATCTGCAGAAGTCACGCTTTTCAGCTACTCCACGAAATAACTAGAAGGCTCATAGGATCAAGATTCCCACTGGGTTTGCCCTTAGCCTAGGGAAGGGATTTGGTCAAGTTTATTTGTGATAAAGCAATTTATGTTCCCTAGGTCTCAGTTTCTGCATCTGTTAAATGACAAGATTTGATTAGGTAGTGCCTTTATATCCATCATCTTATAAAGTCCTGTTTCTCTTTCTTTTCAATTTTGGTATGAAAAAGATCAAATTTTTGTATGAAAACGATCATATTTCATGTACAGACCCTTGTAAAATCATATGAATCTGTTGAAACAGTAGGAATATGCAGGACAGGAAACAAATTTTAAAGTCTTTCCACTAATAATGCTTACACAGGCTTCAGGCACATTTCTTTGTGTGGCTTTCTCGCATCATAAAATTGCTTTGCCAATATCAGTTAGTGGAGGGGGGAGGAGACATTTTAAAACTAGGAATTGGATGTTTCACTCGGTTGCTCTCTCATCCATCTTAATTTAGACACTATAACCACACAGCACCTAGCACCCACTCCTCCCCCTCTGATGGAAATAATGGCCACATCTATGAATGTTTAAAAGCAAAAATGGAAGGGCACACATTTCATCTTCAAACGTAGACACTTCCCATTTTCTTTCTCAAGTAAAAGCTTAAGCAGTAATCCTTTTGAGAATTCTGAATGTTGAAATAAATACTCTTTGTTATGCTGAGATCATAAACCCATGTAGCTCCATGTAGACAGGGTTTCTTTAAATAATATGGCTATCAATTCAGAAATATGTGTACAAGGAGGGCAGGAAAGTGAGAGTATAGGGAACTATCAAAAGTGGCCATCTCTAAAAATAAATCACACTACCCTGAATATTGATAATTTATTGTATAAATTTGTGACATTTTATATTTAAAATAGTTCTAGCCAGGAATGATAGAATGCAGTTGGCTCAGCTTTGTTTTCACTTTAAGGACTGTAGAATTAGCATATCCTACTAATACAAAATTGCTTAACATTTAACTTTGTTGACAGTTCACAAACTAAGCCTTTTTGCAAGGGTGAACCTTCATTAACATTAAGGTTCCATTTTTTTAGGGGTATCTTTTTGTCACCATATTAAAGATTTATTTATCTGAGAGAAAGAGAGCATGCAGGTGGGGGCAGAGGGGGAGGGGGAGAGAGAATCTAAAGCAGACTCCCCACAGGGCAGAGCCTGAGGGGTTGGGGAGGGGGCTCCATCTCATGATCCTGAGCTGAGATCATGACCTAAGCCTATATCAAGAGTTGGACGCTTACCCGACTGACGCACCCAAGCAACCCCATTTTTTAGGAAGTATTTTTAACAAACAGCAATAATGTTAGGAAAAACAATATTTATATTTATACTGAACATTCACTAAGTACCAGATACTATTCTTAGGGCCCTGTATGCATCAATTTACTTGAAACAGTCTGAAGAAGTAGGTAATCCCTGTTTTAGTTACAAAGAAATTAATAGCAGGATAAATGGTAAATGTTTAAGTACATTGTGGATTCTCGCTAATTAAATGGCAGACCAGATAATTCTGACCAGGCAGGCCTCAATCAATAAAGACAACATAAAAGTCTGGGGAAAAAATTCCAAGTTTTAAAAAGCACTAAAGAACAAACAAGATTTGTAAAGAATTCCTAGGCTGAGATTTGGGGAGAAATAGGCACCCAGAGTCAAGAACACAGAGCAGTTAAGGGCTTTTGGTTTGATGGTATTTGCTAATCCAGAAGAGATGGCCAAGAGGCTGAAGTGAGTTTTTGATAGACTAATGAAAAGCTGGGATTCGGGTAAACCGTCCTCGCTCTGCGTGGGGACCTCAGAGTGCTGCATACTTAAAGAAAAGATGAAGTAAAAGTAAAGGAACATTCATAAAGACTCCAGTCTGGCTGTGAGACATCCACATGACCCAGAAAATCTCAAACTCCAAACTTACATTAAGGTAAATCCCAGATTGCTATTACTCACAGAAGACTGGGAAAAGCAAAAAGAAAATTGACGTGGAATGCTCAAACAATTTCTACTAACGATTACTGAAATACCATGCTTAGCACACATTCAAAGGTGACAGGAGGAAAAAAGATTGCATTTGTGATAAACCAGCAGAACGAAGAGACAACAGAAACAAAGTCTTCAAGTACTGTAATCACCGGAAAGGTCCCATAAAACAACTACGGTTACCTAATTCAAGGAGATAAAAACTGAGCTTGAAAATTTTGAAAGGCAACCTTCTAATATAAAGAGTGACAAAGAAGAGAAATTATAGAACTGAGAATGAATAGCAACCAAAATTAAGAAAACAATAGATAAGCTCACTGGCAGTCTAGGTGCAATAGAAGAGAGAATCAGTGAATGAAAGACAGGTCAATCACGGAGAGATAAAGAGATGGAAAATGATGCAAGATGCAGGAGAAGACATCGAGGCTTCTGCATTAAAGGCTGGTGTATATTCAGTGGAACCACAGAAAGATCCAAGAGATAGAATGGGGCAGAGGCAGTGTTTAAAGACATAATGGCTAAATTTTTCCCGGAATTGATGAAGCATGCCAACCCATAGATTCAAGAAGTCCAATAAGTACCAGCAGGAATCAAAGACAAAGAGAAAATCTTAAGAGCTGTCAGAGCAGAATAGATGTCCAGACTGCAGAAGAACAGCAGATATACTGATAGCTGACTTCTCAACAACCACATGAAGAGCAGAAGACAGTGGAATGATACTTTCAGTCTGTCAAAAGAAAGTTACTGTCAATTGAGAATCCTGTATCTACTGAAAATATCCTTTAAGAATGCAGGTAAAACAAAGACATTGCATATGGACATGAAAGAAAATTCTGAAGAGTATTCTCTGGGCAGAAAGAAAATGATACAAGGGAGAAATAAGGAACAGGAAAGTAATAAACATCTGGGCAAATCTAAATGAACACAGACTACTTTAAAATTTGAATATTTCTTGGGAATATTTATGCAGTCTGTGTGAGACATCATTACACATTACAGGAAAGAAGAGCACATGGCTTAAAATGTACCTATTCTGATGTATCTATTAGTTATCACTATATAGTTTGTCTCTTCATAATAGCCCAGGGATAATAATCCTAAACACAGTAACTCTTAAAAAAAAATACAATGAAAAAAAAATACAATGAATGGACCAAAAATTTTTTCACAAAATTATTCACAAAAATAATAGCACATAGTTACAGAATTCCAAAGGGATAAATAATGTTACAATGACTAGATTAGCACTAAAAGAATAAAGACTTTGTAACTGCTAACTTTACAGAGGGAAGAAATTAAATGATTTTTAAAATTTCCTACTGGGGTGCCTGAGTGGCTCAGTCAGTTGGATTCAACTATTGATTTGGGCTGAGGTCATGATCTCAGAGTCCTGGATGGAGTCCCATGTTGAGGATCCTCCCCACTCCAGCAGTGGGGAGTCTGCTGGTCTACCTCTCCCCCTAATTCCTCTACCCTCTCCCCACTCGTGCATTTTCTCTAAAATAAATAGATAAATCTATTTTTTTTATTTTTTAAAGATTTTATTCATTTATTTATTTGAGAGAGTATGAGAGAGCATGAGCAGGGGGTAGGGAGAGAGGGAGAAGCAGACTTCTGCTGAGCAGGGAGCCTGATGTGAGACTTGATGCAAGGACCTGGGCTCATAACTTGAGCTGTAGGCAGATGCCTAACCGACTGAGCCACCCAGGTGCCCAATAAATAAATCTTTAAAAATAATAATAAAGGGGCGCCTGGGTGGTCAGTGGCTTAAAGCCTCTGCCTTCAGCTCAGGTCATGATCTCCATGTCCTGGGATCGAGCCCCGCATCAGGCTCTCTGCTCAGCAGGGAGCCTACTTCTCCCTCTCTGTCTGCCTGCCTCTCTGCCTACTTGTGATCTCTCTCCTGTCTGTCAAATAAATAAATAAAATCTTTAAATAATAATAATAATAATAAAAATTCCTATTAATCCAAAAGAAATTAAGGAGAAGAAAAGAAACTAATATAGAACTATTGGGAAAAAAAAAACTATTGGGACAAACAAAATATATAATGAGGTAGCAGATATAAATTCAAATATTATAATTACATTATGTTTCATTAAATTAAATTAAATACACCAGTTCAAAGATAAAATTGGCACACCGGGTGGGAAAAAAACAAGCAAAAAATCCAAAATTACATGCTCTTTAAAGAGCCCTAGTTATAGTATAAAGACATAAAATAGTTAAAAATATACAAATGCTGGGGCGTCTGGGTGGCTCAGTGGGTTAAAGCCTCTGCCTTCAGCTCAGGTCATGATCTCAGGGTCCTGGAATCGAGCCCCGTGTCAGGCTCTCTGCTCGGCAGGGAGCCTGCTTTACCCTCTCTCTCTGCCTGTCTCTCTGCCTACTTGTGATCTCTCTCTGTCAAATAAATAAATAAAATCTTTAAAAAATATATACAAACGCATATTTATGTTACATAGTACATATAACATAAAAACATAATTGAAAAAAGTTTTGGCTGCATTAATAACAAACGTAAATTTTACTAGGAATAGATTAAATTCATGATAATAAAATTCAAATTCCCCAGAAAGATATAAAAATTCTAAATGGGTATGTATTTACTAACATAGCCTCAAAGAACATAAAGCAAAGTTGATCAAATTATAAATTAAAGTGGAAAAATCCATAATCATAGTGGGAGTTTTTGTTTGTTTTTTTAAACACTCTTCTCTGAATAAAAGATGGCCATTTCAAGGTGTGTCTGGCTGGCTCAATCTGTGGAGACTGCAACTCCTGCTAGGTTCATGAGCTCAAGCCCCAAACTGGGTATAGAAATTACCTAAAAAAAATTAAATTCTTGGGGTGCCTGGGTGGCTCAGTCCTTAAGAGTCAGCCTTCCGCTCAGGTCATGATCCCAGAGTCCTGGGGTGGAGCCCCGCATCAGGCTCCCTGCTCACCAGGAAGCCTGCTTTTCCCTCTCCCGCTCCCCCTGCTTGTGCTCCTTCTCTCCCTATGTGTCTCTCTGTCAAATAAGTAAAATCTTTAAGGTACAACATACTAAAGCCAGTAAACTGAATGATTTCTAAATGATCCTCCACATCCTTAACATTTTAAAGAAGTCATTGCTCTTTGCACTTTCTACGCAACTTTGCTGCAAATGACTAATCTAAGTATTTTGCTTCTGGTTGCAATTCTCACCCTTGCGGCTTTATAAATACCTGTGCACTTTTTTCAGGGCTTCTGTTATAAATTGCCATCACAGATTTCAGGTGTGTGTCCTTGCTCTTTTTAGTTATTCCTCTCTTCTTTTCCCTACCCTTTCTAACCTAACCCTTCCCTTTATTTCTCTCCCCCACTTCCATTCTTTTCATTTTTTCTTTGTTTTTGATTTGCATTTCACACACAGGAGGTTCCGTGTAAGCAGTGGTTGTTTCCTGAAAATTCCTCTTCATGATTTTCCCAAATTCCTAAATCTTTGAGAATTCGCACCAGCAGGGTCCAGAATATTATAAATGAAATTTCTTATTTTGTCCTTAAAGAATAAAGGGTATTTGACCTGAGACTTTTGAAGTACAAGACCAGCGAAGTACAGCCAATGAAAGGATAATGTGGGGCAATGGTACTCATGTAAGGATGGTGACAATATTTGGGTGACATCAGAAGTGCAACTGAAATCTCTTAAAAGCATAAAGTTGAACAAGAATCAAAATGACCTGGACTAATGCTTCTGCCAAGCTCAATGTCAGACTGAGTAACCTTTTTCCTCTCTTCTGCAAATCTCCCCTCCCCCCTTCTTAGCCTTTTGTTTCCGGAACCAGTACCACCCCAAACAGAGGACAAGCCGGGCTGCCAGCACAGACACAATTCCTGTCAAAACCGGCTGGATCCTGTATTTCCCTCTAAAGCCCCCAGCCTCTTCCAGGGAGAGTGGGGAAACTTGCAGGTTTTGAAAGCCCGAGCCTGCTGCAGCTTCCTTGGAGCCACCAAGCAATAAAGCCATCTTTTGTCTTTACACCCAAATTCTTAAAAAAAAAAAAAAAAAAAAAAAGAAAATAAAAAAAAAACAAATTCTTATTTGCATTACATATTTCGGCTCCGGGGCACGGAGGTCGGTTTTTGACAGCAAAATGAAGACACTAACTCATCTGGTGTTAAAGTGGTCAGGTTTGGTGTTCTGATAACATGAAACTAATTTGTTGTTCTCTTGATATCACAATACCTAATGTTCTCAAAGAATTGTCTGTTTTAAAAAATTAGTTAAAAATCGCCACGGTTCCTTTTCGTTCCCATCCTTTTTCTCTCCACCTGCAGCCCCTTTCGTGTTGTGCTGCAGGAGAGAGACGGCCTGACTTTCACAATAATTACAGTTACACAGCATGAGCAAAACACTTCTGGGACAGGAAAAACAGTGTGTGATTAATTACGTTTTGCATTCTGAAAAATGTAACCACAAATTATTAGTATGGTATTAAATATAAAGGAAATAGTGGGAATTCCATTTTATTTAATAGTGGAAATTTTACAACATAATCCGTAACTTTTGCATGTCAGTAGGGTTGGACTTTCTAAGCTACTTGGCCTTTTAGGCCTTGTTACTCTCAATTTAATATCACACCTAAAGAGAAGCACTATCATATGTCCCACATAACCAGACACAACAAAACCCAGATATATTTGTATTCTGTAAATATGTCAATTTACATGGTATTTAGTATCCTAGCTAAACATTTTATAAACTAGCATACAATGCTGCGATTTTAATACCCACTCTTTGGCTTACACAAATCTTCAGAAAACAGAAGAGTTCCACTCGGCACTATGAGAGAAGATTTCATCTTTAGAGAATGAAATTGATTAAAGTCAGCAAATTCACAGCCTCCCACATATGTTAACTAAAATATGGAGACCGTGTAGAATAAAAAAGTAAGAAACATTTGTGCGATTAAAAAAATTATTATTCAGATCGGGTAGGGGAAGAGTTTAATACAACGACTTTATACATTCTAGGTGGTACATTCTATTACAATGTCCCATTTGGATTATTAACATTAATTGTGGGCAATGCTATGGGATGAGGTTTGGCCACTGTTTTCAAAAAAAAAGAACTCTTCTCTCACTGCTGGATGGTCAGTTACAGATAATTTTTAAAAATAGGTAATCACTGATCCATACATAGTAAAAAGGTAATACCCCTCCTTAATATTCACAAGATGATTCTCTCTTACTCTTCTATGCCTTTTGACAGTTATTTTTAGTAATTATTGCTCTGCCTGTGCCTCATTCATTATGCAGTCTGTATAAGCCATCATTACACATCACAAGAAAGAACAGCATACGGCTTAAAAAGTACTCATTCTGTTGTATCTATGAGCTGTCACTACATACTGTCTCTTCATAGTAGCCTGGGGATAATAATCCCAAATCTTAAAAAAAAAACAACGAATGGACCAAGACCCCCAAAAAGAGATACATAACAGATCTGGGAGATACTGTGGCAAAATGATTTTATAATCTCTCACTACCGGTGGGAAGGCATATTCACGCCTCCAAAGGAGTTTTAATCAAATGCAATTCAATGTCTAGAAAATGCTATTTGTTATAAAGAAGACCAATTCACTTCACCAGATACCTAATTGAGGACTTATTTTGTGGCAGGCACGCTGCAAGATAACAGGGTCACAAAAACAAATAAGAAGTTAATTAAATGAACTATTCCTTTATGAATAATTCAAAACCTTTTTCTGAACCCTATTACCAAGGACTGACCTATGTCCTGAGGATACATGACACCTGACCTCAACTCAGTTTTTCATTTTAGAGAACTTACAACACAAGGCAGTTTTCTTTTACCATCTAATGTGGCACATGATCAGAAATGAAGGCCCAGGTAAACATGTCCAACACGCATTTTCTAACACCATTATTTATATCCCCTTCCTCTTCCTTGTTATCACATCTGCAGCTTCGTATGAGACAAGGTATTCTACAGCAATATGTTTTTGTATTTTTCTTGCTCTTCAATAACAATAACAAAAAAAAAGAGAGAAAGAAAGACATCTAATGTATTGTGCACTTATCATGTGCCACACATTGGGCTAAGTGCATTAGAGGCTTTGAATCTTTAAATCCATCTAAAAACTCTATCAGGTAAGAACTATCATCATTTTAATGTAATGAGAAGAAACTGAGGTTCAGAGCAATTTACTAAATCCCTTGAATTAACCAGGCTAGTGAAGGGCTCAGCCCAAACTCAAACTCAGGTCCATCATGGGGGATGGTGATACGAGGGGAAGATCTTCCCATACACACACCTTCTGTATGAAGTCTTCCCAAGGTGGGGCACTTTGAACCGATTTTTAGATTTGGATCAGTAGTTTTCTTTCCCTTTTTAATCACTGTCCAGATGGATGAGGTGATAGATAGACAGACAGACAGACAGATACTGCACTCCTGCATAAGTCAGTATGTCCCTGAATTAAGAATTGGCCGACAGCAATTTTAGGCACAGATGCAAGACATTGTCCAACACATTTAACCCCTCCACGTTGGTTTTCCCACCCTTGCCTTTATTCCATCCTTGCTAGTTCATCTACTCATTTTTAAAGCTGGCTCAAGGGGGTGAAAATGAAGCCCCTTGAGCCAGCACTCTGGAAACTGGAAGAAGATGCTCAAGCATCATCAATAAAAACTGGGTAGAGTGGGAAAAATGAAGGACAGAAAAACCGCTAAGCCTGATATGAAGGGTTATGATTTCAAAAGGCTAAGGCAAGGTTAGGTGCTGTCAAATGAAAAGCTTTGTTCTGTGAAATATTTATTCCCTGAAAACCTTTCCCAGGAGAGCAAACACAAGATTTTGTCTTTTAAGAGGAAGCAATGGAATGTGGTGGTTAGGGAAGCAGACTTCAAGGTCAGCTGCGCCTGGCTTGAAATGGGCTCGGTCATTTTATTATCTGCAAGACCGTAAAAGTTGTATATGTTCTCTAAACCTGACTCTCCTATCTGTAAAATAGGAATAATTACCTGAAAATACACTTGCAAAAACTGAATACAAATACTTTATGTAAAGGCTTGGTATTGTGTTGGGCACAGTGTTTGGCACACAGAAAATGCTCAACAAATGGTCTTGGCAGAGTGCTACGTTGGATGATGTCTTACCCAGACACTCATATTGTTTTGTTTTGTTTTTTTTAACTGGGTGATTTCGGGTCATTTTAGGTTCATCAAGAATGCAAGCAGATAGGTGGGCTAGAATTGTGGCAAGTTTGTGAGGCCGGAACAAAGTCAATGAGCAGGGAAGGAGGGTGAGTATCCCAGGCCAGATGTTAGAGGCCACGTGACAGAGAAGAATCATCTAGTTTCACTTCAGATGGACTAGGTGAGAGAGGTCAATGACAACAACGAAGATCTAGTTTGACCATCAAAGACACTGCCTGGAATTTTCTGCAAAGAAATCATTAAGATGAAAGAGATCCTTGGGGGATGTAAGGCAACCTAGGCTTCTGAAAAAAGCAATGGCAAGATTCCATTTTGCTCAGGACAGACCAGATTAAACCTGCTCTCCTAGTGTCACTATTCCCAGTGCTCCACACATGTCCACGGCTGGACAATTCTACATAGCCTCCTACTTCCGAGACGTGGCAACAAAGGGGGCCTCCTTGGAGGGATTCCGGATGAGGCTTTCACACGACTGAAAGCAACAGAGCCTCAAATTATGTGCTGAATGCTGCAGAGGTTCTGTACTGTCTCTTAAATTCATGGCTACGTTTACCAGGAAAAAGCCTCAGGTTTAGAATCCCACGGAACACAGCAATGCTCCCCTCTTCCTTTTATCTAGATTATTTTCCTCCACGATAATCGCAACAATAATTTGGAAAAATAGGTCACCTAGATTTCAAAACTATTTTGTTTCAAGCCATCTGGAGCTGAGGATGATTTTGAAATGAGCTGTTCTCGGTAGCACTGCAGAAATCCGACGGAGCACACTTATTTGCACATCTGCCAGGGCGGCAGCATTGTCCTAAGTATTTGATATTCAGAAGATGTATCAAGAATTTGAACCTTGGAGAAACAAACTACTCAGCATTTCAATTAGGATCAGTGTGTTGTGCATACAAAGCATCACTACAGAAAATCTCGGAACATGTAACACATGGGCTTTTAAAACTACATATTGCCGAGCTTTGTAAGTGAAATGATATTCTGCAGGAGTGATTTCTTCCTCTGTCCCTGAGTAGTTGCTCTAAGAAAGATGGTTAATATAGACTCCTGATTTGCATCTCCAAATTCCTATCATCACAGGTTTTCGGTCCGTGTTCAGTGAATTATTCTCAGCCCATAATTGACTCTATATAAAGCCTTGATTAAATGGCATCTAAGAAAGCAGGTCATGTGACTCCATGTGTTTCCCATAACACGCAACATAACCATAAAAAAGATTAGCAGCTTCATTTGGGACTTGTTGCTGTTTGGGGGGGGCCTTCCCCTTCCCCCACCTTGCTGGAATATTTCTTAATGTTCTTCTCTTTCGCCATGTGTTTGGGGGGCCTCCAGGGTTCTATTCACAGCTACTATTATCAAAAGTGGAAAAAGAGATGGCTTCATCTCTTATAAGAAGTGGAGCATGCTAGAATTTAAAGAAGGCAATTTCTCCCCATCTGCCTTGATAGTGGATACTGGAAAAAACAGAGGGCTTATTGAGACCCTTCAGATAATAATAAGGGATACTACTACAATAATAACAACAATAACAGATGCATGTGGAACACTTTTTAGGTGCTGAGGTTCTTACCTGCATCATGTCACTAATTCTTACAAACCTGATGCACTAAGTACTGTCTTGTCTATTGTTTGAGTCAGAAAATAGGCTTACAGAGGCTTAACAGCTTGCCCAGTGTCATATAACTAGTACTTTTTTCATGAGATCAGGATTTTAGCCCAGATCTGTCTGACTTTTGAATTTGCTCTTAATCTCATGCTATGATACTTCTTTTTCACAGTATGAAGTTCTGAATGCCCACCACCATTCTGCCACATGATCTTATAGTGTTATATTAAAATTCTTCTGTCTTCCCAGCACCCGCAAGGAAATATCTAAAATTAAAATCTTTATGATGCTTATTGAATTTAAAACTGATAGAGATTACCTGTACAAAACCGTTAGTCATAGTTAAATCATGGTCTAGGTGAGGATATATTTAATCCATTAAACTCTGAGGTTCTTTTTTTTTTTTTTTTAAAGATTTTATTTATCCATTTGAGAGACAGGGAAAGTGAGAGAGAGCATGAGAGGAGAGAAGGCCAGAGGAAGAAGCAGACTCCCCGCGGAGCTGGGCGCCCGATGTGGGACTCGATCCCGGAACTCAAGGATCATGACCCAAGCCGAAGGCAGTCGCCCAACCAACTGAGCCACTCAGGCGCCCCAAACTCTGAGGTTCTTAAGGGGAGAGATGGTATCAATCATTTTATCCCCATTGCTGAGCACGACAGTCGACAGGTAGTTGTCACCAAGAGATGTTTATTAAATGCATGCGTATAAAAAGGGGAAAAAAAACCTTCACTCATGATAACATCATACACCTTATTTGCGAGCACAGTTCAGATATAAAAAACCTGAAATGGGTACTGTCAGCCCAAGCCGGGCTCTGTGTTTGGCAAAGGAGGAAGGAACAAAGGAAAATGTGTGTTTTTATAGTTGTATTGTTACTGCGCTACTTCGTTTTTGCCTTTTCTAATTATTATGCTTTTGTGATGGTATTTTTCACGTTGCTCCCGATGTCCTTTGTTTTCCTGCTTATTCGTGACAGAACTTTCCATCCTTGCATTTGCTGCTGCTGTTTCAGCATCTTTGTAGGTAAGGTTATTGACAAAACAGATTGCTTTCCAAGAAGAACAACGGAAATTGATTTGGGGCAAGATTTACAAACTACATGCAGATCATAACAAACTGCTAATAAACTGCTTTCTGTATATAATGAGTGTGAACACAGAGCATGATTTATTCTCTGTGTAAAAGGAGGAGGTGTAAGGGGGCACCCTGAGGGCCCTTGCAGACCTGTCTTATATGAGAAGGAAATGTTCTACTAAGACAGCTGACTCCCCTCCTCCTTCCAGGCAGATTTTCTACCAGTTTTGCAGGGCTCCACACAGAGTGTAAGAGCAGAAATTCCCTGAAAAGATTCCTGTGAATCTGCATATGCCAAGGTCAGCACCCAAAAAGATCCTCGCTCTTCAGGTGTCCCTGTTCCAATGTGTTTCTCTCCTGTCGGCCCTCAGTTTGAGTCCTGCCTCTATCAACTGTGTAACCTCAATCAAATTACTTTAACTATCTTAGTTCCCTTGTCTGAAAAAAGTGCTTGGTGCAAAACCCAAATCAACAACTTTCAGAATATGAAAGTGATTTTAAAATGATAAAGCCCACTTCAAATGTTGCTTGTTATTATTATAGGCATCATCTTCCAAATGTTTCCACCAACTGAATCCTCATATTTCCTAATGCTTAGCCTTAGTCAATAATTGGCCATCTCGAAAGTATTTGTTAGTCATGGTACTAAATGTTTTTACCAGTTGTGCTTTCTAGTAAACGTTGCTATTAGTAATTCAGTTAAGTACCACTTCCATGAAATAATGAAGATAGCACAATGAACTAGAATGAGCACTGGTTTAGAAGTTAGGAGTTGACAGTTCTGGTCTCAGTTTGGAGTCTAATTTACTACACTCAAGGCAAGTATTTCTCCTCTCTGAGCCTCCAGGCAGATTAAACAAGGCAATTCCTATAAACAAAAGTCCTTTCCCATCACTCATTCTGTAATTTGGCTTAAGAATGGAATATAGTAAACTGTTTCTCACTTACAATTCTCAAGACACACAGATCAATAGATCAGAACAGAGACCCCAGAAATAAACCTATTCAGGGGTCGCTATTTATATATATTTACTATCTGTCAATTAATTTGTGACAAAAGAGGCAAGAATATATAGGAGGGAAAAGACAGTATTTTTTTTTAAAGACAGTATTTTTAATAAATGGTGCAGGGGAAATTGGACAGCTACATGTAAAAAAATGAAACCCGACTGCTTTCTAACACCATACGCAAAAATAAACTCAAAATGTATAAAAGATTTTACATGTGAGACCTGAAGCCATAAAAATCCTAGAAAAGAACACAGGCAGTAATTTCTCTGACATCAAGCCATAGCAACATTTTTCTCAATGTCCCCTAAGGCAAGGGAAACAAAAGCAAAAATAAACTATTCAGAATATATAAAAATAAAAAGCTTTTGCTTAGTGAAGGAAACCATCACAAAGAAATAAAAGATAACCTACTGAATGAGAGAAGATATCTACAAATGATAGATATATCTGATAATGGGTTAATATCTAAAATATATAAAGAACTTACACAACTCAATACCGGAAAAATCCCAAACTATCCAATTAAAAAATGGGCAGAAGACCTGAATAGACATTTTTCCACAGAAGACATACAGATCATCAACAGACACATAAAGATGCTTAACATCACTAATCATCAGGGAAATGCAAATCAAAACCACAACGAGGTGTCACTTCACACCTGTCAGACTGGCTAAAATCAAGAAGACAAGAAACAACAAATGTTGGTGAGGATGTGGAAAAAAAAGGAACCCTTGTGCACTGTTGATGAGAATGTGGAAGGGTATGGTGGTTCCTCAAAAAATTAAAAATTATAATACCATATGATCCAATAATTCCACTATTGGGTATATACCCAGGGAAAATGAAAACACGAACTCAAAAAAATATATATGCCCTCATGTTTACTGTACCATTATTTACAATAGCTAAGAAATGCAAGCAACCTAATTATCCATCAATAGACAAATGGGTAAGGAAGATGTGGCATATATATCTCCACTCATAAATGGCATCTAAAAAAAAAGTAACAAAAAGCAGAATCAGAACCATAAATGGGGTTTGGGCAAAATGGGAGAAGGGGAGGGGAGATACAGGACTCTGGTTATGCAATGAGTAAGTCATGGGAATAGAAAGCTGAGGAACAGAGTCAAAGATATTATAATATAGATGTAACGGGACAGATAGTAGCTATACTTCTGGTGAACAAAGAATAATGTACAAACTTGCCAAATCACTAAGTTGTACATTTGAAACTAATGAAACATTGTGTGTTAACTATACTCAAATTAAAAATATGAGTAACACAACAGGATAAAAATAAAAAATAAATAAATAAAATAATCTAAGAAGAAAAAGAGTTGGGTTTTCTAGTTCATTTAATTTCCTGATTAATTAAAAGTAAATTTTATTTCAATTATTGCCAAGAACATTCTAAGATTAATCTACTTGTTTTATAAAATAGTAGCTACAAAGGGGTATTTTAGAGTTCATTTATCAAAACCCTAGATTTTAAAGGGTTCTGATGTTGAGTATTTATAGGTATCTTTCACATATATTTTATGTGGATCTTACATTGTTTCAATGTTAAAATACTGGAAATAGGTAACTGGTAGCAATTCAGGAAATTTAAGGTCACTACTTCACACATACTCAATATTGAGTATTACTAGTTTCCAACTGAGTTCCCAAAGGAAGAGAGAAGTTTACTAAAAGACACTGCACCTGAGAGGGAGATTTGTGGTGTCTCTAGTCACCACAAATTATTGCACGAGATAAGTGATTTGTAGACTGTCCAAGAATTCATTTATCTCTCTTACTACAGGGATGAGCCTTTGTCTTTTTAGGTAGGTATTTGCTCACTATCTATCTGATGTCGGGCCTAGTAATCTGCACTAAAAAACATAAATTTAGACAAAAAAGGCCAGAATATTTCTAGAAACATTTATTGCAATGGAAACTTTGGATGCTGTATTTAATTTTAATTTCTTATGTTTAAGTATTATCTGATCTTTCAGAATGAAAATACTTACCACTTTACTGTCAAAATATCTCCTAATGAAATTAATTATGGAGCTGAAGCATATGATTATCACTAAGTTTTTTGTGTGTGCCCTGTACTAACCTTGCTGTAACTCTGCTCTTGCAGTGTTATAAATCAAGACTATAAAGAAAGAAGGATGTAACTTTTTGTTTTGTCATTTTTTAGACCGAGACTTTCAAGTTCTTTTTTCTAGGAACAGGGAGAATTCAAGAAGAAAGAATTCACTAACAAATAGCACTGAGAATTTAATTTCCCTTAACTGAGATAGTAATGATATAAATTTAGAATTGAAGTCCTCAAAGGTGGGAAATGTTAACACTGAGGAGGATATTCCCACAATTCTCTTACTTTTGTAATCTTTAAGGTGTGCCTTGTGGCCAAGAATACATTTAAGCTGTGATAGATTTTCAGATTTTGTTATTTAAAATATTATACAGGATTTGTTTCCAACAGCCACTGATTGTGAGATTGTGCTCATAAAACATGTTCATTCTTCTAATGGAAAATAACATTCTCATCTTGATTCAATTAATGTGAGTTACATGTCTCAGTTAATACAAGTGTCTTATTGAACACATACATATAAATACACGTTTTCCTCCCAAAAATGTTAATATAATGGCTTTAAGCAGCAATGCCTTGAAGACAAAATTTAAGCTGTGCATTTTGTAAGAAAATTCGAGGTATGGAAATTCAATGTATAGGTCAGGCAATTCCTTAGTACTGAGTGGCAGTTTTGATTTCCTTTATAAAA